>OZ024859.1:35467492-36157492 GCA_964017155.1 Oasisia sp. SBJ-2009
CAGAATGTCTGAATAACGCATTTCCATAGTGATCTCGACTACGCGAACGGTAAGCTGCGTTCTTTTTCCTCACGATTTTGATAGGTGTTTGCTTGCGAAACAAGTAGAATTCACGAAAATTTACAGTGTGTAAGTGTAGACTCATCACAATACAAACTACAATAGACTGAATAGTAATCGTTATTTTGTTCTTTACTTCAATCTCAGGAAGCTACAACTTAAAAGACGATCGACACTGAACTTCACTGTCTTCAGTCTTAACTTTGCAATGGGTTGAAAGAGCACAACGTCATCGGAGGAGAAACGCATTTGTGCACAGACACAGGTCATCACAGGAGAAACGGGAAAAAGGCAACATACGACAAAAGAAATCTGAGAGAAACAGGTCAGTGCCAGTGGGAAGTTTTCTGGTTATTGCTCCTTCGAAGCCGAAGGATACAGACTTCTCGTAAAACGTATTTTAAGTAACTGGACGTCATTGACATTGTCTTTATCTATAATAATAGACAACAATTTTTATTGTGCATAAAAAGTAAATACAATCTTAAATACTAATCAGTTTGTGTAATTGTAACCATGGCAACCACACCATTGGCAATTATTTGATACCATGGAACTTTTAATAGTTACATTATCGATGCATTATCTAAAGTAAAAATATTATATTTAGTAAATTTTCAGTGAAGTTGTGTTTGAATAAGAAGTGATACTGTTGTTATTAATAGAAGTATGACTGTTAATAGTTAGTTACGAAATCAAACAATTTGTACTTACCCCCGGGTATCTGGTAGTACTTCCTACAATTTTAATCTGACATTTGATATGTTATTTTATAACATAAATGATATGCTATTTGGCATAATGATTACTAAAAAGAACACATTTTACTGTCTTTTTTTATATTTTTTTACACACTACCAACAAAGTTTGTTCACGTAAACATGTATAATATGAGATGTTCGCAAGACACAATATGAACGTGTACCTACTTATGAATCATTTTGCGTACCATTAAATTTAACATTTACTTTGTCATAAATTAAACTATTTTGCTTAAATGAGGCCTACTCTTTATATTATTAATTACAAACAGGGAATGATTTTCTATATAGGACACTGGTTACACTACCGTTTTTTTGTCCGTTACATAAGCGAAAAAAACACAATAATTATTACAGATGTCACAAATACCTCTTCCATTACAGCTGGTCACGTATTTCTTCCCTCACTGCTAGTCAAATACTTCTTCATCGCAGCTGGTCAACTACTTCTTGCATTGCAGCTGGTCAACTGCTTCTGTCATCACAGCTGATTATATACTTATTCCAATGCAGTTGGTCAACTACTTCTTCCACTCGAGATGGTCAAATACTCCTTCCATTACAGTTGTTTAGCTACTTCTTCCATTGAAGCTGGTCAGCTACTTCCGCCATAGCAGCTGGCAAGCTACTTCTTATATTGCAGCTGGTCAACTACTTCTTCCATTGCAGCTGGTCAAATACTTCTTGCATTGCAGCTGGTCAAACACTTTTTCCATCGCAGCTGGTCAAATACTTCTTGAGTGAAGCTGGCCAGCTACTTCTTCCATTGCAGGTGATAAACTACTTTTTCCATTGAAGCTAGTCAAATGCTTTTCCATTGCAGCTGGTCAACTACTTCTTTCATTGCAGCTGGTCAAGTTTTTTTTCCAACACAGCTGGTCCAAAACATCTTCATTGCAGCTGGTCAGCTATTTCTTCCATTGCAGGTGGTTAACTGCTTCTTCCATTGCAGCTAGCCAGCTACTTCTTTCATTGCAGCTACTTCTTCCATTGCAGGTGGTCAACTACTTCTTCCATTGCAGCTGGTCAGCTATTACTTCCATTCCAGCTGGTCAATTACTTCTTCCACTCCAGATGGTCAGCTATTTCATTCATTGCAGGTGGTCAACTACTTTTTTCATTGCAGCTGGTCAACTAGTTCTTCCATTGGATATGGTCAATTACTTCTTCCATTGCAGCTGGTTAACTACTTCTTCAATTGCAGCTGGTCAGCTACTTCTTCCATTGGAGATGGTCAGCTACTTCTTAAATTGCAGGTGGTCAACTACTTCTTCCATTGCAGTAGGTCAACTACTTCTTCCATTGCAGGTGGTCAACTACTTCTTTCATTGCAGCTGGTCAACTACTTCTTCCATTGCAGGTGGTCAACTACTTCTTCCATTGCAGCTGGTCAACTACTACATTCATTGCAGCTGGTCAAGTAGTTCTTCAATTGGAGCTGGTCAAGTACTTCTTCCATCGCAGCTGGTCAAATACTTCTTGATTGAAACTAGTCAGTTACTTCTTCCATTGCAGGTGATAAACTACTGCCATTGTAGCGGGTCAACTACTTCTTCCATTGCAGCTGCCCAAGTACTTCTTCCATTGCAATTGTGCAATAATTTATTGTTTTTCTTCAGTAGAAGAAAGAGATTGATGACAGGTGTACTAAATGTATTGGTTTTTTAGGACTGTTAGACAGCATGCACAATGAGTAATAATTGTTGTTCTTTATTTCAGGTGGACACGACATGACAGACAATATGTACATAAAGGAGAAGAAGCCACTGAATCAGCTGGAGGAGCACTTGAAGTCCCTGGAGGAGGAGTACAACCATATCAGGGAGGACTGGCGCATCACACGGGGAACAGAGGAAGAGGTGAGTTAAGTTGTCATCCTGTAACACTAAAGTACTTGGTGTAATTTCCATCATATCTGATAAAGTGTTTTTCTATTATATCTGGAGTAGTACTTGTTCTACCACAGCTGTTCAAATATATCTTCAATCACAACTACCTGCTAGACAAGAATTTCTTACATTGCAGCTGGTCAAGTAGTTCTTCAATTGTAGCTGTTCACGTTCATCTTATATCATTGCTGGACAAATAAATCTTCATTGCAGGTGGTCAGCTAGTTATTCCGTTGCAGTTGGTCAACTACTTCTTCCACTGGAGACGGTCAGCTACTTCTTCCATTGCAGCTGCTCAGCTACTACTTCCTTTAGTCATGGTCAGCTACTTCTTCCATTGCAGTTGGTCAACTACTTCTTCTATTGGAGATGGTCAGCTACTTCTTTCATTGCAGGTGGTCAACTACTTCTTTCATTGCAGGTGGTCAGCTACTTCTTCCATTGCAGGTGGTCAACTACTTCTTTTCTTGCAGCTGGTCAGCTACTTCTTCCATTGTAGGAGGTCAACTACTTCTTCCATTGCAGGTGGTCAACTACTTTTTCCATTGGAGATGGTCAACTTCTTTTTCCATTGGAGATGGTCAACTACTTCTTCCATTGCAGCTGGTCAGCTAATTCATCCATTTTTTCAGATGGTCAACTAGTTTTTACATTGGAGATGGTCAACTACTTCTTCCATTTCAGGTGGTCAACTACTTTTTACTTTGGAGATGGTCAACTACTTCTTCCATTTCTGGTGGTCAAGTACTTCTTCCATTGCAGCTGGTCAACTACTTCTTCCATTACAGCTGGTCAACTACTTCTTCCATTGCAGCTGGTTAACTACTTCCATTGCAGGTGGTCAACTACTTCTTTTCTTGCAGCTGGTCAGCTACTTCTTCCATTGCAGGTGATCAACTATTTCTTTTCTTGCAGCTGGTCAGCTACTTCTTCCACTGCAGGTGATCAACTACTTCTTTTCTTGCAGCTGGTCAACTACTTCTTTCATTGCAGGTGGTCAGCTACTTCTTCCATTGCAGGTGGTCAACTACTTCTTTTCTTGCAGCTGGTCAGCTACTTCTTCCATTGTAGGAGGTCAACTACTTCTTCCATTGCAGGTGGTCAACTACTTTTTCCATTGGAGATGGTCAACTTCTTTTTCCATTGGAGATGGTCAACTACTTCTTCCATTGCAGCTGGTCAGCTAATTCATCCATTTTTTCAGATGGTCAACTAGTTTTTACATTGGAGATGGTCAACTACTTCTTCCATTTCAGGTGGTCAACTACTTTTTACTTTGGAGATGGTCAGCTACTTTTTACATTGCAGGTGGTCAATTACTTCTTCCATTGGAGACGGTCAACTACTTCTTCCATTGCAGCAGGTCAACTGCTTCTTCCATTACAGCTGGTCAACTACTTCTTCCATTGCAGGTGGTCAAGTACTTCTTCCATTGCAGGTGGTCAACTACTTTTCTATTGCAGATGGTCAGCTACTTCTTCCATTGCAGTTGGTCAACTACTTCTTCTATTGGAGCTGGTCAAATACTTCTTCCATCGGAGCCGGTCAACTACTTCTTCCACTGCTGCTGGTCAACTACTTCTTCCATTGCAGCTGGGCAACTACTTCTTCAATTGCAGCTGGTCAACTACTTCTTTCATTACAGGTGATCAAGTACTTCTTCCCTTGCAGGTGGTCAACTACTTCTTCCCTTGCAGGTGGTCAACTGCTTTTCTATTGGAGATGGTCAGTTACTTCTTCCATTGTAGGTGATCAACTACTTCTTTTCTTGCAGCTGGTCAGCTACTTCTTCCTCTGCAGGTGATCAACTACTTCTTTTCTTGCAGCTGGTCAGCTACTTCTTCCATTGCAGGTGGTCAACTACTTCTTCCATTGCAGGTGGTCAACTACTTTTTCCTTTGGAGATGGTCAACTACTTTTACCATTGGAGATGGTCAACTACTTCTTCCATTGCAGCTGGTCAGCTACTTCTTCCATTGTAGGTGGTCAATTACTTCTTCCCTTGCAACTGGTCAGCTAATTCATCCATTTCAGGTCGTCAACTAGTTTTTACATTGGAGATGGTCAACTACTTCTTCCATTTCAGGTGGTCAACTACTTTTTACATTGGAGATGGTCAGCTACTTGTTACATTGCAGGTGGTGAATTACTTCTTCCTTTGCAGATTGTCAACTACTTCTTTCATTGGAGATGGTCAACAATTTCTTCCATTGCAGCTGGTGAACTACTTCTTCCATTGGAGACGGTCAACTACTTCTTCCATTGCAGCTGGTCAAATAATTCTTGTATTGCAGCTGGTCAACTACTTCTTCCATTGCAGCTGGTCAACTACTTCTTCCATTGCAGCTGCTCAAGTACTTCTTCCATTGGAATTTTGCACTAAATTTATTGTTTTTCTTCAGAAGAAGAAAGAGATTGATGACTGGTTTACTAAATATTTATTGTTTCTTTAGGACTGTTAGACAGCATGCACAATGAGTAATAATTGTTGTTCTTTATTTCAGGTGGACCACGACATGACAGACAATATGTACGTAAAGGAGAAGAAGCCACTGAATGAGCTGGAGGAGCACTTGAAGTCTCTGGAGGAGGAGTACAACCATATCAGGGAGGACTGGCGCATCACACGGGGAACAGAGGAAGAGGTGAGTTAAGTTGTTATCTTGTCACACTAAAGTACTTGGTCTAATTTCCATCATATCTGATGAAGTGTTTTTCTAGTATATCTGGAGTAGTACTTGTTCTACCACAGCTGGTCAAATATATCTTCAATCACAAATACCTACTAGACAAGAATTTCTTACATTGCAGCTGGTCAAGTAGTTCTTCAATAGTAGCTGTTCACGTACTTCTTACATCATTGCTGGACAAATACATCTTCATTGCAGGTGGTCAGCTAGTTATTCCGTTGCAGTTGGTCAACTACTTCTTCCACTGGAGATGGTCAGCTACTTCTTCCGTTGCAGCTGCTCAGCTACTTCTTCCATTAGTGATGGTCACCTACTTCTTCCATTGCAGATGGTCATCCACTTCTTCCATTGGAGATGGTCAACTACTTCTTCCATTACAGATGGTCAACTACTTCTTCCATTGGAGACGGTCAACTACTTCTTCCATTGCAGCTGGTTAACTACTTCCATTGCAGCTGGTCAACTACTTCTTCCATTGCAGCTGGTCAAATACTTCTTCCATTACAGCTGGTCAACTACTTCTTCCGTTGCAGGTGGTCAAGTACTTCTTCCATTGCAGGTGGTCAACTACTTCTTCCATTGGAGATGGTCAACTACTTCTTCCATTTCTGGTGGTCAAGTACTTCTTCCATTGCAGCTGGTCAACTACTTCTTCCATTACAGCTGGTCAACTACTTCTTCCATTGCAGCTGGTTAACTACTTCCATTGCAGGTGGTCAACTACTTCTTTTCTTGCAGCTGGTCAGCTACTTCTTCCATTGCAGGTGATCAACTATTTCTTTTCTTGCAGCTGGTCAGCTACTTCTTCCACTGCAGGTGATCAACTACTTCTTTTCTTGCAGCTGGTCAACTACTTCTTTCATTGCAGGTGGTCAGCTACTTCTTCCATTGCAGGTGGTCAACTACTTCTTTTCTTGCAGCTGGTCAGCTACTTCTTCCATTGTAGGAGGTCAACTACTTCTTCCATTGCAGGTGGTCAACTACTTTTTCCATTGGAGATGGTCAACTTCTTTTTCCATTGGAGATGGTCAACTACTTCTTCCATTGCAGCTGGTCAGCTAATTCATCCATTTTTTCAGATGGTCAACTAGTTTTTACATTGGAGATGGTCAACTACTTCTTCCATTTCAGGTGGTCAACTACTTTTTACTTTGGAGATGGTCAGCTACTTTTTACATTGCAGGTGGTCAATTACTTCTTCCATTGGAGACGGTCAACTACTTCTTCCATTGCAGCAGGTCAACTGCTTCTTCCATTACAGCTGGTCAACTACTTCTTCCATTGCAGGTGGTCAAGTACTTCTTCCATTGCAGGTGGTCAACTACTTTTCTATTGCAGATGGTCAGCTACTTCTTCCATTGCAGTTGGTCAACTACTTCTTCTATTGGAGCTGGTCAAATACTTCTTCCATCGGAGCCGGTCAACTACTTCTTCCACTGCTGCTGGTCAACTACTTCTTCCATTGCAGCTGGGCAACTACTTCTTCAATTGCAGCTGGTCAACTACTTCTTTCATTACAGGTGATCAAGTACTTCTTCCCTTGCAGGTGGTCAACTACTTCTTCCCTTGCAGGTGGTCAACTGCTTTTCTATTGGAGATGGTCAGTTACTTCTTCCATTGTAGGTGATCAACTACTTCTTTTCTTGCAGCTGGTCAGCTACTTCTTCCTCTGCAGGTGATCAACTACTTCTTTTCTTGCAGCTGGTCAGCTACTTCTTCCATTGCAGGTGGTCAACTACTTCTTCCATTGCAGGTGGTCAACTACTTTTTCCTTTGGAGATGGTCAACTACTTTTACCATTGGAGATGGTCAACTACTTCTTCCATTGCAGCTGGTCAGCTACTTCTTCCATTGTAGGTGGTCAATTACTTCTTCCCTTGCAACTGGTCAGCTAATTCATCCATTTCAGGTCGTCAACTAGTTTTTACATTGGAGATGGTCAACTACTTCTTCCATTTCAGGTGGTCAACTACTTTTTACATTGGAGATGGTCAGCTACTTGTTACATTGCAGGTGGTGAATTACTTCTTCCTTTGCAGATTGTCAACTACTTCTTTCATTGGAGATGGTCAACAATTTCTTCCATTGCAGCTGGTGAACTACTTCTTCCATTGGAGACGGTCAACTACTTCTTCCATTGCAGCTGGTCAAATAATTCTTGTATTGCAGCTGGTCAACTACTTCTTCCATTGCAGCTGGTCAACTACTTCTTCCATTGCAGCTGCTCAAGTACTTCTTCCATTGGAATTTTGCACTAAATTTATTGTTTTTCTTCAGAAGAAGAAAGAGATTGATGACTGGTTTACTAAATATTTATTGTTTCTTTAGGACTGTTAGACAGCATGCACAATGAGTAATAATTGTTGTTCTTTATTTCAGGTGGACCACGACATGACAGACAATATGTACGTAAAGGAGAAGAAGCCACTGAATGAGCTGGAGGAGCACTTGAAATCCCTGTAGGAGGAGTACAACCATATCAGGGAGGACTGGCGCATCACACGGGGAACAGAGGAAGAGGTGAGTTAAGTTGTTATCTTGTCACACTAAAGTACTTGGTCTAATTTCCATCATTTCTGATGAAGTGTTTTTCTAGTATATCTGGAGTAGTACTTGTTCTACCACAGCTGGTCAAATATATCTTCAATCACAAATACCTACTAGACAAGAATTTCTTACGTTGCAGCTGGTCAAGTAGTTCTTCAATAGTAGCTGTTCACGTACTTCTTACATCATTGCTGGACAAATACATCTTCATTGCAGGTGGTCAGCTAGTTATTCCGTTGCAGTTGGTCAACTACTTCTTCCACTGGAGATGGTCAGCTACTTCTTCCGTTGCAGCTGCTCAGCTACTTCTTCCATTAGTGATGGTCACCTACTTCTTCCATTGCAGATGGTCATCCACTTCTTCCATTGGAGATGGTCAACTACTTCTTCCATTACAGATGGTCAACTACTTCTTCCATTGGAGACGGTCAACTACTTCTTCCATTGCAGCTGGTTAACTACTTCCATTGCAGCTGGTCAACTACTTCTTCCATTGCAGCTGGTCAAATACTTCTTCCATTACAGCGGGTCAACTACTTCTTCCGTTGCAGGTGGTCAAGTACTTCTTCCATTGCAGGTGGTCAACTACTTCTTCCATTGGTGATGGTCAACTACTTCTTCCATTTCTGGTGGTCAAGTACTTCTTCCATTGCAGCTGGTCAACTACTTCTTCCATTACAGCTGGTCAACTACTTCTTCCATTGCAGGTGATCAAGTACTTCTTCCATTGCAGGTGGTCAACTACTTCTTCCATTGGAGACGGTCAACTACTTCTTCCATTGCAGCTGGTTAACTACTTCCATTGCAGGTGGTCAACTACTTCTTTTCTTGCAGCTGGTCAGCTACTTCTTCCATTGCAGGTGATCAACTACTTCTTTTCTTGCAGCTGGTCAGCTACTTCTTCCACTGCAGGTGATCAACTACTTCTTTTCTTGCAGCTGGTCAGCTACTTCTTCCATTGCAGGTGGTCAACTACTTCTTCCATTGCAGGTGGTCAACTACTTTTTCCTTTGGAGATGGTCAACTACTTTTACCATTGGAGATGGTCAACTACTTCTTCCATTGCAGCTGGTCAGCTACTTCTTCCATTGTAGGTGGTCAATTACTTCTTCCCTTGCAACTGGTCAGCTAATTCATCCATTTCAGGTCGTCAACTAGTTTTTACATTGGAGATGGTCAACTACTTCTTCCATTTCAGGTGGTCAACTACTTTTTTACATTGGAGATGGTCAGCTACTTGTTACATTGCAGGTGGTGAGTTACTTCTTCCTTTGCAGATTGTCAACTACTTCTTCCATTGGAGATGGTCAACTACTTCTTCCATTGCAGCTGGTCAACTACTTCTTCCATTGGAGACGGTCAACTACTTCTTCCATTGCAGCTGGTTAACTACTTCCATTGCAGCTGGTCAACTACTTCTTACTTTGCTGCTGGTCAAATAATTCTTGTATTGCAGCTGGTCAACTACTTCTTCCATTCCAGCTGGTCAACTACTTCTTCCATTGCAGCTGCTCAAGTACTTCTTCCATTGGAATTGTGCACTAAATTTATTGTTTTTCTTCAGAAGAAGAAAGAGATTGTCGACTGGTTTACTAAATATTTATTGTTTTTTTTAGGACTTTTAGACAGTATGCACAATGAGTAATAATTGTTGTTCTTTATTTCAGGTGGACCACGACATGACAGACAATATGTACATAAAGGAGAATAAGCCACTGAATGAGCTGGAGGAGCACTTGAAGTCTCTGGAGGAGGAGTACAACCATATCAGGGAGGACTGGCGCATCACACGGGGAACAGAGGAAGAGGTGAGTTAAGTTGTTATCTTGTCACACTAAAGTACTTGGTCTAATTTCCATCATATCTGATGAAGTGTTTTTCTAGTATATCTGGAGTAGTACTTGTTCTACCACAGCTGGTCAAATATATCTTCAATCACAAATACCTACTAGACAAGAATTTCTTACATTGCAGCTGGTCAAGTAGTTCTTCAATAGTAGCTGTTCACGTACTTCTTACATCATTGCTGGACAAATACATCTTCATTGCAGGTGGTCAGCTAGTTATTCCGTTGCAGTTGGTCAACTACTTCTTCCACTGGAGATGGTCAGCTACTTCTTCCGTTGCAGCTGCTCAGCTACTTCTTCCATTAGTGATGGTCACCTACTTCTTCCATTGCAGATGGTCATCCACTTCTTCCATTGGAGATGGTCAACTACTTCTTCCATTACAGATGGTCAACTACTTCTTCCATTGGAGACGGTCAACTACTTCTTCCATTGCAGCTGGTTAACTACTTCCATTGCAGCTGGTCAACTACTTCTTCCATTGCAGCTGGTCAAATACTTCTTCCATTACAGCTGGTCAACTACTTCTTCCGTTGCAGGTGGTCAAGTACTTCTTCCATTGCAGGTGGTCAACTACTTCTTCCATTGGAGATGGTCAACTACTTCTTCCATTTCTGGTGGTCAAGTACTTCTTCCATTGCAGCTGGTCAACTACTTCTTCCATTACAGCTGGTCAACTACTTCTTCCATTGCAGCTGGTTAACTACTTCCATTGCAGGTGGTCAACTACTTCTTTTCTTGCAGCTGGTCAGCTACTTCTTCCATTGCAGGTGATCAACTATTTCTTTTCTTGCAGCTGGTCAGCTACTTCTTCCACTGCAGGTGATCAACTACTTCTTTTCTTGCAGCTGGTCAACTACTTCTTCCATTGCAGCTGGTCAGCTACTTCTTCCATTGTAGGTGGTCAATTACTTCTTCCCTTGCAACTGGTCAGCTAATTCATCCATTTCAGGTCGTCAACTAGTTTTTACATTGGAGATGGTCAACTACTTCTTCCATTTCAGGTGGTCAACTACTTTTTACTTTTGGAGATGGTCAGCTACTTGTTACATTGCAGGTGGTGAATTACTTCTTCCTTTGCAGATTGTCAACTACTTCTTCCATTGGAGATGGTCAACAATTTCTTCCATTGCAGCTGGTGAACTACTTCTTCCATTGGAGACGGTCAACTACTTCTTCCATTGCAGCTGGTTAACTACTTCCATTGCAGCTGGTCAACTACTTCTTCTATTGCAGGTGGTCAAATAATTCTTGTATTGCAGCTGGTCAACTATTTCTTCCATTGCAGCTGCTCAAGTACTTCTTCCATTGCAATTGTGCACTAAATTTATTGTTTTTCTTCAGAAGAAGAAAGAGATTGATGACAGGTGTACTAAATTGATTGTTTTTTTAGGACTGTTAGACAGGATGCACAATGAGTAATAATTGTTGTTCTTGATTTCAGGTGGACCACAACATGACAGACAATATGTACACAAAGGAGAAGAAGCCACTGAATGAGCTGGAGGAGCACTTGAACTCCCTGTAGGAGGAGTACAACCATATCAGGGAGGACTGGCGCATCACACGGGGAACAGAGGAAGAGTTGAGTTAAATTGTTATCTTGTCACACTAAAGTACTTGGTCTCATTTCCATCATATCTGATGAAGTGTTTTTCTAGTATATCTGGAGTAGTACTTGTTCTACCACAGCTGGTTTAATATATCTTCAATCACAAGTACCTGCTAGACAAGAATTTCTTACATTGCAGCTGGTCAAGTAGTTCTTCAATAGTAGCTGTTCACGTACTTCTTACATCATTGCTGGACAAATACATCTTCATTGCAGGTAGTCAGCTAGTTATTCCGTTGCAGTTGGTCAACTACTTCTTCCACTGGAGATGGTCAGCTACTTCTTCCATTAGTGATGGTCAGCTATTTCTTCCATTGCAGTTGGTCAACTACTTCTTCTATTGGATATGGTCAGCTACTTCTTTCATTGCAGTTGGTCAACTACTTCTTCCATTGCAGGTGGTCAACTTCTTCTTCACTTGCAGTTGGTCAACTACTTCTTTCATTGCAGCTGGTCAAATACTTCTTCCATCGGAGTTGGTCAACTACTTCTTCCATTGCAGCTGGTCAACTACTTCTTCCATTGCAGCTGGTCAACTACTTCTTCCATTGCAGCTGGTCAACTACTTCTTTCATTGCAGGTGGTCAACTACTTCTTCCATTGCAGGTGGTCAACTACTTCTTCACTGGCAGCTGGTCAACTACGTGTTTCATTGCAGCTGGTCAAGTATTTCTTTCATTGCAGGTGGTCAAGTACTTCTTCCTTTGCAGGTGGTCAACTACTTCTTCCATTGCAGCTGGTCAACTACTACATTCATTACAGCTGGTCAAGTTGTTCTTCCATTGGAGCTGGTCAAGTACTTCTTCCATCACAGCTGGTCAAATACTTCTTGATTGAAGCTGGTCAGTTACTTCTTCCATTGCAGGTGATAAACTACTTCTTCCTTTGCAGGTGGTCAACTACTTCTTCCATTGCAGCTGGTCAAGTATTTCTTTCATTGCAGGTGGTCAAGTACTTCTTCCTTTGCCGGTGGTCAACTACTTCTTCCATTGCAGCTGGTCAACTACTACATTCATTACAGCTGGTCCAGTTGTTCTTCCTTTGGAGCTGGTCAAGCACTTCTTCCATCACAGCTGGTCAAATACTTCTGGATTGAAGCTGGTGAGTTACTTCTTCCATTGCAGGTGATAAACTACTTCTTCCAATGTAGATGGTCAACTACTTTTTCCATTGCAGCTGGTCAAGTACTTCTTCCATTGCAACTGTGCACTAATTTTATTGTTTTTCTTCAGGAGAAGAAAGAGATTGATGACAGGTGTACTAAATTGATTTTTTTTTTAGGACTGTTCGACATCATGCACAATGAGTAATAATTGTTGTTCTTTATTTCAGGTCGACCACGACATGACAGACAATATGTACATAAAGGAGAAGAAGCCACTGAATCAGCTGGAGGAGCACTTGAAGTCCCTGGAGGAGGAGTACAACCATATCAGGGAGGACTGGCGCATCACACGGGGAACAGAGGAAGAGCTGAGTTAAGTTGTCATCCTGTAACACTAAAGTACTTGGTGTAATTTCCATCATATCTGATGAAGTGTTTTTCTATTATATCTGGAGTAGTACTTGTTCTACCACAGCTGTTCAAATATATCTTCAATCACAACTACCTGCTAGACAAGAATTTCTTACATTGCAGCTGGTCAAGTAGTTCTTCAATTGTAGCTGTTCACGTTCATCTTATATCATTGCTGGACCAATAAATCTTCATTGCAGGTGGTCAGCTAGTTATTCCGTTGCAGTTGGTCAACTACTTCTTCCACTGGAGACGGTCAGCTACTTCTTCCATTGCAGCTGCTCAGCTACTACTTCCTTTAGTGATGGTCAGCTACTTCTTCCATTGCAGTTGGTCAACTACTTCTTCTATTGGAGATGGTCAGCTACTTCTTTCATTGCAGGTGGTCAACTACTTCTTTCATTGCAGGTGGTCAGCTACTTCTTCCATTGCAGGTGGTCAACTACTTCTTTTCTTGCAGCTGGTCAGCTACTTCTTCCATTGTAGGAGGTCAACTACTTCTTCCATTGCAGGTGGTCAACTACTTTTTCCATTGGAGATGGTCAACTTCTTTTTCCATTGGAGATGGTCAACTACTTCTTCCATTGCAGCTGGTCAGCTAATTCATCCATTTTTTCAGATGGTCAACTAGTTTTTACATTGGAGATGGTCAACTACTTCTTCCATTTCAGGTGGTCAACTACTTTTTACTTTGGAGATGGTCAGCTACTTTTTACATTGCAGGTGGTCAATTACTTCTTCCATTGGAGACGGTCAACTACTTCTTCCATTGCAGCAGGTCAACTGCTTCTTCCATTACAGCTGGTCAACTACTTCTTCCATTGCAGGTGGTCAAGTACTTCTTCCATTGCAGGTGGTCAACTACTTTTCTATTGCAGATGGTCAGCTACTTCTTCCATTGCAGTTGGTCAACTACTTCTTCTATTGGAGCTGGTCAAATACTTCTTCCATCGGAGCCGGTCAACTACTTCTTCCACTGCTGCTGGTCAACTACTTCTTCCATTGCAGCTGGGCAACTACTTCTTCAATTGCAGCTGGTCAACTACTTCTTTCATTACAGGTGATCAAGTACTTCTTCCCTTGCAGGTGGTCAACTACTTCTTCCCTTGCAGGTGGTCAACTGCTTTTCTATTGGAGATGGTCAGTTACTTCTTCCATTGCAGGTGATCAACTACTTCTTTTCTTGCAGCTGGTCAGCTACTTCTTCCTCTGCAGGTGATCAACTACTTCTTTTCTTGCAGCTGGTCAGCTACTTCTTCCATTGCAGGTGGTCAACTACTTCTTCCATTGCAGGTGGTCAACTACTTTTTCCTTTGGAGATGGTCAACTACTTTTACCATTGGAGATGGTCAACTACTTCTTCCATTGCAGCTGGTCAGCTACTTCTTCCATTGTAGGTGGTCAATTACTTCTTCCCTTGCAACTGGTCAGCTAATTCATCCATTTCAGGTCGTCAACTAGTTTTTACATTGGAGATGGTCAACTACTTCTTCCATTTCAGGTGGTCAACTACTTTTTACATTGGAGATGGTCAGCTACTTGTTACATTGCAGGTGGTGAATTACTTCTTCCTTTGCAGATTGTCAACTACTTCTTCCATTGGAGATGGTCAACAATTTCTTCCATTGCAGCTGGTGAACTACTTCTTCCATTGCAGCTGGTCAACTACTTCTTCCATTGCAGCTGCTCAAGTACTTCTTCCATTGGAATTTTGCACTAAATTTATTGTTTTTCTTCAGAAGAAGAAAGAGATTGATGACTGGTTTACTAAATATTTATTGTTTCTTTAGGACTGTTAGACAGCATGCACAATGAGTAATAATTGTTGTTCTTTATTTCAGGTGGACCACGACATGACAGACAATATGTACGTAAAGGAGAAGAAGCCACTGAATGAGCTGGAGGAGCACTTGAAATCCCTGTAGGAGGAGTACAACCATATCAGGGAGGACTGGCGCATCACACGGGGAACAGAGGAAGAGGTGAGTTAAGTTGTTATCTTGTCACACTAAAGTACTTGGTCTAATTTCCATCATTTCTGATGAAGTGTTTTTCTAGTATATCTGGAGTAGTACTTGTTCTACCACAGCTGGTCAAATATATCTTCAATCACAAATACCTACTAGACAAGAATTTCTTACGTTGCAGCTGGTCAAGTAGTTCTTCAATAGTAGCTGTTCACGTACTTCTTACATCATTGCTGGACAAATACATCTTCATTGCAGGTGGTCAGCTAGTTATTCCGTTGCAGTTGGTCAACTACTTCTTCCACTGGAGATGGTCAGCTACTTCTTCCGTTGCAGCTGCTCAGCTACTTCTTCCATTAGTGATGGTCACCTACTTCTTCCATTGCAGCTGGTCAAATACTTCTTCCATTACAGCTGGTCAACTACTTCTTCCGTTGCAGGTGGTCAAGTACTTCTTCCATTGCAGGTGGTCAACTACTTCTTCCATTGGTGATGGTCAACTACTTCTTCCATTTCTGGTGGTCAAGTACTTCTTCCATTGCAGCTGGTCAACTACTTCTTCCATTACAGCTGGTCAACTACTTCTTCCATTGCAGGTGATCAAGTACTTCTTCCATTGCAGGTGGTCAACTACTTCTTCCATTGGAGACGGTCAACTACTTCTTCCATTGCAGCTGGTTAACTACTTCCATTGCAGGTGGTCAACTACTTCTTTTCTTGCAGCTGGTCAGCTACTTCTTCCATTGCAGGTGATCAACTACTTCTTTTCTTGCAGCTGGTCAGCTACTTCTTCCATTGCAGGTGGTCAACTACTTCTTCCATTGCAGGTGGTCAACTACTTTTTCCTTTGGAGATGGTCAACTACTTTTACCATTGGAGATGGTCAACTACTTCTTCCATTGCAGCTGGTCAGCTACTTCTTCCATTGTAGGTGGTCAATTACTTCTTCCCTTGCAACTGGTCAGCTAATTCATCCATTTCAGGTCGTCAACTAGTTTTTACATTGGAGATGGTCAACTACTTCTTCCATTTCAGGTGGTCAACTACTTTTTTACATTGGAGATGGTCAGCTACTTGTTACATTGCAGGTGGTGAGTTACTTCTTCCTTTGCAGATTGTCAACTACTTCTTCCATTGGAGATGGTCAACTACTTCTTCCATTGCAGCTGGTCAACTACTTCTTCCATTGGAGACGGTCAACTACTTCTTCCATTGCAGCTGGTTAACTACTTCCATTGCAGCTGGTCAACTACTTCTTACATTGCTGCTGTTCAAATAATTCTTGTATTGCAGCTGGTCAACTACTTCTTCCATTGCAGCTGGTCAACTACTTCTTCCATTGCAGCTGCTCAAGTACTTCTTCCATTGGAATTGTGCACTAAATTTATTGTTTTTCTTCAGAAGAAGAAAGAGATTGTCGACTGGTTTACTAAATATTTATTGTTTTTTTTAGGACTTTTAGACAGTATGCACAATGAGTAATAATTGTTGTTCTTTATTTCAGGTGGACCACGACATGACAGACAATATGTACATAAAGGAGAAGAAGCCACTGAATCAGCTGGAGGAGCACTTGAAGTCCCTGGAGGAGGAGTACAACCATATCAGGGAGGACTGGCGCATCACACGGGGAACAAAGGAAGAGGTGAGTTAAGTTGTTATCTTGTCACACTAAAGTACTTGGTCTAATTTCCATCATATCTGATGATGTGTTTTTCTAGTATATCTGGAGTAGTACTTGTTCTACCACAGCTGGTCAAATATATCTTCAATCACAAATACCTACTAGACAAGAATTTCTTACATTGCAGCTGGTCAAGTAGTTCTTCAATAGTAGCTGTTCACGTACTTCTTACATCATTGCTGGACAAATACATCTTCATTGCAGGTGGTCAGCTAGTTATTCCATTGCAGTTGGTCAACTACTTCTTCCACTGGAGATGGTCAGCTACTTCTTCCGTTGCAGCTGCTCAGCTACTTCTTCCATTAGTGATGGTCACCTACTTCTTCCATTGCAGATGGTCATCCACTTCTTCCATTGGAGATGGTCAACTACTTCTTCCATTACAGATGGTCAACTACTTCTTCCATTGGAGACGGTCAACTACTTCTTCCATTGCAGCTGGTTAATTACTTCCATTGCAGCTGGTCAACTACTTCTTCCATTGCAGCTGGTCAAATACTTCTTCCATTACAGCTGGTCAACTACTTCTTCCGTTGCAGGTGGTCAAGTACTTCTTCCATTGCA
This sequence comes from Oasisia sp. SBJ-2009, assembly GCA_964017155.1. NCBI lineage: Eukaryota > Metazoa > Annelida > Polychaeta > Sabellida > Siboglinidae > Oasisia > Oasisia sp. SBJ-2009. Next base: position 35,484,630 of record OZ024859.1, read on the forward strand.
GGTGGTCAACTACTTCTTCCATTGGAGATGGTCAACTACTTCTTCCATTTCTGGTGGTCAAGTACTTCTTCCATTGCAGCTGGTCAACTACTTCTTCCATTACAGCTGGTCAACTACTTCTTCCATTGCAGCTGGTTAACTACTTCCATTGCAGGTGGTCAACTACTTCTTCTATTGGAGATGGTCAGCTACTTCTTTCATTGCAGGTGGTCAACTACTTCTTCCATTGCAGGGGGTCAACTACTTCTTCACTTGCAGCTGGACAACTACGTGTTTCATTGCAGCTGGTCAAATTCTTCTTCCTTCGGAGCAGGTCAACTACTTCTTCCATTTCAGCTGGTCAAGTACTTCTTTCATTGCAGCTGGTCAACTACTTCTTCCATTGCAGCTGGTCAACTACTTCTTTCATTGCAGGTGGTCAAGTAGTTCTTCCATTGCAGCTGGTCAAGTATTTCTTTCATTGCAGGTGGTCAAGTACTTCTTCCTTTGCAGGTGGTCAACTACTTCTTCCATTGCAGCTGGTCAACTACTACATTCATTACAGCTGGTCAAGTTGTTCTTCCATTGGAGATGGTCAAGTACTTCTTCCATCACAGCTGGTCAAATACTTCTTGATTGAAGCTGGTCAGTTACTTTTTCCATTGCAGGTGATAAACTACTTCTTCCTTTGCAGGTGGTCAACTACTTCTTCCATTGCAGCTGGTCAACTAGTACATTCGTTACAGCTGGTCAAGTTGTTCTTCCGTTGGAGCTGGTCAAGTACTTCTTCTATCACAGCTGGTCAAATACTTCTTGATTGAAGCTGGTCAGTTACTTCTTCCATTGCAGGTGATAAACTACTTCTTCCAATGTAGCTGGTCAACTACTTCTTCCATTGCAACTGTGCACTAATTTTATTGTTTTTCTTCAGGAGAAGAAAGAGATTGATAACACGGTGTACTAAATTGATTGTTTTTTAAGGACTGTTAGACAGCATGCACAATGAGTAATAATTGTTGTTCTTTATTTCAGGTGGACTACGACATGACAGACAATATGTACATAAAGGAAAAGAAGCCACTGAATGAGCTGGAGGAGTACTTGAAGTCCCTGGAGGAGGAGTACAACCATATCAGGGAGGACTGGCGCATCACACGGGGAACAGAGGAAGAGGTGAGATAAGTTGTTATCTTTTCACACTAAAGTACTTGGTCTAATTTCCATCATATCTGATAAAGTGTTTTTCTAGTATATCTAGAGTAGTACTTGTTCTACCACAGCTGGTCAAATATATCTTCAATCACAAGTACCTACTAGACAATAATTTCTTACATTGCAACTGGTCAAGTAGTTCTTCAATAGTAGCTGTTCACGTACTTCTTACATCATTGCTGGACAAATACATCTTCATTGCATGTGGTCAGCTAGTTATTCCATTGCAGTTGGTCAACTACTTCTTCCACTGGAGATGCTCAGCTACTTCTTCCATTGCAGCTGCTCAGATACTTCTTCCATTAGTGATGGTCAGCTACTTCTTTCATTGCAGTTGGTCAACTACTTCTTCTATTGGAGATGGTCAGCTACTTCTTTCATTGCAGGTGGTCAGCTACTTCTTCAATTGCAGGTGGTCAACTTGTTCTTCACTTGCAGCTGGTCAACTACTTCTTTCATTGCAGCTGGTCAAATACTTCTTCCATCGGAGCTGGTCAACTACTTCTTCCATTGCAGCTGGTCAACTACTTCTTCCATTGCAGCTGGGCAACTACTTCTTCCATTGCAGCTGGTCAACTACTTCTTTCAGTGAAGGTGATCAAGTACTTCTTCCCTTGCAGCTGCTCAACTACTTCTTCCCTTGCAGCTGGTCAACTACTTCTTCCATTGCAGGTGGTCAAGTACTTCTTCCCTTGCAGGTGGTCAATTACTTCTTCCATTGCAGGTGGTCAACTACTTCTTCTATTGGAGATGGTCAGCTACTTCTTTCATTGCAGGTGGTCAACTACTTCTTCCATTGCAGGGGGTCAACTACTTCTTCACTTGCAGCTGGACAACTACGTGTTTCATTGCAGCTGGTCAAATACTTCTTCCTTCGGAGCAGGTCAACTACTTCTTCCATTTCAGCTGGTCAAGTACTTCTTTCATTGCAGGTGGTCAACTACTTCTTCCATTGCAGCTGGTCAACTACTTTTTACATTGGAGATGGTCAGCTACTTGTTACATTGCAGGTGGTGAGTTACTTCTTCCTTTGGAGATTGTCAACTACTTCTTCCATTGGAGATGGTCAACTACTTCTTCCATTGCAGCTGGTCAACTACTTCTTCCATTGGAGACGGTCAACTACTTCTTCCATTGCAGCTGGTTAACTACTTCCATTGCAGCTGGTCAACTACTTCTTACATTGCTGCTGGTCAAATAATTCTTGTATTGCAGATGGTCAACTACTTCTTCCATTGCAGCTGGTCAACTACTTCTTCCATTGCAGCTGCTCAAGTACTTCTTCCATTGGAATTGTGCACTAAATTTATTGTTTTTCTTCAGAAGAAGAAAGAGATTGATGACTGGTTTACTAAATATTTATTGTTTTTTTTAGGACTTTTAGACAGCATGCACAATGAGTAATAATTGTTGTTCTTTATTTCAGGTGGACCACGACATGACAGACAATATGTACATAAAGGAGAAGAAGCCACTGAATGAGCTGGAGGAGCACTTGAAGTCTCTGGAGGAGGAGTACAACCATATCAGGGAGGACTGGCGCATCACACGGGGAACAGAGGAAGAGGTGAGTTAAGTTGTTATCTTGTCACACTAAAGTACTCGGTCTAATTTCCATCATATCTGATGAAGTGTTTTTCTAGTATATCTGGAGTAGTACTTGTTCTACCACAGCTGGTCAAATATATCTTCAATCACAAATACCTACTAGACAAGAATTTCTTACATTGCAGCTGGTCAAGTAGTTCTTCAATAGTAGCTGTTCACGTACTTGTTACATCATTGCTGGACAAATACATCTTCATTGCAGGTGGTCAGCTAGTTATTCCGTTGCAGTTGGTCAACTACTTCTTCCACTGGAGATGGTCAGCTACTTCTTCCGTTGCAGCTGCTCAGCTACTTCTTCCATTAGTGATGGTCACCTACTTCTTCCATTGCAGATGGTCATCCACTTCTTCCATTGGAGATGGTCAACTACTTCTTCCATTACAGATGGTCAACTACTTCTTCCATTGGAGACGGTCAACTACTTCTTCCATTGCAGCTGGTTAACTACTTCCATTGAAGCTGCTCAACTACTTCTTCCATTGCAGCTGGTCAAATACTTCTTCCATTACAGCTGGTCAACTACTTCTTCCGTTGCAGGTGGTCAATTACTTCTTCCATTGCAGGTGGTCAACTACTTCTTCCATTGGAGATGGTCAACTACTTCTTCCATTTCTGGTGGTCAAGTACTTCTTCCATTGCAGCTGGTCAACTACTTCTTCCATTACAGCTGGTCAACTACTTCTTCCATTGCAGCTGGTTAACTACTTCCATTGCAGGTGGTCAACTACTTCTTTTCTTGCAGCTGGTCAGCTACTTCTTCCATTGCAGGTGATCAACTACTTCTTTTCTTGCAGCTGGTCAGCTACTTCTTCCACTGCAGGTGATCAACTACTTCTTTTCTTGCAGCTGGTCAGCTACTTCTTCCATTGCAGGTGGTCAACTACTTCTTCCATTGCAGGTGGTCAACTACTTTTTCCTTTGGAGATGGTCAACTACTTTTACCATTGGAGATGGTCAACTACTTCTTCCATTGCAGCTGGTCAGCTACTTCTTCCATTGTAGGTGGTCAATTACTTCTTCCCTTGCAACTGGTCAGCTAATTCATCCATTTCAGGTCGTCAACTAGTTTTTACATTGGAGATGGTTAACTACTTCTTCCATTTCAGGTGGTCAACTACTTTTTACATTGGAGATGGTCAGCTACTTGTTACATTGCAGGTGGTGAATTACTTCTTCCTTTGGAGATTGTCAACTACTTCTTCCATTGGAGATGGTCAACTACTTCTTCCATTGCAGCTGGTTAACTACTTCCATTGCAGCTGGTCAACTACTTCTTCCATTGCAGCTGGTCAAATAATTCTTGTATTGCAGCTGGTCAACTATTTCTTCCATTGCAGCTGCTCAAGTACTTCTTCCATTGCAATTGTGCACTAAATTTATTGTTTTTCTTCAGAAGAAGAAAGAGATTGATGACAGGTGTACTAAATTGATTGGTTTTTTTAGGACTGTTAGACAGGATGCACAATGAGTAATAATTGTTGTTCTTTATTTCAGGTGGATCACGACATGACAGACAATATGTACATAAAGGAGAAGAAGCCACTGAATGAGGTGGAGGAGCACTTGAAGTCCCTGGAGGAGGAGTACAACCATATCAGGGAGGACTGGCGCATCACACGGGGAACAGAGGAAGAGGTGAGTTAAGTTGTTATCTTTTCACACTAAAGTACTTGGTCTAATTTCCATCATATCTGATGAAGTGTTTTTCTAGTAAATCTAGAGTAGTACTTGTTCTACCACAGCTGGTCAAATATATCTTCAATCACAAGTACCTACTAGACAAGAATTTCTTACATTGCAACTGGTCAAGTAGTTCTTCAATAGTAGCTGTTCACGTACTTCTTACATCATTGCTGGACAAATACGTCTTCATTGCATGTGGTCAGCTAGTTATTCCGTTGCAGTTGGTCAACTACTTCTTCCACTGGAGATGCTCAGCTACTTCTTCCATTGCAGCTGCTCAGATACTTCTTCCATTAGTGATGGTCAGCTACTTCTTTCATTGCAGTTGGTCAACTACTTCTTCTATTGGAGATGGTCAGCTACTTCTTTCATTGCAGGTGGTCAGCTACTTCTTCCATTGCAGGTGGTCAACTTCTTCTTCACTTGCAGCTGGTCAACTACTTCTTTCATTGCAGCTGGTCAAATACTTCTTCCATCGGAGCTGGTCAACTACTTCTTCCATTGCAGCTGGTCAACTACTTCTTCCATTGCAGCTGGTCAACTACTTCTTTCAGTGAAGGTGATCAAGTACTTCTTCCCTTACAGCTGGTCAACTACTTCTTACCTTGCAGCTGGTCAACTACTTCTTCCATTGCAGGTGGTCAAGTACTTCTTCCCTTGCAGGTGGTCAACTACTTCTTCCATTGCAGGTGGTCAACTACTTCTTCTATTGGAGATGGTCAGCTACTTCTTTCATTGCAGGTGGTCAACTACTTCTTCCATTGCAGGGGGTCAACTACTTCTTCACTTGCAGCTGGTCAACTACGTGTTTAATTGCAGCTGGCCAAATATTTCTTCGTTCGGAGCAGGTCAACTACTTCTTCCATTAGTGATGGTCAGCTATTTCTTCCATTGCAGTTGGTCAACTACTTCTTCTATTGGATATGGTCAGCTACTTCTTTCATTGCAGTTGGTCAACTACTTCTTCCATTGCAGGTGGTCAACTTCTTCTTCACTTGCAGTTGGTCAACTACTTCTTTCATTGCAGCTGGTCAAATACTTCTTCCATCGGAGTTGGTCAACTACTTCTTCCATTGCAGCTGGTCAACTACTTCTTCCATTGCAGCTGGTCAACTACTTCTTCCATTGCAGCTGGTCAACTACTTCTTTCATTGCAGGTGGTCAACTACTTCTTCCATTGCAGGTGGTCAACTACTTCTTCACTGGCAGCTGGTCAACTACGTGTTTCATTGCAGCTGGTCAAGTATTTCTTTCATTGCAGGTGGTCAAGTACTTCTTCCTTTGCAGGTGGTCAACTACTTCTTCCATTGCAGCTGGTCAACTACTACATTCATTACAGCTGGTCAAGTTGTTCTTCCATTGGAGCTGGTCAAGTACTTCTTCCATCACAGCTGGTCAAATACTTCTTGATTGAAGCTGGTCAGTTACTTCTTCCATTGCAGGTGATAAACTACTTCTTCCTTTGCAGGTGGTCAACTACTTCTTCCATTGCAGCTGGTCAAGTATTTCTTTCATTGCAGGTGGTCAAGTACTTCTTCCTTTGCCGGTGGTCAACTACTTCTTCCATTGCAGCTGGTCAACTACTACATTCATTACAGCTGGTCCAGTTGTTCTTCCTTTGGAGCTGGTCAAGCACTTCTTCCATCACAGCTGGTCAAATACTTCTGGATTGAAGCTGGTGAGTTACTTCTTCCATTGCAGGTGATAAACTACTTCTTCCAATGTAGATGGTCAACTACTTTTTCCATTGCAGCTGGTCAAGTACTTCTTCCATTGCAACTGTGCACTAATTTTATTGTTTTTCTTCAGGAGAAGAAAGAGATTGATGACAGGTGTACTAAATTGATTTTTTTTTTAGGACTGTTCGACATCATGCACAATGAGTAATAATTGTTGTTCTTTATTTCAGGTCGACCACGACATGACAGACAATATGTACATAAAGGAGAAGAAGCCACTGAATCAGCTGGAGGAGCACTTGAAGTCCCTGGAGGAGGAGTACAACCATATCAGGGAGGACTGGCGCATCACACGGGGAACAGAGGAAGAGCTGAGTTAAGTTGTCATCCTGTAACACTAAAGTACTTGGTGTAATTTCCATCATATCTGATGAAGTGTTTTTCTATTATATCTGGAGTAGTACTTGTTCTACCACAGCTGTTCAAATATATCTTCAATCACAACTACCTGCTAGACAAGAATTTCTTACATTGCAGCTGGTCAAGTAGTTCTTCAATTGTAGCTGTTCACGTTCATCTTATATCATTGCTGGACCAATAAATCTTCATTGCAGGTGGTCAGCTAGTTATTCCGTTGCAGTTGGTCAACTACTTCTTCCACTGGAGACGGTCAGCTACTTCTTCCATTGCAGCTGCTCAGCTACTACTTCCTTTAGTGATGGTCAGCTACTTCTTCCATTGCAGTTGGTCAACTACTTCTTCTATTGGAGATGGTCAGCTACTTCTTTCATTGCAGGTGGTCAACTACTTCTTTCATTGCAGGTGGTCAGCTACTTCTTCCATTGCAGGTGGTCAACTACTTCTTTTCTTGCAGCTGGTCAGCTACTTCTTCCATTGTAGGAGGTCAACTACTTCTTCCATTGCAGGTGGTCAACTACTTTTTCCATTGGAGATGGTCAACTTCTTTTTCCATTGGAGATGGTCAACTACTTCTTCCATTGCAGCTGGTCAGCTAATTCATCCATTTTTTCAGATGGTCAACTAGTTTTTACATTGGAGATGGTCAACTACTTCTTCCATTTCAGGTGGTCAACTACTTTTTACTTTGGAGATGGTCAGCTACTTTTTACATTGCAGGTGGTCAATTACTTCTTCCATTGGAGACGGTCAACTACTTCTTCCATTGCAGCAGGTCAACTGCTTCTTCCATTACAGCTGGTCAACTACTTCTTCCATTGCAGGTGGTCAAGTACTTCTTCCATTGCAGGTGGTCAACTACTTTTCTATTGCAGATGGTCAGCTACTTCTTCCATTGCAGTTGGTCAACTACTTCTTCTATTGGAGCTGGTCAAATACTTCTTCCATCGGAGCCGGTCAACTACTTCTTCCACTGCTGCTGGTCAACTACTTCTTCCATTGCAGCTGGGCAACTACTTCTTCAATTGCAGCTGGTCAACTACTTCTTTCATTACAGGTGATCAAGTACTTCTTCCCTTGCAGGTGGTCAACTACTTCTTCCCTTGCAGGTGGTCAACTGCTTTTCTATTGGAGATGGTCAGTTACTTCTTCCATTGCAGGTGATCAACTACTTCTTTTCTTGCAGCTGGTCAGCTACTTCTTCCTCTGCAGGTGATCAACTACTTCTTTTCTTGCAGCTGGTCAGCTACTTCTTCCATTGCAGGTGGTCAACTACTTCTTCCATTGCAGGTGGTCAACTACTTTTTCCTTTGGAGATGGTCAACTACTTTTACCATTGGAGATGGTCAACTACTTCTTCCATTGCAGCTGGTCAGCTACTTCTTCCATTGTAGGTGGTCAATTACTTCTTCCCTTGCAACTGGTCAGCTAATTCATCCATTTCAGGTCGTCAACTAGTTTTTACATTGGAGATGGTCAACTACTTCTTCCATTTCAGGTGGTCAACTACTTTTTACATTGGAGATGGTCAGCTACTTGTTACATTGCAGGTGGTGAATTACTTCTTCCTTTGCAGATTGTCAACTACTTCTTCCATTGGAGATGGTCAACAATTTCTTCCATTGCAGCTGGTGAACTACTTCTTCCATTGCAGCTGGTCAACTACTTCTTCCATTGCAGCTGCTCAAGTACTTCTTCCATTGGAATTTTGCACTAAATTTATTGTTTTTCTTCAGAAGAAGAAAGAGATTGATGACTGGTTTACTAAATATTTATTGTTTCTTTAGGACTGTTAGACAGCATGCACAATGAGTAATAATTGTTGTTCTTTATTTCAGGTGGACCACGACATGACAGACAATATGTACGTAAAGGAGAAGAAGCCACTGAATGAGCTGGAGGAGCACTTGAAATCCCTGTAGGAGGAGTACAACCATATCAGGGAGGACTGGCGCATCACACGGGGAACAGAGGAAGAGGTGAGTTAAGTTGTTATCTTGTCACACTAAAGTACTTGGTCTAATTTCCATCATTTCTGATGAAGTGTTTTTCTAGTATATCTGGAGTAGTACTTGTTCTACCACAGCTGGTCAAATATATCTTCAATCACAAATACCTACTAGACAAGAATTTCTTACGTTGCAGCTGGTCAAGTAGTTCTTCAATAGTAGCTGTTCACGTACTTCTTACATCATTGCTGGACAAATACATCTTCATTGCAGGTGGTCAGCTAGTTATTCCGTTGCAGTTGGTCAACTACTTCTTCCACTGGAGATGGTCAGCTACTTCTTCCGTTGCAGCTGCTCAGCTACTTCTTCCATTAGTGATGGTCACCCACTTCTTCCATTGCAGCTGGTCAAATACTTCTTCCATTACAGCTGGTCAACTACTTCTTCCGTTGCAGGTGGTCAAGTACTTCTTCCATTGCAGGTGGTCAACTACTTCTTCCATTGGTGATGGTCAACTACTTCTTCCATTTCTGGTGGTCAAGTACTTCTTCCATTGCAGCTGGTCAACTACTTCTTCCATTACAGCTGGTCAACTACTTCTTCCATTGCAGGTGATCAAGTACTTCTTCCATTGCAGGTGGTCAACTACTTCTTCCATTGGAGACGGTCAACTACTTCTTCCATTGCAGCTGGTTAACTACTTCCATTGCAGGTGGTCAACTACTTCTTTTCTTGCAGCTGGTCAGCTACTTCTTCCATTGCAGGTGATCAACTACTTCTTTTCTTGCAGCTGGTCAGCTACTTCTTCCACTGCAGGTGATCAACTACTTCTTTTCTTGCAGCTGGTCAGCTACTTCTTCCATTGCAGGTGGTCAACTACTTCTTCCATTGCAGGTGGTCAACTACTTTTTCCTTTGGAGATGGTCAACTACTTTTACCATTGGAGATGGTCAACTACTTCTTCCATTGCAGCTGGTCAGCTACTTCTTCCATTGTAGGTGGTCAATTACTTCTTCCCTTGCAACTGGTCAGCTAATTCATCCATTTCAGGTCGTCAACTAGTTTTTACATTGGAGATGGTCAACTACTTCTTCCATTTCAGGTGGTCAACTACTTTTTTACATTGGAGATGGTCAGCTACTTGTTACATTGCAGGTGGTGAGTTACTTCTTCCTTTGCAGATTGTCAACTACTTCTTCCATTGGAGATGGTCAACTACTTCTTCCATTGCAGCTGGTCAACTACTTCTTCCATTGGAGACGGTCAACTACTTCTTCCATTGCAGCTGGTTAACTACTTCCATTGCAGCTGGTCAACTACTTCTTACATTGCTGCTGTTCAAATAATTCTTGTATTGCAGCTGGTCAACTACTTCTTCCATTGCAGCTGGTCAACTACTTCTTCCATTGCAGCTGCTCAAGTACTTCTTCCATTGGAATTGTGCACTAAATTTATTGTTTTTCTTCAGAAGAAGAAAGAGATTGTCGACTGGTTTACTAAATATTTATTGTTTTTTTTAGGACTTTTAGACAGTATGCACAATGAGTAATAATTGTTGTTCTTTATTTCAGGTGGACCACGACATGACAGACAATATGTACATAAAGGAGAAGAAGCCACTGAATCAGCTGGAGGAGCACTTGAAGTCCCTGGAGGAGGAGTACAACCATATCAGGGAGGACTGGCGCATCACACGGGGAACAAAGGAAGAGGTGAGTTAAGTTGTTATCTTGTCACACTAAAGTACTTGGTCTAATTTCCATCATATCTGATGATGTGTTTTTCTAGTATATCTGGAGTAGTACTTGTTCTACCACAGCTGGTCAAATATATCTTCAATCACAAATACCTACTAGACAAGAATTTCTTACATTGCAGCTGGTCAAGTAGTTCTTCAATAGTAGCTGTTCACGTACTTCTTACATCATTGCTGGACAAATACATCTTCATTGCAGGTGGTCAGCTAGTTATTCCATTGCAGTTGGTCAACTACTTCTTCCACTGGAGATGGTCAGCTACTTCTTCCGTTGCAGCTGCTCAGCTACTTCTTCCATTAGTGATGGTCACCTACTTCTTCCATTGCAGATGGTCATCCACTTCTTCCATTGGAGATGGTCAACTACTTCTTCCATTACAGATGGTCAACTACTTCTTCCATTGGAGACGGTCAACTACTTCTTCCATTGCAGCTGGTTAATTACTTCCATTGCAGCTGGTCAACTACTTCTTCCATTGCAGCTGGTCAAATACTTCTTCCATTACAGCTGGTCAACTACTTCTTCCGTTGCAGGTGGTCAAGTACTTCTTCCATTGCAGGTGGTCAACTACTTCTTCCATTGGAGATGGTCAACTACTTCTTCCATTTCTGGTGGTCAAGTACTTCTTCCATTGCAGCTGGTCAACTACTTCTTCCATTACAGCTGGTCAACTACTTCTTCCATTGCAGCTGGTTAACTACTTCCATTGCAGGTGGTCAACTACTTCTTCTATTGGAGATGGTCAGCTACTTCTTTCATTGCAGGTGGTCAACTACTTCTTCCATTGCAGGGGGTCAACTACTTCTTCACTTGCAGCTGGACAACTACGTGTTTCATTGCAGCTGGTCAAATTCTTCTTCCTTCGGAGCAGGTCAACTACTTCTTCCATTTCAGCTGGTCAAGTACTTCTTTCATTGCAGCTGGTCAACTACTTCTTCCATTGCAGCTGGTCAACTACTTCTTTCATTGCAGGTGGTCAAGTAGTTCTTCCATTGCAGCTGGTCAAGTATTTCTTTCATTGCAGGTGGTCAAGTACTTCTTCCTTTGCAGGTGGTCAACTACTTCTTCCATTGCAGCTGGTCAACTACTACATTCATTACAGCTGGTCAAGTTGTTCTTCCATTGGAGATGGTCAAGTACTTCTTCCATCACAGCTGGTCAAATACTTCTTGATTGAAGCTGGTCAGTTACTTTTTCCATTGCAGGTGATAAACTACTTCTTCCTTTGCAGGTGGTCAACTACTTCTTCCATTGCAGCTGGTCAACTAGTACATTCGTTACAGCTGGTCAAGTTGTTCTTCCGTTGGAGCTGGTCAAGTACTTCTTCTATCACAGCTGGTCAAATACTTCTTGATTGAAGCTGGTCAGTTACTTCTTCCATTGCAGGTGATAAACTACTTCTTCCAATGTAGCTGGTCAACTACTTCTTCCATTGCAACTGTGCACTAATTTTATTGTTTTTCTTCAGGAGAAGAAAGAGATTGATAACACGGTGTACTAAATTGATTGTTTTTTAAGGACTGTTAGACAGCATGCACAATGAGTAATAATTGTTGTTCTTTATTTCAGGTGGACTACGACATGACAGACAATATGTACATAAAGGAAAAGAAGCCACTGAATGAGCTGGAGGAGTACTTGAAGTCCCTGGAGGAGGAGTACAACCATATCAGGGAGGACTGGCGCATCACACGGGGAACAGAGGAAGAGGTGAGATAAGTTGTTATCTTTTCACACTAAAGTACTTGGTCTAATTTCCATCATATCTGATAAAGTGTTTTTCTAGTATATCTAGAGTAGTACTTGTTCTACCACAGCTGGTCAAATATATCTTCAATCACAAGTACCTACTAGACAATAATTTCTTACATTGCAACTGGTCAAGTAGTTCTTCAATAGTAGCTGTTCACGTACTTCTTACATCATTGCTGGACAAATACATCTTCATTGCATGTGGTCAGCTAGTTATTCCATTGCAGTTGGTCAACTACTTCTTCCACTGGAGATGCTCAGCTACTTCTTCCATTGCAGCTGCTCAGATACTTCTTCCATTAGTGATGGTCAGCTACTTCTTTCATTGCAGTTGGTCAACTACTTCTTCTATTGGAGATGGTCAGCTACTTCTTTCATTGCAGGTGGTCAGCTACTTCTTCAATTGCAGGTGGTCAACTTGTTCTTCACTTGCAGCTGGTCAACTACTTCTTTCATTGCAGCTGGTCAAATACTTCTTCCATCGGAGCTGGTCAACTACTTCTTCCATTGCAGCTGGTCAACTACTTCTTCCATTGCAGCTGGGCAACTACTTCTTCCATTGCAGCTGGTCAACTACTTCTTTCAGTGAAGGTGATCAAGTACTTCTTCCCTTGCAGCTGCTCAACTACTTCTTCCCTTGCAGCTGGTCAACTACTTCTTCCATTGCAGGTGGTCAAGTACTTCTTCCCTTGCAGGTGGTCAATTACTTCTTCCATTGCAGGTGGTCAACTACTTCTTCTATTGGAGATGGTCAGCTACTTCTTTCATTGCAGGTGGTCAACTACTTCTTCCATTGCAGGGGGTCAACTACTTCTTCACTTGCAGCTGGACAACTACGTGTTTCATTGCAGCTGGTCAAATACTTCTTCCTTCGGAGCAGGTCAACTACTTCTTCCATTTCAGCTGGTCAAGTACTTCTTTCATTGCAGGTGGTCAACTACTTCTTCCATTGCAGCTGGTCAACTACTTTTTACATTGGAGATGGTCAGCTACTTGTTACATTGCAGGTGGTGAGTTACTTCTTCCTTTGGAGATTGTCAACTACTTCTTCCATTGGAGATGGTCAACTACTTCTTCCATTGCAGCTGGTCAACTACTTCTTCCATTGGAGACGGTCAACTACTTCTTCCATTGCAGCTGGTTAACTACTTCCATTGCAGCTGGTCAACTACTTCTTACATTGCTGCTGGTCAAATAATTCTTGTATTGCAGATGGTCAACTACTTCTTCCATTGCAGCTGGTCAACTACTTCTTCCATTGCAGCTGCTCAAGTACTTCTTCCATTGGAATTGTGCACTAAATTTATTGTTTTTCTTCAGAAGAAGAAAGAGATTGATGACTGGTTTACTAAATATTTATTGTTTTTTTTAGGACTTTTAGACAGCATGCACAATGAGTAATAATTGTTGTTCTTTATTTCAGGTGGACCACGACATGACAGACAATATGTACATAAAGGAGAAGAAGCCACTGAATGAGCTGGAGGAGCACTTGAAGTCTCTGGAGGAGGAGTACAACCATATCAGGGAGGACTGGCGCATCACACGGGGAACAGAGGAAGAGGTGAGTTAAGTTGTTATCTTGTCACACTAAAGTACTCGGTCTAATTTCCATCATATCTGATGAAGTGTTTTTCTAGTATATCTGGAGTAGTACTTGTTCTACCACAGCTGGTCAAATATATCTTCAATCACAAATACCTACTAGACAAGAATTTCTTACATTGCAGCTGGTCAAGTAGTTCTTCAATAGTAGCTGTTCACGTACTTGTTACATCATTGCTGGACAAATACATCTTCATTGCAGGTGGTCAGCTAGTTATTCCGTTGCAGTTGGTCAACTACTTCTTCCACTGGAGATGGTCAGCTACTTCTTCCGTTGCAGCTGCTCAGCTACTTCTTCCATTAGTGATGGTCACCTACTTCTTCCATTGCAGATGGTCATCCACTTCTTCCATTGGAGATGGTCAACTACTTCTTCCATTACAGATGGTCAACTACTTCTTCCATTGGAGACGGTCAACTACTTCTTCCATTGCAGCTGGTTAACTACTTCCATTGAAGCTGCTCAACTACTTCTTCCATTGCAGCTGGTCAAATACTTCTTCCATTACAGCTGGTCAACTACTTCTTCCGTTGCAGGTGGTCAATTACTTCTTCCATTGCAGGTGGTCAACTACTTCTTCCATTGGAGATGGTCAACTACTTCTTCCATTTCTGGTGGTCAAGTACTTCTTCCATTGCAGCTGGTCAACTACTTCTTCCATTACAGCTGGTCAACTACTTCTTCCATTGCAGCTGGTTAACTACTTCCATTGCAGGTGGTCAACTACTTCTTTTCTTGCAGCTGGTCAGCTACTTCTTCCATTGCAGGTGATCAACTACTTCTTTTCTTGCAGCTGGTCAGCTACTTCTTCCACTGCAGGTGATCAACTACTTCTTTTCTTGCAGCTGGTCAGCTACTTCTTCCATTGCAGGTGGTCAACTACTTCTTCCATTGCAGGTGGTCAACTACTTTTTCCTTTGGAGATGGTCAACTACTTTTACCATTGGAGATGGTCAACTACTTCTTCCATTGCAGCTGGTCAGCTACTTCTTCCATTGTAGGTGGTCAATTACTTCTTCCCTTGCAACTGGTCAGCTAATTCATCCATTTCAGGTCGTCAACTAGTTTTTACATTGGAGATGGTTAACTACTTCTTCCATTTCAGGTGGTCAACTACTTTTTACATTGGAGATGGTCAGCTACTTGTTACATTGCAGGTGGTGAATTACTTCTTCCTTTGGAGATTGTCAACTACTTCTTCCATTGGAGATGGTCAACTACTTCTTCCATTGCAGCTGGTTAACTACTTCCATTGCAGCTGGTCAACTACTTCTTCCATTGCAGCTGGTCAAATAATTCTTGTATTGCAGCTGGTCAACTATTTCTTCCATTGCAGCTGCTCAAGTACTTCTTCCATTGCAATTGTGCACTAAATTTATTGTTTTTCTTCAGAAGAAGAAAGAGATTGATGACAGGTGTACTAAATTGATTGGTTTTTTTAGGACTGTTAGACAGGATGCACAATGAGTAATAATTGTTGTTCTTTATTTCAGGTGGATCACGACATGACAGACAATATGTACATAAAGGAGAAGAAGCCACTGAATGAGGTGGAGGAGCACTTGAAGTCCCTGGAGGAGGAGTACAACCATATCAGGGAGGACTGGCGCATCACACGGGGAACAGAGGAAGAGGTGAGTTAAGTTGTTATCTTTTCACACTAAAGTACTTGGTCTAATTTCCATCATATCTGATGAAGTGTTTTTCTAGTAAATCTAGAGTAGTACTTGTTCTACCACAGCTGGTCAAATATATCTTCAATCACAAGTACCTACTAGACAAGAATTTCTTACATTGCAACTGGTCAAGTAGTTCTTCAATAGTAGCTGTTCACGTACTTCTTACATCATTGCTGGACAAATACGTCTTCATTGCATGTGGTCAGCTAGTTATTCCGTTGCAGTTGGTCAACTACTTCTTCCACTGGAGATGCTCAGCTACTTCTTCCATTGCAGCTGCTCAGATACTTCTTCCATTAGTGATGGTCAGCTACTTCTTTCATTGCAGTTGGTCAACTACTTCTTCTATTGGAGATGGTCAGCTACTTCTTTCATTGCAGGTGGTCAGCTACTTCTTCCATTGCAGGTGGTCAACTTCTTCTTCACTTGCAGCTGGTCAACTACTTCTTTCATTGCAGCTGGTCAAATACTTCTTCCATCGGAGCTGGTCAACTACTTCTTCCATTGCAGCTGGTCAACTACTTCTTCCATTGCAGCTGGTCAACTACTTCTTTCAGTGAAGGTGATCAAGTACTTCTTCCCTTACAGCTGGTCAACTACTTCTTACCTTGCAGCTGGTCAACTACTTCTTCCATTGCAGGTGGTCAAGTACTTCTTCCCTTGCAGGTGGTCAACTACTTCTTCCATTGCAGGTGGTCAACTACTTCTTCTATTGGAGATGGTCAGCTACTTCTTTCATTGCAGGTGGTCAACTACTTCTTCCATTGCAGGGGGTCAACTACTTCTTCACTTGCAGCTGGTCAACTACGTGTTTAATTGCAGCTGGCCAAATATTTCTTCGTTCGGAGCAGGTCAACTACTTCTTCCATTTCAGCTGGTCAAGTACTTCTTTCATTGCAGGTGGTCAACTACTTCTTCCATTGCAGCTGGTCAACTACTTCTTTCATTGCAGGTGGTCAAGTAGTTCTTCCCTTGCAGGTGGTCAACTACTTCTTCCATTGCAGCTGGTCAAGTATTTCTTTCGTTGCAGGTGGTCAAGTACTTCTTCCTTTGCAGGTGGTCAACTACTTCTTCCATTGCAGCTGGTCAACTAGTACATTCATTACAGCTGGTCAAGTTGTTCTTCCATTGGAGCTGGTCAAGTACTTCTTCTATCACAGCTGGTCAAATACTTCTTGATTGAAGCTGGTCAGTTACTTCTTCCATTGCAGGTGATAAACTACTTCTTCCAATGTAGCTGGTCAACTACTTTTTCCATTGCAGCTGGTCAAGTACTTCTTCCATTGCAACTGTGCACTAATTTTATTGTTTTTCTTCAGGAGAAGAAAGAGATTGATAACACGGTGTACTAAATTGATTGTTTTTTAAGGACTGTTAGACAGCATGCACAATGAGTAATAATTGTTGTTCTTTATTTCAGGTGGACCACGACATGACAGACAATATGTACATAAAGGAGAAGAAGCCACTGAATGAGCTGGAGGAGCACTTGAAGTCCCTGGAGGAGGAGTACAACCATATCAGGGAGGACTGGCGCATCTCACGGGGAACAGAGGAAGAGGTGAGTTAAGTTGTTATCTTTTCACACTAATGTACTTGGTCTCATTTCCATCATATCTGATGAAGTGTTTTTCTAGTAAATCTAGAGTAGTACTTGTTCTACCACAGCTGGTCAAATATATCTTCAATCACAAGTACCTACTAGACAAGAATTTCTTACATTGCAACTGGTCAAGTAGTTCTTCAATAGTAGCTGTTCACGTACTTCTTACATCATTCCTGGACAAATACATCTTCATTGCATGTGGTCAGCTAGTTATTCCGTTGCAGTTGGTCAACTACTTCTTCCACTGGAGATGCTCAGCTACTTCTTCCATTGCAGCTGCTCAGATACTTCTTCCATTAGTGATGGTCAGCTACTTCTTCCATTGCAGTTGGTCAACTACTTCTTCTATTGGAGATGGTCAGCTACTTCTTTCATTGCAGGTGGTCAGCTACTTCTTCCATTGCAGGTGGTCAACTTCTTCTTCACTTGCAGCTGGTCATCTACTTCTTTCATTGCAGCTGGTCAAATACTTCTTCCATCGGAGCTGGTCAACTACTTCTTCCATTGCAGCTGGTCAACTACTTCTTCCATTGCAGCTGGGCAACTACTTCTTCCATTACAGCTGGTCAACTACTTCTTTCATTGAAGGTGATCAAGTACTTCTTCCCTTGCAGCCGGTCAACTACTTCTTCCCTTGCAGCTGGTCAACTACTTCTTCCATTGCAGGTGGTCAAGTACTTCTTCCCTTGCAGGTGGTCAACTACTTCTTCCATTGCAGGTGGTCAACTACTTCTTCTATTGGAGATGGTCAGCTACTTCTTTCATTGTAAGTGGTCAACTACTTCTTCCATTGCAAGGGGTCAACTACTTCTTCACTTGCAGCTGGTCAACTACGTGTTTCATTGCAGCTGGTCAAATACTTCTTACTTCGGAGCAGGTCAACTACTTCTTCCATTTCAGCTGGTCAAGTACTTCTTTCATTGCAGGTGGTCAACTACTTCTTCCATTGCAGCTGGTCAACTACTTCTTTCATTGCAGGTGGTCAAGTATTTCTTTCATTGCAGGTGGTCAAGTACTTCTTTCATTGCAGGTGGTCAACTACTTCTTCTATCACAGCTGGTCAAATACTTCTTGATTGAAGCTGGTCAGTTACTTCTTCCATTGCAGGTGATAAACTACTTCTTCCAATGTAGCTGGTCAACTACTTTTTCCATTGCAGCTGTGCACTAATTTTATTGTTTTTCTTCAGGAGAAGAAAGAGATTGATAACACGGTGTACTCAATTGATTGTTTTTTAAGGACTGTTAGACAGCATGCACAATGAGTAATAATTGTTGTTCTTTATTTCAGGTGGACCACGACATGACAGACAATATGTACATAAAGGAGAAGAAGCCACTGAATGAGCTGGAGGAGCACTTGAAGTCCCTGGAGGAGGAGTACAACCATATCAGGGAGGACTGGCGCATCACACGGGGAACAGAGGAAGAGGTGAGTTAAGTTGTTATCTTGTCACACTATAGTACTTGGTCTAATTTCCATCACATCTGATGAAGTGTTTTTCTATTATATCTGGAGTAGTACTTGTTCTACCACAGCTGGTCAAATATATCTTCAATCACAACTACCTGCTAGACAAGAATTTCTTACGTTGCAGCCGATCAAGTACTTCGTCTATTGCAGCTGGTCAAATAATTCTTGTATCGCAGCTGGTCAACTACTTGTTCCGTTGCAGGTGGTCAAGTACTTCTTTCATTGCAGGTGGTCAACTACTTCTTCCATTGCAGCTGGTCAACTACTTCTTTCATTGCAGGTGGTCAAGTACCTCTTCCCTTGCAGGTGGTCAACTACTTCTTCCATTGCAGCTGGTCAAGTACTTCTTTCATTGCAGGTGGTCTAGTACTTCTTCCATTGCAGGTGGTCAACTAGTTCTTCCATTGCAGCTGGTCACTACTACATTCATTACAGCTGGTCAAGTTGTTCTTCCATTGGAGCTGGTCAAGTGCTTCTTCCATCACAGCTGGTCAAATACTTCTTGATTGAAGCTGGTCAGTTACATCTTCCATTGCAGGTGATAAACTACTTCTTCCAATGTAGCTGGTCAACTACGTCTTCCATTTCAGCTGGTCAAGTACTTCTGCCATTGCAACTGTGCAGTAATTTTATTGTTTTTCTTCAGGAGAAGAAAGAGATTGATGACAGGTGTACTAAATTGATTGTTTTTTTTATGACTGTTAGACAGCATGCACAATGAGTAATAATTGTTGTTCTTTATTTCAGGTGGACCACGACATGACAGACAATACGTACATAAAGGAGAAGAAGCCACTGAATCAGCTGGAGGAGCACTTGAAGTCCCTGGAGGGGGAGTACAACCATATCAGGGAGGACAGGCGCTTCACATGGGGAACAGAGGAAGAGGTGATTTAAGTTGTTACCTTGTCACACTAAAGTACTTGGTCTAATTTCTATCATATCTGATGAAGTGTTTTTCTAGTATATCTGGAGTAGTACTTGTTCTACCACAGCTGGTCTAAAATATATCTTCAATCACAAGTACCTGCTAGACAAGAATTTCTTACATTGCAGCTGGTCAAGTAGTTCTTCAATACTAGCTGTTCATGTACTTCTTACATCATTGCTGGACAAATACATCTTTATTGCAGGTGGTCAGCTAGTTCTTCCATTGCAGGTGGTTAACTACTTCCATTGCAGCTGGTCAACTACTTCTTCCATTGCAGCTGGTCATGTACTTCTTTCATTGCAGGTGGTCAACTACTTCTTCCATTGCAGCTGGTCAACTACTTCTTCCATTGCAGCTGGTCAACTACTTCTTCCATTTCAGCTGGTCAAGTACTTCTTTCATTGCAGGTGGTCAACTACTTCTTCCATTGCAGCTGGTCAACTACTTCTTTCATTGCAGGTGGTCAAGTACCTCTTCCCTTGCAGGTGGTCAACTACTTCTTCCATTGCAGCTGGTCAAGTACTTCTTTCATTGCAGGTGGTCTAGTACTTCTTCCATTGCAGGTGGTCAACTAGTTCTTCCATTGCAGCTGGTCACTACTACATTCATTACAGCTGGTCAAGTTGTTCTTCCATTGGAGCTGGTCAAGTGCTTCTTCCATCACAGCTGGTCAAATACTTCTTGATTGAAGCTGGTCAGTTACATCTTCCATTGCAGGTGATAAACTACTTCTTCCAATGTAGCTGGTCAACTACGTCTTCCATTTCAGCTGGTCAAGTACTTCTGCCATTGCAACTGTGCAGTAATTTTATTGTTTTTCTTCAGGAGAAGAAAGAGATAGATGACAGGTGTACTAAATTGATTGTTTTTTTTAGGACTGTTAGACAGCATGCACAATGAGTAATAATTGTTGTTCTTTATTTCACGTGGACCACGACATGACAGACAATATGTACATAAAGGAGAAGAAGCCACAGAATCAGGTGGAGGAGCACTTGAAGTCTCTGGAGGAGGAGTACACCCATATCAGGGAGGACTGGCGCATCACACGGGGAACAGAGGAAGAGGTGAGTTAAGTTGTTATCTTGTCACACTAAAGTACTTGGTCTAATTTCCATCATATCTGATGAAGTGTTTTTCTAGTATATCTAGAGTAGTACTTGTTCTACCACAGCTGGTCAAATATATCTTCAATCACAAGTACCTACTAGACAAGAATTTCTTACATTGCAACTGGTCAAGTAGTTCTTCAATAGTAGCTGTTCACGTACTTCTTACATCATTGCTGGACAAATACATCTTCATTGCATGTGGTCAGCTAGTTATTCCGCTGCAGTTGGTCAACTACTTCTTCCACTGGAGATGCTCAGCTACTTCTTCCATTGCAGCTGCTCAGATACTTCTTCCATTAGTGATGGTCAGCTACTTCTTTCATTGCAGTTGGTCAACTACTTCTTCTATTCGAGATGGTCAGCTACTTCTTTCATTGCAGGTGGTCAGCTACTTCTTCCATTGCAGGTGGTCAACTTCTTCTTCACTTGCAGCTGGTCAACTACTTCTTTCATTGCAGCTGGTCAAATACTTCTTCCATCGGAGCTGGTCAACTACTTCTTCCATTGCAGCTGGTCAACTACTTCTTCTATTGCAGCTGGGCAACTACTTCTTCCATTGCAGCTGGTCAACTACTTCTTTCATTGAAGGTGATCAAGTACTTCTTCCCTTGCAGCTAGTCAACTACTTCTTCCCTTGCAGCTGGTCAACTACTTCTTCCATTGCAGGTGGTCAAGTACTTCTTCCCTTGCAGGTGGTCAACTACTTCCTCCATTGCAGGTGGTCAATTACTTCTTCTATTGGAGATGGTCAGCTACTTCTTTCATTGCTGGTGGTCAACTACTTCTTCCATTGCAGGGGGTCAACTACTTCTTCACTTGCAGGTGGTCAACTACTTTTTCCATTGGAGATGGTCAACTACTTTTTCCATTGGAGATGGTCAACTACTTCTTCCATTGCAGCTGGTCAGCTTCTTCTTCCATTGTAGGTGGTCAATTACTTCTTCCCTTGCAACTGGTCAGGTAATTCATCCATTTTAGGTGGTCAACTATTTTTTACATTGGAGATGGTCAACTATTTCTTCCATTGCAGAGGTTAACTACTTCCATTGCAGCTGGTCAACTACTTCTTCCATTGGAGATGGTCAACTACTTCTTCCATTGCAGCTGGTCAATTACTTCTTCCAATGTAGCTGGTCAACTACTTCTTCCATTGCAGCTGCTCAAGTACTTCTTCCGTTGCAATTGTGCACTAAATTTTTTGTTTTTCTTCAGAAGAAGAAACAGATTGATGACTGTTTTACTAAATTTTTTTTTTTTTTACGACTGTTAGACAGCATGCACAATGAGTAATAATTGTTGTTCTTTATTTCAGGTGGACCACGACATGACAGACAATATTTACATATAGGAGAAGAAGCCACTGAATGAGCTGGAGGAGCACTTGAAGTCCCTGGAGGAGGAGTACAACCATATCAGGGAGGACTGGCGCATCACACGGGGAACAGAGGAAGAGGTGAGTTAAGTTGTTACCTTGTCACACTAAAGTACTTTGTCTAATTTTCATCATATCTGATGAAGTGTTTTTCTAGTATATCTTGAGTAGTACTTGTTCTACCACAGCTGGTCAAATATATCTTGAATCACAACTACCTGCTAGACAAGAATTTCTTACATTGCAGCTGGTCAAGTAGTTCTTCAATTGTAGCTGTTCACGTACTTCTTACATCATTGCTGGACAAATACATCTTCATTGCAGGTGGTCAGCTAGTTATTCCGTTGCAGTTGGTCAACTACTTCTTCCACTGGAGATGCTCAGCTACTTCTTCCATTGCTGCTGCTCAGATACTTCTTCCATTAGTGATGGTCAGCTACTTCTTTCATTGCAGTTGGTCAACTACTTCTTCTATTCGAGATGGTCAGCTACTTCTTTCATTGCAGGTGGTCAGCTACTTCTTCCATTGCAGGTGGTCAACTTCTTCTTCACTTGCAGCTGGTCAACTACTTCTTTCATTGCAGCTGGTCAAATACTTCTTCCATCGGAGCTGGTCAACTACTTCTTCCATTGCAGCTGGTCAACTACTTCTTCTATTGCAGCTGGGCAACTACTTCTTCCATTGCAGCTGGTCAACTACTTCTTTCATTGAAGGTGATCAAGTACTTCTTCCCTTGCAGCTAGTCAACTACTTCTTCCCTTGCAGCTGGTCAACTACTTCTTCCATTGCAGGTGGTCAAGTACTTCTTCCCTTGCAGGTGGTCAACTACTTCTTCCATTGCAGGTGGTCAACTACTTCTTCTATTGGAGATGGTCAGCTACTTCTTTCATTGCTGGTGGTCAACTACTTCTTCCATTGCAGGGGGTCAACTACTTCTTCACTTGCAGGTGGTCAACTACTTTTTCCATTGGAGATGGTCAACTACTTTTTCCATTGGAGATGGTCAACTACTTCTTCCATTGCAGCTGGTCAGCTTCTTCTTCCATTGTAGGTGGTCAATTACTTCTTCCCTTGCAACTGGTCAGGTAATTCATCCATTTTAGGTGGTCAACTATTTTTTACATTGGAGATGGTCAACTATTTCTTCCATTGCAGAGGTTAACTACTTCCATTGCAGCTGGTCAACTACTTCTTCCATTGGAGATGGTCAACTACTTCTTCCATTGCAGCTGGTCAACTACTTCTTCTATTGGATATGGTCAGCTACTTCTTTCATTGCAGGTGGTCAACTACTTCTTCCATTGCAGGTGGTCAACTACTTCTTGACTTACAACTGGTCAACTACTTCTTTCATTGCAGGTGGTCAGCTACTTCTTCCATTGCAGGTGGTCAACTACTTCTTCACTTGCACCTGGTCAGCTACTTCTTCCATTGCAGGTGGTCAACTTCTTCACTTGCAGCTGGTCAACTACTTCTTTCATTGCAGCTGGTCAAATACTTCTTCAATCGGAGCTGGTCAACTACTTCTTCCATTGCAGCTGGTCAACTACTTCTTCCATTGCAGCTGGGCAACTACTTCTTCCATTGCAGCTGTTCAACTACTTCTTTCATTGAAGGTGATCAAGTACTTCTTCCCTTGCAGCAGGTCAAGTACTTCTTCCCTTGCAGCTGGTCAACTACTTCTTTCATTGCAGGTGGTCAAGTACTTCTTCCCTTGCAGGTGGTCAACTACTTCTTCCATTGCAGGTGGTCAACTACTTCTTCTATTGGAGATGGTCAGCTACTTCTTTCATTGCAGGTGGTCAGCTACTTCTTCCATTGCAGGGGGTCAACTACTTCTTCACTTGCAGCTGGTCAACTACGTGTTTCATTGCAGCTGGTCAAATACTTCTTCCTTCGGAGCAGGTCAACTACTTCTTCCATTTCAGCTGGTCAAGTACTTCTTTCATTGCAGGTGGTCAACTACTTCTTCCATTGTAGCTGGTCAACTACTTCTTTCATTGCAGGTGGTCAAGTAGTTCTTCCCTTGCAGGTGGTCAACTACTTCTTCCATTGCAGCTGGTCAAGTATTTCTTTCATTGCAGGTGGTCAAGTACTTCTTACTTTGCAGGTGGTCAACTACTTCTTCCATTGCAGCTGGTCAACTAGTACATTCATTACAGCTGGTCAAGTTGTTCTTCCATTGGAGCTGGTCAAATACTTCTTCTATCACAGCTGGTCAAATACTTCTTGATTGAAGCTGGTCAGTTACTTCTTCCATTGCAGGTGATCAACTATTTCTTCCAATGTAGCTGGTCAACTACTTTTTCCATTTCAGCTGGTCAAGTACTTCTTCCATTGCAACTGTGCACTATTTTATTGTTTTTCTTCAGGAGAAGAAAGAGATTGATAACACGGTGTACTAAATTGATTGTTTTTTAGGACTGTTAGACAGCATGCACAATGAGTAATAATTGTTGTTCTTTATTTCAGGTTGACCACGACATGACAGACAATATGTACATAAAGGAGAAGAAGCCACTGAATGAGCTGGAGGAGCACTAGAAGTCCCTGGAGGAGGAGTACAACCATATCAGGGAGGACTGGCGCTTCACACGGGGAACAGAGGAAGAGGTGAGTTAAGTTGTTATCTTGTCACACTAAAGTACTTGGTCTAATTTCCATCATATCTGATGAAGTGTTTTTCTATTATATCTGGAGTAGTACTTGTTCTACCACAGCTGGTCAAATACATCTTCAATCACAACTACCTGCTAGACAAGAATTTCTTACATTGCAGCTGGTCAAATAGTTCTTCAATTGTAGCTGTTCACGTACTTCTTATATCATTGCTGGACAAATACATCTTCATTGCAGGTGGTCAGCTAGTTATTCCGTTGCAGTTGGTCAACTACTTCTTCCATTGGAGACGGTCAGCTACTTCTTCCATAGCAGCTGCTCAGCTACTACTTCCATTAGTGATGGTCAGCTACTTCTTCCATTACAGTTGGTCAACTACTTCTTCTATTGGATATGGTCAGCTACTTCTTTCATTGCAGGTGGTCAACTACTTCTTCCATTGCAGGTGGTCAACTACTTCTTGACTTACAACTGGTCAACTACTTCTTTCATTGCAGGTGGTCAGCTACTTCTTCCATTGCAGGTGGTCAACTACTTCTTCACTTGCAGCTTGTCAACTATTTCTTTCATTGCAGGTGGTCAACTACTTCTTCCATTGCAGGTGGTCAACTACTTCTTCACTTGCACCTGGTCAGCTACTTCTTCCATTGCAGGTGGTCAACTTCTTCACTTGCAGCTGGTCAACTACTTCTTTCATTGCAGCTGGTCAAATACTTCTTCAATCGGAGCTGGTCAACTACTTCTTCCATTGCAGGTGGTCAACTACTTCTTCACTTGCAGCTTGTCAACTATTTCTTTCATTGCAGCTGGTCAAATACTTCTTCAATCGGAGCTGGTCAACTACTTCTTCCATTGCAGCTGGTCAACTACTTCTTCAATTGCAGCTGGGCAACTACTTCTTCCATTGCAGCTGGTCAACTACTTCTTTCATTGCAGGTGGTCAACTACTTCTTCCATTGCAGGGGGTCAACTACTTCTTCACTTGCAGGTGGTCAACTACTTTTTCCATTGGAGATGGTCAACTACTTTTTCCATTGGAGATGGTCAACTACTTCTTCCATTGCAGCTGGTCAGCTAATACTTCCATTAGTGATGGTCAGCTACTTCTTCCATTGCAGGTGGTCAACTACTTCTTCCATTGCAGCTGGTCAACTACATCTTCCATTGAAGGTGATCAAGTACTTCTTCCCTTGCAGCCGGTCAAGTACTTCTTCCCTTGCAGCTGGTCAACTACTTCTTCCATTGCAGGTGGTCAAGTACTTCTTCCCTTGCAGGTGGTCAACTACTTCTTCCATTGCAGGTGGTCAACTACTTCTTCTATTGGAGATGGTCAGCTACTTCTTTCATTGCAGGTGGTCAACTACTTCTTCCATTGCAGGGGGTCAACTACTTCTTCACTTGCAGCTGGTCAACTACGTGTTTCATTGCAGCTGGTCAAATACTTCTTCCTTCGGAGCAGGTCAACCACTTCTTCCATTTCAGCTGGTCAAGTACTTCTTTCATTGCAGGTGGTCAACTACTTCTTCCATTGTAGCTGGTCAACTACTTCTTTCATTGCATGTGGTCAAGTAGTTTTTCCCTTGCAGGTGGTCAACTACTTCTTCCATTGCAGCTGGTCAAGTATTTCTTTCATTGCAGGTCGTCAAGTACTTCTTACTTTGCAGGTGGTCAACTACTTCTTCCATTGCAGCTGGTCAACTAGTACATTCATTACAGCTGGTCAAGTTGTTCTTCCATTGGAGCTGGTCAAATACTTCTTCTATCACAGCAGGTCAAATACTTCTTGATTGAAGCTGGTCAGTTACTTCTTCCATTGCAGGTGATCAACTATTTCTTCCAATGTAGCTGGTCAACTACTTTTTCCATTGCAGCTGGTCAAGTACTTCTTCCATTGCAACTGTGCACTATTTTATTGTTTTTCTTCAGGAGAAGAAAGAGATTGATAACACAGTGTACTAAATTGATTGTTTTTTTAGGACTGTTAGACAGCATGCACAATGAGTAATAATTGTTGTTCTTTATTTCAGGTGGACCACGACATGACAGACAATATGTACATAAAGGAGAAGAAGCCACTGAATGAGCTGGAGGAGCACTAGAAGTCCCTGGAGGAGGAGTACAACCATATCAGGGAGGACTGGCGCATCACACGGGGAACAGAGGAAGAGGTGAGTTAAGTTGTTATCTTGTCACACTAAAGTACTTGGTCTAATTTCCATCATATCTGATGAAGTGTTTTTCTATTATATCTGGAGTAGTACTTGTTCTACCACAGCTGGTCAAATACATCTTCAATCACAACTACCTGCTAGACAAGAATTTCTTACATTGCAGCTTGTCAAATAGTTCTTCAATTGTAGCTGTTCACGTACTTCTTATATCATTGCTGGACAAATACATCTTCATTGCAGGTGGTCAGCTAGTTATTCCGTTGCAGTTGGTCAACTACTTCTTCCACTGGCGTGGGTCAGCTACGTCTTCCATTGCAGCTGGTCAGCTATTACTTCCATTAGTGATGGTCAGCTACTTCTTCCATTGCAGGTGGTCAGCTACTTCTTCCATTGCAGGTGGTCAGCTACTTCTTCCATTGCAGGTGGTCAACTACTTCTTCTATTGCAGGTGGTCAAGTACTTATTCCATTGCAGGTAATCAACTACTTCTTTTCTTGCAGCTGGTCAGCTACTTTTTCAATTGCAGGTGGTTAACTACTTGTTCCATTGCAGGTGGTCAACTACTTTTTCCATTGGAGATGGTCAACTACTTCTTCCATTGCAGCTGGTCAGCTTCTTCTTCCATTGTAGGTGGTCAATTACTTCTTCCCTTGCAACTGGTCAGCTAATTCATCCATTTCAGGTGGTCAACTAGTTTTTACATTGGAGATGGTCAACTACTTCTTCCATTTCAGGTGTTCAACTACTTTTTACATTGGATATGGTCAGCTACTTCTTACATTGCAGGTGGTCAATTACTTCTTCCATTGGAGATGGTCAACTACTTCTTCCATTGCAGCTTGTCAGCTACGTCTTCCATTGGAGATGGTCAACTACTTCTTCCATAGGAGACAGTCAACTACTTCTTCCATTGCAGAGGTTAACTACTTCCATTGCAGCTGGTCAACTACTTCTTCCATTGCAGCTGGTCAAATAATTCTTGTATTGCAGCTGGTCAACTACTTCTTCCATTGCAGATGGTCAACTACTTCTTCCACTGCAGCTGGTCAACTACTTCTTCCAATGTAGCTGGTCAACTACTTCTTCCATTGCAGCTGCTCAAGTACTTCTTCCGTTGCAATTGTGCACTAAATTTTTTGTTTTTCTTCAGAAGAAGAAAGAGATTGATGACTGTTTTACTAAATATTTTTTTTTTTTTAGGACTGTTAGACAGCATGCACAATGAGTAATAATTGTTGTTCTTTATTTCAGGTGGACCACGACATGACAGACAATACTTACATATAGGAGAAGAAGCCACTGAATGAGCTGGAGGAGCACTTGAAGTCTATGGAGGAGGAGTACAACCATATCAGGGAGGACTGGCACATCACACGGGGAACAGAGGAAGAGGTGAGTTAAGTTGTTACCTTGTCACACTAAAGTACTTGGTCTAATTTCCATCATATCTGATGAAGTGTTTTTCTAGTATATCTTGAGTAGTACTTGTTCTACCACAGCTGGTCAAATATATCTTGAATCACAACTAGACAAGAATTTCTTACATTGCAGCTGGTCAAGTAGTTCTTCAATTGTAGCTGTTCACGTACTTCTTACATCATTGCTGGACAAATACATCTTCATTGCAGGTGGTCAGCTAGTTATTCCGTTGCAGTTGGTCAACTACTTCTTCCATTGGAGACGGTCAGCTACTTCTTCCATAGCAGCTGCTCAGCTACTACTTCCATTAGTGATGGTCAGCTACTTCTTCCATTACAGTTGGTCAACTACTTCTTCTATTGGATATGGTCAGCTACTTCTTTCATTGCAGGTGGTCAACTACTTCTTCCATTGCAGGTGGTCAACTACTTCTTGACTTACAACTGGTCAACTACTTCTTTCATTGCAGGTGGTCAGCTACTTCTTCCATTGCAGATGGTCAACTACTTCACTTGCAGCTGGTCAACTATTTCTTTCATTGCAGGTGGTCAACTACTTCTTCCATTGCAGGTGGTCAACTACTTCTTCACTTGCACCTGGTCAGCTACTTCTTCCATTGCAGGTGGTCAACTTCTTCACTTGCAGCTGGTCAACTACTTCTTTTATTGCAGCTGGTCAAATACTTCTTCAATCGGAGCTGGTCAACTACTTCTTCCATTGCAGCTGGTCAACTACTTCTTCCATTGCAGCTGGGCAACTACTTCTTCCATTGCAGCTGGTCAACTACTTCTTTCATTGAAGGTGATCAAGTACTTTTTCCCTTGCAGCTGGTCAACTACTTCTTCCCTTGCAGCTGGTCAACTACTTCTTCCATTGCAGGTGGTCAAGTACTTCTTCCCTTGCAGGTGGTCAACTACTTCTTCCATTGCAGGTGGTCAACTACTTCTTCTATTGGAGATGGTCAGCTACTTCTTTCATTGCAGGTGGTCAACTACTTCTTCCATTGCAGGGGGTCAACTACTTCTTCACTTGCAGCTGGTCAACTACTTCTTTCAGTGAAGGTGATCAAGTACTTCTTCCCTTACAGCTGGTCAACTACTTCTTACCTTGCAGCTGGTCAACTACTTCTTCCATTGCAGGTGGTCAAGTACTTCTTCCCTTGCAGGTGGTCAACTACTTCTTCCATTGCAGGTGGTCAACTACTTCTTCTATTGGAGATGGTCAGCTACTTCTTTCATTGCAGGTGGTCAACTACTTCTTCCATTGCAGGGGGTCAACTACTTCTTCACTTGCAGCTGGTCAACTACGTGTTTAATTGCAGCTGGCCAAATATTTCTTCGTTCGGAGCAGGTCAACTACTTTTTCCATTTCAGCTGGTCAAGTACTTCTTTCATTGCAGGTGGTCAACTACTTCTTCCATTGCAGCTGGTCAACTACTTCTTTCATTGCAGGTGGTCAAGTAGTTCTTCCCTTGCAGGTGGTCAACTACTTCTTCCATTGCAGCTGGTCAAGTATTTCTTTCGTTGCAGGTGGTCAAGTACTTCTTCCTTTGCAGGTGGTCAACTACTTCTTCCATTGCAGCTGGTCAACTAGTACATTCATTACAGCTGGTCAAGTTGTTCTTCCATTGGAGCTGGTCAAGTACTTCTTCTATCACAGCTGGTCAAATACTTCTTGATTGAAGCTGGTCAGTTACTTCTTCCATTGCAGGTGATAAACTACTTCTTCCAATGTAGCTGGTCAACTACTTTTTCCATTGCAGCTGGTCAAGTACTTCTTCCATTGCAACTGTGCACTAATTTTATTGTTTTTCTTCAGGAGAAGAAAGAGATTGATAACACGGTGTACTAAATTGATTGTTTTTTAAGGACTGTTAGACAGCATGCACAATGAGTAATAATTGTTGTTCTTTATTTCAGGTGGACCACGACATGACAGACAATATGTACATAAAGGAGAAGAAGCCACTGAATGAGCTGGAGGAGCACTTGAAGTCCCTGGAGGAGGAGTACAACCATATCAGGGAGGACTGGCGCATCTCACGGGGAACAGAGGAAGAGGTGAGTTAAGTTGTTATCTTTTCACACTAATGTACTTGGTCTCATTTCCATCATATCTGATGAAGTGTTTTTCTAGTAAATCTAGAGTAGTACTTGTTCTACCACAGCTGGTCAAATATATCTTCAATCACAAGTACCTACTAGACAAGAATTTCTTACATTGCAACTGGTCAAGTAGTTCTTCAATAGTAGCTGTTCACGTACTTCTTACATCATTCCTGGACAAATACATCTTCATTGCATGTGGTCAGCTAGTTATTCCGTTGCAGTTGGTCAACTACTTCTTCCACTGGAGATGCTCAGCTACTTCTTCCATTGCAGCTGCTCAGATACTTCTTCCATTAGTGATGGTCAGCTACTTCTTCCATTGCAGTTGGTCAACTACTTCTTCTATTGGAGATGGTCAGCTACTTCTTTCATTGCAGGTGGTCAGCTACTTCTTCCATTGCAGGTGGTCAACTTCTTCTTCACTTGCAGCTGGTCATCTACTTCTTTCATTGCAGCTGGTCAAATACTTCTTCCATCGGAGCTGGTCAACTACTTCTTCCATTGCAGCTGGTCAACTACTTCTTCCATTGCAGCTGGGCAACTACTTCTTCCATTACAGCTGGTCAACTACTTCTTTCATTGAAGGTGATCAAGTACTTCTTCCCTTGCAGCCGGTCAACTACTTCTTCCCTTGCAGCTGGTCAACTACTTCTTCCATTGCAGGTGGTCAAGTACTTCTTCCCTTGCAGGTGGTCAACTACTTCTTCCATTGCAGATGGTCAACTACTTCTTCTATTGGAGATGGTCAGCTACTTCTTTCATTGCAAGTGGTCAACTACTTCTTCCATTGCAAGGGGTCAACTACTTCTTCACTTGCAGCTGGTCAACTACGTGTTTCATTGCAGCTGGTCAAATACTTCTTACTTCGGAGCAGGTCAACTACTTCTTCCATTTCAGCTGGTCAAGTACTTCTTTCATTGCAGGTGGTCAACTACTTCTTCCATTGCAGCTGGTCAACTACTTCTTTCATTGCAGGTGGTCAAGTATTTCTTTCATTGCAGGTGGTCAAGTACTTCTTTCATTGCAGGTGGTCAACTACTTCTTCTATCACAGCTGGTCAAATACTTCTTGATTGAAGCTGGTCAGTTACTTCTTCCATTGCAGGTGATAAACTACTTCTTCCAATGTAGCTGGTCAACTACTTTTTCCATTGCAGCTGTGCACTAATTTTATTGTTTTTCTTCAGGAGAAGAAAGAGATTGATAACACGGTGTACTCAATTGATTGTTTTTTAAGGACTGTTAGACAGCATGCACAATGAGTAATAATTGTTGTTCTTTATTTCAGGTGGACCACGACATGACAGACAATATGTACATAAAGGAGAAGAAGCCACTGAATGAGCTGGAGGAGCACTTGAAGTCCCTGGAGGAGGAGTACAACCATATCAGGGAGGACTGGCGCATCACACGGGGAACAGAGGAAGAGGTGAGTTAAGTTGTTATCTTGTCACACTATAGTACTTGGTCTAATTTCCATCATATCTGATGAAGTGTTTTTCTATTATATCTGGAGTAGTACTTGTTCTACCACAGCTGGTCAAATATATCTTCAATCACAACTACCTGCTAGACAAGAATTTCTTACGTTGCAGCCGATCAAGTACTTCGTCTATTGCAGCTGGTCAAATAATTCTTGTATCGCAGCTGGTCAACTACTTGTTCCGTTGCAGGTGGTCAAGTACTTCTTTCATTGCAGGTGGTCAACTACTTCTTCCATTGCAGCTGGTCAACTACTTCTTTCATTGCAGGTGGTCAAGTACCTCT
Source organism: Oasisia sp. SBJ-2009 (assembly GCA_964017155.1). NCBI lineage: Eukaryota > Metazoa > Annelida > Polychaeta > Sabellida > Siboglinidae > Oasisia > Oasisia sp. SBJ-2009. Next base: position 35,516,529 of record OZ024859.1, read on the forward strand.
TCCCTTGCAGGTGGTCAACTACTTCTTCCATTGCAGCTGGTCAAGTACTTCTTTCATTGCAGGTGGTCTAGTACTTCTTCCATTGCAGGTGGTCAACTAGTTCTTCCATTGCAGCTGGTCACTACTACATTCATTACAGCTGGTCAAGTTGTTCTTCCATTGGAGCTGGTCAAGTGCTTCTTCCATCACAGCTGGTCAAATACTTCTTGATTGAAGCTGGTCAGTTACATCTTCCATTGCAGGTGATAAACTACTTCTTCCAATGTAGCTGGTCAACTACGTCTTCCATTTCAGCTGGTCAAGTACTTCTGCCATTGCAACTGTGCAGTAATTTTATTGTTTTTCTTCAGGAGAAGAAAGAGATTGATGACAGGTGTACTAAATTGATTGTTTTTTTTATGACTGTTAGACAGCATGCACAATGAGTAATAATTGTTGTTCTTTATTTCAGGTGGACCACGACATGACAGACAATACGTACATAAAGGAGAAGAAGCCACTGAATCAGCTGGAGGAGCACTTGAAGTCCCTGGAGGGGGAGTACAACCATATCAGGGAGGACTGGCGCTTCACATGGGGAACAGAGGAAGAGGTGATTTAAGTTGTTACCTTGTCACACTAAAGTACTTGGTCTAATTTCCATCATATCTGATGAAGTGTTTTTCTAGTATATCTGGAGTAGTACTTGTTCTACCACAGCTGGTCTAAAATATATCTTCAATCACAAGTACCTGCTAGACAAGAATTTCTTACATTGCAGCTGGTCAAGTAGTTCTTCAATACTAGCTGTTCATGTACTTCTTACATCATTGCTGGACAAATACATCTTTATTGCAGGTGGTCAGCTAGTTCTTCCATTGCAGGTGGTTAACTACTTCCATTGCAGCTGGTCAACTACTTCTTCCATTGCAGCTGGTCATGTACTTCTTTCATTGCAGGTGGTCAACTACTTCTTCCATTGCAGCTGGTCAACTACTTCTTCCATTGCAGCTGGTCAACTACTTCTTCCATTTCAGCTGGTCAAGTACTTCTTTCATTGCAGGTGGTCAACTACTTCTTCCATTGCAGCTGGTCAACTACTTCTTTCATTGCAGGTGGTCAAGTACCTCTTCCCTTGCAGGTGGTCAACTACTTCTTCCATTGCAGCTGGTCAAGTACTTCTTTCATTGCAGGTGGTCTAGTACTTCTTCCATTGCAGGTGGTCAACTAGTTCTTCCATTGCAGCTGGTCACTACTACATTCATTACAGCTGGTCAAGTTGTTCTTCCATTGGAGCTGGTCAAGTGCTTCTTCCATCACAGCTGGTCAAATACTTCTTGATTGAAGCTGGTCAGTTACATCTTCCATTGCAGGTGATACACTACTTCTTCCAATGTAGCTGGTCAACTACGTCTTCCATTTCAGCTGGTCAAGTACTTCTGCCATTGCAACTGTGCAGTAATTTTATTGTTTTTCTTCAGGAGAAGAAAGAGATAGATGACAGGTGTACTAAATTGATTGTTTTTTTTAGGACTGTTAGACAGCATGCACAATGAGTAATAATTGTTGTTCTTTATTTCAGGTGGACCACGACATGACAGACAATATGTACATAAAGGAGAAGAAGCCACAGAATCAGGTGGAGGAGCACTTGAAGTCTCTGGAGGAGGAGTACACCCATATCAGGGAGGACTGGCGCATCACACGGGGAACAGAGGAAGAGGTGAGTTAAGTTGTTATCTTGTCACACTAAAGTACTTGGTCTAATTTCCATCATATCTGATGAAGTGTTTTTCTAGTATATCTAGAGTAGTACTTGTTCTACCACAGCTGGTCAAATATATCTTCAATCACAAGTACCTACTAGACAAGAATTTCTTACATTGCAACTGGTCAAGTAGTTCTTCAATAGTAGCTGTTCACGTACTTCTTACATCATTGCTGGACAAATACATCTTCATTGCATGTGGTCAGCTAGTTATTCCGTTGCAGTTGGTCAACTACTTCTTCCACTGGAGATGCTCAGCTACTTCTTCCATTGCAGCTGCTCAGATACTTCTTCCATTAGTGATGGTCAGCTACTTCTTTCATTGCAGTTGGTCAACTACTTCTTCTATTCGAGATGGTCAGCTACTTCTTTCATTGCAGGTGGTCAGCTACTTCTTCCATTGCAGGTGGTCAACTTCTTCTTCACTTGCAGCTGGTCAACTACTTCTTTCATTGCAGCTGGTCAAATACTTCTTCCATCGGAGCTGGTCAACTACTTCTTCCATTGCAGCTGGTCAACTACTTCTTCTATTGCAGCTGGGCAACTACTTCTTCCATTGCAGCTGGTCAACTACTTCTTTCATTGAAGGTGGTCAAGTACTTCTTCCCTTGCAGCTAGTCAACTACTTCTTCCCTTGCAGCTGGTCAACTACTTCTTCCATTGCAGGTGGTCAAGTACTTCTTCCCTTGCAGGTGGTCAACTACTTCTTCCATTGCAGGTGGTCAATTACTTCTTCTATTGGAGATGGTCAGCTACTTCTTTCATTGCTGGTGGTCAACTACTTCTTCCATTGCAGGGGGTCAACTACTTCTTCACTTGCAGGTGGTCAACTACTTTTTCCATTGGAGATGGTCAACTACTTTTTCCATTGGAGATGGTCAACTACTTCTTCCATTGCAGCTGGTCAGCTTCTTCTTCCATTGTAGGTGGTCAATTACTTCTTCCCTTGCAACTGGTCAGGTAATTCATCCATTTTAGGTGGTCAACTATTTTTTACATTGGAGATGGTCAACTATTTCTTCCATTGCAGAGGTTAACTACTTCCATTGCAGCTGGTCAACTACTTCTTCCATTGGAGATGGTCAACTACTTCTTCCATTGCAGCTGGTCAATTACTTCTTCCAATGTAGCTGGTCAACTACTTCTTCCATTGCAGCTGCTCAAGTACTTCTTCCGTTGCAATTGTGCACTAAATTTTTTGTTTTTCTTCAGAAGAAGAAACAGATTGATGACTGTTTTACTAATTTTTTTTTTTTTTTTAGGACTGTTAGACAGCATGCACAATGAGTAATAATTGTTGTTCTTTATTTCAGGTGGACCACGACATGACAGACAATATTTACATATAGGAGAAGAAGCCACTGAATGAGCTGGAGGAGCACTTGAAGTCCCTGGAGGAGGAGTACAACCATATCAGGGAGGACTGGCGCATCACACGGGGAACAGAGGAAGAGGTGAGTTAAGTTGTTACCTTGTCACACTAAAGTACTTTGTCTAATTTTCATCATATCTGATGAAGTGTTTTTCTAGTATATCTTGAGTAGTACTTGTTCTACCACAGCTGGTCAAATATATCTTGAATCACAACTACCTGCTAGACAAGAATTTCTTACATTGCAGCTGGTCAAGTAGTTCTTCAATTGTAGCTGTTCACGTACTTCTTACATCATTGCTGGACAAATACATCTTCATTGCAGGTGGTCAGCTAGTTATTCCGTTGCAGTTGGTCAACTACTTCTTCCACTGGAGATGCTCAGCTACTTCTTCCATTGCAGCTGCTCAGATACTTCTTCCATTAGTGATGGTCAGCTACTTCTTTCATTGCAGTTGGTCAACTACTTCTTCTATTCGAGATGGTCAGCTACTTCTTTCATTGCAGGTGGTCAGCTACTTCTTCCATTGCAGGTGGTCAACTTCTTCTTCACTTGCAGCTGGTCAACTACTTCTTTCATTGCAGCTGGTCAAATACTTCTTCCATCGGAGCTGGTCAACTACTTCTTCCATTGCAGCTGGTCAACTACTTCTTCTATTGCAGCTGGGCAACTACTTCTTCCATTGCAGCTGGTCAACTACTTCTTTCATTGAAGGTGATCAAGTACTTCTTCCCTTGCAGCTAGTCAACTACTTCTTCCCTTGCAGCTGGTCAACTACTTCTTCCATTGCAGGTGGTCAAGTACTTCTTCCATTGCAGGGGGTCAACTACTTCTTCACTTGCAGGTGGTCAACTACTTTTTCCATTGGAGATGGTCAACTACTTTTTCCATTGGAGATGGTCAACTACTTCTTCCATTGCAGCTGGTCAGCTACTACTTCCATTAGTGATGGTCAGCTACTTCTTCCATTGCAGGTGGTCAACTACTTCTTCCATTGCAGCTGGTCAACTACTTCTTCCATTGAAGGTGATCAAGTACTTCTTCCCTTGCAGCCGGTCAAGTACTTCTTCCCTTGCAGCTGGTCAACTACTTCTTCCATTGCAGGTGGTCAAGTACTTCTTCCCTTGCAGGTGGTCAACTACTTCTTCCATTGCAGGTGGTCAACTACTTCTTCTATTGGAGATGGTCAGCTACTTCTTTCATTGCAGGTGGTCAACTACTTCTTCCATTGCAGGGGGTCAACTACTTCTTCACTTGCAGCTGGTCAACTACGTGTTTCATTGCAGCTGGTCAAATACTTCTTCCTTCGGAGCAGGTCAACCACTTCTTCCATTTCAGCTGGTCAAGTACTTCTTTCATTGCAGGTGGTCAACTACTTCTTCCATTGTAGCTGGTCAACTACTTCTTTCATTGCATGTGGTCAAGTAGTTTTTCCCTTGCAGGTGGTCAACTACTTCTTCCATTGCAGCTGGTCAAGTATTTCTTTCATTGCAGGTCGTCAAGTACTTCTTACTTTGCAGGTGGTCAACTACTTCTTCCATTGCAGCTGGTCAACTAGTACATTCATTACAGCTGGTCAAGTTGTTCTTCCATTGGAGCTGGTCAAATACTTCTTCTATCACAGCAGGTCAAATACTTCTTGATTGAAGCTGGTCAGTTACTTCTTCCATTGCAGGTGATCAACTATTTCTTCCAATGTAGCTGGTCAACTACTTTTTCCATTGCAGCTGGTCAAGTACTTCTTCCATTGCAACTGTGCACTATTTTATTGTTTTTCTTCAGGAGAAGAAAGAGATTGCTAACACGGTGTACTAAATTGATTGTTTTTTTAGGACTGTTAGACAGCATGCACAATGAGTAATAATTGTTGTTCTTTATTTCAGGTGGACCACGACATGACAGACAATATGTACATAAAGGAGAAGAAGCCACTGAATGAGCTGGAGGAGCACTAGAAGTCCCTGGAGGAGGAGTACAACCATATCAGGGAGGACTGGCGCATCACACGGGGAACAGAGGAAGAGGTGAGTTAAATTGTTATCTTGTCACACTAAAGTACTTGGTCTAATTTCCATCATATCTGATGAAGTGTTTTTCTATTATATCTGGAGTAGTACTTGTTCTACCACAGCTGGTCAAATACATCTTCAATCACAACTACCTGCTAGACAAGAATTTCTTACATTGCAGCTTGTCAAATAGTTCTTCAATTGTAGCTGTTCACGTACTTCTTATATCATTGCTGGACAAATACATCTTCATTGCAGGTGGTCAGCTAGTTATTCCGTTGCAGTTGGTCAACTACTTCTTCCACTGGCGTGGGTCAGCTACGTCTTCCATTGCAGCTGGTCAGCTATTACTTCCATTAGTGATGGTCAGCTACTTCTTCCATTGCAGGTGGTCAGCTACTTCTTCCATTGCAGGTGGTCAGCTACTTCTTCCATTGCAGGTGGTCAACTACTTCTTCTATTGCAGGTGGTCAAGTACTTCTTCCATTGCAGGTAATCAACTACTTCTTTTCTTGCAGCTGGTCAGCTACTTTTTCAATTGCAGGTGGTTAACTACTTGTTCCATTGCAGGTGGTCAACTACTTTTTCCATTGGAGATGGTCAACTACTTTTTCCATTGGATATGGTCAACTACTTCTTCCATTGCAGCTGGTCAGCTTCTTCTTCCATTGTAGGTGGTCAATTACTTCTTCCCTTGCAACTGGTCAGCTAATTCATCCATTTCAGGTGGTCAACTAGTTTTTACATTGGAGATGGTCAACTACTTCTTCCATTTCAGGTGTTCAACTACTTTTTACATTGGATATTGTCAGCTACTTCTTACATTGCAGGTGGTCAATTACTTCTTCCATTGGAGATGGTCAACTACTTCTTCCATTGCAGCTTGTCAGCTACGTCTTCCATTGGAGATGGTCAACTACTTCTTCCATAGGAGACAGTCAACTACTTCTTCCATTGCAGAGGTTAACTACTTCCATTGCAGCTGGTCAACTACTTCTTCCATTGCAGCTGGTCAAATAATTCTTGTATTGCAGCTGGTCAACTACTTATTCCATTGCAGATGGTCAACTACTTCTTCCACTGCAGCTGGTCAACTACTTCTTCCAATGTAGCTGGTCAACTACTTCTTCCATTGCAGCTGCTCAAGTACTTCTTCCGTTGCAATTGTGCACTAAATTTTTTGTTTTTCTTCAGAAGAAGAAAGAGATTGATGACTGTTTTACTAAATATTTTTTTTTTTTTTAGGACTGTTAGACAGCATGCACAATGAGTAATAATTGTTGTTCTTTATTTCAGGTGGACCACGACATGACAGACAATACTTACATATAGGAGAAGAAGCCACTGAATGAGCTGGAGGAGCACTTGAAGTCCCTGGAGGAGGAGTACAACCATATCAGGGAGGACTGGCACATCACACGGGGAACAGAGGAAGAGGTGAGTTAAGTTGTTACCTTGTCACACTAAAGTACTTGGTCTAATTTCCATCATATCTGATGAAGTGTTTTTCTAGTATATCTTGAGTAGTACTTGTTCTACCACAGCTGGTCAAATATATCTTGAATCACAACTAGACAAGAATTTCTTACATTGCAGCTGGTCAAGTAGTTCTTCAATTGTAGCTGTTCACGTACTTCTTACATCATTGCTGGACAAATACATCTTCATTGCAGGTGGTCAGCTAGTTATTCCGTTGCAGTTGGTCAACTACTTCTTCCATTGGAGACGGTCAGCTACTTCTTCCATAGCAGCTGCTCAGCTACTACTTCCATTAGTGATGGTCAGCTACTTCTTCCATTACAGTTGGTCAACTACTTCTTCTATTGGATATGGTCAGCTACTTCTTTCATTGCAGATGGTCAACTACTTCTTCCATTGCAGGTGGTCAACTACTTCTTGACTTACAACTGGTCAACTACTTCTTTCATTGCAGGTGGTCAGCTACTTCTTCCATTGCAGATGGTCAACTACTTCACTTGCAGCTGGTCAACTATTTCTTTCATTGCAGGTGGTCAACTACTTCTTCCATTGCAGGTGGTCAACTACTTCTTCACTTGCACCTGGTCAGCTACTTCTTCCATTGCAGGTGGTCAACTTCTTCACTTGCAGCTGGTCAACTACTTCTTTTATTGCAGCTGGTCAAATACTTCTTCAATCGGAGCTGGTCAACTACTTCTTCCATTGCAGCTGGTCAACTACTTCTTCCATTGCAGCTGGGCAACTACTTCTTCCATTGCAGCTGGTCAACTACTTCTTTCATTGAAGGTGATCAAGTACTTTTTCCCTTGCAGCTGGTCAACTACTTCTTCCCTTGCAGCTGGTCAACTACTTCTTCCATTGCAGGTGGTCAAATACTTCTTCCCTTGCAGGTGGTCAACTACTTCTTCCATTGCAGGTGGTCAACTACTTCTTCTATTGGAGATGGTCAGCTACTTCTTTCATTGCAGGTGGTCAACTACTTCTTCCATTGCAGGGGGTCAACTACTTCTTCACTTGCAGCTGGTCAACTACTTCTTTCAGTGAAGGTGATCAAGTACTTCTTCCCTTACAGCTGGTCAACTACTTCTTACCTTGCAGCTGGTCAACTACTTCTTCCATTGCAGGTGGTCAAGTACTTCTTCCCTTGCAGGTGGTCAACTACTTCTTCCATTGCAGGTGGTCAACTACTTCTTCTATTGGAGATGGTCAGCTACTTCTTTCATTGCAGGTGGTCAACTACTTCTTCCATTGCAGGGGGTCAACTACTTCTTCACTTGCAGCTGGTCAACTACGTGTTTAATTGCAGCTGGCCAAATATTTCTTCGTTCGGAGCAGGTCAACTACTTCTTCCATTTCAGCTGGTCAAGTACTTCTTTCATTGCAGGTGGTCAACTACTTCTTCCATTGCAGCTGGTCAACTACTTCTTTCATTGCAGGTGGTCAAGTAGTTCTTCCCTTGCAGGTGGTCAACTACTTCTTCCATTGCAGCTGGTCAAGTATTTCTTTCGTTGCAGGTGGTCAAGTACTTCTTCCTTTGCAGGTGGTCAACTACTTCTTCCATTGCAGCTGGTCAACTAGTACATTCATTACAGCTGGTCAAGTTGTTCTTCCATTGGAGCTGGTCAAGTACTTCTTCTATCACAGCTGGTCAAATACTTCTTGATTGAAGCTGGTCAGTTACTTCTTCCATTGCAGGTGATAAACTACTTCTTCCAATGTAGCTGGTCAACTACTTTTTCCATTGCAGCTGGTCAAGTACTTCTTCCATTGCAACTGTGCACTAATTTTATTGTTTTTCTTCAGGAGAAGAAAGAGATTGATAACACGGTGTACTAAATTGATTGTTTTTTAAGGACTGTTAGACAGCATGCACAATGAGTAATAATTGTTGTTCTTTATTTCAGGTGGACCACGACATGACAGACAATATGTACATAAAGGAGAAGAAGCCACAGAATCAGGTGGAGGAGCACTTGAAGTCTCTGGAGGAGGAGTACACCCATATCAGGGAGGACTGGCGCATCACACGGGGAACAGAGGAAGAGGTGAGTTAAGTTGTTATCTTGTCACACTAAAGTACTTGGTCTAATTTCCATAATATCTGATGAAGTGTTTTTCTAGTATATCTAGAGTAGTACTTGTTCTACCACAGCTGGTCAAATATATCTTCAATCACAAGTACCTACTAGACAAGAATTTCTTACATTGCAACTGGTCAAGTAGTTCTTCAATAGTAGCTGTTCACGTACTTCTTACATCATTGCTGGACAAATACATCTTCATTGCATGTGGTCAGCTAGTTATTCCGTTGCAGTTGGTCAACTACTTCTTCCACTGGAGATGCTCAGCTACTTCATCCATTGCAGCTGCTCAGATACTTCTTCCATTAGTGATGGTCAGCTACTTCTTCCATTGCAGTTGGTCAACTACTTCTTCTATTGGAGATGGTCAGCTACTTCTTTCATTGCAGGTGGTCAGCTACTTCTTCCATTGCAGGTGGTCAACTTCTTCTTCACTTGCAGCTGGTCATCTACTTCTTTCATTGCAGCTGGTCAAATACTTCTTCCATCGGAGCTGGTCAACTACTTCTTCCATTGCAGCTGGTCAACTACTTCTTCCATTGCAGCTGGGCAACTACTTCTTCCATTACAGCTGGTCAACTACTTCTTTCATTGAAGGTGATCAAGTACTTCTTCCCTTGCAGCCGGTCAACTACTTCTTCCCTTGCAGCTGGTCAACTACTTCTTCCATTGCAGGTGGTCAAGTACTTCTTCCCTTGCAGGTGGTCAACTACTTCTTCCATTGCAGGTGGTCAACTACTTCTTCTATTGGAGATGGTCAGCTACTTCTTTCATTGCAAGTGGTCAACTACTTCTTCCATTGCAAGGGGTCAACTACTTCTTCACTTGCAGCTGGTCAACTACGTGTTTCATTGCAGCTGGTCAAATACTTCTTACTTCGGAGCAGGTCAACTACTTCTTCCATTTCAGCTGGTCAAGTACTTCTTTCATTGCAGGTGGTCAACTACTTCTTCCATTGCAGCTGGTCAACTACTTCTTTCATTGCAGGTGGTCAAGTATTTCTTTCATTGCAGGTGGTCAAGTACTTCTTTCATTGCAGGTGGTCAACTACTTCTTCTATCACAGCTGGTCAAATACTTCTTGATTGAAGCTGGTCAGTTACTTCTTCCATTGCAGGTGATAAACTACTTCTTCCAATGTAGCTGGTCAACTACTTTTTCCATTGCAGCTGTGCACTAATTTTATTGTTTTTCTTCAGGAGAAGAAAGAGATTGATAACACGGTGTACTCAATTGATTGTTTTTTAAGGACTGTTAGACAGCATGCACAATGAGTAATAATTGTTGTTCTTTATTTCAGGTGGACCACGACATGACAGACAATATGTACATAAAGGAGAAGAAGCCACTGAATGAGCTGGAGGAGCACTTGAAGTCCCTGGAGGAGGAATACAACCATATCAGGGAGGACTGGCGCATCACACGGGGAACAGAGGAAGAGGTGAGTTAAGTTGTTATCTTGTCACACTATAGTACTTGGTCTAATTTCCATCATATCTGATGAAGTGTTTTTCTATTATATCTGGAGTAGTACTTGTTCTACCACAGCTGGTCAAATATATCTTCAATCACAACTACCTGCTAGACAAGAATTTCTTACGTTGCAGCCGATCAAGTACTTCGTCTATTGCAGCTGGTCAAATAATTCTTGTATCGCAGCTGGTCAACTACTTGTTCCGTTGCAGGTGGTCAAGTACTTCTTTCATTGCAGGTGGTCAACTACTTCTTCCATTGCAGCTGGTCAACTACTTCTTTCATTGCAGGTGGTCAAGTACCTCTTCCCTTGCAGGTGGTCAACTACTTCTTCCATTGCAGCTGGTCAAGTACTTCTTTCATTGCAGGTGGTCTAGTACTTCTTCCATTGCAGGTGGTCAACTAGTTCTTCCATTGCAGCTGGTCACTACTACATTCATTACAGCTGGTCAAGTTGTTCTTCCATTGGAGCTGGTCAAGTGCTTCTTCCATCACAGCTGGTCAAATACTTCTTGATTGAAGCTGGTCAGTTACATCTTCCATTGCAGGTGATAAACTACTTCTTTCAATGTAGCTGGTCAACTATGTCTTCCATTTCAGCTGGTCAAGTACTTCTGCCATTGCAACTGTGCAGTAATTTTATTGTTTTTCTTCAGGAGAAGAAAGAGATTGATGACAGGTGTACTAAATTGATTGTTTTTTTTATGACTGTTAGACAGCATGCACAATGAGTAATAATTGTTGTTCTTTATTTCAGGTGGACCACGACATGACAGACAATACGTACATAAAGGAGAAGAAGCCACTGAATCAGCTGGAGGAGCACTTGAAGTCCCTGGAGGGGGAGTACAACCATATCAGGGAGGACTGGCGCTTCACATGGGGAACAGAGGAAGAGGTGATTTAAGTTGTTACCTTGTCACACTAAAGTACTTGGTCTAATTTCCATCATATCTGATGAAGTGTTTTTCTAGTATATCTGGAGTAGTACTTGTTCTACCACAGCTGGTCTAAAATATATCTTCAATCACAAGTACCTGCTAGACAAGAATTTCTTACATTGCAGCTGGTCAAGTAGTTCTTCAATACTAGCTGTTCATGTACTTCTTACATCATTGCTGGACAAATACATCTTTATTGCAGGTGGTCAGCTAGTTCTTCCATTGCAGGTGGTTAACTACTTCCATTGCAGCTGGTCAACTACTTCTTCCATTGCAGCTGGTCATGTACTTCTTTCATTGCAGGTGGTCAACTACTTCTTCCATTGCAGCTGGTCAACTACTTCTTCCATTGCAGCTGGTCAACTACTTCTTCCATTTCAGCTGGTCAAGTACTTCTTTCATTGCAGGTGGTCAACTACTTCTTCCATTGCAGCTGGTCAACTACTTCTTTCATTGCAGGTGGTCAAGTACCTCTTCCCTTGCAGGTGGTCAACTACTTCTTCCATTGCAGCTGGTCAAGTACTTCTTTCATTGCAGGTGGTCTAGTACTTCTTCCATTGCAGGTGGTCAACTAGTTCTTCCATTGCAGCTGGTCACTACTACATTCATTACAGCTGGTCAAGTTGTTCTTCCATTGGAGCTGGTCAAGTGCTTCTTCCATCACAGCTGGTCAAATACTTCTTGATTGAAGCTGGTCAGTTACATCTTCCATTGCAGGTGATAAACTACTTCTTCCAATGTAGCTGGTCAACTACGTCTTCCATTTCAGCTGGTCAAGTACTTCTGCCATTGCAACTGTGCAGTAATTTTATTGTTTTTCTTCAGGAGAAGAAAGAGATAGATGACAGGTGTACTAAATTGATTGTTTTTTTTAGGACTGTTAGACAGCATGCACAATGAGTAATAATTGTTGTTCTTTATTTCAGGTGGACCACGACATGACAGACAATATGTACATAAAGGAGAAGAAGCCACAGAATCAGGTGGAGGAGCACTTGAAGTCTCTGGAGGAGGAGTACACCCATATCAGGGAGGACTGGCGCATCACACGGGGAACAGAGGAAGAGGTCAGTTAAGTTGTTATCTTGTCACACTAAAGTACTTGGTCTAATTTCCATAATATCTGATGAAGTGTTTTTCTAGTATATCTAGAGTAGTACTTGTTCTACCACAGCTGGTCAAATATATCTTCAATCACAAGTACCTACTAGACAAGAATTTCTTACATTGCAACTGGTCAAGTAGTTCTTCAATAGTAGCTGTTCACGTACTTCTTACATCATTGCTGGACAAATACATCTTCATTGCATGTGGTCAGCTAGTTATTCCGTTGCAGTTGGTCAACTACTTCTTCCACTGGAGATGCTCAGCTACTTCTTCCATTGCAGCTGCTCAGATACTTCTTCCATTAGTGATGGTCAGCTACTTCTTTCATTGCAGTTGGTCAACTACTTCTTCTATTCGAGATGGTCAGCTACTTCTTTCATTGCAGGTGGTCAGCTACTTCTTCCATTGCAGGTGGTCAACTTCTTCTTCACTTGCAGCTGGTCAACTACTTCTTTCATTGCAGCTGGTCAAATACTTCTTCCATCGGAGCTGGTCAACTACTTCTTCCATTGCAGCTGGTCAACTACTTCTTCTATTGCAGCTGGGCAACTACTTCTTCCATTGCAGCTGGTCAACTACTTCTTTCATTGAAGGTGATCAAGTACTTCTTCCCTTGCAGCTAGTCAACTACTTCTTCCCTTGCAGCTGGTCAACTACTTCTTCCATTGCAGGTGGTCAAGTACTTCTTCCCTTGCAGGTGGTCAACTACTTCTTCCATTGCAGGTGGTCAATTACTTCTTCTATTGGAGATGGTCAGCTACTTCTTTCATTGCTGGTGGTCAACTACTTCTTCCATTGCAGGGGGTCAACTACTTCTTCACTTGCAGGTGGTCAACTACTTTTTCCATTGGAGATGGTCAACTACTTTTTCCATTGGAGATGGTCAACTACTTCTTCCATTGCAGCTGGTCAGCTTCTTCTTCCATTGTAGGTGGTCAATTACTTCTTCCCTTGCAACTGGTCAGGTAATTCATCCATTTTAGGTGGTCAACTATTTTTTACATTGGAGATGGTCAACTATTTCTTCCATTGCAGAGGTTAACTACTTCCATTGCAGCTGGTCAACTACTTCTTCCATTGGAGATGGTCAACTACTTCTTCCATTGCAGCTGGTCAATTACTTCTTCCAATGTAGCTGGTCAACTACTTCTTCCATTGCAGCTGCTCAAGTACTTCTTCCGTTGCAATTGTGCACTAAATTTTTTGTTTTTCTTCAGAAGAAGAAACAGATTGATGACTGTTTTACTAATTTTTTTTTTTTTTTTAGGACTGTTAGACAGCATGCACAATGAGTAATAATTGTTGTTCTTTATTTCAGGTGGACCACGACATGACAGACAATATTTACATATAGGAGAAGAAGCCACTGAATGAGCTGGAGGAGCACTTGAAGTCCCTGGAGGAGGAGTACAACCATATCAGGGAGGACTGGCGCATCACACGGGGAACAGAGGAAGAGGTGAGTTAAGTTGTTACCTTGTCACACTAAAGTACTTTGTCTAATTTTCATCATATCTGATGAAGTGTTTTTCTAGTATATCTTGAGTAGTACTTGTTCTACCACAGCTGGTCAAATATATCTTGAATCACAGCTACCTGCTAGACAAGAATTTCTTACATTGCAGCTGGTCAAGTAGTTCTTCAATTGTAGCTGTTCACGTACTTCTTACATCATTGCTGGACAAATACATCTTCATTGCAGGTGGTCAGCTAGTTATTCCGTTGCAGTTGGTCAACTACTTCTTCCACTGGAGATGCTCAGCTACTTCTTCCATTGCAGCTGCTCAGATACTTCTTCCATTAGTGATGGTCAGCTACTTCTTTCATTGCAGTTGGTCAACTACTTCTTCTATTCGAGATGGTCAGCTACTTCTTTCATTGCAGGTGGTCAGCTACTTCTTCCATTGCAGGTGGTCAACTTCTTCTTCACTTGCAGCTGGTCAACTACTTCTTTCATTGCAGCTGGTCAAATACTTCTTCCATCGGAGCTGGTCAACTACTTCTTCCATTGCAGCTGGTCAACTACTTCTTCTATTGCAGCTGGGCAACTACTTCTTCCATTGCAGCTGGTCAACTACTTCTTCCATTGCAGGTGGTCAACTACTTCTTCTATTGGAGATGGTCAGCTACTTCTTTCATTGCTGGTGGTCAACTACTTCTTCCATTGCAGGGGGTCAACTACTTCTTCACTTGCAGGTGGTCAACTACTTTTTCCATTGGAGATGGTCAACTACTTTTTCCATTGGAGATGGTCAACTACTTCTTCCATTGCAGCTGGTCAGCTTCTTCTTCCATTGTAGGTGGTCAATTACTTCTTCCCTTGCAACTGGTCAGGTAATTCATCCATTTTAGGTGGTCAACTATTTTTTACATTGGAGATGGTCAACTATTTCTTCCATTGCAGAGGTTAACTACTTCCATTGCAGCTGGTCAACTACTTCTTCCATTGGAGATGGTCAACTACTTCTTCCATTGCAGCTGGTCAACTACTTCTTCTATTGGATATGGTCAGCTACTTCTTTCATTGCAGGTGGTCAACTACTTCTTCCATTGCAGGTGGTCAACTACTTCTTGACTTACAACTGGTCAACTACTTCTTTCATTGCAGGTGGTCAGCTACTTCTTCCATTGCAGGTGGTCAACTACTTCTTCACTTGCAGCTGGTCAACTATTTCTTTCATTGCAGGTGGTCAACTACTTCTTCCATTGCAGGTGGTCAACTACTTCTTCACTTGCACCTGGTCAGCTACTTCTTCCATTGCAGGTGGTCAACTTCTTCACTTGCAGCTGGTCAACTACTTCTTTCATTGCAGCTGGTCAAATACTTCTTCAATCGGAGCTGGTCAACTACTTCTTCCATTGCAGCTGGTCAACTACTTCTTCCATTGCAGCTGGGCAACTACTTCTTCCATTGCAGCTGTTCAACTACTTCTTTCATTGAAGGTGATCAAGTACTTCTTCCCTTGCAGCTGGTCAAGTACTTCTT
Organism: Oasisia sp. SBJ-2009; assembly: GCA_964017155.1. Taxonomy (NCBI): domain Eukaryota; kingdom Metazoa; phylum Annelida; class Polychaeta; order Sabellida; family Siboglinidae; genus Oasisia; species Oasisia sp. SBJ-2009. Next base: position 35,531,724 of record OZ024859.1, read on the forward strand.
CCCTTGCAGCTGGTCAACTACTTCTTTCATTGCAGGTGGTCAAGTACTTCTTCCCTTGCAGGTGGTCAACTACTTCTTCCATTGCAGGTGGTCAACTACTTCTTCTATTGGAGATGGTCAGCTACTTCTTTCATTGCAGGTGGTCAGCTACTTCTTCCATTGCAGGGGGTCAACTACTTCTTCACTTGCAGCTGGTCAACTACGTGTTTCATTGCAGCTGGTCAAATACTTCTTCCTTCAGAGCAGGTCAACTACTTCTTCCATTTCAGCTGGTCAAGTACTTCTTTCATTGCAGGTGGTCAACTACTTCTTCCATTGTAGCTGGTCAACTACTTCTTTCATTGCAGGTGGTCAAGTAGTTCTTCCCTTGCAGGTGGTCAACTACTTCTTCCATTGCAGCTGGTCAAGTATTTCTTTCATTGCAGGTGGTCAAGTACTTCTTACTTTGCAGGTGGTCAACTACTTCTTCCATTGCAGCTGGTCAACTAGTACATTCATTACAGCTGGTCAAGTTGTTCTTCCATTGGAGCTGGTCAAATACTTCTTCTATCACAGCTGGTCAAATACTTCTTGATTGAAGCTGGTCAGTTACTTCTTCCATTGCAGGTGATCAACTATTTCTTCCAATGTAGCTGGTCAACTACTTTTTCCATTTCAGCTGGTCAAGTACTTCTTCCATTGCAACTGTGCACTATTTTATTGTTTTTCTTCAGGAGAAGAAAGAGATTGATAACACGGTGTACTAAATTGATTGTTTTTTAGGACTGTTAGACAGCATGCACAATGAGTAATAATTGTTGTTCTTTATTTCAGGTTGACCACGACATGACAGACAATATGTACATAAAGGAGAAGAAGCCACTGAATGAGCTGGAGGAGCACTAGAAGTCCCTGGAGGAGGAGTACAACCATATCAGGGAGGACTGGCGCTTCACACGGGGAACAGAGGAAGAGGTGAGTTAAGTTGTTATCTTGTCACACTAAAGTACTTGGTCTAATTTCCATCATATCTGATGAAGTGTTTTTCTATTATATCTGGAGTAGTACTTGTTCTACCACAGCTGGTCAAATACATCTTCAATCACAACTACCTGCTAGACAAGAATTTCTTACATTGCAGCTGGTCAAATAGTTCTTCAATTGTAGCTGTTCACGTACTTCTTATATCATTGCTGGACAAATACATCTTCATTGCAGGTGGTCAGCTAGTTATTCCGTTGCAGTTGGTCAACTACTTCTTCCATTGGAGACGGTCAGCTACTTCTTCCATAGCAGCTGCTCAGCTACTACTTCCATTAGTGATGGTCAGCTACTTCTTCCATTACAGTTGGTCAACTACTTCTTCTATTGGATATGGTCAGCTACTTCTTTCATTGCAGGTGGTCAACTACTTCTTCCATTGCAGGTGGTCAACTACTTCTTGACTTACAACTGGTCAACTACTTCTTTCATTGCAGGTGGTCAGCTACTTCTTCCATTGCAGGTGGTCAACTACTTCTTCACTTGCAGCTTGTCAACTATTTCTTTCATTGCAGGTGGTCAACTACTTCTTCCATTGCAGGTGGTCAACTACTTCTTTACTTGCACCTGGTCAGCTACTTCTTCCATTGCAGGTGGTCAACTTCTTCACTTGCAGCTGGTCAACTACTTCTTTCATTGCAGCTGGTCAAATACTTCTTCAATCGGAGCTGGTCAACTACTTCTTCCATTGCAGCTGGTCAACTACTTCTTCCATTGCAGCTGGGCAACTACTTCTTCCATTGCAGCTGTTCAACTACTTCTTTCATTGAAGGTGATCAAGTACTTCTTCCCTTGCAGCTGGTCAAGTACTTCTTCCCTTGCAGGTGGTCAACTACTTCTTCCATTGCAGGTGGTCAACTACTTCTTCTATTGGAGATGGTCAGCTACTTCTTTCATTGCAGGTGGTCAACTACTTCTTCCATTGCAGGGGGTCAACTACTTCTTCACTTGCAGCTGGTCAACTACGTGTTTCATTGCAGCTGGTCAAATACTTCTTCCTTCGGAGCAGGTCAACTACTTCTTCCATTTCAGCTGGTCAAGTACTTCTTTCATTGCAGGTGGTCAACTACTTCTTCCATTGTAGCTGGTCAACTACTTCTTTCATTGCAGGTGGTCAAGTAGTTCTTCCCTTGAAGGTGGTCAACTACTTCTTCCATTGCAGCTGGTCAAGTATTTCTTTCATTGCAGGTGGTCAAGTACTTCTTATTTTGCAGGTGGTCAACTACTTCTTCCATTGCAGCTGGTCAACTAGTACATTCATTACAGCTGGTCAAGTTGTTCTTCCATTGGAGCTGGTCAAATACTTCTTCTATCACAGCTGGTCAAATACTTCTTGATTGAAGCTGGTCAGTTACTTCTTCCATTGCAGGTGATCAACTATTTCTTCCAATGTAGCTGGTCAACTACTTTTTCCATTGCAGCTGGTCAAGTACTTCTTCCATTGCAACTGTGCACTATTTTATTGTTTTTCTTCAGGAGAAGAAAGAGATTGATAACACGGTGTACTAAATTGATTGTTTTTTTAGGACTGTTAGACAGCATGCACAATGAGTAATAATTGTTTTTCTTTATTTCAGGTGGACCACGACATGACAGACAATATGTACATAAAGGAGAAGAAGCCACTGAATGAGCTGGAGGAGCACTAGAAGTCCCTGGAGGAGGAGTACAACCATATCAGGGAGGACTGGCGCTTCACACGGGGAACAGAGGAAGAGGTGAGTTAAGTTGTTATCTTGTCACACTAAAGTACTTGGTCTAATTTCCATCATATCTGATGAAGTGTTTTTCTATTATATCTGGAGTAGTACTTGTTCTACCACAGCTGGTCAAATACATCTTCAATCACAACTACCTGCTAGACAAGAATTTCTTACATTGCAGCTGGTCAAATAGTTCTTCAATTGTAGCTGTTCACGTACTTCTTATATCATTGCTGGACAAATACATCTTCATTGCAGGTGGTCAGCTAGTTATTCCGTTGCAGTTGGTCAACTACTTCTTCCATTGGAGACGGTCAGCTACTTCTTCCATAGCAGCTGCTCAGCTACTACTTCCATTAGTGATGGTCAGCTACTTCTTCCATTACAGTTGGTCAACTACTTCTTCTATTGGATATGGTCAGCTACTTCTTTCATTGCAGGTGGTCAACTACTTCTTCCATTGCAGGTGGTCAACTACTTCTTGACTTACAACTGGTCAACTACTTCTTTCATTGCAGGTGGTCAGCTACTTCTTCCATTGCAGGTGGTCAACTACTTCTTCACTTGCAGCTTGTCAACTATTTCTTTCATTGCAGGTGGTCAACTACTTCTTCCATTGCAGGTGGTCAACTACTTCTTCACTTGCACCTGGTCAGCTACTTCTTCCATTGCAGGTGGTCAACTTCTTCACTTGCAGCTGGTCAACTACTTCTTTCATTGCAGCTGGTCAAATACTTCTTCAATCGGAGCTGGTCAACTACTTCTTCCATTGCAGCTGGTCAACTACTTCTTCCATTGCAGCTGGGCAACTACTTCTTCCATTGCAGCTGTTCAACTACTTCTTTCATTGAAGGTGATCAAGTACTTCTTCCCTTGCAGCTGGTCAAGTACTTCTTCCCTTGCAGCTGGTCAACTACTTCTTTCATTGCAGGTGGTCAAGTACTTCTTCCCTTGCAGGTGGTCAACTACTTCTTCCATTGCAGGTGGTCAACTACTTCTTCTATTGGAGATGGTCAGCTACTTCTTTCATTGCAGGTGGTCAACTACTTCTTCCATTGCAGGGGGTCAACTACTTCTTCACTTGCAGCTGGTCAACTACGTGTTTCATTGCAGCTGGTCAAATACTTCTTCCTTCAGAGCAGGTCAACTACTTCTTCCATTTCAGCTGGTCAAGTACTTCTTTCATTGCAGGTGGTCAACTACTTCTTCCATTGTAGCTGGTCAACTACTTCTTTCATTGCAGGTGGTCAAGTAGTTCTTCCCTTGCAGGTGGTCAACTACTTCTTCCATTGCAGCTGGTCAAGTATTTCTTTCATTGCAGGTGGTCAAGTACTTCTTACTTTGCAGGTGGTCAACTACTTCTTCCATTGCAGCTGGTCAACTAGTACATTCATTACAGCTGGTCAAGTTGTTCTTCCATTGGAGCTGGTCAAATACTTCTTCTATCACAGCTGGTCAAATACTTCTTGATTGAAGCTGGTCAGTTACTTCTTCCATTGCAGGTGATCAACTATTTCTTCCAATGTAGCTGGTCAACTACTTTTTCCATTTCAGCTGGTCAAGTACTTCTTCCATTGCAACTGTGCACTATTTTATTGTTTTTCTTCAGGAGAAGAAAGAGATTGATAACACGGTGTACTAAATTGATTGTTTTTTAGGACTGTTAGACAGCATGCACAATGAGTAATAATTGTTGTTCTTTATTTCAGGTTGACCACGACATGACAGACAATATGTACATAAAGGAGAAGAAGCCACTGAATGAGCTGGAGGAGCACTAGAAGTCCCTGGAGGAGGAGTACAACCATATCAGGGAGGACTGGCGCTTCACACGGGGAACAGAGGAAGAGGTGAGTTAAGTTGTTATCTTGTCACACTAAAGTACTTGGTCTAATTTCCATCATATCTGATGAAGTGTTTTTCTATTATATCTGGAGTAGTACTTGTTCTACCACAGCTGGTCAAATACATCTTCAATCACAACTACCTGCTAGACAAGAATTTCTTACATTGCAGCTGGTCAAATAGTTCTTCAATTGTAGCTGTTCACGTACTTCTTATATCATTGCTGGACAAATACATCTTCATTGCAGGTGGTCAGCTAGTTATTCCGTTGCAGTTGGTCAACTACTTCTTCCATTGGAGACGGTCAGCTACTTCTTCCATAGCAGCTGCTCAGCTACTACTTCCATTAGTGATGGTCAGCTACTTCTTCCATTACAGTTGGTCAACTACTTCTTCTATTGGATATGGTCAGCTACTTCTTTCATTGCAGGTGGTCAACTACTTCTTCCATTGCAGGTGGTCAACTACTTCTTGACTTACAACTGGTCAACTACTTCTTTCATTGCAGGTGGTCAGCTACTTCTTCCATTGCAGGTGGTCAACTACTTCTTCACTTGCAGCTTGTCAACTATTTCTTTCATTGCAGGTGGTCAACTACTTCTTCCATTGCAGGTGGTCAACTACTTCTTTACTTGCACCTGGTCAGCTACTTCTTCCATTGCAGGTGGTCAACTTCTTCACTTGCAGCTGGTCAACTACTTCTTTCATTGCAGCTGGTCAAATACTTCTTCAATCGGAGCTGGTCAACTACTTCTTCCATTGCAGCTGGTCAACTACTTCTTCCATTGCAGCTGGGCAACTACTTCTTCCATTGCAGCTGTTCAACTACTTCTTTCATTGAAGGTGATCAAGTACTTCTTCCCTTGCAGCTGGTCAAGTACTTCTTCCCTTGCAGCTGGTCAACTACTTCTTTCATTGCAGGTGGTCAAGTACTTCTTCCCTTGCAGGTGGTCAACTACTTCTTCCATTGCAGGTGGTCAACTACTTCTTCTATTGGAGATGGTCAGCTACTTCTTTCATTGCAGGTGGTCAACTACTTCTTCCATTGCAGGGGGTCAACTACTTCTTCACTTGCAGCTGGTCAACTACGTGTTTCATTGCAGCTGGTCAAATACTTCTTCCTTCGGAGCAGGTCAACTACTTCTTCCATTTCAGCTGGTCAAGTACTTCTTTCATTGCAGGTGGTCAACTACTTCTTCCATTGTAGCTGGTCAACTACTTCTTTCATTGCAGGTGGTCAAGTAGTTCTTCCCTTGAAGGTGGTCAACTACTTCTTCCATTGCAGCTGGTCAAGTATTTCTTTCATTGCAGGTGGTCAAGTACTTCTTATTTTGCAGGTGGTCAACTACTTCTTCCATTGCAGCTGGTCAACTAGTACATTCATTACAGCTGGTCAAGTTGTTCTTCCATTGGAGCTGGTCAAATACTTCTTCTATCACAGCTGGTCAAATACTTCTTGATTGAAGCTGGTCAGTTACTTCTTCCATTGCAGGTGATCAACTATTTCTTCCAATGTAGCTGGTCAACTACTTTTTCCATTGCAGCTGGTCAAGTACTTCTTCCATTGCAACTGTGCACTATTTTATTGTTTTTCTTCAGGAGAAGAAAGAGATTGATAACACGGTGTACTAAATTGATTGTTTTTTTAGGACTGTTAGACAGCATGCACAATGAGTAATAATTGTTTTTCTTTATTTCAGGTGGACCACGACATGACAGACAATATGTACATAAAGGAGAAGAAGCCACTGAATGAGCTGGAGGAGCACTAGAAGTCCCTGGAGGAGGAGTACAACCATATCAGGGAGGACTGGCGCTTCACACGGGGAACAGAGGAAGAGGTGAGTTAAGTTGTTATCTTGTCACACTAAAGTACTTGGTCTAATTTCCATCATATCTGATGAAGTGTTTTTCTATTATATCTGGAGTAGTACTTGTTCTACCACAGCTGGTCAAATACATCTTCAATCACAACTACCTGCTAGACAAGAATTTCTTACATTGCAGCTGGTCAAATAGTTCTTCAATTGTAGCTGTTCACGTACTTCTTATATCATTGCTGGACAAATACATCTTCATTGCAGGTGGTCAGCTAGTTATTCCGTTGCAGTTGGTCAACTACTTCTTCCATTGGAGACGGTCAGCTACTTCTTCCATAGCAGCTGCTCAGCTACTACTTCCATTAGTGATGGTCAGCTACTTCTTCCATTACAGTTGGTCAACTACTTCTTCTATTGGATATGGTCAGCTACTTCTTTCATTGCAGGTGGTCAACTACTTCTTCCATTGCAGGTGGTCAACTACTTCTTGACTTACAACTGGTCAACTACTTCTTTCATTGCAGGTGGTCAGCTACTTCTTCCATTGCAGGTGGTCAACTACTTCTTCACTTGCAGCTTGTCAACTATTTCTTTCATTGCAGGTGGTCAACTACTTCTTCCATTGCAGGTGGTCAACTACTTCTTCACTTGCACCTGGTCAGCTACTTCTTCCATTGCAGGTGGTCAACTTCTTCACTTGCAGCTGGTCAACTACTTCTTTCATTGCAGCTGGTCAAATACTTCTTCAATCGGAGCTGGTCAACTACTTCTTCCATTGCAGCTGGTCAACTACTTCTTCCATTGCAGCTGGGCAACTACTTCTTCCATTGCAGCTGTTCAACTACTTCTTTCATTGAAGGTGATCAAGTACTTCTTCCCTTGCAGCTGGTCAAGTACTTCTTCCCTTGCAGCTGGTCAACTACTTCTTTCATTGCAGGTGGTCAAGTACTTCTTCCCTTGCAGGTGGTCAACTACTTCTTCCATTGCAGGTGGTCAACTACTTCTTCTATTGGAGATGGTCAGCTACTTCTTTCATTGCAGGTGGTCAACTACTTCTTCCATTGCAGGGGGTCAACTACTTCTTCACTTGCAGCTGGTCAACTACGTGTTTCATTGCAGCTGGTCAAATACTTCTTCCTTCGGAGCAGGTCAACTACTTCTTCCATTTCAGCTGGTCAAGTACTTCTTTCATTGCAGGTGGTCAACTACTTCTTCCATTGTAGCTGGTCAACTACTTCTTTCATTGCAGGTGGTCAAGTAGTTCTTCCCTTGAAGGTGGTCAACTACTTCTTCCATTGCAGCTGGTCAAGTATTTCTTTCATTGCAGGTGGTCAAGTACTTCTTATTTTGCAGGTGGTCAACTACTTCTTCCATTGCAGCTGGTCAACTAGTACATTCATTACAGCTGGTCAAGTTGTTCTTCCATTGGAGCTGGTCAAATACTTCTTCTATCACAGCTGGTCAAATACTTCTTGATTGAAGCTGGTCAGTTACTTCTTCCATTGCAGGTGATCAACTATTTCTTCCAATGTAGCTGGTCAACTACTTTTTCCATTGCAGCTGGTCAAGTACTTCTTCCATTGCAACTGTGCACTATTTTATTGTTTTTCTTCAGGAGAAGAAAGAGATTGATAACACGGTGTACTAAATTGATTGTTTTTTTAGGACTGTTAGACAGCATGCACAATGAGTAATAATTGTTTTTCTTTATTTCAGGTGGACCACGACATGACAGACAATATGTACATAAAGGAGAAGAAGCCACTGAATGAGCTGGAGGAGCACTAGAAGTCCCTGGAGGAGGAGTACAACCATATCAGGGAGGACTGGCGCTTCACACGGGGAACAGAGGAAGAGGTGAGTTAAGTTGTTATCTTGTTCCCTTTACGCTCTCTGTAGAAAGCACATGTTTAATAGGCGCGCACACACAGGGCAGGTTGTACACAAAATATGAAATCAGCTTCAGTCCCAGAGTCTCAAAGGTAACAACCTGGCATTGGTACACGAAACCTAACGATCAACAGTGTGTGTGTGTGTGTGTGTGTGTGTGTGTGTGTGTGTGTGTGTGTGTGGGTACGTGTGTGCACACGTGTGTGTGTGTGTGTACACGTGTGTGTGTGTGTACACGTGTGTGTACCCGTGTGTGTGTACCCGTGTGTGTACACGCGTGTGTACACGCGTGTGTACACGCGTGTGTACACGTGTGTGTACACGTGTGTGTACACGTGTGTGTACACGTGTGTTTACACGTGTGTTTACACGTGTGTGCGGCGCGCGTGTATATGTATGTGTGTGTATATATATATATATATATATATATATATATATATATACACACACTTAAGGTGGTTTGTGGGACTTACACATATACAGTGGTTTGTGGGACGTCGTCTTTCCCGTTGTCTAACAAGATTCATATTTAGTAGATTTGCTTCGTTTGAGTCGAGAATTATAAATATACTTTGAATTATAAAAAAAAATTGTTTAATTAACTTAATATATATTTACACTGTGGGATGTTACATTGTGGGACGTTTGGAGTGGCCTTGACCTTGACCCCTTCTAAAGTCCCACAACACAGTTATATATATATATATAACATCCCACAATACATATCTATCATGGATAGCTATTGATTGTGGTAACATGTTTGTGTACGTGTTTGGCAAAAACATGAACATCTCTTTATAAATCACTATTTAATGGCACTGTCAAAAGTATTACGTTAATAAATAATTATGTGTTTTTAAATGGTGCAAGTATACAGTGGTTTTGTGAGACGTCATCTATGGCGTTGTTCATGTTTTCATTTTGGTTCATTTGCTTCGTTTATATTGGGAATTATAATATACTACGATTTAGATAAAACGTTTTGAATTAACTTAATATATATATATATATATACATTGTGGGATGTTTCATTGTGGGACGTTTGTCCTACCAAAGTCCCACAACACAGTTGTGTGTATAATATATATATATAACATCCCACAATCCACTTATATTAAAAAAATGGATTATGGTACATTATGTATGTAATATGTTTTTGGTAAAACTGGAACATCTCTTTATAAATCAATATATCAAATGCACTGAAAAATGCATTACGTTAATAATTAACTTAATATAAATTATACATTGTGGGATGTTCCATTGTGGGACGATTGCCCTCGAGCCCTACCAGTCCCACACCACAATTGTGTGTATAATACATATATATAACATCCCACAATCCATTTATACTTTAGTAATATTGGATTAACAAACTCCGCAAAATGTAATATGGAGAGGACTTTAGGGTTGGCGTCATTAGCATTAGATTATTAACATACATCAATATAGTTCTTGAAATTCAATACCGTTACATACATTGTATTTATTTCGAACACAAATTACGACCATGGAATTGACAAAATACAAATTCGGCAGGGGAAAATGGAGTCGATTGTATTTTTCATTACCCCTACATGAACATGTCCAAAACATAAACACACCAAGAGTGCAGATATATGTGAAAATATACTATACACATGTCCATACATAAGTAGAACAACTAACTCGATCTATCTTGCACAGTGTAACGCTCATGTCATAAACCAATTATCCCCTAATGTATAGGCCTACCTGTAAATAAAGCAGCTGGATACAAACAAATGTGAACTCAATGTCACAAACCCATTATCTTGGTAAATTAAGCCCCAAATATTGTTTTCTTTAATTAAATGTTTAGTGTTGTATGAAGATGTATACATCATACCAACCCCCCAATATTAGTTAATGCAATAAAGGGTTCAATGCTGTAAAACAGTCGAATGTCAACTTGATCTTTCCCCTCTTTTACATGCTGATCCACCATACAACTAGTTTATTTGTTCATGAAACTCTGCAGTCGAGCGGTGATCTGTGACTCGGTTCGTCCGTTTAGTATCGCCAGATGGTTGTCTTTCAGTCGTCTTATTCGTCTGTATCCAGGGAACACGCCATCTTTTATTTCCTAGCAGCAAGTTGTCGCCCGTAACTGCAGTGACTCTTTGGTCCATGGTATTCGAGGTCCTAAAATAAATTGGTATAATTGTGATTCAATATAGTTCATCCAAATTATATGATGGTGTTGCACATAAATGAAAAGAACGTAATTCATCATGGTTAACATATCTTTGTTTTATAATCTTACTTATACGAAATACTGGTAAAAATTAGCAGCAAGTGCTTCCTACGAATATGGGTGTTTGTAAAATAAAACAAAACTACACAACCCTCATATTTCTGTGTCTGCGGCCATTTGAAGCATGGCAGTAACCATTCAATTTCATTTTATATTTTTTAAACATACGTGCCGGGTAGTTCAACGAAGCATTATATATACAATAAATAGTGAATTCTACTAAGCAATTGGAACATGGTATATTATACCGCTTCGATATACTCAGAAAAATACCAACCATGCTTTCTTCGTCTTATGGTTGGAGACATGTCATCATCATCGGTGTTATCTAAAGAACGAGTAAGACATACAGATAAATAATTGAACATAGTGCACTGCAATATGTTTTCATGTTTAAAAGTTTACGAAGTTTATCTCCAAATCTTACCACAAGAACGGTCAATAGCTACCCAGCTGAGACCATCTAAATATTTTTGTTCCATGGAGGTAAATTTAAATATCTCTATTGATGCGTTGTTGTTTTTGATATTTACAATGTTTTTGAAAGAAATACATCAATGAGATGCCCCACTGCTTCATTGACGCCATTAACTAAATTATATTAGACAGCGTTATTCTGCAGCAGAATATGTCAATGTGGCAAACATGATGTGGTTCAATAAAAAAAAAAAGTACAACTTTATACCAGCAGTTTGCGTTATTTTGCACCATATCATAAAAATGCGAGTTCTGCAAAAAAAACACTCTAATACAGGGAAATAAGAAACGCACGTTTCTTTCGTCTTGCACTTGGAAGAGGGATATCATCATCACTATCATCATCATAATCTTCATCATCAGCAACATCGTCACTTTCAACTAAAACATGAAAGGGGAATATGAGAGACAATGCATTATGAACAGTTTATCCCACTGTAAAGTAGAGAGTAAAATACAATCATTCTGTTTCGCTTATTAAAATGAATGGTGGTCATATTTAGCATAATTAATTTTAACATAGTACTAAAGATTACTATATACATACGCATAACTACTGTAAATATATCATTCAAATAAGTCCCACTTCCGAGCTTGTGATATAATTTGCATTTTCCGCCCGAAGCTCCCTACAAATCCTGACAAACAAATAATTGTTTCTTACTTCGTTTCCGTTGTCTTTTGGGAGGAAGGACGCCACTATTTTCACCATGTTTAATTCCAATTGAAATAGATATATAAACAAGCATAAGCCTTTACAGTATACCTATCGAGCGGAGCATTTACAATTGCTCTACCCTGCATAACGGTTGTTACTTGGTAGTTCATACTGTTCACAATAGCATAAGTTTTCTCTTAATATGCTGATTACATGTATATCAGTACGGCACGATATTATACAGTTTTCAGTTACCATTTTATTTTAAGACAAGGGTCAAGATAAAATATAACGTAATGTATAATAGAATTTAAATTATATAAACAACTTACTGTCTCTGCCAACGATGAGCTCATCAATATCATCATCCCTGCCAACACCAACATCGCCGTCTTTTTCTGTGAATATCTCCAGTTCTGTCAATACAGTTAAAATAACATCATGTTAACCCATGCTATTTTCGTAGGAATGCATGTTCAAATTAATTTTAAATAGTAACAGCTCTTTTAAATGGTGAGGGATAATAGCTATGTCGTTATTTAAACCATGATCCAAAACTATAGATATGAAAAAATATTCAATATAAAATGCGGTCGGTCTCTGTACACTATTTCCGTCATGTCATATATTACGATATTTCGTTTAAATAACCAAATGTTTCATCCCAGTGAAATTGTATAGCCCTAAGGCTGAGATTCATGCATAGATGAAAACTCATATTACATCGCCGGTGTACAAATAAAAGTGAACAGAAACGTACGCTGTAGTGATATATCTTGCAGCCTTTTCCCTTTGAATTGCGATACCAGACCCTCGTCGGCAGCCATCAGAAGTCTGCTGACTTTGGTCAATTCCACTGTCGCCTCATGTTGACGATAACAGTTTCTGTGTGTGATTATGTCATGTCCGAGGTGACGGGACAACCACTCCAATTCTCCAGTCTCCAAGTCAAGAACCTAGGCAACAAATGTCATAACCAATTTATGAGTAACACACAAAAAACAACATATAATGTATAACATTTGTAAATATATACGCAGCATACATTGATGAAAATTATACATTAATGTAATAACAACACATTATAAAAACAAACAGTCCTTGTCCTTCTGTTGAGCCAGTCTCGTGTGTCCCTCTCTCTGCCTCCTCTTGTCCTTCTGTTGAGCCAGTCTCGTGTGTCCCTCTCTCTGCCTCCTCTTGTCCTTGTGTTGAGCCAGTCTCGTGTGTCCCTCTCTCTACCTCCTCTTGTCCTTGTGTTGAGCCAATCTCGTGTGTCCCTCTCTCTGCCCCCTCTTGTCCTTCTGTTGAGCCAGTCTCGTGTGTCCCTCCCTCTACCTCCTCTTGTCCTTGTGTTGAGCCAATCTCGTGTGTTCCTCTCTCTACCTCCTCTTGTCCTTCTGTTGAGCCATTCTCGTGTGTCCCTCTCTCTGCCTCCTCTTGTCCTTGTGTTGAGCCAATCTCGTGTGTCGCTCTCTCTGCCTCCTCTTGTCCTTCTGTTGAGCCAATCTCGTGTGTCGCTCTCTCTGCCTCCTCTTGTCCTTCTGTTGAGCCATTCTCGTGTGTCCCTCTCTCTGCCTCCTCTTGTCCTTGTGTTGAGCCAATCTCGTGTGTCCCTCTCTCTGCCTCCTATTGTCCTTCTGTTGAGCCATTCTCGTGTGTCCCTCTCTCTGCCTCCTCTTGTCCTTCTGTTGAGCCAATCTCGTGTGTCCCTCTCTCTGCCTCCTCTTGTCCTTGTGTTGAGCCAATCTCGTGTGTCCCTCTCTCTGCCTCCTCTTGTCCTTCTGTTGAGCCATTCTCGTGTGTCCCTCTCTCTGCCTCCTCTTGTCCTTCTGTTGAGCCAGTCTCGTGTGTCCCTCCCTCTACCTCCTCTTGTCCTTGTGTTGAGCCAATCTCGTGTGTTCCTGTCTCTACCTCCTCTTGTCCTTCTGTTGAGCCATTCTCGTGTGTCCCTCTCTCTCTGCCTCCTCTTGTCCTTGTGTTGAGCCAATCTCGTGTGTCGCTCTCTCTGCCTCCTCTTGTCCTTCTGTTGAGCCAATCTCGTGTGTCGCTCTCTCTGCCTCCTCTTGTCCTTCTGTTGAGCCATTCTCGTGTGTCCCTCTCTCTGCCTCCTCTTGTCCTTGTGTTGAGCCAATCTCGTGTGTCCCTCTCTCTGCCTCCTATTGTCCTTCTGTTGAGCCATTCTCGTGTGTCCCTCTCTCTGCCTCCTCTTGTCCTTCTGTTGAGCCAATCTCGTGTGTCCCTCTCTCTGCCTCCTCTTGTCCTTGTGTTGAGCCAATCTCGTGTGTCCCTCTCTCTGCCTCCTCTTGTCCTTCTGTTGAGCCATTCTCGTGTGTCCCTCTCTCTGCCTCCTATTGTCCTTCTGCTGAGCCATTCTCGTGTGTCCCTCTCTCTACCTCCTCTTGTCCTTCTGCTGAGCCAATCTCGTGTGTCCCTCTCTCTGCCTCCTCTTGTCCTTGTGTTGAGCCAATCTCGTGTGTCCCTCTCTCTACCTCCTCTTGTCCTTCTGTTGAGCCAATCTCGTGTGTCCCTCTCTCTGCCTCCTCTTGTCCTTCTGTTGAGCCAATCTCGTGTGTCCCTCTCTCTGCCTCCTCTTGTCCTTCTGTTGAGCCAATCTCGTGTGTCCCTCTCTCTACCTCCTCTTGTCCTTGTGTTGAGCCAATCTCGTGTGTCGCTCTCTCTGCCTCCTCTTGTCCTTCTGTTGAGCCAATCTCGTGTGTCCCTCTCTCTGCCTCCTCTTGTCCTTCTGTTGAGCCAATCTCGTGTGTCCCTCTCTCTGCCTCCTCTTGTCCTTGTGTTGAGCCAATCTCGTGTGTCGCTCTCTCTGCCTCCTCTTGTCCTTCTGTTGAGCCAATCTCGTGTGTCCCTCTCTCTGCCTCCTCTTGTCCTTGTGTTGAGCCAATCTCGTGTGTCCCTCTCTCTGCCTCCTATTGTCCTTCTGTTGAGCCATTCTCGTGTGTCCCTCTCTCTACCTCCTCTTGTCCTTCTGTTGAGCCATTCTCGTGTGTCCCTCTCTCTGCCTCCTCTTGTCCTTGTGTTGAGCCAATCTCGTGTGTCCCTCTCTCTGCCTCCTCTTGTCCTTCTGTTGAGCCATTCTCGTGTGTCCCTCTCTCTGCCTCCTATTGTCCTTCTGCTGAGCCATTCTCGTGTGTCCCTCTCTCTACCTCCTCTTGTCCTTCTGTTGAGCCAATCTCGTGTGTCCCTCTCTCTGCCTCCTCTTGTCCTTCTGTTGAGCCATTCTCGTGTGTCCCTCTCTCTACCTCCTCTTGTCCTTCTGTTGAGCCATTCTCGTGTGTCCCTCTCTCTGCCTCCTCTTGTCCTTCTGTTGAGCCAGTCTCGTGTGTCCCTCTCTCTGCCTCTTTTTGTCCTTGTGTTGAGCCAATCTCGTGTGTCCCTCTCTCTACCTCCTCTTGTCCTTCTGTTGAGCCAATCTCGTGTGTCCCTCTCTCTGCCTCCTCTTGTCCTTCTGTTGAGCCAATCTCGTGTGTCCCTCTCTCTGCCTCCTCTTGTCCTTCTGTTGAGCCAATCTCGTGTGTCCCTCTCTCTACCTCCTCTTGTCCTTGTGTTGAGCCAATCTCGTGAGTCGCTCTCTCTGCCTCCTCTTGTCCTTCTGTTGAGCCAATCTCGTGTGTCCCTCTCTCTGCCTCCTCTTGTCCTTCTGTTGAGCCAATCTCGTGTGTCCCTCTCTCTCTGCCTCCTCTTGTCCTTGTGTTGAGCCAATCTCGTGTGTCGCTCTCTCTGCCTCCTCTTGTCCTTCTGTTGAGCCAATCTCGTGTGTCCCTCTCTCTGCCTCCTCTTGTCCTTGTGTTGAGCCAATCTCGTGTGTCCCTCTCTCTGCCTCCTATTGTCCTTCTGTTGAGCCAATCTCGTGTGTCCCTCTCTCTGCCTCCTCTTGTCCTTCTGTTGAGCCAGTCTCGTGTGTCCCTCTCTCTGCCTCCTCTTGTCCTTGTGTTGAGCCAGTCTCGTGTGTCCCTCTCTCTACCTCCTCTTGTCCTTGTGTTGAGCCAATCTCGTGTGTCCCTCTCTCTGCCCCCTCTTGTCCTTCTGTTGAGCCAGTCTCGTGTGTCCCTCCCTCTACCTCCTCTTGTCCTTGTGTTGAGCCAATCTCGTGTGTTCCTCTCTCTACCTCCTCTTGTCCTTCTGTTGAGCCATTCTCGTGTGTCCCTCTCTCTGCCTCCTCTTGTCCTTGTGTTGAGCCAATCTCGTGTGTCGCTCTCTCTGCCTCCTCTTGTCCTTCTGTTGAGCCAATCTCGTGTGTCGCTCTCTCTGCCTCCTCTTGTCCTTCTGTTGAGCCATTCTCGTGTGTCCCTCTCTCTGCCTCCTCTTGTCCTTGTGTTGAGCCAATCTCGTGTGTCCCTCTCTCTGCCTCCTATTGTCCTTCTGTTGAGCCATTCTCGTGTGTCCCTCTCTCTGCCTCCTCTTGTCCTTCTGTTGAGCCAATCTCGTGTGTCCCTCTCTCTGCCTCCTCTTGTCCTTGTGTTGAGCCAATCTCGTGTGTCCCTCTCTCTGCCTCCTCTTGTCCTTCTGTTGAGCCATTCTCGTGTGTCCCTCTCTCTGCCTCCTCTTGTCCTTCTGTTGAGCCAGTCTCGTGTGTCCCTCCCTCTACCTCCTCTTGTCCTTGTGTTGAGCCAATCTCGTGTGTTCCTGTCTCTACCTCCTCTTGTCCTTCTGTTGAGCCATTCTCGTGTGTCCCTCTCTCTCTGCCTCCTCTTGTCCTTGTGTTGAGCCAATCTCGTGTGTCGCTCTCTCTGCCTCCTCTTGTCCTTCTGTTGAGCCAATCTCGTGTGTCGCTCTCTCTGCCTCCTCTTGTCCTTCTGTTGAGCCATTCTCGTGTGTCCCTCTCTCTGCCTCCTCTTGTCCTTGTGTTGAGCCAATCTCGTGTGTCCCTCTCTCTGCCTCCTATTGTCCTTCTGTTGAGCCATTCTCGTGTGTCCCTCTCTCTGCCTCCTCTTGTCCTTCTGTTGAGCCAATCTCGTGTGTCCCTCTCTCTGCCTCCTCTTGTCCTTGTGTTGAGCCAATCTCGTGTGTCCCTCTCTCTGCCTCCTCTTGTCCTTCTGTTGAGCCATTCTCGTGTGTCCCTCTCTCTGCCTCCTATTGTCCTTCTGCTGAGCCATTCTCGTGTGTCCCTCTCTCTACCTCCTCTTGTCCTTCTGCTGAGCCAATCTCGTGTGTCCCTCTCTCTGCCTCCTCTTGTCCTTGTGTTGAGCCAATCTCGTGTGTCCCTCTCTCTACCTCCTCTTGTCCTTCTATTGAGCCAATCTCGTGTGTCCCTCTCTCTGCCTCCTCTTGTCCTTCTGTTGAGCCAATCTCGTGTGTCCCTCTCTCTGCCTCCTCTTGTCCTTCTGTTGAGCCAATCTCGTGTGTCCCTCTCTCTACCTCCTCTTGTCCTTGTGTTGAGCCAATCTCGTGTGTCGCTCTCTCTGCCTCCTCTTGTCCTTCTGTTGAGCCAATCTCGTGTGTCCCTCTCTCTGCCTCCTCTTGTCCTTCTGTTGAGCCAATCTCGTGTGTCCCTCTCTCTGCCTCCTCTTGTCCTTGTGTTGAGCCAATCTCGTGTGTCGCTCTCTCTGCCTCCTCTTGTCCTTCTGTTGAGCCAATCTCGTGTGTCCCTCTCTCTGCCTCCTCTTGTCCTTGTGTTGAGCCAATCTCGTGTGTCCCTCTCTCTGCCTCCTATTGTCCTTCTGTTGAGCCATTCTCGTGTGTCCCTCTCTCTACCTCCTCTTGTCCTTCTGTTGAGCCATTCTCGTGTGTCCCTCTCTCTGCCTCCTCTTGTCCTTGTGTTGAGCCAATCTCGTGTGTCCCTCTCTCTGCCTCCTCTTGTCCTTCTGTTGAGCCATTCTCGTGTGTCCCTCTCTCTGCCTCCTATTGTCCTTCTGCTGAGCCATTCTCGTGTGTCCCTCTCTCTACCTCCTCTTGTCCTTCTGTTGAGCCAATCTCGTGTGTCCGTCTCTCTGCCTCCTCTTGTCCTTCTGTTGAGCCATTCTCGTGTGTCCCTCTCTCTACCTCCTCTTGTCCTTCTGTTGAGCCATTCTCGTGTGTCCCTCTCTCTGCCTCCTCTTGTCCTTCTGTTGAGCCAGTCTCGTGTGTCCCTCTCTCTGCCTCTTCTTGTCCTTGTGTTGAGCCAATCTCGTGTGTCCCTCTCTCTACCTCCTCTTGTCCTTCTGTTGAGCCAATCTCGTGTGTCCCTCTCTCTGCCTCCTCTTGTCCTTCTGTTGAGCCAATCTCGTGTGTCCCTCTCTCTGCCTCCTCTTGTCCTTCTGTTGAGCCAATCTCGTGTGTCCCTCTCTCTACCTCCTCTTGTCCTTGTGTTGAGCCAATCTCGTGAGTCGCTCTCTCTGCCTCCTCTTGTCCTTCTGTTGAGCCAATCTCGTGTGTCCCTCTCTCTGCCTCCTCTTGTCCTTCTGTTGAGCCAATCTCGTGTGTCCCTCTCTCTCTGCCTCCTCTTGTCCTTGTGTTGAGCCAATCTCGTGTGTCGCTCTCTCTGCCTCCTCTTGTCCTTCTGTTGAGCCAATCTCGTGTGTCCCTCTCTCTGCCTCCTCTTGTCCTTGTGTTGAGCCAATCTCGTGTGTCCCTCTCTCTGCCTCCTATTGTCCTTCTGTTGAGTCAATCTCGTGTGTCCCTCTCTCTGCCTCCTCTTGTCCTTCTGTTGAGCCAATCTCGTGTGTCCCTCTCTCTGCCTCCTCTTGTCCTTCTGTTAAGCCATTCTCGTGTGTCCCTCTCTCTACCTCCTCTTGTCCTTGTGTTGAGCCAATCTCGTGTGTCCCTCTCTCTGCCTCCTCTTGTCCTTCTGTTGAGCCATTCTCGTGTGTCCCTCTCTCTGCCTCCTATTGTCCTTCTGTTGAGCCATTCTCGTGTGTCCCTCTCTCTGCCTCCTCTTGTCCTTGTGTTGAGCCAATCTCGTGTGTCCCTCTCTCTACCTCCTCTTGTCCTTCTGTTGAGCCATTCTCGTGTGTCCCTCTCTCTGCCTCCTCTTGTCCTTGTGTTGAGCCATTCTCGTGTGTCCCTCTCTCTACCTCCTCTTGTCCTTCTGTTGAGCCAATCTCGTGTGTCCCTCTCTCTGCCTCCTCTTGTCCTTCTGTTGAGCCATTCTCGTGTGTCCCTCTCTCTACCTCCTCTTGTCCTTGTGTTGAGCCAATCTCGTGTGTCCCTCTCTCTGCCTCCTCTTGTCCTTCTGTTGAGCCAGTCTCGTGTGTCGCTCTCTCTGCTTCCTCTTGTCCTTGTGTTGAGCCAATCTCGTGTGTCCCTCTCTCTGCCTCCTCTTGTCCTTCTGTTGAGCCATTCTCGTGTGTCGCTCTCTCTGCTTCCTCTTGTCCTTGTGTTGAGCCAATCTCGTGTGTCGCTCTCTATGTCTCCTCTTGTCCTTCTGTTGAGCCAGTCTCGTGTGTCACTCTCTCTCTCTCTGCCTTCTCTTGTCCTTCTGTTGGGCCAATTTCCTGTGTCGCTCTCTCTGCCTTCTCTTGTCCTTCTGTTGAGTCAGTCTCGTGTGTCGGTCTCTCTCTCTCTCTCTGCCTCCTCTTGTCCTTCTGTTGAGCCAGTCTCGTGTATCCCTCTCTCTGCATCCTCTTGTCCTTCTGTTGAGCCAGTCTCGTGTGTCGCTCTCTCTGCCTCCTCTTGTCCTTCTGTTGAGCCAGTCTCGTGTGTCTATACCAGTATGTTTTTCCTTTATGTTCCAGCTAATAGACGAATGTGTCATCCTTTGTACTCCAACAGTTCATCTCCACGGAAAATAGTTTTTTTTCTTCAGCAAATACTCCTTTGCGTGTTAAAGTTGGAATGTCATTACAATAAAACAAGAAAAATTAAAAATAAACAGCATTAATGTTGAGCTTAATGTAATGATTACATATATCTATCTATACATGACATAAAACCTGTTAAAATATTACGTTCTGAACTGTTTTGAACTATTTCATATTGTCTTGCGTTTGGTACCAAAACAAAACATATAATTCCTGTGCATCAGCGAGAATAAATGGTGTACGAAAACACAAGAAGATACAACTAAATTTTAAGTAATGACCCCCTTTCCTACAACTGATTATTGTAGTTATTTTAAACACTTATCAATAGTATATATTTATTTGATTAACCATAACCTGAAGATCATACAAATCTTAATTATGAATGCATGCTACACACTTTTATGACAATACAACGTATGTGACTTGCAAGACTTACCTATGACATGATCAACAACCCGGGAATAAAACCCAGGAGGATCTTTCCCACTGCAGATGATGTCAATGGCTTGATTTAGGGGTTTTACCCTCTTTTCTCTCTGCAGTATTACAAACAACAAACGTTACCAATTACACATCCAAGAGCAAACATTAATGTATACATTTAATCATTTTCTCTTAGGTTTTTATCATAAAAATATTTTTTTGAAATATTTACCAGTTTCTATAGTAAGATTCTTTTAAATTCCGTAACGCTGTTTCTGTAACGCCACAATCTGTATTCAATTTCTGCAATGAATACGGGAAATCCTTGTAATGGTAGGCAGCTCTGCTCTATTAATTTGTTTTATAATAATAGTTTAAACTTTAAGAAATGTTTATGTAGACATCAAATACAGGTGCTTACAACAAACGTCGCATCATTCTAAATCATATAAAATCGCTTATAGAGAACTAAATAAATTACTGTTCCAAATATAATAGTTAATAAGGCAAAGTTCTAATTACTTATATAAATAAACTTACGGGTTAGTCAATGGTAAACAGAATAGTTAAAAAAGAAAAAATATAAACCGAATAGTAAAGAATAAAGGAATTTTTTTTCCCATGACTACCGTGTACATTTTCTTTCAAACAGCACCGGCAGGAACGTATGGTGAGGGATTTGATAACACTCTCTGAATATGGGTAGAATTTTTTGTATAATAATATGTTGTTTCATTTCTTGAAATTTATACCACTTTAGGGTGCAGACGCATATCAGACGTTTGTTAGCTTTTTTGTCTTGACTGAGCGTAACCCAGGCGGCAGCACAGCGCGCAATTGCTCACTACCTTGTCACAATGTGTTTACCAGGGCTGCCTACTTCTCCAAAATATTTTCTGTAATGGCCTGCCCCCACACCGACCCCCACCCCTACTGTATATCCCCTTCAATCAAGTGGCCAATTATATTTATAGCAATGTCACACATTTAGGCAGTTCTCGGGAACAACATACTATGTAGGATTGGTGTCTTTGAATCAGTCCGCAAAAGTATACTTTGTTGCCATTATTACGTCAATAAAAAGTTAAGTACTGTTGACAATCAAAGAACACTTCAAAAGGATATACATTGTTACGAATGTCGCTTAAGAAACGTCAATTTGTGAATTAGCTTGCCCAATCTACTAGTTTACTAAATACTAATTCTGACACACAGTGTAAATTTGTATTATAGCCGTTTAAAATAATTTCAGACATATCAATCTTGCAAGTGAACTACATAAATGCTTTAGTTTATGTTTGCATAGTAGGTGTATCGCTTTAATGTTTGTAAATTATTTCATATAATGTTGAGCAAATTTCTTTACGTGAAATTACGACAAACAAATCAGCTAATTAATTAAAACGCTACTGTTGCTAGCGTGCAGCATACATTTGGTTAACATGCCACAGTAGTTACATTTACTTACAAAAGATCTAGCAAACAAGTATAACCTACTGGTTACATTTTCTGGCAAGACTGCAATCATCCATATACATATATCTATATAAATATTAAACATTAATAGTCTTAACAGACATGAGTGTTTACCATTCCTGGCTGTCCGCTTCTTGTCGCCATCATTATTTTTTTCCCGCGCAAAGCCTCCCCGCGGAAATGGTTACCTTTGACCTTCGACCCATCATGAGTCAGCGGCATGCGAGCGGCGCCAACTCGTTTCTAGTTGATGATTACAACCGATGCTAACGCCATCTACATTTAATAACGAGAACTAAAAAATCCCACTGTGGGACGTTTTCAACGTCCCACAATGTTTGCCAACGTCCCACAACGTGAGTAGCGGGCTTGCCGAACATCCCACAACCCGGTAAAAGTAAAACTATATATATATATATATATATATATATATATATATATATATACTATATACATATATAGGCTTTCCAAAATGGTATAGCACAAGTCTGTAGCTATTCCCAATCGCTGGATCAATTCGTATCACTTTAGTGTTTAGGAAACTCCATTCCATTCCTGATTATCGTTAATATTATGTTAGATAATTTTGTTATTCGACTTTGCACTTCCGGAAAGCACCTGGCGGACAGTTCGCTCGCAGGAACTACGTTTACCGGATGCCGATAGAGTGCGACACTGTACGCGTCAGACGCCGGAAATAATTGTTTTGCAATATTATTATACGGCTATTTCAGGTATTCGCATTCATTTCGAAACATTAATGTAAAAAAGATAGCAATACGCGCAACAAATTGTATGTTTCATTGTTTGTGAATGAGTGACAGAGAGATCAATAAGTGAACTAGGATTCGATACCCGGCATTTCAGAAAAAAGACGCGAACTCTGAGTCTGAATCAGACCACGTGATGTGAAAATGACGCTCATTCTGGCCACGAGCATTTCGGGTATTACGTCACAGAACGTCTGAATAACGCATTTCCATAGTGATCTCGACTACGCGAACGGTAAGCTGCGTTCTTTTTCCTCACGATTTTGATAGGTGTTTGCTTGCGAAACAAGTAGAATTCAAGAAAATGTACAGTGTGTAAGTGTAGACTCATCACAATACAAACTACAATAGACTGAATAGTAATCGTTATTTATAGACTGAATAGTAATCGTTATTTTGTTCTTTACTTCAGTCTCAGGAAGCTACAACTTAAAAGACGATCGACACTGAACTTCACTGTCTTCAGTCTTAACTTTGCAATGGGTTGAAAGAGCACAACGTCATCGGAGGAGAAACGCATTTGTGCACAGACACAGGTCATCACAGGAGAAATGGGAAAAAGGCAAAATACGACAAAGAAATCAGAGAGAAACAGGTCAGTAGGAAGTTTTCTGGTTATTGCTCCTTCGAAGCCGAAGGATACAGACTTCTCGTAAAACGTATTTTAAGTAACTGGACGTCATTGTCTTTATCTATAATAATAG
This sequence comes from Oasisia sp. SBJ-2009, assembly GCA_964017155.1. Taxonomy (NCBI): domain Eukaryota; kingdom Metazoa; phylum Annelida; class Polychaeta; order Sabellida; family Siboglinidae; genus Oasisia; species Oasisia sp. SBJ-2009. The sequence continues at coordinate 35,554,521 of OZ024859.1, forward strand.
ACAACAATTTTTATTGTGCATAAAAAGTAAATACAATCTTAAATACTAATCAGTTTGTGTAATAGTAACCATGGCAACCACACCCTTGGCAATTATTTGATACCATGGAACTTTTAATAGTTACATTATCGATGCATTATCTAAAAATATTATATTTAGTAAATTTTCAGTGAAGTTGTGTTTGAATAAGAAGTGATACTGTTGTTATTAATAGAAGTATGACTGTTAATAGTTAGTTACAAAATCAAACAATTTGTACTTACCCCCGGGTATCTGGTAGTACTTCCTACTATTTTAATCTGACATTTGATATGTTATTTTATAATATAAATTATATGCTATTTGGCATAATGATTACTAAAAAGAACACATTTTACTGTCTTTTTTGATATTTGTTTACACACTACCAACAAAGTTTCTTCACGTAAACATGTATAATATGAGATGTTCACAAGACACAATATGAATGTGTAGCTACTTATGAATCATTTTGCTTACCATTACCAGGTGGTCAACTACTTCTTCCATTGCAGGTGGTCAACTACTTCTTCCCTTGCAGCTGGTCAGCTACTTCTTCCATTTTAGGTGGTCAACTATTTTTTCCATTGGAGATGGTCAACTACTTCTTCCATTGCAGCTGGTCAGCTACTTTTTCCATATCAGGTGGTCAACTACTTTTTACATTGGAGATTTTCAGCTACTTCTTCCATTTCAGGTGGTCAACTACTGTTTACATTGGAGGTGGTCAGCTACTTCTTCCATTTCAGGTGGTCAGCTATTTCTTCCATTTCAGGTGGTCAACTACTTTTTCCATTGGAGATGGTCAACTACTTCTTCCATTGCAGCTGGTCAGCTACTTCTTCCATTTCAGGTGGTCAACTACTTTTTACATTGGAGATGGTCAGCTACTTCTTCCATTTCAGGTGGTCAACTACTTTTTACATTGGAGATGGTCAGCTACTTCTTCCATTTCAGTTGGTCAACTACTTTTTACATTGGAGATGGTCAGCTACTTCTTCCATTTCAGGTGGTCAACTATTTTTACTTTGCAGATGGTCAGCTACTTCTTACATTGCAGGTGGTCAACTACTTCTTCCATTGCAGGTGGTCAACTACTTCTTCCCTTGCAGCTGGTCAGCTACTTTTTCCATATCAGGTGGTCAACTACTTTTTACATTGGAGATTTTCAGCTACTTCTTCCATTTCAGGTGGTCAACTACTGTTTACATTGGAGGTGGTCAGCTACTTCTTCCATTTCAGGTGGTCAGCTACTTCTTCCATTTCAGGTGGTCAACTACTTTTTCCATTGGAGATGGTCAACTACTTCTTCCATTGCAGCTGGTCAGCTACTTCTTCCATATCAGGTGGTCAACTACTTCTTCCACTGTAGGTGGTCAATTACTTCTTCCTTTGCAACTGGTCAGCTAATTCATCCATTTCAGGTGGTCAACTAGTTTTTACATTGGAGATGGTCAACTACTTCTTCCATTTCAGGTGGTCAACTACTTTTTACATTGGAGATGGTCAGCTACTTTTTACATTGCAGGTGGTCAATTACTTCTTCCATTGGAGATGGTCAACTACTTCTTCAATTGGAGATGGTCAACTACTTCTTCCATTGCAGTTGGTCAACTACTTCTTCCATTGGAGACGGTCAACTACTTCTTTCAGTGCAGCTGGTTAACTACTTCCATTGCAGCTGGTCAACTACTTCTTCCATTGCAGCTGGTCAACTACTTCTTCCATTGCAGGTGGTCAACTACTTTTCTATTGGAGATGGTCAGCTACTTCTTTCATTGCAGGTGATCAACTACTTCTTCCATTGCAGGTGGTCAACTACTTCTTCCATTGGAGATGGTCAAGTACTTCTTCCATTGCAGGTGGTGAACTACTTTTCTATTGGAGATGGTCAGCTACTTCTTTCATTGCAGGTGATCAACTACTTCTTCCATTGCAGGTGGTCAACTACTTCTTCCATTGGAGATGGTCAAGTACTTCTTCCATTGCAGGTGGTCAACTTCTTTTCTATTGGAGATGGTCAGTTACTTCTTTCATTGCAGGTGATCAACTACTTCTTTTCTTGCAGCTGGTCAGCTACTTCTTCCATTGCAGGTGATCAACTACTTCTTTTCTTGCAGTTGGTCAGCTACTTCTTCCATTGCAGGTGGTCAACTACTTCTTCCATTGCAGGTGGTCAACTACTTCTTCCATTGCAGCTGGTCAGCTACTTCTTCCATTGTTGGTGGTCAATTACTTCTTCCCTTGCAACTGGTCAGCTAATTCATCCATTTTAGGTGGTCAACTAGTTTTTACATTGGAGATGGTCAACTACTTCTTCCATTTCAGGTGGTCAACTACTTTTTACATTGGAGATGGTCAGCTACTTGTTACATTGCAGGTGGTCAATTACTTCTTCCTTTGGAGATGGTCAACTACTTCTTCCATTGGAGATGGTCAACTACTTCTTCCATTGCAGCTGGTCAACTACTTCTTCCATTTGAGACGGTCAACTACTTCTTCCATTGCAGCTGGTTAACTACTTCCATTGCAACTGGTCAACTACTTCTTCCATTGTAGCTGGTCAAATAATTCTTCCATTGCAGCTGGTCAACTACTTCTTCCATTTGAGACGGTCAACTACTTCTTCCATTGCAGCTGGTTAACTACTTCCATTGCAACTGGTCAACTACTTCTTCCATTGTAGCTGGTCAAATAATTCTTCCATTGCAGCTGGTCAACTACTTCTTCCATTTGAGACGGTCAACTACTTCTTCCATTGCAGCTGGTTAACTACTTCCATTCCAACTGGTCAATTACTTCTTCCATTGTAGCTGCTCAAATAATTCTTGTATTGCAGCTGGTCAACTACTTCTTCCATTGCAGCTGCTCAAGTACTTCTTCCATTGCAATTGTGCACTAAATTTATTGTTTTTATTCAGGAGAAGAAAGAGATTGATGACAGGTGTACTAAATTGATTGGCTTTTTTAGGACTGTTAGACAGCATGCACAATGAGTAATAATTGTTGTTCTTTATTTCAGGTGGACCACGACATGACAGACAATATGTACATAAAGGAGAAGAAGCCACTGAATGAGCTGGAGGAGCACTTGAAGTCCCTGGAGGAGGAGTACAACCATATCAGGGAGGACTGGCGCATCACACGGGGAACAGAGGAAGAGGTGAGTTAAGTTGTTATCTTGTCACACTATAGTACTTGGTCTAATTTCCATCATATCTGATGAAGTGTTAGTGATGGTCAGCTACTTCTTCCATTGCAGTTGGTCAACTACTTCTTCTATTGGAGATGGTCAGCTACTTCTTTCATTGCAGGTGGTCAACTACTTCTTCCATTGCAGGTAGTCAACTTCTTCTTCACTTGCAGCTGGTCAACTACTTCTTTCATTGCAGCTGGTCAAATACTTCTTCCATCGGAGCCGGTCAACTACTTCTTCCATTGCAGCTGGTCAACTACTTCTTCCATTGCTGCTGGGCAACTACTTCTTCCATTGCAGCTGGTCAACTACTTCTTTCAGTGCAGGTGATCAAGTACTTCTTCCCTTGCAGGTGGTCAACTACTTCTTCCCTTGCAGGTGGTCAACTACTTCTTCCATTGCAGGTGGTCAACTAGTTCTTCTATTGGAGATGGTCAGCTACTTCTGTCATTGCAGGTGGTCAACTACTTCTTCCATTGCAGGTGGTAAACTACTTCTTCACTTGCAGCTGGTCAACTACGTGTTTCATTGCAGCTGGTCAAATACTTCTTCCTTCGGATCTGGTCAACTACTTCTTCCATTTCAGCTGGTCATGTACTTCTTTCATTGCAGGTGGTCAACTACTTCTTCCATTGCAGCTGGTCAACTACTTCTTGCATTGCAGGTGGTCAAGTACTTCTTCCCTTGCAGGTGGTCAACTACTTCTTCCATTGCAGCTGGTCAAGTATTTCTTTCATTGCACGTGGTCAAGTACTTCTTCCTTTGCAGGTGGTCAACTACTTCTTCCATCACAGCTGGTCAAATATTTCTTCCTTCGGAGCTGGTCAACTACTTCTTCCATTTCAGCTGGTCAAGTACTTCTTTCATTGCAGGTGGTCAACTACTTCTTCCATTGCAGCTGGTCAACTACTTCTTGCATTGCAGGTGGTCTAGTACTTCTTCCCTTGCAGGTGGTCAACTGCTTCTTCCATTGCAGCTGGTCAAGTATTTCTTTCATTGCACGTGGTCAAGTACTTCTTCCTTTGCAGGTGGTCAACTACTTCTTCCATCACAGCTGGTCAAATACTACTTGATTGAAGCTGGTCAGTTACTTCTTCCATTGCAGGTGATAAACTACTTCTTCCAATGTAACTGGTCAACTACTTTTTCCATTGCAGCTGGTCAAGTACTTCTTCCATTGCAACTGTGCACTAATTTTATTGTTTTTCTTCAGGAGAAGAAAGAGATTGATGACAGGTGTACTAAATTTGTTGGGTTTTTAGGACTGTTAGACAGCATGCACAATGAGTAATAATTGTTGTTCTTTATTTCAGGTGGACCACGACATGACAGACAATATGTACATAAAGGAGAAGAAGCCACTGAATGAGCTGTAGGAGCACTTGAAGTCCCTGGAGGAGGAGTACAACCATATCAGGGAGGACTGGCGCATCACACGGGGAACAGAGGAAGAGGTGAGTTAAGTTGTTATCTTGTCACACTATAGTACTTGGTCTAATTTCCATCATATCTGATGAAGTGTTTTTCTATTATATCTGGAGTAGTACTTGTTCTACCACAGCTGGTCAAATATATCTTCAATCACAACTACCTGCTAGACAAGAATTTCTTATATTGCAGCTGGTCAAATAGTTCTTCAATTGTAGCTGTTCACGTACTTCTTATATCATTGCTGGACAAATACATCTTCATTGCAGGTGGTCAGCTAGTTATTCCGTTGCAGTTGGTCAACTACTTCTTCCACTGGAGTGGGTCAGCTTCGTCTTCCATTGCAGCTGGTCAGCTACTACTTCCATTAGTGATGGTCAGCTACTTCTTCCATTGCAGTTGGTCAACTACTTCTTCTAATGGAGCTGGTCAAATACTTCTTCCATCGGAGCCGGTCAACTACTTCTTCCATTGCAGCTGGTCAACTACTTCTTCCATTGCAGCTGGGCAACTACTTCTTCCATTGCAGCTGGTCAACTACTTCTTCCATTGCAGATGGTCAAGTACTTCTTCCCTTGCAGGTGGTCAACTACTTCTTCCATTGCAGGTGGTCACCTACTTCTTCTATTGGAGATGGTCAGCTACTTCTGTCATTGCAGGTGGTCAACTACTTTTTCCATTGCAGGTGGTCAACTACTTCTTCACTTGCAGCTGGTCAACTACGTGTTTCATTGCAGCTGGTCAAATACTTCTTCCTTCGGAGCTGGTCAACTACTTCTTCCATTTCAGCTGGTCAAGTACTTCTTTCATTGCAGGTGGTCAACTACTTCTTCCATTGCAGCTGGTCAACTACTTCTTGCATTGCAGGTGGTCTAGTACTTCTTCCCTTGCAGGTGGTCAACTGCTTCTTCCATTGCAGCTGGTCAAGTATTTCTTTCATTGCACGTGGTCAAGTACTTCTTCCTTTGCAGGTGGTCAACTACTTCTTCCATCACAGCTGGTCAAATACTTCTTGATTGAAGCTGGTCAGTTACTTCTTCCATTGCAGGTGATAAACTACTTCTTCCAATGTAACCGGTCAACTACTTTTTCCATTGCAGCTGGTCAAGTACTTCTTCCATTGCAACTGTGCACTAATTTTATTGTTTTTCTTCAGGAGAAGAAAGAGATTGAAGACAGGTGTACTAAATTTGTTGGGTTTTTAGGACTGTTAGACAGCATGCTCAATGAGTAATAATTGTTGTTCTTTATTTCAGGTGGACCACGACATGACAGACAATATGTACATAAAGGAGAAGAAGCCACTGAATGAGCTGTAGGAGCACTTGAAGTCCCTGGAGGAGGAGTACAACCATATCAGGGAGGACTGGCGCATCACACGGGGAACAGAGGAAGAGGTGAGTTAAGTTGTTATCTTGTCACACTATAGTACTTGGTCTAATTTCCATCATATCTGATGAAGTGTTTTTCTATTATATCTGGAGTAGTACTTGTTCTACCACAGCTGGTCAAATATATCTTCAATCACAACTACCTGCTAGACAAGAATTTCTTATATTGCAGCTGGTCAAATAGTTCTTCAATTGTAGCTGTTCACGTACTTCTTATATCATTGCTGGACAAATACATCTTCATTGCAGGTGGTCAGCTAGTTATTTCGTTGCAGTTGGTCAACTACTTCTTCCACTGGAGTGGGTCAGCTTCGTCTTCCATTGCAGCTGGTCAGCTACTACTTCCATTAGTGATGGTCAGCTACTTCTTCCATTGCAGTTGGTCAACTACTTCTTCTATTGGAGCTGGTCAAATACTTCTTCCATCGGAGCCGGTCAACTACTTCTTCCATTGCAGCTGGTCAACTACTTCTTCCATTGCAGCTGGGCAACTACTTCTTCCATTGCAGCTGGTCAACTACTTCTTCCATTGCAGATGGTCAAGTACTTCTTCCCTTGCAGGTGGTCAACTACTTCTTCCATTGCAGGTGGTCACCTACTTCTTCTATTGGAGATGGTCAGCTACTTCTGTCATTGCAGCTGGTCAACTACTTCTTTCATTGCAGCTGGTCAAATACTTCTTTCATCGGAGCTGGTCAACTACTTCTTCCATTGCAGCTGGTCAACTATTTCTTCTATTGCAGCTGGTCAACTACTTCTTCCTTTGCAGCTGGTCAACTACTTTTTTCATTTCAGGTGATCAAGTATTTCTTCCCTTTCAGATGGTCAACTACTTCTTCCATTGCAGCTGGTCAACTACTTCTTCCATTGCAGGTGGTCAGCTACTACCTCCATAAGTGATGGTCAGCTACTTCTTCCATTGCAGTTGGTCAACTACTTCTTCTATTGGAGCTGGTCAAATACTTCTTCCATCGGAGCCGGTCAACTACTTCTTCCATTGCAGCTGGTCAACTACTTCTTCCATTGCAGCTGGGCAACTACTTCTTCCCTTGCAGCTGGTCAACTACTTCTTCCATTTCAGGTGGTCAAGTACTTCTTTCCTTGCAGGTGGTCAACTACTTCTTCCATTTCAGGTGGTCAAGTACTTCTTTCCTTGCAGGTGGTCAACTACTTCTTCTATTGGAGATGGTCAGCTACTTCTGTCATTGCAGGTGGTCAACTACTTCTTCCATTGCAGGTGGTAAACTACTTCTTCACTTGCAGCTGGTCAACTACGTGTTTCATTGCAGCTGGTCAAATACTTCTTCCTTCGGAGCTGGTCAACTACTTCTTCCATTTCAGCTGGTCATGTACTTCTTTCATTGCAGGTGGTCAACTACTTCTTCCATTGCAGCTGGTCAACTACTTCTTGCATTGCAGGTGGTCAAGTACTTCTTCCCTTGCAGGTAGTCAACTACTTCTTCCATTGCAGCTGGTCAAGTATTTCTTTCATTGCACGTGGTCAAGTACTTCTTCCTTTGCAGGTGGTCAACTACTTCTATTGCTGGACAAATACATCTTCATTGCAGGTGGTCAGCTAGTTATTCCGTTGCAGTTGGTCAACTACTTCTTCCACTGGAGTGGGTCAGCTTCGTCTTCCATTGCAGCTGGTCAGCTACTACTTCCATTAGTGATGGTCAGCTACTTCTTCCATTGCAGTTGGTCAACTACTTCTTCTATTGGAGCTGGTCAAATACTTCTTCCATCGGAGCCGGTCAACTACTTCTTCCATTGCAGCTGGTCAACTACTTCTTCCATTGCAGCTGGGCAACTACTTCTTCCATTGCAGCTGGTCAACTACTTCTTTCATTGCAGGTGATCAAGTACTTCTTCCCTTGCAGGTGGTCAACTACTTCTTCCCTTGCAGCTGGTCAACTACTTCTTCCATTGCAGGTGGTCAAGTACTTCTTCCCTTGCAGGTGGTCAACTACTTCTTCCATTGCAGGTGGTCACCTACTTCTTCTATTGGAGATGGTCAGCTACTTCTGTCATTGCAGGTGGTCAACTACTTTTTCCATTGCAGGTGGTCAACTACTTCTTCACTTGCAGCTGGTCAACTACGTGTTTCATTGCAGCTGGTCAAATACTTCTTCCTTCGGAGCTGGTCAACTACTTCTTCCATTTCAGCTGGTCAAGTACTTGTTTCATTGCAGGTGGTCAACTACTTCTTCCATTGCAGCTGGTCAACTACTTCTTGCATTGCAGGTGGTCTAGTACTTCTTCCCTTGCAGGTGGTCAACTGCTTCTTCCATTGCAGCTGGTCAAGTATTTCTTTCATTGCACGTGGTCAAGTACTTCTTCCTTTGCAGGTGGTCAACTACTTCTTCCATCACACCTGGTCAAATACTTCTTGATTGAAGCTGGTCAGTTACTTCTTCCATTGCAGGTGATAAACTACTTCTTCCAATGTAACTGGTCAACTACTTTTTCCATTGCAGCTGGTCAAGTACTTCTTCCATTGCAACTGTGCACTAATTTTATTGTTTTTCTTCAGGAGAAGAAAGAGATTGATGACAGGTGTACTAAATTTGTTGGGTTTTTAGGACTGTTAGACAGCATGCACAATGAGTAATAATTGTTGTTCTTTATTTCAGGTGGACCACGACATGACAGACAATATGTACATAAAGGAGAAGAAGCCACTGAATGAGCTGTAGGAGCACTTGAAGTCCCTGGAGGATGAGTACAACCATATCAGGGAGGACTGGCGCATCACACGGGGAACAGAGGAAGAGGTGAGTTAAGTTGTTATCTTGTCACACTATAGTACTTGGTCTAATTTCCATCATATCTGATGAAGTGTTTTTCTATTATATCTGGAGTAGTACTTGTTCTACCACAGCTGGTCAAATATATCTTCAATCACAACTACCTGCTAGACAAGAATTTCTTATATTGCAGCTGGTCAAATAGTTCTTCAATTGTAGCTGTTCACGTACTTCTTATATCATTGCTGGACAAATACATCTTCATTGCAGGTGGTCAGCTAGTTATTCCGTTGCAGTTGGTCAACTACTTCTTCCACTGGAGTGGGTCAGCTTCGTCTTCCATTGCAGCTGGTCAGCTACTACTTCCATTAGTGATGGTCAGCTACTTCTTCCATTGCAGTTGGTCAACTACTTCTTCTATTGGAGCTGGTCAAATACTTCTTCCATCGGAGCCGGTCAACTACTTCTTCCATTGCAGCTGGTCAACTACTTCTTCCATTGCAGCTGGGCAACTACTTCTTCCATTGCAGCTGGTCAACTACTTCTTCCATTGCAGATGGTCAAGTACTTCTTCCCTTGCAGGTGGTCAACTACTTCTTCCATTGCAGGTGGTCACCTACTTCTTCTATTGGAGATGGTCAGCTACTTCTGTCATTGCAGGTGGTCAACTACTTTTTCCATTGCAGGTGGTCAACTACTTCTTCACTTGCAGCTGGTCAACTACGTGTTTCATTGCAGCTGGTCAAATACTTCTTCCTTCGGAGCTGGTCAACTACTTCTTCCATTGCAGCTGGTCAACTACTTCTTCCATTGCAGCTGGGCAACTACTTCTTCCATTGCAGCTGGTCAACTACTTCTTCCATTGCAGATGGTCAAGTACTTCTTCCCTTGCAGGTGGTCAACTACTTCTTCCATTGCAGGTGGTCACCTACTTCTTCTATTGGAGATGGTCAGCTACTTCTGTCATTGCAGGTGGTCAACTACTTTTTCCATTGCAGGTGGTCAACTACTTCTTCACTTGCAGCTGGTCAACTACGTGTTTCATTGCAGCTGGTCAAATACTTCTTCCTTCGGAGCCGGTCAACTACTTCTTCCATTGCAGCTGGTCAACTACTTCTTCCATTGCAGCTGGGCAACTACTTCTTCCATTGCAGGTGGTCAGCTACTACCTCCATAAGTGATGGTCAGCTACTTCTTCCATTGCAGTTGGTCAACTACTTCTTCTATTGGAGCTGGTCAAATACTTCTTCCATCGGAGCCGGTCAACTACTTCTTCCATTGCAGCTGGTCAATTACTTCTTCCATTGCAGCTGGGCAACTACTTCTTCCCTTGCAGCTGGTCAACTACTTCTTCCATTTCAGGTGGTCAAGTACTTCTTTCCTTGCAGGTGGTCAACTACTTCTTCCATTTCAGGTGGTCAAGTACTTCTTTCCTTGCAGGTGGTCAACTACTTCTTCTATTGGAGATGGTCAGCTACTTCTGTCATTGCAGGTGGTCAACTACTTCTTCCATTGCAGGTGGTAAACTACTTCTTCACTTGCAGCTGGTCAACTACGTGTTTCATTGCAGCTGGTCAAATACTTCTTCCTTCGGAGCTGGTCAACTACTTCTTCCATTTCAGCTGGTCATGTACTTCTTTCATTGCAGGTGGTCAACTACTTCTTCCATTGCAGCTGGTCAACTACTTCTTGCATTGCAGGTGGTCAAGTACTTCTTCCCTTGCAGGTAGTCAACTACTTCTTCCATTGCAGCTGGTCAAGTATTTCTTTCATTGCACGTGGTCAAGTACTTCTTCCTTTGCAGGTGGTCAACTACTTCTATTGCTGGACAAATACATCTTCATTGCAGGTGGTCAGCTAGTTATTCCGTTGCAGTTGGTCAACTACTTCTTCCACTGGAGTGGGTCAGCTTCGTCTTCCATTGCAGCTGGTCAGCTACTACTTCCATTAGTGATGGTCAGCTACTTCTTCCATTGCAGTTGGTCAACTACTTCTTCTATTGGAGCTGGTCAAATACTTCTTCCATCGGAGCCGGTCAACTACTTCTTCCATTGCAGCTGGTCAACTACTTCTTCCATTGCAGCTGGGCAACTACTTCTTCCATTGCAGCTGGTCAACTACTTCTTTCATTGCAGGTGATCAAGTACTTCTTCCCTTGCAGGTGGTCAACTACTTCTTCCCTTGCAGCTGGTCAACTACTTCTTCCATTGCAGGTGGTCAAGTACTTCTTCCCTTGCAGGTGGTCAACTACTTCTTCCATTGCAGGTGGTCACCTACTTCTTCTATTGGAGATGGTCAGCTACTTCTGTCATTGCAGGTGGTCAACTACTTTTTCCATTGCAGGTGGTCAACTACTTCTTCACTTGCAGCTGGTCAACTACGTGTTTCATTGCAGCTGGTCAAATACTTCTTCCTTCGGAGCTGGTCAACTACTTCTTCCATTTCAGCTGGTCAAGTACTTGTTTCATTGCAGGTGGTCAACTACTTCTTCCATTGCAGCTGGTCAACTACTTCTTGCATTGCAGGTGGTCTAGTACTTCTTCCCTTGCAGGTGGTCAACTGCTTCTTCCATTGCAGCTGGTCAAGTATTTCTTTCATTGCACGTGGTCAAGTACTTCTTCCTTTGCAGGTGGTCAACTACTTCTTCCATCACACCTGGTCAAATACTTCTTGATTGAAGCTGGTCAGTTACTTCTTCCATTGCAGGTGATAAACTACTTCTTCCAATGTAACTGGTCAACTACTTTTTCCATTGCAGCTGGTCAAGTACTTCTTCCATTGCAACTGTGCACTAATTTTATTGTTTTTCTTCAGGAGAAGAAAGAGATTGATGACAGGTGTACTAAATTTGTTGGGTTTTTAGGACTGTTAGACAGCATGCACAATGAGTAATAATTGTTGTTCTTTATTTCAGGTGGACCACGACATGACAGACAATATGTACATAAAGGAGAAGAAGCCACTGAATGAGCTGTAGGAGCACTTGAAGTCCCTGGAGGATGAGTACAACCATATCAGGGAGGACTGGCGCATCACACGGGGAACAGAGGAAGAGGTGAGTTAAGTTGTTATCTTGTCACACTATAGTACTTGGTCTAATTTCCATCATATCTGATGAAGTGTTTTTCTATTATATCTGGAGTAGTACTTGTTCTACCACAGCTGGTCAAATATATCTTCAATCACAACTACCTGCTAGACAAGAATTTCTTATATTGCAGCTGGTCAAATAGTTCTTCAATTGTAGCTGTTCACGTACTTCTTATATCATTGCTGGACAAATACATCTTCATTGCAGGTGGTCAGCTAGTTATTCCGTTGCAGTTGGTCAACTACTTCTTCCACTGGAGTGGGTCAGCTTCGTCTTCCATTGCAGCTGGTCAGCTACTACTTCCATTAGTGATGGTCAGCTACTTCTTCCATTGCAGTTGGTCAACTACTTCTTCTATTGGAGCTGGTCAAATACTTCTTCCATCGGAGCCGGTCAACTACTTCTTCCATTGCAGCTGGTCAACTACTTCTTCCATTGCAGCTGGGCAACTACTTCTTCCATTGCAGCTGGTCAACTACTTCTTCCATTGCAGATGGTCAAGTACTTCTTCCCTTGCAGGTGGTCAACTACTTCTTCCATTGCAGGTGGTCACCTACTTCTTCTATTGGAGATGGTCAGCTACTTCTGTCATTGCAGGTGGTCAACTACTTTTTCCATTGCAGGTGGTCAACTACTTCTTCACTTGCAGCTGGTCAACTACGTGTTTCATTGCAGCTGGTCAAATACTTCTTCCTTCGGAGCTGGTCAACTACTTCTTCCATTTCAGCTGGTCAAGTACTTCTTTCATTGCAGGTGGTCAACTACTTCTTCCATTGCAGCTGGTCAACTACTTCTTGCATTGCAGGTGGTCTAGTACTTCTTCTCTTGCAGGTGGTCAACTGCTTCTTCCATTGCAGCTGGTCAAGTATTTCTTTCATTGCACGTGGTCAAGTACTTCTTCCTTTGCAGGTGGTCAACTACTTCTTCCATCACAGCTGGTCAAATACTACTTGATTGAAGCTGGTCAGTTACTTCTTCCATTGCAGGTGATAAACTACTTCTTCCAATGTAACTGGTCAACTACTTTTTCCATTGCAGCTGGTCAAGTACTTCTTCCATTGCAACTGTGCACTAATTTTATTGTTTTTCTTCAGGAGAAGAAAGAGATTGATGACAGGTGTACTAAATTTGTTGGGTTTTTAGGACTGTTAGACAATGAGTAATAATTGTTGTTCTTTATTTCAGGTGGACCACGACATGACAGACAATATGTACATAAAGGAGAAGAAGCCACTGAATGAGCTGTAGGAGCACTTGAAGTCCCTGGAGGAGGAGTACAACCATATCAGGGAGGACTGGCGCATCACACGGGGAACAGAGGAAGAGGTGAGTTAAGTTGTTATCTTGTCACACTATAGTACTTGGTCTAATTTCCATCATATCTGATGAAGTGTTTTTCTATTATATCTGGAGTAGTACTTGTTCTACCACAGCTGGTCAAATATATCTTCAATCACAACTACCTGCTAGACAAGAATTTCTTATATTGCAGCTGGTCAAATAGTTCTTCAATTGTAGCTGTTCACGTACTTCTTATATCATTGCTGGACAAATACATCTTCATTGCAGGTGGTCAGCTAGTTATTCCGTTGCAGTTGGTCAACTACTTCTTCCACTGGAGTGGGTCAGCTTCGTCTTCCATTGCAGCTGGTCAGCTACTACTTCCATTAGTGATGGTCAGCTACTTCTTCCATTGCAGTTGGTCAACTACTTCTTCTATTGGAGCTGGTCAAATACTTCTTCCATCGGAGCCGGTCAACTACTTCTTCCATTGCAGCTGGTCAACTACTTCTTCCATTGCAGCTGGGCAACTACTTCTTCCATTGCAGCTGGTCAACTACTTCTTCCATTGCAGAAGGTCAAGTACTTCTTCCCTTGCAGGTGGTCAACTACTTCTTCCATTGCAGGTGGTCACCTACTTCTTCTATTGGAGATGGTCAGCTACTTCTGTCATTGCAGGTGGTCAACTACTTTTTCCATTGCAGGTGGTCAACTACTTCTTCACTTGCAGCTGGTCAACTACGTGTTTCATTGCAGCTGGTCAAATATTTCTTCCTTCGGAGCTGGTCAACTACTTCTTCCATTTCAGCTGGTCAAGTACTTCTTTCATTGCAGGTGGTCAACTACTTCTTCCATTGCAGCTGGTCAACTACTTCTTGCATTGCAGGTGGTCTAGTACTTCTTCCCTTGCAGGTGGTCAACTGCTTCTTCCATTGCAGCTGGTCAAGTATTTCTTTCATTGCACGTGGTCAAGTACTTCTTCCTTTGCAGGTGGTCATCTACTTCTTCCATCACAGCTGGTCAAATACTTCTTGATTGAAGCTGGTCAGTTACTTCTTCCATTGCAGGTGATAAACTACTTCTTCCAATGTAACTGGTCAACTACTTTTTCCATTGCAGCTGGTCAAGTACTTCTTCCATTGCAACTGTGCACTAATTTTATTGTTTTTCTTCAGGAGAAGAAAGAGATTGATGACAGGTGTACTAAATTTGTTGGGTTTTTAGGACTGTTAGACAGCATGCACAATGAGTAATAATTGTTGTTCTTTATTTCAGGTGGACCACGACATGACAGACAATATGTACATAAAGGAGAAGAAGCCACTGAATGAGCTGTAGGAGCACTTGAAGTCCTTGGAGGAGGAGTACAACCATATCAGGGAGGACTGGCGCATCACACGGGGAACAGAGGAAGAGGTGAGTTAAGTTGTTATCTTGTCACACTATAGTACTTGGTCTAATTTCCATCATATCTGATGAAGTGTTTTTCTATTATATCTGGAGTAGTACTTGTTCTACCACAGCTGGTCAAATATATCTTCAATCACAACTACCTGCTAGACAAGAATTTCTTATATTGCATCTGGTCAAATAGTTCTTCAATTGTAGCTGTTCACGTACTTCTTATATCATTGCTGGACAAATACATCTTCATTGCAGGTGGTCAGCTAGTTATTCCGTTGCAGTTGGTCAACTACTTCTTCCACTGGAGTGGGTCAGCTTCGTCTTCCATTGCAGCTGGTCAGCTACTACTTCCATTAGTGATGGTCAGCTACTTCTTCCATTGCAGTTGGTCAACTACTTCTTCTATTGGAGCTGGTCAAATACTTCTTCCATCGGAGCCGGTCAACTACTTCTTCCATTGCAGCTGGTCAACTACTTCTTCCATTGCAGCTGGGCAACTACTTCTTCCCTTGCAGGTGGTCAACTACTTCTTCCATTGCAGGTGGTCACCTACTTCTTCTATTGGAGATGGTCAGCTACTTCTGTCATTGCAGCTGGTCAACTACTTCTTTCATTGCAGCTGGTCAAATACTTCTTTCATCGGAGCTGGTCAACTACTTCTTCCATTGCAGCTGGTCAACTATTTCTTCTATTGCAGCTGGTCAACTACTTCTTCCTTTGCAGCTGGTCAACTACTTTTTTCATTTCAGGTGATCAAGTATTTCTTCCCTTTCAGATGGTCAGCTACTTCTTCCATTGCAGCTGGTCAACTACTTCTTCCATTGCAGGTGGTCAGCTACTACCTCCATAAGTGATGGTCAGCTACTTCTTCCATTGCAGTTGGTCAACTACTTCTTCTATTGGAGCTGGTCAAATACTTCTTCCATCGGAGCCGGTCAACTACTTCTTCCATTGCAGCTGGTCAACTACTTCTTCCATTGCAGCTGGGCAACTACTTCTTCCCTTGCAGCTGGTCAACTACTTCTTCCATTTCAGGTGGTCAAGTACTTCTTTCCTTGCAGGTGGTCAACTACTTCTTCCATTTCAGGTGGTCAAGTACTTCTTTCCTTGCAGGTGGTCAACTACTTCTTCTATTGGAGATGGTCAGCTACTTCTGTCATTGCAGGTGGTCAACTACTTCTTCCATTGCAGGTGGTAAACTACTTCTTCACTTGCAGCTGGTCAACTACGTGTTTCATTGCAGCTGGTCAAATACTTCTTCCTTCGGAGCTGGTCAACTACTTCTTCCATTTCAGCTGGTCATGTACTTCTTTCATTGCAGGTGGTCAACTACTTCTTCCATTGCAGCTGGTCAACTACTTCTTGCATTGCAGGTGGTCAAGTACTTCTTCCCTTGCAGGTAGTCAACTACTTCTTCCATTGCAGCTGGTCAAGTATTTCTTTCATTGCACGTGGTCAAGTACTTCTTCCTTTGCAGGTGGTCAACTACTTCTATTGCTGGACAAATACATCTTCATTGCAGGTGGTCAGCTAGTTATTCCGTTGCAGTTGGTCAACTACTTCTTCCACTGGAGTGGGTCAGCTTCGTCTTCCATTGCAGCTGGTCAGCTACTACTTCCATTAGTGATGGTCAGCTACTTCTTCCATTGCAGTTGGTCAACTACTTCTTCTATTGGAGCTGGTCAAATACTTCTTCCATCGGAGCCGGTCAACTACTTCTTCCATTGCAGCTGGTCAACTACTTCTTCCATTGCAGCTGGGCAACTACTTCTTCCATTGCAGCTGGTCAACTACTTCTTTCATTGCAGGTGATCAAGTACTTCTTCCCTTGCAGGTGGTCAACTACTTCTTCCCTTGCAGCTGGTCAACTACTTCTTCCATTGCAGGTGGTCAAGTACTTCTTCCCTTGCAGGTGGTCAACTACTTCTTCCATTGCAGGTGGTCACCTACTTCTTCTATTGGAGATGGTCAGCTACTTCTGTCATTGCAGCTGGTCAACTACTTCTTTCATTGCAGCTGGTCAAATACTTCTTTCATCGGAGCTGGTCAACTACTTCTTCCATTGCAGCTGGTCAACTATTTCTTCTATTGCAGCTGGTCAACTACTTCTTCCTTTGCAGCTGGTCAACTACTTTTTTCATTTCAGGTGATCAAGTATTTCTTCCCTTTCAGATGGTCAACTACTTCTTCCATTGCAGCTGGTCAACTACTTCTTCCATTGCAGGTGGTCAGCTACTACCTCCATAAGTGATGGTCAGCTACTTCTTCCATTGCAGTTGGTCAACTACTTCTTCTATTGGAGCTGGTCAAATACTTCTTCCATCGGAGCCGGTCAACTACTTCTTCCATTGCAGCTGGTCAACTACTTCTTCCATTGCAGCTGGGCAACTACTTCTTCCCTTGCAGCTGGTCAACTACTTCTTCCATTTCAGGTGGTCAAGTACTTCTTTCCTTGCAGGTGGTCAACTACTTCTTCCATTTCAGGTGGTCAAGTACTTCTTTCCTTGCAGGTGGTCAACTACTTCTTCTATTGGAGATGGTCAGCTACTTCTGTCATTGCAGGTGGTCAACTACTTCTTCCATTGCAGGTGGTAAACTACTTCTTCACTTGCAGCTGGTCAACTACGTGTTTCATTGCAGCTGGTCAAATACTTCTTCCTTCGGAGCTGGTCAACTACTTCTTCCATTTCAGCTGGTCATGTACTTCTTTCATTGCAGGTGGTCAACTACTTCTTCCATTGCAGCTGGTCAACTACTTCTTGCATTGCAGGTGGTCAAGTACTTCTTCCCTTGCAGGTAGTCAACTACTTCTTCCATTGCAGCTGGTCAAGTATTTCTTTCATTGCACGTGGTCAAGTACTTCTTCCTTTGCAGGTGGTCAACTACTTCTATTGCTGGACAAATACATCTTCATTGCAGGTGGTCAGCTAGTTATTCCGTTGCAGTTGGTCAACTACTTCTTCCACTGGAGTGGGTCAGCTTCGTCTTCCATTGCAGCTGGTCAGCTACTACTTCCATTAGTGATGGTCAGCTACTTCTTCCATTGCAGTTGGTCAACTACTTCTTCTATTGGAGCTGGTCAAATACTTCTTCCATCGGAGCCGGTCAACTACTTCTTCCATTGCAGCTGGTCAACTACTTCTTCCATTGCAGCTGGGCAACTACTTCTTCCATTGCAGCTGGTCAACTACTTCTTTCATTGCAGGTGATCAAGTACTTCTTCCCTTGCAGGTGGTCAACTACTTCTTCCCTTGCAGCTGGTCAACTACTTCTTCCATTGCAGGTGGTCAAGTACTTCTTCCCTTGCAGGTGGTCAACTACTTCTTCCATTGCAGGTGGTCACCTACTTCTTCTATTGGAGATGGTCAGCTACTTCTGTCATTGCAGGTGGTCAACTACTTTTTCCATTGCAGGTGGTCAACTACTTCTTCACTTGCAGCTGGTCAACTACGTGTTTCATTGCAGCTGGTCAAATACTTCTTCCTTCGGAGCTGGTCAACTACTTCTTCCATTTCAGCTGGTCAAGTACTTGTTTCATTGCAGGTGGTCAACTACTTCTTCCATTGCAGCTGGTCAACTACTTCTTGCATTGCAGGTGGTCTAGTACTTCTTCCCTTGCAGGTGGTCAACTGCTTCTTCCATTGCAGCTGGTCAAGTATTTCTTTCATTGCACGTGGTCAAGTACTTCTTCCTTTGCAGGTGGTCAACTACTTCTTCCATCACACCTGGTCAAATACTTCTTGATTGAAGCTGGTCAGTTACTTCTTCCATTGCAGGTGATAAACTACTTCTTCCAATGTAACTGGTCAACTACTTTTTCCATTGCAGCTGGTCAAGTACTTCTTCCATTGCAACTGTGCACTAATTTTATTGTTTTTCTTCAGGAGAAGAAAGAGATTGATGACAGGTGTACTAAATTTGTTGGGTTTTTAGGACTGTTAGACAGCATGCACAATGAGTAATAATTGTTGTTCTTTATTTCAGGTGGACCACGACATGACAGACAATATGTACATAAAGGAGAAGAAGCCACTGAATGAGCTGTAGGAGCACTTGAAGTCCCTGGAGGATGAGTACAACCATATCAGGGAGGACTGGCGCATCACACGGGGAACAGAGGAAGAGGTGAGTTAAGTTGTTATCTTGTCACACTATAGTACTTGGTCTAATTTCCATCATATCTGATGAAGTGTTTTTCTATTATATCTGGAGTAGTACTTGTTCTACCACAGCTGGTCAAATATATCTTCAATCACAACTACCTGCTAGACAAGAATTTCTTATATTGCAGCTGGTCAAATAGTTCTTCAATTGTAGCTGTTCACGTACTTCTTATATCATTGCTGGACAAATACATCTTCATTGCAGGTGGTCAGCTAGTTATTCCGTTGCAGTTGGTCAACTACTTCTTCCACTGGAGTGGGTCAGCTTCGTCTTCCATTGCAGCTGGTCAGCTACTACTTCCATTAGTGATGGTCAGCTACTTCTTCCATTGCAGTTGGTCAACTACTTCTTCTATTGGAGCTGGTCAAATACTTCTTCCATCGGAGCCGGTCAACTACTTCTTCCATTGCAGCTGGTCAACTACTTCTTCCATTGCAGCTGGGCAACTACTTCTTCCATTGCAGCTGGTCAACTACTTCTTCCATTGCAGATGGTCAAGTACTTCTTCCCTTGCAGGTGGTCAACTACTTCTTCCATTGCAGGTGGTCACCTACTTCTTCTATTGGAGATGGTCAGCTACTTCTGTCATTGCAGGTGGTCAACTACTTTTTCCATTGCAGGTGGTCAACTACTTCTTCACTTGCAGCTGGTCAACTACGTGTTTCATTGCAGCTGGTCAAATACTTCTTCCTTCGGAGCTGGTCAACTACTTCTTCCATTTCAGCTGGTCAAGTACTTCTTTCATTGCAGGTGGTCAACTACTTCTTCCATTGCAGCTGGTCAACTACTTCTTGCATTGCAGGTGGTCTAGTACTTCTTCCCTTGCAGGTGGTCAACTGCTTCTTCCATTGCAGCTGGTCAAGTATTTCTTTCATTGCACGTGGTCAAGTACTTCTTCCTTTGCAGGTGGTCAACTACTTCTTCCATCACAGCTGGTCAAATACTACTTGATTGAAGCTGGTCAGTTACTTCTTCCATTGCAGGTGATAAACTACTTCTTCCAATGTAACTGGTCAACTACTTTTTCCATTGCAGCTGGTCAAGTACTTCTTCCATTGCAACTGTGCACTAATTTTATTGTTTTTCTTCAGGAGAAGAAAGAGATTGATGACAGGTGTACTAAATTTGTTGGGTTTTTAGGACTGTTAGACAATGAGTAATAATTGTTGTTCTTTATTTCAGGTGGACCACGACATGACAGACAATATGTACATAAAGGAGAAGAAGCCACTGAATGAGCTGTAGGAGCACTTGAAGTCCCTGGAGGAGGAGTACAACCATATCAGGGAGGACTGGCGCATCACACGGGGAACAGAGGAAGAGGTGAGTTAAGTTGTTATCTTGTCACACTATAGTACTTGGTCTAATTTCCATCATATCTGATGAAGTGTTTTTCTATTATATCTGGAGTAGTACTTGTTCTACCACAGCTGGTCAAATATATCTTCAATCACAACTACCTGCTAGACAAGAATTTCTTATATTGCAGCTGGTCAAATAGTTCTTCAATTGTAGCTGTTCACGTACTTCTTATATCATTGCTGGACAAATACATCTTCATTGCAGGTGGTCAGCTAGTTATTCCGTTGCAGTTGGTCAACTACTTCTTCCACTGGAGTGGGTCAGCTTCGTCTTCCATTGCAGCTGGTCAGCTACTACTTCCATTAGTGATGGTCAGCTACTTCTTCCATTGCAGTTGGTCAACTACTTCTTCTATTGGAGCTGGTCAAATACTTCTTCCATCGGAGCCGGTCAACTACTTCTTCCATTGCAGCTGGTCAACTACTTCTTCCATTGCAGCTGGGCAACTACTTCTTCCATTGCAGCTGGTCAACTACTTCTTCCATTGCAGAAGGTCAAGTACTTCTTCCCTTGCAGGTGGTCAACTACTTCTTCCATTGCAGGTGGTCACCTACTTCTTCTATTGGAGATGGTCAGCTACTTCTGTCATTGCAGGTGGTCAACTACTTTTTCCATTGCAGGTGGTCAACTACTTCTTCACTTGCAGCTGGTCAACTACGTGTTTCATTGCAGCTGGTCAAATATTTCTTCCTTCGGAGCTGGTCAACTACTTCTTCCATTTCAGCTGGTCAAGTACTTCTTTCATTGCAGGTGGTCAACTACTTCTTCCATTGCAGCTGGTCAACTACTTCTTGCATTGCAGGTGGTCTAGTACTTCTTCCCTTGCAGGTGGTCAACTGCTTCTTCCATTGCAGCTGGTCAAGTATTTCTTTCATTGCACGTGGTCAAGTACTTCTTCCTTTGCAGGTGGTCATCTACTTCTTCCATCACAGCTGGTCAAATACTTCTTGATTGAAGCTGGTCAGTTACTTCTTCCATTGCAGGTGATAAACTACTTCTTCCAATGTAACTGGTCAACTACTTTTTCCATTGCAGCTGGTCAAGTACTTCTTCCATTGCAACTGTGCACTAATTTTATTGTTTTTCTTCAGGAGAAGAAAGAGATTGATGACAGGTGTACTAAATTTGTTGGGTTTTTAGGACTGTTAGACAGCATGCACAATGAGTAATAATTGTTGTTCTTTATTTCAGGTGGACCACGACATGACAGACAATATGTACATAAAGGAGAAGAAGCCACTGAATGAGCTGTAGGAGCACTTGAAGTCCTTGGAGGAGGAGTACAACCATATCAGGGAGGACTGGCGCATCACACGGGGAACAGAGGAAGAGGTGAGTTAAGTTGTTATCTTGTCACACTATAGTACTTGGTCTAATTTCCATCATATCTGATGAAGTGTTTTTCTATTATATCTGGAGTAGTACTTGTTCTACCACAGCTGGTCAAATATATCTTCAATCACAACTACCTGCTAGACAAGAATTTCTTATATTGCATCTGGTCAAATAGTTCTTCAATTGTAGCTGTTCACGTACTTCTTATATCATTGCTGGACAAATACATCTTCATTGCAGGTGGTCAGCTAGTTATTCCGTTGCAGTTGGTCAACTACTTCTTCCACTGGAGTGGGTCAGCTTCGTCTTCCATTGCAGCTGGTCAGCTACTACTTCCATTAGTGATGGTCAGCTACTTCTTCCATTGCAGTTGGTCAACTACTTCTTCTATTGGAGCTGGTCAAATACTTCTTCCATCGGAGCCGGTCAACTACTTCTTCCATTGCAGCTGGTCAACTACTTCTTCCATTGCAGCTGGGCAACTACTTCTTCCATTGCAGTTGGTCAACTACTTCTTCCATTGCAGATGGTCAAGTACTTCTTCCCTTGCAGGTGGTCAACTACTTCTTCCATTGCAGGTGGTCACCTACTTCTTCTATTGGAGATGGTCAGCTACTTCTGTCATTGCAGCTGGTCAACTACTTCTTTCATTGCAGCTGGTCAAATACTTCTTTCATCGGAGCTGGTCAACTACTTCTTCCATTGCAGCTGGTCAACTATTTCTTCTATTGCAGCTGGTCAACTACTTCTTCCTTTGCAGCTGGTCAACTACTTTTTTCATTTCAGGTGATCAAGTATTTCTTCCCTTTCAGATGGTCAACTACTTCTTCCATTGCAGCTGGTCAACTACTTCTTCCATTGCAGGTGGTCAGCTACTACCTCCATAAGTGATGGTCAGCTACTTCTTCCATTGCAGTTGGTCAACTACTTCTTCTATTGGAGCTGGTCAAATACTTCTTCCATCGGAGCCGGTCAACTACTTCTTCCATTGCAGCTGGTCAACTACTTCTTCCATTGCAGCTGGGCAACTACTTCTTCCCTTGCAGCTGGTCAACTACTTCTTCCATTTCAGGTGGTCAAGTACTTCTTTCCTTGCAGGTGGTCAACTACTTCTTCCATTTCAGGTGGTCAAGTACTTCTTTCCTTGCAGGTGGTCAACTACTTCTTCTATTGGAGATGGTCAGCTACTTCTGTCATTGCAGGTGGTCAACTACTTCTTCCATTGCAGGTGGTAAACTACTTCTTCACTTGCAGCTGGTCAACTACGTGTTTCATTGCAGCTGGTCAAATACTTCTTCCTTCGGAGCTGGTCAACTACTTCTTCCATTTCAGCTGGTCATGTACTTCTTTCATTGCAGGTGGTCAACTACTTCTTCCATTGCAGCTGGTCAACTACTTCTTGCATTGCAGGTGGTCAAGTACTTCTTCCCTTGCAGGTAGTCAACTACTTCTTCCATTGCAGCTGGTCAAGTATTTCTTTCATTGCACGTGGTCAAGTACTTCTTCCTTTGCAGGTGGTCAACTACTTCTATTGCTGGACAAATACATCTTCATTGCAGGTGGTCAGCTAGTTATTCCGTTGCAGTTGGTCAACTACTTCTTCCACTGGAGTGGGTCAGCTTCGTCTTCCATTGCAGCTGGTCAGCTACTACTTCCATTAGTGATGGTCAGCTACTTCTTCCATTGCAGTTGGTCAACTACTTCTTCTATTGGAGCTGGTCAAATACTTCTTCCATCGGAGCCGGTCAACTACTTCTTCCATTGCAGCTGGTCAACTACTTCTTCCATTGCAGCTGGGCAACTACTTCTTCCATTGCAGCTGGTCAACTACTTCTTTCATTGCAGGTGATCAAGTACTTCTTCCCTTGCAGGTGGTCAACTACTTCTTCCCTTGCAGCTGGTCAACTACTTCTTCCATTGCAGGTGGTCAAGTACTTCTTCCCTTGCAGGTGGTCAACTACTTCTTCCATTGCAGGTGGTCACCTACTTCTTCTATTGGAGATGGTCAGCTACTTCTGTCATTGCAGGTGGTCAACTACTTTTTCCATTGCAGGTGGTCAACTACTTCTTCACTTGCAGCTGGTCAACTACGTGTTTCATTGCAGCTGGTCAAATACTTCTTCCTTCGGAGCTGGTCAACTACTTCTTCCATTTCAGCTGGTCAAGTACTTGTTTCATTGCAGGTGGTCAACTACTTCTTCCATTGCAGCTGGTCAACTACTTCTTGCATTGCAGGTGGTCTAGTACTTCTTCCCTTGCAGGTGGTCAACTGCTTCTTCCATTGCAGCTGGTCAAGTATTTCTTTCATTGCACGTGGTCAAGTACTTCTTCCTTTGCAGGTGGTCAACTACTTCTTCCATCACACCTGGTCAAATACTTCTTGATTGAAGCTGGTCAGTTACTTCTTCCATTGCAGGTGATAAACTACTTCTTCCAATGTAACTGGTCAACTACTTTTTCCATTGCAGCTGGTCAAGTACTTCTTCCATTGCAACTGTGCACTAATTTTATTGTTTTTCTTCAGGAGAAGAAAGAGATTGATGACAGGTGTACTAAATTTGTTGGGTTTTTAGGACTGTTAGACAGCATGCACGATGAGTAATAATTGTTGTTCTTTATTTCAGGTGGACCACGACATGACAGACAATATGTACATAAAGGAGAAGAAGCCACTGAATGAGCTGTAGGAGCACTTGAAGTCCCTGGAGGATGAGTACAACCATATCAGGGAGGACTGGCGCATCACACGGGGAACAGAGGAAGAGGTGAGTTAAGTTGTTATCTTGTCACACTATAGTACTTGGTCTAATTTCCATCATATCTGATGAAGTGTTTTTCTATTATATCTGGAGTAGTACTTGTTCTACCACAGCTGGTCAAATATATCTTCAATCACAACTACCTGCTAGACAAGAATTTCTTATATTGCAGCTGGTCAAATAGTTCTTCAATTGTAGCTGTTCACGTACTTCTTATATCATTGCTGGACAAATACATCTTCATTGCAGGTGGTCAGCTAGTTATTCCGTTGCAGTTGGTCAACTACTTCTTCCACTGGAGTGGGTCAGCTTCGTCTTCCATTGCAGCTGGTCAGCTACTACTTCCATTAGTGATGGTCAGCTACTTCTTCCATTGCAGTTGGTCAACTACTTCTTCTATTGGAGCTGGTCAAATACTTCTTCCATCGGAGCCGGTCAACTACTTCTTCCATTGCAGCTGGTCAACTACTTCTTCCATTGCAGCTGGGCAACTACTTCTTCCATTGCAGTTGGTCAACTACTTCTTCCATTGCAGATGGTCAAGTACTTCTTCCCTTGCAGGTGGTCAACTACTTCTTCCATTGCAGGTGGTCACCTACTTCTTCTATTGGAGATGGTCAGCTACTTCTGTCATTGCAGCTGGTCAACTACTTCTTTCATTGCAGCTGGTCAAATACTTCTTTCATCGGAGCTGGTCAACTACTTCTTCCATTGCAGCTGGTCAACTATTTCTTCTATTGCAGCTGGTCAACTACTTCTTCCTTTGCAGCTGGTCAACTACTTTTTTCATTTCAGGTGATCAAGTATTTCTTCCCTTTCAGATGGTCAACTACTTCTTCCATTGCAGCTGGTCAACTACTTCTTCCATTGCAGGTGGTCAGCTACTACCTCCATAAGTGATGGTCAGCTACTTCTTCCATTGCAGTTGGTCAACTACTTCTTCTATTGGAGCTGGTCAAATACTTCTTCCATCGGAGCCGGTCAACTACTTCTTCCATTGCAGCTGGTCAACTACTTCTTCCATTGCAGCTGGGCAACTACTTCTTCCCTTGCAGCTGGTCAACTACTTCTTCCATTTCAGGTGGTCAAGTACTTCTTTCCTTGCAGGTGGTCAACTACTTCTTCCATTTCAGGTGGTCAAGTACTTCTTTCCTTGCAGGTGGTCAACTACTTCTTCTATTGGAGATGGTCAGCTACTTCTGTCATTGCAGGTGGTCAACTACTTCTTCCATTGCAGGTGGTAAACTACTTCTTCACTTGCAGCTGGTCAACTACGTGTTTCATTGCAGCTGGTCAAATACTTCTTCCTTCGGAGCTGGTCAACTACTTCTTCCATTTCAGCTGGTCATGTACTTCTTTCATTGCAGGTGGTCAACTACTTCTTCCATTGCAGCTGGTCAACTACTTCTTGCATTGCAGGTGGTCAAGTACTTCTTCCCTTGCAGGTAGTCAACTACTTCTTCCATTGCAGCTGGTCAAGTATTTCTTTCATTGCACGTGGTCAAGTACTTCTTCCTTTGCAGGTGGTCAACTACTTCTATTGCTGGACAAATACATCTTCATTGCAGGTGGTCAGCTAGTTATTCCGTTGCAGTTGGTCAACTACTTCTTCCACTGGAGTGGGTCAGCTTCGTCTTCCATTGCAGCTGGTCAGCTACTACTTCCATTAGTGATGGTCAGCTACTTCTTCCATTGCAGTTGGTCAACTACTTCTTCTATTGGAGCTGGTCAAATACTTCTTCCATCGGAGCCGGTCAACTACTTCTTCCATTGCAGCTGGTCAACTACTTCTTCCATTGCAGCTGGGCAACTACTTCTTCCATTGCAGCTGGTCAACTACTTCTTTCATTGCAGGTGATCAAGTACTTCTTCCCTTGCAGGTGGTCAACTACTTCTTCCCTTGCAGCTGGTCAACTACTTCTTCCATTGCAGGTGGTCAAGTACTTCTTCCCTTGCAGGTGGTCAACTACTTCTTCCATTGCAGGTGGTCACCTACTTCTTCTATTGGAGATGGTCAGCTACTTCTGTCATTGCAGGTGGTCAACTACTTTTTCCATTGCAGGTGGTCAACTACTTCTTCACTTGCAGCTGGTCAACTACGTGTTTCATTGCAGCTGGTCAAATACTTCTTCCTTCGGAGCTGGTCAACTACTTCTTCCATTTCAGCTGGTCAAGTACTTGTTTCATTGCAGGTGGTCAACTACTTCTTCCATTGCAGCTGGTCAACTACTTCTTGCATTGCAGGTGGTCTAGTACTTCTTCCCTTGCAGGTGGTCAACTGCTTCTTCCATTGCAGCTGGTCAAGTATTTCTTTCATTGCACGTGGTCAAGTACTTCTTCCTTTGCAGGTGGTCAACTACTTCTTCCATCACACCTGGTCAAATACTTCTTGATTGAAGCTGGTCAGTTACTTCTTCCATTGCAGGTGATAAACTACTTCTTCCAATGTAACTGGTCAACTACTTTTTCCATTGCAGCTGGTCAAGTACTTCTTCCATTGCAACTGTGCACTAATTTTATTGTTTTTCTTCAGGAGAAGAAAGAGATTGATGACAGGTGTACTAAATTTGTTGGGTTTTTAGGACTGTTAGACAGCATGCACGATGAGTAATAATTGTTGTTCTTTATTTCAGGTGGACCACGACATGACAGACAATATGTACATAAAGGAGAAGAAGCCACTGAATGAGCTGTAGGAGCACTTGAAGTCCCTGGAGGATGAGTACAACCATATCAGGGAGGACTGGCGCATCACACGGGGAACAGAGGAAGAGGTGAGTTAAGTTGTTATCTTGTCACACTATAGTACTTGGTCTAATTTCCATCATATCTGATGAAGTGTTTTTCTATTATATCTGGAGTAGTACTTGTTCTACCACAGCTGGTCAAATATATCTTCAATCACAACTACCTGCTAGACAAGAATTTCTTATATTGCAGCTGGTCAAATAGTTCTTCAATTGTAGCTGTTCACGTACTTCTTATATCATTGCTGGACAAATACATCTTCATTGCAGGTGGTCAGCTAGTTATTCCGTTGCAGTTGGTCAACTACTTCTTCCACTGGAGTGGGTCAGCTTCGTCTTCCATTGCAGCTGGTCAGCTACTACTTCCATTAGTGATGGTCAGCTACTTCTTCCATTGCAGTTGGTCAACTACTTCTTCTATTGGAGCTGGTCAAATACTTCTTCCATCGGAGCCGGTCAACTACTTCTTCCATTGCAGCTGGTCAACTACTTCTTCCATTGCAGCTGGGCAACTACTTCTTCCATTGCAGGTGGTCAGCTACTACCTCCATAAGTGATGGTCAGCTACTTCTTCCATTGCAGTTGGTCAACTACTTCTTCTATTGGAGCTGGTCAAATACTTCTTCCATCGGAGCCGGTCAACTGCTTCTTCCATTGCAGCTGGTCAACTACTTCTTCCATTGCAGCTGGGCAACTACTTCTTCCCTTGCAGCTGGTCAACTACTTCTTCCATTTCAGGTGGTCAAGTACTTCTTTCCTTGCAGGTGGTCAACTACTTCTTCCATTTCAGGTGGTCAAGTACTTCTTTCCTTGCAGGTGGTCAACTACTTCTTCTATTGGAGATGGTCAGCTACTTCTGTCATTGCAGGTGGTCAACTACTTCTTCCATTGCAGGTGGTAAACTACTTCTTCACTTGCAGCTGGTCAACTACGTGTTTCATTGCAGCTGGTCAAATACTTCTTCCTTCGGAGCTGGTCAACTACTTCTTCCATTTCAGCTGGTCATGTACTTCTTTCATTGCAGGTGGTCAACTACTTCTTCCATTGCAGCTGGTCAACTACTTCTTGCATTGCAGGTGGTCATGTACTTCTTCCCTTGCAGGTAGTCAACTACTTCTTCCATTGCAGCTGGTCAAGTATTTCTTTCATTGCACGTGGTCAAGTACTTCTTCCTTTGCAGGTGGTCAACTACTTCTATTGCTGGACAAATACATCTTCATTGCAGGTGGTCAGCTAGTTATTCCGTTGCAGTTGGTCAACTACTTCTTCCACTGGAGTGGGTCAGCTTCGTCTTCCATTGCAGCTGGTCAGCTACTACTTCCATTAGTGATGGTCAGCTACTTCTTCCATTGCAGTTGGTCAACTACTTCTTCTATTGGAGCTGGTCAAATACTTCTTCCATCGGAGCCGGTCAACTACTTCTTCCATTGCAGCTGGTCAACTACTTCTTCCATTGCAGCTGGGCAACTACTTCTTCCATTGCAGCTGGTCAACTACTTCTTTCATTGCAGGTGATCAAGTACTTCTTCCCTTGCAGGTGGTCAACTACTTCTTCCCTTGCAGCTGGTCAACTACTTCTTCCATTGCAGGTGGTCAAGTACTTCTTCCCTTGCAGGTGGTCAACTACTTCTTCCATTGCAGGTGGTCACCTACTTCTTCTATTGGAGATGGTCAGCTACTTCTGTCATTGCAGGTGGTCAACTACTTTTTCCATTGCAGGTGGTCAACTACTTCTTCACTTGCAGCTGGTCAACTACGTGTTTCATTGCAGCTGGTCAAATACTTCTTCCTTCGGAGCTGGTCAACTACTTCTTCCATTTCAGCTGGTCAAGTACTTGTTTCATTGCAGGTGGTCAACTACTTCTTCCATTGCAGCTGGTCAACTACTTCTTGCATTGCAGGTGGTCTAGTACTTCTTCCCTTGCAGGTGGTCAACTGCTTCTTCCATTGCAGCTGGTCAAGTATTTCTTTCATTGCACGTGGTCAAGTACTTCTTCCTTTGCAGGTGGTCAACTACTTCTTCCATCACACCTGGTCAAATACTTCTTGATTGAAGCTGGTCAGTTACTTCTTCCATTGCAGGTGATAAACTACTTCTTCCAATGTAACTGGTCAACTACTTTTTCCATTGCAGCTGGTCAAGTACTTCTTCCATTGCAACTGTGCACTAATTTTATTGTTTTTCTTCAGGAGAAGAAAGAGATTGATGACAGGTGTACTAAATTTGTTGGGTTTTTAGGACTGTTAGACAGCATGCACAATGAGTAATAATTGTTGTTCTTTATTTCAGGTGGACCACGACATGACAGACAATATGTACATAAAGGAGAAGAAGCCACTGAATGAGCTGTAGGAGCACTTGAAGTCCCTGGAGGATGAGTACAACCATATCAGGGAGGACTGGCGCATCACACGGGGAACAGAGGAAGAGGTGAGTTAAGTTGTTATCTTGTCACACTATAGTACTTGGTCTAATTTCCATCATATCTGATGAAGTGTTTTTCTATTATATCTGGAGTAGTACTTGTTCTACCACAGCTGGTCAAATATATCTTCAATCACAACTACCTGCTAGACAAGAATTTCTTATATTGCAGCTGGTCAAATAGTTCTTCAATTGTAGCTGTTCACGTACTTCTTATATCATTGCTGGACAAATACATCTTCATTGCAGGTGGTCAGCTAGTTATTCCGTTGCAGTTGGTCAACTACTTCTTCCACTGGAGTGGGTCAGCTTCGTCTTCCATTGCAGCTGGTCAGCTACTACTTCCATTAGTGATGGTCAGCTACTTCTTCCATTGCAGTTGGTCAACTACTTCTTCTATTGGAGCTGGTCAAATACTTCTTCCATCGGAGCCGGTCAACTACTTCTTCCATTGCAGCTGGTCAACTACTTCTTCCATTGCAGCTGGGCAACTACTTCTTCCATTGCAGCTGGTCAACTACTTCTTCCATTGCAGATGGTCAAGTACTTCTTCCCTTGCAGGTGGTCAACTACTTCTTCCATTGCAGGTGGTCACCTACTTCTTCTATTGGAGATGGTCAGCTACTTCTGTCATTGCAGGTGGTCAACTACTTTTTCCATTGCAGGTGGTCAACTACTTCTTCACTTGCAGCTGGTCAACTACGTGTTTCATTGCAGCTGGTCAAATACTTCTTCCTTCGGAGCTGGTCAACTACTTCTTCCATTTCAGCTGGTCAAGTACTTCTTTCATTGCAGGTGGTCAACTACTTCTTCCATTGCAGCTGGTCAACTACTTCTTCCATTGCAGCTGGGCAACTACTTCTTCCATTGCAGCTGGTCAACTACTTCTTCCATTGCAGATGGTCAAGTACTTCTTCCCTTGCAGGTGGTCAACTACTTCTTCCATTGCAGGTGGTCACCTACTTCTTCTATTGGAGATGGTCAGCTACTTCTGTCATTGCAGGTGGTCAACTACTTTTTCCATTGCAGGTGGTCAACTACTTCTTCACTTGCAGCTGGTCAACTACGTGTTTCATTGCAGCTGGTCAAATACTTCTTCCTTCGGAGCTGGTCAACTACTTCTTCCATTTCAGCTGGTCAAGTACTTCTTTCATTGCAGGTGGTCAACTACTTCTTCCATTGCAGCTGGTCAACTACTTCTTGCATTGCAGGTGGTCTAGTACTTCTTCCCTTGCAGGTGGTCAACTGCTTCTTCCATTGCAGCTTGTCAAGTATTTCTTTCATTGCACGTGGTCAAGTACTTCTTCCTTTGCAGGTGGTCAACTACTTCTTCCATCACAGCTGGTCAAATACTACTTGATTGAAGCTGGTCAGTTACTTCTTCCATTGCAGGTGATAAACTACTTCTTCCAATGTAACTGGTCAACTACTTTTTCCATTGCAGCTGGTCAAGTACTTCTTCCATTGCAACTGTGCACTAATTTTATTGTTTTTCTTCAGGAGAAGAAAGAGATTGATGACAGGTGTACTAAATTTGTTGGGTTTTTAGGACTGTTAGACAATGAGTAATAATTGTTGTTCTTTATTTCAGGTGGACCACGACATGACAGACAATATGTACATAAAGGAGAAGAAGCCACTGAAAGAGCTGTAGGAGCACTTGAAGTCCCTGGAGGAGGAGTACAACCATATCAGGGAGGACTGGCGCATCACACGGGGAACAGAGGAAGAGGTGAGTTAAGTTGTTATCTTGTCACACTATAGTACTTGGTCTAATTTCCATCATATCTGATGAAGTGTTTTTCTATTATATCTGGAGTAGTACTTGTTCTACCACAGCTGGTCAAATATATCTTCAATCACAACTACCTGCTAGACAAGAATTTCTTATATTGCAGCTGGTCAAATAGTTCTTCAATTGTAGCTGTTCACGTACTTCTTATATCATTGCTGGACAAATACATCTTCATTGCAGGTGGTCAGCTAGTTATTCCGTTGCAGTTGGTCAACTACTTCTTCCACTGGAGTGGGTCAGCTTCGTCTTCCATTGCAGCTGGTCAGCTACTACTTCCATTAGTGATGGTCAGCTACTTCTTCCATTGCAGTTGGTCAACTACTTCTTCTATTGGAGCTGGTCAAATACTTCTTCCATCGGAGCCGGTCAACTACTTCTTCCATTGCAGCTGGTCAACTACTTCTTCCATTGCAGCTGGGCAACTACTTCTTCCATTGCAGCTGGTCAACTACTTCTTCCATTGCAGATGGTCAAGTACTTCTTCCCTTGCAGGTGGTCAACTACTTCTTCCATTGCAGGTGGTCACCTACTTCTTCTATTGGAGATGGTCAGCTACTTCTGTCATTGCAGGTGGTCAACTACTTTTTCCATTGCAGGTGGTCAACTACTTCTTCACTTGCAGCTGGTCAACTACGTGTTTCATTGCAGCTGGTCAAATACTTCTTCCTTCGGAGCTGGTCAACTACTTCTTCCATTTCAGCTGGTCAAGTACTTCTTTCATTGCAGGTGGTCAACTACTTCTTCCATTGCAGCTGGTCAACTACTTCTTGCATTGCAGGTGGTCTAGTACTTCTTCCCTTGCAGGTGGTCAACTGCTTCTTCCATTGCAGCTGGTCAAGTATTTCTTTCATTGCACGTGGTCAAGTACTTCTTCCTTTGCAGGTGGTCAACTACTTCTTCCATCACAGCTGGTCAAATACTACTTGATTGAAGCTGGTCAGTTACTTCTTCCATTGCAGGTGATAAACTACTTCTTCCAATGTAACTGGTCAACTACTTTTTCCATTGCAGCTGGTCAAGTACTTCTTCCATTGCAACTGTGCACTAATTTTATTGTTTTTCTTCAGGAGAAGAAAGAGATTGATGACAGGTGTACTAAATTTGTTGGGTTTTTAGGACTGTTAGACAATGAGTAATAATTGTTGTTCTTTATTTCAGGTGGACCACGACATGACAGACAATATGTACATAAAGGAGAAGAAGCCACTGAATGAGCTGTAGGAGCACTTGAAGTCCTTGGAGGAGGAGTACAACCATATCAGGGAGGACTGGCGCATCACACGGGGAACAGAGGAAGAGGTGAGTTAAGTTGTTATCTTGTCACACTATAGTACTTGGTCTAATTTCCATCATATCTGATGAAGTGTTTTTCTATTATATCTGGAGTAGTACTTGTTCTACCACAGCTGGTCAAATATATCTTCAATCACAACTACCTGCTAGACAAGAATTTCTTATATTGCAGCTGGTCAAATAGTTCTTCAATTGTAGCTGTTCACGTACTTCTTATATCATTGCTGGACAAATACATCTTCATTGCAGGTGGTCAGCTAGTTATTCCGTTGCAGTTGGTCAACTACTTCTTCCACTGGAGTGGGTCAGCTTCGTCTTCCATTGCAGCTGGTCAGCTACTACTTCCATTAGTGATGGTCAGCTACTTCTTCCATTGCAGTTGGTCAACTACTTCTTCTATTGGAGCTGGTCAAATACTTCTTCCATCGGAGCCGGTCAACTACTTCTTCCATTGCAGCTGGTCAACTACTTCTTCCATTGCAGCTGGGCAACTACTTCTTCCATTGCAGCTGGTCAACTACTTCTTCCATTGCAGATGGTCAAGTACTTCTTCCCTTGCAGGTGGTCAACTACTTCTTCCATTGCAGGTGGTCACCTACTTCTTCTATTGGAGATGGTCAGCTACTTCTGTCATTGCAGCTGGTCAACTACTTCTTTCATTGCAGCTGGTCAAATACTTCTTTCATCGGAGCTGGTCAACTACTTCTTCCATTGCAGCTGGTCAACTATTTCTTCTATTGCAGCTGGTCAACTACTTCTTCCTTTGCAGCTGGTCAACTACTTTTTTCATTTCAGGTGATCAAGTATTTCTTCCCTTTCAGATGGTCAACTACTTCTTCCATTGCAGCTGGTCAACTACTTCTTCCATTGCAGGTGGTCAGCTACTACCTCCATAAGTGATGGTCAGCTACTTCTTCCATTGCAGTTGGTCAACTACTTCTTCTATTGGAGCTGGTCAAATACTTCTTCCATCGGAGCCGGTCAACTACTTCTTCCATTGCAGCTGGTCAACTACTTCTTCCATTGCAGCTGGGCAACTACTTCTTCCCTTGCAGCTGGTCAACTACTTCTTCCATTTCAGGTGGTCAAGTACTTCTTTCCTTGCAGGTGGTCAACTACTTCTTCCATTTCAGGTGGTCAAGTACTTCTTTCCTTGCAGGTGGTCAACTACTTCTTCTATTGGAGATGGTCAGCTACTTCTGTCATTGCAGGTGGTCAACTACTTCTTCCATTGCAGGTGGTAAACTACTTCTTCACTTGCAGCTGGTCAACTACGTGTTTCATTGCAGCTGGTCAAATACTTCTTCCTTCGGAGCTGGTCAACTACTTCTTCCATTTCAGCTGGTCATGTACTTCTTTCATTGCAGGTGGTCAACTACTTCTTCCATTGCAGCTGGTCAACTACTTCTTGCATTGCAGGTGGTCTAGTACTTCTTCCCTTGCAGGTGGTCAACTGCTTCTTCCATTGCAGCTGGTCAAGTATTTCTTTCATTGCACGTGGTCAAGTACTTCTTCCTTTGCAGGTGGTCAACTACTTCTTCCATCACAGCTGGTCAAATACTTCTTGATTGAAGCTGGTCAGTTACTTCTTCCATTGCAGGTGATAAACTACTTCTTCCAATGTAACTGGTCAACTACTTCTTCCATTGCAACTGTGCACTAATTTTATTGTTTTTCTTCAGGAGAAGAAAGAGATTGATGACAGGTGTACTAAATTTGTTGGGTTTTTAGGACTGTTAGACAGCATGCACAATGAGTAATAATTGTTGTTCTTTATTTCAGGTGGACCACGACATGACAGACAATATGTACATAAAGGAGAAGAAGCCACTGAATGAGCTGTAGGAGCACTTGAAGTCCCTGGAGGAGGAGTACAACCATATCAGGGAGGACTGGCGCATCACATGGGGAACAGAGGAAGAGGTGAGTTAAGTTGTTATCTTGTCACACTATAGTACTTGGTCTAATTTCCATCATATCTGATGAAGTGTTTTTCTATTATAGCTGGAGTAGTACTTGTTCTACCACAGCTGGTCAAATATATCTTCAATCACAACTACCTGCTAGACAAGAATTTCTTATATTGCAGCTGGTCAAATAGTTCTTCAATTGTAGCTGTTCACGTACTTCTTATATCATTGCTGGACAAATACATCTTCATTGCAGGTGGTCAGCTAGTTATTCCGTTGCAGTTGGTCAACTACTTCTTCCACTGGAGTGGGTCAGCTTCGTCTTCCATTGCAGCTGGTCAGCTACTACTTCCATTAGTGATGGTCAGCTACTTCTTCCATTGCAGTTGGTCAACTACTTCTTCTATTGGAGCTGGTCAAATACTTCTTCCATCGGAGCCGGTCAACTACTTCTTCCATTGCAGCTGGTCAACTACTTCTTCCATTGCAGCTGGGCAACTACTTCTTCCATTGCAGCTGGTCAACTACTTCTTCCATTGCAGATGGTCAAGTACTTCTTCCCTTGCAGGTGGTCAACTACTTCTTCCATTGCAGGTGGTCACCTACTTCTTCTAT
Organism: Oasisia sp. SBJ-2009; assembly: GCA_964017155.1. NCBI lineage: Eukaryota > Metazoa > Annelida > Polychaeta > Sabellida > Siboglinidae > Oasisia > Oasisia sp. SBJ-2009. The sequence goes on from OZ024859.1 coordinate 35,589,482, forward strand.
TGGAGATGGTCAGCTACTTCTGTCATTGCAGGTGGTCAACTACTTTTTCCATTGCAGGTGGTCAACTACTTCTTCACTTGCAGCTGGTCAACTACGTGTTTCATTGCAGCTGGTCAAATACTTCTTCCTTCGGAGCTGGTCAACTACTTCTTCCATTTCAGCTGGTCAAGTACTTCTTTCATTGCAGGTGGTCAACTACTTCTTCCATTGCAGCTGGTCAACTACTTCTTGCATTGCAGGTGGTCTAGTACTTCTTCCCTTGCAGGTGGTCAACTGCTTCTTCCATTGCAGCTGGTCAAGTATTTCTTTCATTGCACGTGGTCAAGTACTTCTTCCTTTGCAGGTGGTCAACTACTTCTTCCATCACAGCTGGTCAAATACTACTTGATTGAAGCTGGTCAGTTACTTCTTCCATTGCAGGTGATAAACTACTTCTTCCAATGTAACTGGTCAACTACTTTTTCCATTGCAGCTGGTCAAGTACTTCTTCCATTGCAACTGTGCACTAATTTTATTGTTTTTCTTCAGGAGAAGAAAGAGATTGATGACAGGTGTACTAAATTTGTTGGGTTTTTAGGACTGTTAGACAATGAGTAATAATTGTTGTTCTTTATTTCAGGTGGACCACGACATGACAGACAATATGTACATAAAGGAGAAGAAGCCACTGAATGAGCTGTAGGAGCACTTGAAGTCCCTGGAGGAGGAGTACAACCATATCAGGGAGGACTGGCGCATCACACGGGGAACAGAGGAAGAGGTGAGTTAAGTTGTTATCTTGTCACACTATAGTACTTGGTCTAATTTCCATCATATCTGATGAAGTGTTTTTCTATTATATCTGGAGTAGTACTTGTTCTACCACAGCTGGTCAAATATATCTTCAATCACAACTACCTGCTAGACAAGAATTTCTTATATTGCAGCTGGTCAAATAGTTCTTCAATTGTAGCTGTTCACGTACTTCTTATATCATTGCTGGACAAATACATCTTCATTGCAGGTGGTCAGCTAGTTATTCCGTTGCAGTTGGTCAACTACTTCTTCCACTGGAGTGGGTCAGCTTCGTCTTCCATTGCAGCTGGTCAGCTACTACTTCCATTAGTGATGGTCAGCTACTTCTTCCATTGCAGTTGGTCAACTACTTCTTCTATTGGAGCTGGTCAAATACTTCTTCCATCGGAGCCGGTCAACTACTTCTTCCATTGCAGCTGGTCAACTACTTCTTCCATTGCAGCTGGGCAACTACTTCTTCCATTGCAGGTGGTCAGCTACTACCTCCATAAGTGATGGTCAGCTACTTCTTCCATTGCAGTTGGTCAACTACTTCTTCTATTGGAGCTGGTCAAATACTTCTTCCATCGGAGCCGGTCAACTACTTCTTCCATTGCAGCTGGTCAACTACTTCTTCCATTGCAGCTGGGCAACTACTTCTTCCCTTGCAGCTGGTCAACTACTTCTTCCATTTCAGGTGGTCAAGTACTTCTTTCCTTGCAGGTGGTCAACTACTTCTTCCATTTCAGGTGGTCAAGTACTTCTTTCCTTGCAGGTGGTCAACTACTTCTTCTATTGGAGATGGTCAGCTACTTCTGTCATTGCAGGTGGTCAACTACTTCTTCCATTGCAGGTGGTAAACTACTTCTTCACTTGCAGCTGGTCAACTACGTGTTTCATTGCAGCTGGTCAAATACTTCTTCCTTCGGAGCTGGTCAACTACTTCTTCCATTTCAGCTGGTCATGTACTTCTTTCATTGCAGGTGGTCAACTACTTCTTCCATTGCAGCTGGTCAACTACTTCTTGCATTGCAGGTGGTCAAGTACTTCTTCCCTTGCAGGTAGTCAACTACTTCTTCCATTGCAGCTGGTCAAGTATTTCTTTCATTGCACGTGGTCAAGTACTTCTTCCTTTGCAGGTGGTCAACTACTTCTATTGCTGGACAAATACATCTTCATTGCAGGTGGTCAGCTAGTTATTCCGTTGCAGTTGGTCAACTACTTCTTCCACTGGAGTGGGTCAGCTTCGTCTTCCATTGCAGCTGGTCAGCTACTACTTCCATTAGTGATGGTCAGCTACTTCTTCCATTGCAGTTGGTCAACTACTTCTTCTATTGGAGCTGGTCAAATACTTCTTCCATCGGAGCCGGTCAACTACTTCTTCCATTGCAGCTGGTCAACTACTTCTTCCATTGCAGCTGGGCAACTACTTCTTCCATTGCAGCTGGTCAACTACTTCTTTCATTGCAGGTGATCAAGTACTTCTTCCCTTGCAGGTGGTCAACTACTTCTTCCCTTGCAGCTGGTCAACTACTTCTTCCATTGCAGGTGGTCAAGTACTTCTTCCCTTGCAGGTGGTCAACTACTTCTTCCATTGCAGGTGGTCACCTACTTCTTCTATTGGAGATGGTCAGCTACTTCTGTCATTGCAGGTGGTCAACTACTTTTTCCATTGCAGGTGGTCAACTACTTCTTCACTTGCAGCTGGTCAACTACGTGTTTCATTGCAGCTGGTCAAATACTTCTTCCTTCGGAGCTGGTCAACTACTTCTTCCATTTCAGCTGGTCAAGTACTTGTTTCATTGCAGGTGGTCAACTACTTCTTCCATTGCAGCTGGTCAACTACTTCTTGCATTGCAGGTGGTCTAGTACTTCTTCCCTTGCAGGTGGTCAACTGCTTCTTCCATTGCAGCTGGTCAAGTATTTCTTTCATTGCACGTGGTCAAGTACTTCTTCCTTTGCAGGTGGTCAACTACTTCTTCCATCACACCTGGTCAAATACTTCTTGATTGAAGCTGGTCAGTTACTTCTTCCATTGCAGGTGATAAACTACTTCTTCCAATGTAACTGGTCAACTACTTTTTCCATTGCAGCTGGTCAAGTACTTCTTCCATTGCAACTGTGCACTAATGTTATTGTTTTTCTTCAGGAGAAGAAAGAGATTGATGACAGGTGTACTAAATTTGTTGGGTTTTTAGGACTGTTAGACAGCATGCACAATGAGTAATAATTGTTGTTCTTTATTTCAGGTGGACCACGACATGACAGACAATATGTACATAAAGGAGAAGAAGCCACTGAATGAGCTGTAGGAGCACTTGAAGTCCCTGGAGGATGAGTACAACCATATCAGGGAGGACTGGCGCATCACACGGGGAACAGAGGAAGAGGTGAGTTAAGTTGTTATCTTGTCACACTATAGTACTTGGTCTAATTTCCATCATATCTGATGAAGTGTTTTTCTATTATATCTGGAGTAGTACTTGTTCTACCACAGCTGGTCAAATATATCTTCAATCACAACTACCTGCTAGACAAGAATTTCTTATATTGCAGCTGGTCAAATAGTTCTTCAATTGTAGCTGTTCACGTACTTCTTATATCATTGCTGGACAAATACATCTTCATTGCAGGTGGTCAGCTAGTTATTCCGTTGCAGTTGGTCAACTACTTCTTCCACTGGAGTGGGTCAGCTTCGTCTTCCATTGCAGCTGGTCAGCTACTACTTCCATTAGTGATGGTCAGCTACTTCTTCCATTGCAGTTGGTCAACTACTTCTTCTATTGGAGCTGGTCAAATACTTCTTCCATCGGAGCCGGTCAACTACTTCTTCCATTGCAGCTGGTCAACTACTTCTTCCATTGCAGCTGGGCAACTACTTCTTCCATTGCAGCTGGTCAACTACTTCTTCCATTGCAGATGGTCAAGTACTTCTTCCCTTGCAGGTGGTCAACTACTTCTTCCATTGCAGGTGGTCACCTACTTCTTCTATTGGAGATGGTCAGCTACTTCTGTCATTGCAGGTGGTCAACTACTTTTTCCATTGCAGGTGGTCAACTACTTCTTCACTTGCAGCTGGTCAACTACGTGTTTCATTGCAGCTGGTCAAATACTTCTTCCTTCGGAGCTGGTCAACTACTTCTTCCATTTCAGCTGGTCAAGTACTTCTTTCATTGCAGGTGGTCAACTACTTCTTCCATTGCAGCTGGTCAACTACTTCTTGCATTGCAGGTGGTCTAGTACTTCTTCCCTTGCAGGTGGTCAACTGCTTCTTCCATTGCAGCTGGTCAAGTATTTCTTTCATTGCACGTGGTCAAGTACTTCTTCCTTTGCAGGTGGTCAACTACTTCTTCCATCACAGCTGGTCAAATACTACTTGATTGAAGCTGGTCAGTTACTTCTTCCATTGCAGGTGATAAACTACTTCTTCCAATGTAACTGGTCAACTACTTTTTCCATTGCAGCTGGTCAAGTACTTCTTCCATTGCAACTGTGCACTAATTTTATTGTTTTTCTTCAGGAGAAGAAAGAGATTGATGACAGGTGTACTAAATTTGTTGGGTTTTTAGGACTGTTAGACAATGAGTAATAATTGTTGTTCTTTATTTCAGGTGGACCACGACATGACAGACAATATGTACATAAAGGAGAAGAAGCCACTGAATGAGCTGTAGGAGCACTTGAAGTCCCTGGAGGAGGAGTACAACCATATCAGGGAGGACTGGCGCATCACACGGGGAACAGAGGAAGAGGTGAGTTAAGTTGTTATCTTGTCACACTATAGTACTTGGTCTAATTTCCATCATATCTGATGAAGTGTTTTTCTATTATATCTGGAGTAGTACTTGTTCTACCACAGCTGGTCAAATATATCTTCAATCACAACTACCTGCTAGACAAGAATTTCTTATATTGCAGCTGGTCAAATAGTTCTTCAATTGTAGCTGTTCACGTACTTCTTATATCATTGCTGGACAAATACATCTTCATTGCAGGTGGTCAGCTAGTTATTCCGTTGCAGTTGGTCAACTACTTCTTCCACTGGAGTGGGTCAGCTTCGTCTTCCATTGCAGCTGGTCAGCTACTACTTCCATTAGTGATGGTCAGCTACTTCTTCCATTGCAGTTGGTCAACTACTTCTTCTATTGGAGCTGGTCAAATACTTCTTCCATCGGAGCCGGTCAACTACTTCTTCCATTGCAGCTGGTCAACTACTTCTTCCATTGCAGCTGGGCAACTACTTCTTCCATTGCAGCTGGTCAACTACTTCTTCCATTGCAGATGGTCAAGTACTTCTTCCCTTGCAGGTGGTCAACTACTTCTTCCATTGCAGGTGGTCACCTACTTCTTCTATTGGAGATGGTCAGCTACTTCTGTCATTGCAGGTGGTCAACTACTTTTTCCATTGCAGGTGGTCAACTACTTCTTCACTTGCAGCTGGTCAACTACGTGTTTCATTGCAGCTGGTCAAATACTTCTTCCTTCGGAGCTGGTCAACTACTTCTTCCATTTCAGCTGGTCAAGTACTTCTTTCATTGCAGGTGGTCAACTACTTCTTCCATTGCAGCTGGTCAACTACTTCTTGCATTGCAGGTGGTCTAGTACTTCTTCCCTTGCAGGTGGTCAACTGCTTCTTCCATTGCAGCTGGTCAAGTATTTCTTTCATTGCACGTGGTCAAGTACTTCTTCCTTTGCAGGTGGTCAACTACTTCTTCCATCACAGCTGGTCAAATACTACTTGATTGAAGCTGGTCAGTTACTTCTTCCATTGCAGGTGATAAACTACTTCTTCCAATGTAACTGGTCAACTACTTTTTCCATTGCAGCTGGTCAAGTACTTCTTCCATTGCAACTGTGCACTAATTTTATTGTTTTTCTTCAGGAGAAGAAAGAGATTGATGACAGGTGTACTAAATTTGTTGGGTTTTTAGGACTGTTAGACAATGAGTAATAATTGTTGTTCTTTATTTCAGGTGGACCACGACATGACAGACAATATGTACATAAAGGAGAAGAAGCCACTGAATGAGCTGTAGGAGCACTTGAAGTCCCTGGAGGAGGAGTACAACCATATCAGGGAGGACTGGCGCATCACACGGGGAACAGAGGAAGAGGTGAGTTAAGTTGTTATCTTGTCACACTATAGTACCTGGTCTAATTTCCATCATATCTGATGAAGTGTTTTTCTATTATATCTGGAGTAGTACTTGTTCTACCACAGCTGGTCAAATATATCTTCAATCACAACTACCTGCTAGACAAGAATTTCTTATATTGCAGCTGGTCAAATAGTTCTTCAATTGTAGCTGTTCACGTACTTCTTATATCATTGCTGGACAAATACATCTTCATTGCAGGTGGTCAGCTAGTTATTCCGTTGCAGTTGGTCAACTACTTCTTCCACTGGAGTGGGTCAGCTTCGTCTTCCATTGCAGCTGGTCAGCTACTACTTCCATTAGTGATGGTCAGCTACTTCTTCCATTGCAGTTGGTCAACTACTTCTTCTATTGGAGCTGGTCAAATACTTCTTCCATCGGAGCCGGTCAACTACTTCTTCCATTGCAGCTGGTCAACTACTTCTTCCATTGCAGCTGGGCAACTACTTCTTCCATTGCAGCTGGTCAACTACTTCTTCCATTGCAGATGGTCAAGTACTTCTTCCCTTGCAGGTGGTCAACTACTTCTTCCATTGCAGGTGGTCACCTACTTCTTCTATTGGAGATGGTCAGCTACTTCTGTCATTGCAGGTGGTCAACTACTTTTTCCATTGCAGGTGGTCAACTACTTCTTCACTTGCAGCTGGTCAACTACGTGTTTCATTGCAGCTGGTCAAATACTTCTTCCTTCGGAGCTGGTCAACTACTTCTTCCATTTCAGCTGGTCAAGTACTTCTTTCATTGCAGGTGGTCAACTACTTCTTCCATTGCAGCTGGTCAACTACTTCTTCCATTGCAGCTGGGCAACTACTTCTTCCATTGCAGCTGGTCAACTACTTCTTCCATTGCAGATGGTCAAGTACTTCTTCCCTTGCAGGTGGTCAACTACTTCTTCCATTGCAGGTGGTCACCTACTTCTTCTATTGGAGATGGTCAGCTACTTCTGTCATTGCAGGTGGTCAACTACTTTTTCCATTGCAGGTGGTCAACTACTTCTTCACTTGCAGCTGGTCAACTACGTGTTTCATTGCAGCTGGTCAAATACTTCTTCCTTCGGAGCTGGTCAACTACTTCTTCCATTTCAGCTGGTCAAGTACTTCTTTCATTGCAGGTGGTCAACTACTTCTTCCATTGCAGCTGGTCAACTACTTCTTGCATTGCAGGTGGTCTAGTACTTCTTCCCTTGCAGGTGGTCAACTGCTTCTTCCATTGCAGCTTGTCAAGTATTTTTTTCATTGCACGTGGTCAAGTACTTCTTCCTTTGCAGGTGGTCAACTACTTCTTCCATCACAGCTGGTCAAATACTACTTGATTGAAGCTGGTCAGTTACTTCTTCCATTGCAGGTGATAAACTACTTCTTCCAATGTAACTGGTCAACTACTTTTTCCATTGCAGCTGGTCAAGTACTTCTTCCATTGCAACTGTGCACTAATTTTATTGTTTTTCTTCAGGAGAAGAAAGAGATTGATGACAGGTGTACTAAATTTGTTGGGTTTTTAGGACTGTTAGACAATGAGTAATAATTGTTGTTCTTTATTTCAGGTGGACCACGACATGACAGACAATATGTACATAAAGGAGAAGAAGCCACTGAATGAGCTGTAGGAGCACTTGAAGTCCCTGGAGGAGGAGTACAACCATATCAGGGAGGACTGGCGCATCACACGGGGAACAGAGGAAGAGGTGAGTTAAGTTGTTATCTTGTCACACTATAGTACTTGGTCTAATTTCCATCATATCTGATGAAGTGTTTTTCTATTATATCTGGAGTAGTACTTGTTCTACCACAGCTGGTCAAATATATCTTCAATCACAACTACCTGCTAGACAAGAATTTCTTATATTGCAGCTGGTCAAATAGTTCTTCAATTGTAGCTGTTCACGTACTTCTTATATCATTGCTGGACAAATACATCTTCATTGCAGGTGGTCAGCTAGTTATTCCGTTGCAGTTGGTCAACTACTTCTTCCACTGGAGTGGGTCAGCTTCGTCTTCCATTGCAGCTGGTCAGCTACTACTTCCATTAGTGATGGTCAGCTACTTCTTCCATTGCAGTTGGTCAACTACTTCTTCTATTGGAGCTGGTCAAATACTTCTTCCATCGGAGCCGGTCAACTACTTCTTCCATTGCAGCTGGTCAACTACTTCTTCCATTGCAGCTGGGCAACTACTTCTTCCATTGCAGCTGGTCAACTACTTCTTCCATTGCAGATGGTCAAGTACTTCTTCCCTTGCAGGTGGTCAACTACTTCTTCCATTGCAGGTGGTCACCTACTTCTTCTATTGGAGATGGTCAGCTACTTCTGTCATTGCAGGTGGTCAACTACTTTTTCCATTGCAGGTGGTCAACTACTTCTTCACTTGCAGCTGGTCAACTACGTGTTTCATTGCAGCTGGTCAAATACTTCTTCCTTCGGAGCTGGTCAACTACTTCTTCCATTTCAGCTGGTCAAGTACTTCTTTCATTGCAGGTGGTCAACTACTTCTTCCATTGCAGCTGGTCAACTACTTCTTCCATTGCAGCTGGGCAACTACTTCTTCCATTGCAGCTGGTCAACTACTTCTTCCATTGCAGATGGTCAAGTACTTCTTCCCTTGCAGGTGGTCAACTACTTCTTCCATTGCAGGTGGTCACCTACTTCTTCTATTGGAGATGGTCAGCTACTTCTGTCATTGCAGGTGGTCAACTACTTTTTCCATTGCAGGTGGTCAACTACTTCTTCACTTGCAGCTGGTCAACTACGTGTTTCATTGCAGCTGGTCAAATACTTCTTCCTTCGGAGCTGGTCAACTACTTCTTCCATTTCAGCTGGTCAAGTACTTGTTTCATTGCAGGTGGTCAACTACTTCTTCCATTGCAGCTGGTCAACTACTTCTTGCATTGCAGGTGGTCTAGTACTTCTTCCCTTGCAGGTGGTCAACTGCTTCTTCCATTGCAGCTTGTCAAGTATTTTTTTCATTGCACGTGGTCAAGTACTTCTTCCTTTGCAGGTGGTCAACTACTTCTTCCATCACAGCTGGTCAAATACTACTTGATTGAAGCTGGTCAGTTACTTCTTCCATTGCAGGTGATAAACTACTTCTTCCAATGTAACTGGTCAACTACTTTTTCCATTGCAGCTGGTCAAGTACTTCTTCCATTGCAACTGTGCACTAATTTTATTGTTTTTCTTCAGGAGAAGAAAGAGATTGATGACAGGTGTACTAAATTTGTTGGGTTTTTAGGACTGTTAGACAATGAGTAATAATTGTTGTTCTTTATTTCAGGTGGACCACGACATGACAGACAATATGTACATAAAGGAGAAGAAGCCACTGAATGAGCTGTAGGAGCACTTGAAGTCCCTGGAGGAGGAGTACAACCATATCAGGGAGGACTGGCGCATCACACGGGGAACAGAGGAAGAGGTGAGTTAAGTTGTTATCTTGTCACACTATAGTACTTGGTCTAATTTCCATCATATCTGATGAAGTGTTTTTCTATTATATCTGGAGTAGTACTTGTTCTACCACAGCTGGTCAAATATATCTTCAATCACAACTACCTGCTAGACAAGAATTTCTTATATTGCAGCTGGTCAAATAGTTCTTCAATTGTAGCTGTTCACGTACTTCTTATATCATTGCTGGACAAATACATCTTCATTGCAGGTGGTCAGCTAGTTATTCCGTTGCAGTTGGTCAACTACTTCTTCCACTGGAGTGGGTCAGCTTCGTCTTCCATTGCAGCTGGTCAGCTACTACTTCCATTAGTGATGGTCAGCTACTTCTTCCATTGCAGTTGGTCAACTACTTCTTCTATTGGAGCTGGTCAAATACTTCTTCCATCGGAGCCGGTCAACTACTTCTTCCATTGCAGCTGGTCAACTACTTCTTCCATTGCAGCTGGGCAACTACTTCTTCCATTGCAGTTGGTCAACTACTTCTTCTATTGGAGCTGGTCAAATACTTCTTCCATCGGAGCCGGTCAACTACTTCTTCCATTGCAGCTGGTCAACTACTTCTTCCATTGCAGCTGGGCAACTACTTCTTCCATTGCAGCTGGTCAACTACTTCTTCCATTGCAGATGGTCAAGTACTTCTTCCCTTGCAGGTGGTCAACTACTTCTTCCATTGCAGGTGGTCACCTACTTCTTCTATTGGAGATGGTCAGCTACTTCTGTCATTGCAGGTGGTCAACTACTTTTTCCATTGCAGGTGGTCAACTACTTCTTCACTTGCAGCTGGTCAACTACGTGTTTCATTGCAGCTGGTCAAATACTTCTTCCTTCGGAGCTGGTCAACTACTTCTTCCATTTCAGCTGGTCAAGTACTTCTTTCATTGCAGGTGGTCAACTACTTCTTCCATTGCAGCTGGTCAACTACTTCTTCCATTGCAGCTGGGCAACTACTTCTTCCATTGCAGCTGGTCAACTACTTCTTCCATTGCAGATGGTCAAGTACTTCTTCCCTTGCAGGTGGTCAACTACTTCTTCCATTGCAGGTGGTCACCTACTTCTTCTATTGGAGATGGTCAGCTACTTCTGTCATTGCAGGTGGTCAACTACTTTTTCCATTGCAGGTGGTCAACTACTTCTTCACTTGCAGCTGGTCAACTACGTGTTTCATTGCAGCTGGTCAAATACTTCTTCCTTCGGAGCTGGTCAACTACTTCTTCCATTTCAGCTGGTCAAGTACTTCTTTCATTGCAGGTGGTCAACTACTTCTTCCATTGCAGCTGGTCAACTACTTCTTGCATTGCAGGTGGTCTAGTACTTCTTCCCTTGCAGGTGGTCAACTGCTTCTTCCATTGCAGCTTGTCAAGTATTTTTTTCATTGCACGTGGTCAAGTACTTCTTCCTTTGCAGGTGGTCAACTACTTCTTCCATCACAGCTGGTCAAATACTACTTGATTGAAGCTGGTCAGTTACTTCTTCCATTGCAGGTGATAAACTACTTCTTCCAATGTAACTGGTCAACTACTTTTTCCATTGCAGCTGGTCAAGTACTTCTTCCATTGCAACTGTGCACTAATTTTATTGTTTTTCTTCAGGAGAAGAAAGAGATTGATGACAGGTGTACTAAATTTGTTGGGTTTTTAGGACTGTTAGACAATGAGTAATAATTGTTGTTCTTTATTTCAGGTGGACCACGACATGACAGACAATATGTACATAAAGGAGAAGAAGCCACTGAATGAGCTGTAGGAGCACTTGAAGTCCCTGGAGGAGGAGTACAACCATATCAGGGAGGACTGGCGCATCACACGGGGAACAGAGGAAGAGGTGAGTTAAGTTGTTATCTTGTCACACTATAGTACTTGGTCTAATTTCCATCATATCTGATGAAGTGTTTTTCTATTATATCTGGAGTAGTACTTGTTCTACCACAGCTGGTCAAATATATCTTCAATCACAACTACCTGCTAGACAAGAATTTCTTATATTGCAGCTGGTCAAATAGTTCTTCAATTGTAGCTGTTCACGTACTTCTTATATCATTGCTGGACAAATACATCTTCATTGCAGGTGGTCAGCTAGTTATTCCGTTGCAGTTGGTCAACTACTTCTTCCACTGGAGTGGGTCAGCTTCGTCTTCCATTGCAGCTGGTCAGCTACTACTTCCATTAGTGATGGTCAGCTACTTCTTCCATTGCAGTTGGTCAACTACTTCTTCTATTGGAGCTGGTCAAATACTTCTTCCATCGGAGCCGGTCAACTACTTCTTCCATTGCAGCTGGTCAACTACTTCTTCCATTGCAGCTGGGCAACTACTTCTTCCATTGCAGCTGGTCAACTACTTCTTCCATTGCAGATGGTCAAGTACTTCTTCCCTTGCAGGTGGTCAACTACTTCTTCCATTGCAGGTGGTCACCTACTTCTTCTATTGGAGATGGTCAGCTACTTCTGTCATTGCAGGTGGTCAACTACTTTTTCCATTGCAGGTGGTCAACTACTTCTTCACTTGCAGCTGGTCAACTACGTGTTTCATTGCAGCTGGTCAAATACTTCTTCCTTCGGAGCTGGTCAACTACTTCTTCCATTTCAGCTGGTCAAGTACTTCTTTCATTGCAGGTGGTCAACTACTTCTTCCATTGCAGCTGGTCAACTACTTCTTCCATTGCAGCTGGGCAACTACTTCTTCCATTGCAGCTGGTCAACTACTTCTTCCATTGCAGATGGTCAAGTACTTCTTCCCTTGCAGGTGGTCAACTACTTCTTCCATTGCAGGTGGTCACCTACTTCTTCTATTGGAGATGGTCAGCTACTTCTGTCATTGCAGGTGGTCAACTACTTTTTCCATTGCAGGTGGTCAACTACTTCTTCACTTGCAGCTGGTCAACTACGTGTTTCATTGCAGCTGGTCAAATACTTCTTCCTTCGGAGCTGGTCAACTACTTCTTCCATTTCAGCTGGTCAAGTACTTGTTTCATTGCAGGTGGTCAACTACTTCTTCCATTGCAGCTGGTCAACTACTTCTTGCATTGCAGGTGGTCTAGTACTTCTTCCCTTGCAGGTGGTCAACTGCTTCTTCCATTGCAGCTTGTCAAGTATTTTTTTCATTGCACGTGGTCAAGTACTTCTTCCTTTGCAGGTGGTCAACTACTTCTTCCATCACAGCTGGTCAAATACTACTTGATTGAAGCTGGTCAGTTACTTCTTCCATTGCAGGTGATAAACTACTTCTTCCAATGTAACTGGTCAACTACTTTTTCCATTGCAGCTGGTCAAGTACTTCTTCCATTGCAACTGTGCACTAATTTTATTGTTTTTCTTCAGGAGAAGAAAGAGATTGATGACAGGTGTACTAAATTTGTTGGGTTTTTAGGACTGTTAGACAATGAGTAATAATTGTTGTTCTTTATTTCAGGTGGACCACGACATGACAGACAATATGTACATAAAGGAGAAGAAGCCACTGAATGAGCTGTAGGAGCACTTGAAGTCCCTGGAGGAGGAGTACAACCATATCAGGGAGGACTGGCGCATCACACGGGGAACAGAGGAAGAGGTGAGTTAAGTTGTTATCTTGTCACACTATAGTACTTGGTCTAATTTCCATCATATCTGATGAAGTGTTTTTCTATTATATCTGGAGTAGTACTTGTTCTACCACAGCTGGTCAAATATATCTTCAATCACAACTACCTGCTAGACAAGAATTTCTTATATTGCAGCTGGTCAAATAGTTCTTCAATTGTAGCTGTTCACGTACTTCTTATATCATTGCTGGACAAATACATCTTCATTGCAGGTGGTCAGCTAGTTATTCCGTTGCAGTTGGTCAACTACTTCTTCCACTGGAGTGGGTCAGCTTCGTCTTCCATTGCAGCTGGTCAGCTACTACTTCCATTAGTGATGGTCAGCTACTTCTTCCATTGCAGTTGGTCAACTACTTCTTCTATTGGAGCTGGTCAAATACTTCTTCCATCGGAGCCGGTCAACTACTTCTTCCATTGCAGCTGGGCAACTACTTCTTCCATTGCAGCTGGTCAACTACTTCTTCCATTGCAGATGGTCAAGTACTTCTTCCCTTGCAGGTGGTCAAGTACTTCTTCCATTGCAGGTGGTCACCTACTTCTTCTATTGGAGATGGTCAGCTACTTCTGTCATTGCAGGTGGTCAACTACTTTTTCCATTGCAGGTGGTCAACTACTTCTTCACTTGCAGCTGGTCAACTACGTGTTTCATTGCAGCTGGTCAAATACTTCTTCCTTCGGAGCTGGTCAACTACTTCTTCCATTTCAGCTGGTCAAGTACTTGTTTCATTGCAGGTGGTCAACTACTTCTTCCATTGCAGCTGGTCAACTACTTCTTGCATTGCAGGTGGTCTAGTACTTCTTCCCTTGCAGGTGGTCAACTGCTTCTTCCATTGCAGCTTGTCAAGTATTTTTTTCATTGCACGTGGTCAAGTACTTCTTCCTTTGCAGGTGGTCAACTACTTCTTCCATCACAGCTGGTCAAATACTACTTGATTGAAGCTGGTCAGTTACTTCTTCCATTGCAGGTGATAAACTACTTCTTCCAATGTAACTGGTCAACTACTTTTTCCATTGCAGCTGGTCAAGTACTTCTTCCATTGCAACTGTGCACTAATTTTATTGTTTTTCTTCAGGAGAAGAAAGAGATTGATGACAGGTGTACTAAATTTGTTGGGTTTTTAGGACTGTTAGACAATGAGTAATAATTGTTGTTCTTTATTTCAGGTGGACCACGACATGACAGACAATATGTACATAAAGGAGAAGAAGCCACTGAATGAGCTGTAGGAGCACTTGAAGTCCCTGGAGGAGGAGTACAACCATATCAGGGAGGACTGGCGCATCACACGGGGAACAGAGGAAGAGGTGAGTTAAGTTGTTATCTTGTCACACTATAGTACTTGGTCTAATTTCCATCATATCTGATGAAGTGTTTTTCTATTATATCTGGAGTAGTACTTGTTCTACCACAGCTGGTCAAATATATCTTCAATCACAACTACCTGCTAGACAAGAATTTCTTATATTGCAGCTGGTCAAATAGTTCTTCAATTGTAGCTGTTCACGTACTTCTTATATCATTGCTGGACAAATACATCTTCATTGCAGGTGGTCAGCTAGTTATTCCGTTGCAGTTGGTCAACTACTTCTTCCACTGGAGTGGGTCAGCTTCGTCTTCCATTGCAGCTGGTCAGCTACTACTTCCATTAGTGATGGTCAGCTACTTCTTCCATTGCAGTTGGTCAACTACTTCTTCTATTGGAGCTGGTCAAATACTTCTTCCATCGGAGCCGGTCAACTACTTCTTCCATTGCAGCTGGTCAACTACTTCTTCCATTGCAGCTGGGCAACTACTTCTTCCATTGCAGCTGGTCAACTACTTCTTCCATTGCAGATGGTCAAGTACTTCTTCCCTTGCAGGTGGTCAACTACTTCTTCCATTGCAGGTGGTCACCTACTTCTTCTATTGGAGATGGTCAGCTACTTCTGTCATTGCAGGTGGTCAACTACTTTTTCCATTGCAGGTGGTCAACTACTTCTTCACTTGCAGCTGGTCAACTACGTGTTTCATTGCAGCTGGTCAAATACTTCTTCCTTCGGAGCTGGTCAACTACTTCTTCCATTTCAGCTGGTCAAGTACTTCTTTCATTGCAGGTGGTCAACTACTTCTTCCATTGCAGCTGGTCAACTACTTCTTGCATTGCAGGTGGTCTAGTACTTCTTCCCTTGCAGGTGGTCAACTGCTTCTTCCATTGCAGCTGGTCAAGTATTTCTTTCATTGCACGTGGTCAAGTACTTCTTCCTTTGCAGGTGGTCAACTACTTCTTCCATCACAGCTGGTCAAATACTACTTGATTGAAGCTGGTCAGTTACTTCTTCCATTGCAGGTGATAAACTACTTCTTCCAATGTAACTGGTCAACTACTTTTTCCATTGCAGCTGGTCAAGTACTTCTTCCATTGCAACTGTGCACTAATTTTATTGTTTTTCTTCAGGAGAAGAAAGAGATTGATGACAGGTGTACTAAATTTGTTGGGTTTTTAGGACTGTTAGACAATGAGTAATAATTGTTGTTCTTTATTTCAGGTGGACCACGACATGACAGACAATATGTACATAAAGGAGAAGAAGCCACTGAATGAGCTGTAGGAGCACTTGAAGTCCTTGGAGGAGGAGTACAACCATATCAGGGAGGACTGGCGCATCACACGGGGAACAGAGGAAGAGGTGAGTTAAGTTGTTATCTTGTCACACTATAGTACTTGGTCTAATTTCCATCATATCTGATGAAGTGTTTTTCTATTATATCTGGAGTAGTACTTGTTCTACCACAGCTGGTCAAATATATCTTCAATCACAACTACCTGCTAGACAAGAATTTCTTATATTGCAGCTGGTCAAATAGTTCTTCAATTGTAGCTGTTCACGTACTTCTTATATCATTGCTGGACAAATACATCTTCATTGCAGGTGGTCAGCTAGTTATTCCGTTGCAGTTGGTCAACTACTTCTTCCACTGGAGTGGGTCAGCTTCGTCTTCCATTGCAGCTGGTCAGCTACTACTTCCATTAGTGATGGTCAGCTACTTCTTCCATTGCAGTTGGTCAACTACTTCTTCTATTGGAGCTGGTCAAATACTTCTTCCATCGGAGCCGGTCAACTACTTCTTCCATTGCAGCTGGTCAACTACTTCTTCCATTGCAGCTGGGCAACTACTTCTTCCATTGCAGCTGGTCAACTACTTCTTCCATTGCAGATGGTCAAGTACTTCTTCCCTTGCAGGTGGTCAACTACTTCTTCCATTGCAGGTGGTCACCTACTTCTTCTATTGGAGATGGTCAGCTACTTCTGTCATTGCAGCTGGTCAACTACTTCTTTCATTGCAGCTGGTCAAATACTTCTTTCATCGGAGCTGGTCAACTACTTCTTCCATTGCAGCTGGTCAACTATTTCTTCTATTGCAGCTGGTCAACTACTTCTTCCTTTGCAGCTGGTCAACTACTTTTTTCATTTCAGGTGATCAAGTATTTCTTCCCTTTCAGATGGTCAACTACTTCTTCCATTGCAGCTGGTCAACTACTTCTTCCATTGCAGGTGGTCAGCTACTACCTCCATAAGTGATGGTCAGCTACTTCTTCCATTGCAGTTGGTCAACTACTTCTTCTATTGGAGCTGGTCAAATACTTCTTCCATCGGAGCCGGTCAACTACTTCTTCCATTGCAGCTGGTCAACTACTTCTTCCATTGCAGCTGGGCAACTACTTCTTCCCTTGCAGCTGGTCAACTACTTCTTCCATTTCAGGTGGTCAAGTACTTCTTTCCTTGCAGATGGTCAACTACTTCTTCCATTTCAGGTGGTCAAGTACTTCTTTCCTTGCAGGTGGTCAACTACTTCTTCTATTGGAGATGGTCAGCTACTTCTGTCATTGCAGGTGGTCAACTACTTCTTCCATTGCAGGTGGTAAACTACTTCTTCACTTGCAGCTGGTCAACTACGTGTTTCATTGCAGCTGGTCAAATACTTCTTCCTTCGGAGCTGGTCAACTACTTCTTCCATTTCAGCTGGTCATGTACTTCTTTCATTGCAGGTGGTCAACTACTTCTTCCATTGCAGCTGGTCAACTACTTCTTGCATTGCAGGTGGTCAAGTACTTCTTCCCTTGCAGGTAGTCAACTACTTCTTCCATTGCAGCTGGTCAAGTATTTCTTTCATTGCACGTGGTCAAGTACTTCTTCCTTTGCAGGTGGTCAACTACTTCTATTGCTGGACAAATACATCTTCATTGCAGGTGGTCAGCTAGTTATTCCGTTGCAGTTGGTCAACTACTTCTTCCACTGGAGTGGGTCAGCTTCGTCTTCCATTGCAGCTGGTCAGCTACTACTTCCATTAGTGATGGTCAGCTACTTCTTCCATTGCAGTTGGTCAACTACTTAACTACTTCTTCTATTGGAGCTGGTCAAATACTTCTTCCATCGGAGCCGGTCAACTACTTCTTCCATTGCAGCTGGTCAACTACTTCTTCCATTGCAGCTGGGCAACTACTTCTTCCATTGCAGCTGGTCAACTACTTCTTTCATTGCAGGTGATCAAGTACTTCTTCCCTTGCAGGTGGTCAACTACTTCTTCCCTTGCAGCTGGTCAACTACTTCTTCCATTGCAGGTGGTCAAGTACTTCTTCCCTTGCAGGTGGTCAACTACTTCTTCCATTGCAGGTGGTCACCTACTTCTTCTATTGGAGATGGTCAGCTACTTCTGTCATTGCAGGTGGTCAACTACTTTTTCCATTGCAGGTGGTCAACTACTTCTTCACTTGCAGCTGGTCAACTACGTGTTTCATTGCAGCTGGTCAAATACTTCTTCCTTCGGAGCTGGTCAACTACTTCTTCCATTTCAGCTGGTCAAGTACTTGTTTCATTGCAGGTGGTCAACTACTTCTTCCATTGCAGCTGGTCAACTACTTCTTGCATTGCAGGTGGTCTAGTACTTCTTCCCTTGCAGGTGGTCAACTGCTTCTTCCATTGCAGCTGGTCAAGTATTTCTTTCATTGCACGTGGTCAAGTACTTCTTCCTTTGCAGGTGGTCAACTACTTCTTCCATCACACCTGGTCAAATACTTCTTGATTGAAGCTGGTCAGTTACTTCTTCCATTGCAGGTGATAAACTACTTCTTCCAATGTAACTGGTCAACTACTTTTTCCATTGCAGCTGGTCAAGTACTTCTTCCATTGCAACTGTGCACTAATTTTATTGTTTTTCTTCAGGAGAAGAAAGAGATTGATGACAGGTGTACTAAATTTGTTGGGTTTTTAGGACTGTTAGACAGCATGCACAATGAGTAATAATTGTTATTCTTTATTTCAGGTGGACCACGACATGACAGACAATATGTACATAAAGGAGAAGAAGCCACTGAATGAGCTGTAGGAGCACTTGAAGTCCCTGGAGGATGAGTACAACCATATCAGGGAGGACTGGCGCATCACACGGGGAACAGAGGAAGAGGTGAGTTAAGTTGTTATCTTGTCACACTATAGTACTTGGTCTAATTTCCATCATATCTGATGAAGTGTTTTTCTAGTATATCTGGAGTAGTACTTGTTCTACCACAGCTGGTCAAATATATCTTCAATCACAACTACCTGCTAGACAAGAATTTCTTATATTGCAGCTGGTCAAATAGTTCTTCAATTGTAGCTGTTCACGTACTTCTTATATCGTTGCTGGACAAATACATCTTCATTGCAGGTGGTCAGCTAGTTATTCCGTTGCAGTTGGTCAACTACTTCTTCCACTGGAGTGGGTCAGCTTCGTCTTCCATTGCAGCTGGTCAGCTACTACTTCCATTAGTGATGGTCAGCTACTTCTTCCATTGCAGTTGGTCAACTACTTCTTCTATTGGAGCTGGTCAAATACTTCTTCCATCGGAGCCGGTCAACTACTTCTTCCATTGCAGCTGGTCAACTACTTCTTCCATTGCAGCTGGGCAACTACTTCTTCCATTGCAGCTGGTCAACTACTTCTTCCATTGCAGATGGTCAAGTACTTCTTCCCTTGCAGGTGGTCAACTACTTCTTCCATTGCAGGTGGTCACCTACTTCTTCTATTGGAGATGGTCAGCTACTTCTGTCATTGCAGGTGGTCAACTACTTTTCCATTGCAGGTGGTCAACTACTTCTTCACTTGCAGCTGGTCAACTACGTGTTTCATTGCAGCTGGTCAAATACTTCTTCCTTCGGAGCTGGTCAACTACTTCTTCCATTTCAGCTGGTCAAGTACTTCTTCCATTGCAGCTGGTCAACTACTTCTTCCATTGCAGATGGTCAAGTACTTCTTCCCTTGCAGGTGGTCAACTACTTCTTCCATTGCAGGTGGTCACCTACTTCTTCTATTGGAGATGGTCAGCTACTTCTGTCATTGCAGGTGGTCAACTACTTTTCCATTGCAGGTGGTCAACTACTTCTTCACTTGCAGCTGGTCAACTACGTGTTTCATTGCAGGTGGTCAACTACTTCTTCCATTGCAGCTGGTCAACTACTTCTTGCATTGCAGGTGGTCTAGTACTTCTTCCCTTGCAGGTGGTCAACTGCTTCTTCCATTGCAGCTGGTCAAGTATTTCTTTCATTGCACGTGGTCAAGTACTTCTTCCTTTGCAGGTGGTCAACTACTTCTTCCATCACACCTGGTCAAATACTTCTTGATTGAAGCTGGTCAGTTACTTCTTCCATTGCAGGTGATAAACTACTTCTTCCAATGTAACTGGTCAACTACTTTTTCCATTGCAGCTGGTCAAGTACTTCTTCCATTGCAACTGTGCACTAATTTTATTGTTTTTCTTCAGGAGAAGAAAGAGATTGATGACAGGTGTACTAAATTTGTTGGGTTTTTAGGACTGTTAGACAGCATGCACAATGAGTAATAATTGTTATTCTTTATTTCAGGTGGACCACGACATGACAGACAATATGTACATAAAGGAGAAGAAGCCACTGAATGAGCTGTAGGAGCACTTGAAGTCCCTGGAGGATGAGTACAACCATATCAGGGAGGACTGGCGCATCACACGGGGAACAGAGGAAGAGGTGAGTTAAGTTGTTATCTTGTCACACTATAGTACTTGGTCTAATTTCCATCATATCTGATGAAGTGTTTTTCTATTATATCTGGAGTAGTACTTGTTCTACCACAGCTGGTCAAATATATCTTCAATCACAACTACCTGCTAGACAAGAATTTCTTATATTGCAGCTGGTCAAATAGTTCTTCAATTGTAGCTGTTCACGTACTTCTTATATCATTGCTGGACAAATACATCTTCATTGCAGGTGGTCAGCTAGTTATTCCGTTGCAGTTGGTCAACTACTTCTTCCACTGGAGTGGGTCAGCTTCGTCTTCCATTGCAGCTGGTCAGCTACTACTTCCATTAGTGATGGTCAGCTACTTCTTCCATTGCAGTTGGTCAACTACTTCTTCTATTGGAGCTGGTCAAATACTTCTTCCATCGGAGCCGGTCAACTACTTCTTCCATTGCAGCTGGTCAACTACTTCTTCCATTGCAGCTGGGCAACTACTTCTTCCATTGCAGCTGGTCAACTACTTCTTCCATTGCAGATGGTCAAGTACTTCTTCCCTTGCAGGTGGTCAACTACTTCTTCCATTGCAGGTGGTCACCTACTTCTTCTATTGGAGATGGTCAGCTACTTCTGTCATTGCAGCTGGTCAACTACTTCTTTCATTGCAGCTGGTCAAATACTTCTTTCATCGGAGCTGGTCAACTACTTCTTCCATTGCAGCTGGTCAACTATTTCTTCTATTGCAGCTGGTCAACTACTTCTTCCTTTGCAGCTGGTCAACTACTTTTTTCATTTCAGGTGATCAAGTATTTCTTCCCTTTCAGATGGTCAACTACTTCTTCCATTGCAGCTGGTCAACTACTTCTTCCATTGCAGGTGGTCAGCTACTACCTCCATAAGTGATGGTCAGCTACTTCTTCCATTGCAGTTGGTCAACTACTTCTTCTATTGGAGCTGGTCAAATACTTCTTCCATCGGAGCCGGTCAACTACTTCTTCCATTGCAGCTGGTCAACTACTTCTTCCATTGCAGCTGGGCAACTACTTCTTCCCTTGCAGCTGGTCAACTACTTCTTCCATTTCAGGTGGTCAAGTACTTCTTTCCTTGCAGATGGTCAACTACTTCTTCCATTTCAGGTGGTCAAGTACTTCTTTCCTTGCAGGTGGTCAACTACTTCTTCTATTGGAGATGGTCAGCTACTTCTGTCATTGCAGGTGGTCAACTACTTCTTCCATTGCAGGTGGTAAACTACTTCTTCACTTGCAGCTGGTCAACTACGTGTTTCATTGCAGCTGGTCAAATACTTCTTCCTTCGGAGCTGGTCAACTACTTCTTCCATTTCAGCTGGTCATGTACTTCTTTCATTGCAGGTGGTCAACTACTTCTTCCATTGCAGCTGGTCAACTACTTCTTGCATTGCAGGTGGTCAAGTACTTCTTCCCTTGCAGGTAGTCAACTACTTCTTCCATTGCAGCTGGTCAAGTATTTCTTTCATTGCACGTGGTCAAGTACTTCTTCCTTTGCAGGTGGTCAACTACTTCTATTGCTGGACAAATACATCTTCATTGCAGGTGGTCAGCTAGTTATTCCGTTGCAGTTGGTCAACTACTTCTTCCACTGGAGTGGGTCAGCTTCGTCTTCCATTGCAGCTGGTCAGCTACTACTTCCATTAGTGATGGTCAGCTACTTCTTCCATTGCAGTTGGTCAACTACTTAACTACTTCTTCTATTGGAGCTGGTCAAATACTTCTTCCATCGGAGCCGGTCAACTACTTCTTCCATTGCAGCTGGTCAACTACTTCTTCCATTGCAGCTGGGCAACTACTTCTTCCATTGCAGCTGGTCAACTACTTCTTTCATTGCAGGTGATCAAGTACTTCTTCCCTTGCAGGTGGTCAACTACTTCTTCCCTTGCAGCTGGTCAACTACTTCTTCCATTGCAGGTGGTCAAGTACTTCTTCCCTTGCAGGTGGTCAACTACTTCTTCCATTGCAGGTGGTCACCTACTTCTTCTATTGGAGATGGTCAGCTACTTCTGTCATTGCAGGTGGTCAACTACTTTTTCCATTGCAGGTGGTCAACTACTTCTTCACTTGCAGCTGGTCAACTACGTGTTTCATTGCAGCTGGTCAAATACTTCTTCCTTCGGAGCTGGTCAACTACTTCTTCCATTTCAGCTGGTCAAGTACTTGTTTCATTGCAGGTGGTCAACTACTTCTTCCATTGCAGCTGGTCAACTACTTCTTGCATTGCAGGTGGTCTAGTACTTCTTCCCTTGCAGGTGGTCAACTGCTTCTTCCATTGCAGCTGGTCAAGTATTTCTTTCATTGCACGTGGTCAAGTACTTCTTCCTTTGCAGGTGGTCAACTACTTCTTCCATCACACCTGGTCAAATACTTCTTGATTGAAGCTGGTCAGTTACTTCTTCCATTGCAGGTGATAAACTACTTCTTCCAATGTAACTGGTCAACTACTTTTTCCATTGCAGCTGGTCAAGTACTTCTTCCATTGCAACTGTGCACTAATTTTATTGTTTTTCTTCAGGAGAAGAAAGAGATTGATGACAGGTGTACTAAATTTGTTGGGTTTTTAGGACTGTTAGACAGCATGCACAATGAGTAATAATTGTTATTCTTTATTTCAGGTGGACCACGACATGACAGACAATATGTACATAAAGGAGAAGAAGCCACTGAATGAGCTGTAGGAGCACTTGAAGTCCCTGGAGGATGAGTACAACCATATCAGGGAGGACTGGCGCATCACACGGGGAACAGAGGAAGAGGTGAGTTAAGTTGTTATCTTGTCACACTATAGTACTTGGTCTAATTTCCATCATATCTGATGAAGTGTTTTTCTAGTATATCTGGAGTAGTACTTGTTCTACCACAGCTGGTCAAATATATCTTCAATCACAACTACCTGCTAGACAAGAATTTCTTATATTGCAGCTGGTCAAATAGTTCTTCAATTGTAGCTGTTCACGTACTTCTTATATCGTTGCTGGACAAATACATCTTCATTGCAGGTGGTCAGCTAGTTATTCCGTTGCAGTTGGTCAACTACTTCTTCCACTGGAGTGGGTCAGCTTCGTCTTCCATTGCAGCTGGTCAGCTACTACTTCCATTAGTGATGGTCAGCTACTTCTTCCATTGCAGTTGGTCAACTACTTCTTCTATTGGAGCTGGTCAAATACTTCTTCCATCGGAGCCGGTCAACTACTTCTTCCATTGCAGCTGGTCAACTACTTCTTCCATTGCAGCTGGGCAACTACTTCTTCCATTGCAGCTGGTCAACTACTTCTTCCATTGCAGATGGTCAAGTACTTCTTCCCTTGCAGGTGGTCAACTACTTCTTCCATTGCAGGTGGTCACCTACTTCTTCTATTGGAGATGGTCAGCTACTTCTGTCATTGCAGGTGGTCAACTACTTTTCCATTGCAGGTGGTCAACTACTTCTTCACTTGCAGCTGGTCAACTACGTGTTTCATTGCAGCTGGTCAAATACTTCTTCCTTCGGAGCTGGTCAACTACTTCTTCCATTTCAGCTGGTCAAGTACTTCTTCCATTGCAGCTGGTCAACTACTTCTTCCATTGCAGATGGTCAAGTACTTCTTCCCTTGCAGGTGGTCAACTACTTCTTCCATTGCAGGTGGTCACCTACTTCTTCTATTGGAGATGGTCAGCTACTTCTGTCATTGCAGGTGGTCAACTACTTTTCCATTGCAGGTGGTCAACTACTTCTTCACTTGCAGCTGGTCAACTACGTGTTTCATTGCAGGTGGTCAACTACTTCTTCCATTGCAGCTGGTCAACTACTTCTTGCATTGCAGGTGGTCTAGTACTTCTTCCCTTGCAGGTGGTCAACTGCTTCTTCCATTGCAGCTGGTCAAGTATTTCTTTCATTGCACGTGGTCAAGTACTTCTTCCTTTGCAGGTGGTCAACTACTTCTTCCATCACACCTGGTCAAATACTTCTTGATTGAAGCTGGTCAGTTACTTCTTCCATTGCAGGTGATAAACTACTTCTTCCAATGTAACTGGTCAACTACTTTTTCCATTGCAGCTGGTCAAGTACTTCTTCCATTGCAACTGTGCACTAATTTTATTGTTTTTCTTCAGGAGAAGAAAGAGATTGATGACAGGTGTACTAAATTTGTTGGGTTTTTAGGACTGTTAGACAGCATGCACAATGAGTAATAATTGTTATTCTTTATTTCAGGTGGACCACGACATGACAGACAATATGTACATAAAGGAGAAGAAGCCACTGAATGAGCTGTAGGAGCACTTGAAGTCCCTGGAGGATGAGTACAACCATATCAGGGAGGACTGGCGCATCACACGGGGAACAGAGGAAGAGGTGAGTTAAGTTGTTATCTTGTCACACTATAGTACTTGGTCTAATTTCCATCATATCTGATGAAGTGTTTTTCTATTATATCTGGAGTAGTACTTGTTCTACCACAGCTGGTCAAATATATCTTCAATCACAACTACCTGCTAGACAAGAATTTCTTATATTGCAGCTGGTCAAATAGTTCTTCAATTGTAGCTGTTCACGTACTTCTTATATCATTGCTGGACAAATACATCTTCATTGCAGGTGGTCAGCTAGTTATTCCGTTGCAGTTGGTCAACTACTTCTTCCACTGGAGTGGGTCAGCTTCGTCTTCCATTGCAGCTGGTCAGCTACTACTTCCATTAGTGATGGTCAGCTACTTCTTCCATTGCAGTTGGTCAACTACTTCTTCTATTGGAGCTGGTCAAATACTTCTTCCATCGGAGCCGGTCAACTACTTCTTCCATTGCAGCTGGTCAACTACTTCTTCCATTGCAGCTGGGCAACTACTTCTTCCATTGCAGCTGGTCAACTACTTCTTCCATTGCAGATGGTCAAGTACTTCTTCCCTTGCAGGTGGTCAACTACTTCTTCCATTGCAGGTGGTCACCTACTTCTTCTATTGGAGATGGTCAGCTACTTCTGTCATTGCAGGTGGTCAACTACTTTTTCCATTGCAGGTGGTCAACTACTTCTTCACTTGCAGCTGGTCAACTACGTGTTTCATTGCAGCTGGTCAAATACTTCTTCCTTCGGAGCTGGTCAACTACTTCTTCCATTTCAGCTGGTCAAGTACTTCTTTCATTGCAGGTGGTCAACTACTTCTTCCATTGCAGCTGGTCAACTACTTCTTGCATTGCAGGTGGTCTAGTACTTCTTCCCTTGCAGGTGGTCAACTGCTTCTTCCATTGCAGCTGGTCAAGTATTTCTTTCATTGCACGTGGTCAAGTACTTCTTCCTTTGCAGGTGGTCAACTACTTCTTCCATCACAGCTGGTCAAATACTACTTGATTGAAGCTGGTCAGTTACTTCTTCCATTGCAGGTGATAAACTACTTCTTCCAATGTAACTGGTCAACTACTTTTTCCATTGCAGCTGGTCAAGTACTTCTTCCATTGCAACTGTGCACTAATTTTATTGTTTTTCTTCAGGAGAAGAAAGAGATTGATGACAGGTGTACTAAATTTGTTGGGTTTTTAGGACTGTTAGACAATGAGTAATAATTGTTGTTCTTTATTTCAGGTGGACCACGACATGACAGACAATATGTACATAAAGGAGAAGAAGCCACTGAATGAGCTGTAGGAGCACTTGAAGTCCCTGGAGGAGGAGTACAACCATATCAGGGAGGACTGGCGCATCACACGGGGAACAGAGGAAGAGGTGAGTTAAGTTGTTATCTTGTCACACTATAGTACTTGGTCTAATTTCCATCATATCTGATGAAGTGTTTTTCTATTATATCTGGAGTAGTACTTGTTCTACCACAGCTGGTCAAATATATCTTCAATCACAACTACCTGCTAGACAAGAATTTCTTATATTGCAGCTGGTCAAATAGTTCTTCAATTGTAGCTGTTCACGTACTTCTTATATCATTGCTGGACAAATACATCTTCATTGCAGGTGGTCAGCTAGTTATTCCGTTGCAGTTGGTCAACTACTTCTTCCACTGGAGTGGGTCAGCTTCGTCTTCCATTGCAGCTGGTCAGCTACTACTTCCATTAGTGATGGTCAGCTACTTCTTCCATTGCAGTTGGTCAACTACTTCTTCTATTGGAGCTGGTCAAATACTTCTTCCATCGGAGCCGGTCAACTACTTCTTCCATTGCAGCTGGTCAACTACTTCTTCCATTGCAGCTGGGCAACTACTTCTTCCATTGCAGCTGGTCAACTACTTCTTCCATTGCAGATGGTCAAGTACTTCTTCCCTTGCAGGTGGTCAACTACTTCTTCCATTGCAGGTGGTCACCTACTTCTTCTATTGGAGATGGTCAGCTACTTCTGTCATTGCAGGTGGTCAACTACTTTTTCCATTGCAGGTGGTCAACTACTTCTTCACTTGCAGCTGGTCAACTACGTGTTTCATTGCAGCTGGTCAAATACTTCTTCCTTCGGAGCTGGTCAACTACTTCTTCCATTTCAGCTGGTCAAGTACTTCTTTCATTGCAGGTGGTCAACTACTTCTTCCATTGCAGCTGGTCAACTACTTCTTGCATTGCAGGTGGTCTAGTACTTCTTCCCTTGCAGGTGGTCAACTGCTTCTTCCATTGCAGCTGGTTAAGTATTTCTTTCATTGCACGTGGTCAAGTACTTCTTCCTTTGCAGGTGGTCAACTACTTCTTCCATCACAGCTGGTCAAATACTACTTGATTGAAGCTGGTCAGTTACTTCTTCCATTGCAGGTGATAAACTACTTCTTCCAATGTAACTGGTCAACTACTTTTTCCATTGCAGCTGGTCAAGTACTTCTTCCATTGCAACTGTGCACTAATTTTATTGTTTTTCTTCAGGAGAAGAAAGAGATTGATGACAGGTGTACTAAATTTGTTGGGTTTTTAGGACTGTTAGACAATGAGTAATAATTGTTGTTCTTTATTTCAGGTGGACCACGACATGACAGACAATATGTACATAAAGGAGAAGAAGCCACTGAATGAGCTGTAGGAGCACTTGAAGTCCCTGGAGGAGGAGTACAACCATATCAGGGAGGACTGGCGCATCACACGGGGAACAGAGGAAGAGGTGAGTTAAGTTGTTATCTTGTCACACTATAGTACTTGGTCTAATTTCCATCATATCTGATGAAGTGTTTTTCTATTATATCTGGAGTAGTACTTGTTCTACCACAGCTGGTCAAATATATCTTCAATCACAACTACCTGCTAGACAAGAATTTCTTATATTGCAGCTGGTCAAATAGTTCTTCAATTGTAGCTGTTCACGTACTTCTTATATCATTGCTGGACAAATACATCTTCATTGCAGGTGGTCAGCTAGTTATTCCGTTGCAGTTGGTCAACTACTTCTTCCACTGGAGTGGGTCAGCTTCGTCTTCCATTGCAGCTGGTCAGCTACTACTTCCATTAGTGATGGTCAGCTACTTCTTCCATTGCAGTTGGTCAACTACTTCTTCTATTGGAGCTGGTCAAATACTTCTTCCATCGGAGCCGGTCAACTACTTCTTCCATTGCAGCTGGTCAACTACTTCTTCCATTGCAGCTGGGCAACTACTTCTTCCATTGCAGCTGGTCAACTACTTCTTCCATTGCAGAAGGTCAAGTACTTCTTCCCTTGCAGGTGGTCAACTACTTCTTCCATTGCAGGTGGTCACCTACTTCTTCTATTGGAGATGGTCAGCTACTTCTGTCATTGCAGGTGGTCAACTACTTTTTCCATTGCAGGTGGTCAACTACTTCTTCACTTGCAGCTGGTCAACTACGTGTTTCATTGCAGCTGGTCAAATACTTCTTCCTTCGGAGCTGGTCAACTACTTCTTCCATTTCAGCTGGTCAAGTACTTCTTTCATTGCAGGTGGTCAACTACTTCTTCCATTGCAGCTGGTCAACTACTTCTTGCATTGCAGGTGGTCTAGTACTTCTTCCCTTGCAGGTGGTCAACTGCTTCTTCCATTGCAGCTGGTCAAGTATTTCTTTCATTGCACGTGGTCAAGTACTTCTTCCTTTGCAGGTGGTCAACTACTTCTTCCATCACAGCTGGTCAAATACTTCTTGATTGAAGCTGGTCAGTTACTTCTTCCATTGCAGGTGATAAACTACTTCTTCCAATGTAACTGGTCAACTACTTCTTCCATTGCAACTGTGCACTAATGTTATTGTTTTTCTTCAGGAGAAGAAAGAGATTGATGACAGGTGTACTAAATTTGTTGGGTTTTTAGGACTGTTAGACAGCATGCACAATGAGTAATAATTGTTGTTCTTTATTTCAGGTGGACCACGACATGACAGACAATATGTACATAAAGGAGAAGAAGCCACTGAATGAGCTGTAGGAGCACTTGAAGTCCCTGGAGGAGGAGTACAACCATATCAGGGAGGACTGGCGCATCACATGGGGAACAGAGGAAGAGGTGAGTTAAGTTGTTATCTTGTCACACTATAGTACTTGGTCTAATTTCCATCATATCTGATGAAGTGTTTTTCTATTATAGCTGGAGTAGTACTTGTTCTACCACAGCTGGTCAAATATATCTTCAATCACAACTACCTGCTAGACAAGAATTTCTTATATTGCAGCTGGTCAAATAGTTCTTCAATTGTAGCTGTTCACGTACTTCTTATATCATTGCTGGACAAATACATCTTCATTGCAGGTGGTCAGCTAGTTATTCCGTTGCAGTTGGTCAACTACTTCTTCCACTGGAGTGGGTCAGCTTCGTCTTCCATTGCAGCTGGTCAGCTACTACTTCCATTAGTGATGGTCAGCTACTTCTTCCATTGCAGTTGGTCAACTACTTCTTCTATTGGAGCTGGTCAAATACTTCTTCCATCGGAGCCGGTCAACTACTTCTTCCATTGCAGCTGGTCAACTACTTCTTCCATTGCAGCTGGGCAACTACTTCTTCCATTGCAGCTGGTCAACTACTTCTTCCATTGCAGATGGTCAAGTACTTCTTCCCTTGCAGGTGGTCAACTACTTCTTCCATTGCAGGTGGTCACCTACTTCTTCTATTGGAGATGGTCAGCTACTTCTGTCATTGCAGGTGGTCAACTACTTTTTCCATTGCAGGTGGTCAACTACTTCTTCACTTGCAGCTGGTCAACTACGTGTTTCATTGCAGCTGGTCAAATACTTCTTCCTTCGGAGCTGGTCAACTACTTCTTCCATTTCAGCTGGTCAAGTACTTCTTTCATTGCAGGTGGTCAACTACTTCTTCCATTGCAGCTGGTCAACTACTTCTTGCATTGCAGGTGGTCTAGTACTTCTTCCCTTGCAGGTGGTCAACTGCTTCTTCCATTGCAGCTGGTCAAGTATTTCTTTCATTGCACGTGGTCAAGTACTTCTTCCTTTGCAGGTGGTCAACTACTTCTTCCATCACAGCTGGTCAAATACTACTTGATTGAAGCTGGTCAGTTACTTCTTCCATTGCAGGTGATAAACTACTTCTTCCAATGTAACTGGTCAACTACTTTTTCCATTGCAGCTGGTCAAGTACTTCTTCCATTGCAACTGTGCACTAATTTTATTGTTTTTCTTCAGGAGAAGAAAGAGATTGATGACAGGTGTACTAAATTTGTTGGGTTTTTAGGACTGTTAGACAATGAGTAATAATTGTTGTTCTTTATTTCAGGTGGACCACGACATGACAGACAATATGTACATAAAGGAGAAGAAGCCACTGAATGAGCTGTAGGAGCACTTGAAGTCCCTGGAGGAGGAGTACAACCATATCAGGGAGGACTGGCGCATCACACGGGGAACAGAGGAAGAGGTGAGTTAAGTTGTTATCTTGTCACACTATAGTACTTGGTCTAATTTCCATCATATCTGATGAAGTGTTTTTCTATTATATCTGGAGTAGTACTTGTTCTACCACAGCTGGTCAAATATATCTTCAATCACAACTACCTGCTAGACAAGAATTTCTTATATTGCAGCTGGTCAAATAGTTCTTCAATTGTAGCTGTTCACGTACTTCTTATATCATTGCTGGACAAATACATCTTCATTGCAGGTGGTCAGCTAGTTATTCCGTTGCAGTTGGTCAACTACTTCTTCCACTGGAGTGGGTCAGCTTCGTCTTCCATTGCAGCTGGTCAGCTACTACTTCCATTAGTGATGGTCAGCTACTTCTTCCATTGCAGTTGGTCAACTACTTCTTCTATTGGAGCTGGTCAAATACTTCTTCCATCGGAGCCGGTCAACTACTTCTTCCATTGCAGCTGGTCAACTACTTCTTCCATTGCAGCTGGGCAACTACTTCTTCCATTGCAGCTGGTCAACTACTTCTTCCATTGCAGAAGGTCAAGTACTTCTTCCCTTGCAGGTGGTCAACTACTTCTTCCATTGGAGGTGGTCACCTACTTCTTCTATTGGAGATGGTCAGCTACTTCTGTCATTGCAGGTGGTCAACTACTTTTTCCATTGCAGGTGGTCAACTACTTCTTCACTTGCAGCTGGTCAACTACGTGTTTCATTGCAGCTGGTCAAATACTTCTTCCTTCGGAGCTGGTCAACTACTTCTTCCATTTCAGCTGGTCAAGTACTTCTTTCATTGCAGGTGGTCAACTACTTCTTCCATTGCAGCTGGTCAACTACTTCTTGCATTGCAGGTGGTCTAGTACTTCTTCCCTTGCAGGTGGTCAACTGCTTCTTCCATTGCAGCTGGTCAAGTATTTCTTTCATTGCACGTGGTCAAGTACTTCTTCCTTTGCAGGTGGTCAACTACTT
This sequence comes from Oasisia sp. SBJ-2009, assembly GCA_964017155.1. Taxonomy (NCBI): domain Eukaryota; kingdom Metazoa; phylum Annelida; class Polychaeta; order Sabellida; family Siboglinidae; genus Oasisia; species Oasisia sp. SBJ-2009. The sequence goes on from OZ024859.1 coordinate 35,620,198, forward strand.
CTTCCATCACAGCTGGTCAAATACTTCTTGATTGAAGCTGGTCAGTTACTTCTTCCATTGCAGGTGATAAACTACTTCTTCCAATGTAACTGGTCAACTACTTCTTCCATTGCAACTGTGCACTAATTTTATTGTTTTTCTTCAGGAGAAGAAAGAGATTGATGACAGGTGTACTAAATTTGTTGGGTTTTTAGGACTGTTAGACAGCATGCACAATGAGTAATAATTGTTGTTCTTTATTTCAGGTGGACCACGACATGACAGACAATATGTACATAAAGGAGAAGAAGCCACTGAATGAGCTGTAGGAGCACTTGAAGTCCCTGGAGGAGGAGTACAACCATATCAGGGAGGACTGGCGCATCACACGGGGAACAGAGGAAGAGGTGAGTTAAGTTGTTATCTTGTCACACTATAGTACTTGGTCTAATTTCCATCATATCTGATGAAGTGTTTTTCTATTATATCTGGAGTAGTACTTGTTCTACCACAGCTGGTCAAATATATCTTCAATCACAACTACCTGCTAGACAAGAATTTCTTATATTGCAGCTGGTCAAATAGTTCTTCAATTGTAGCTGTTCACGTACTTCTTATATCATTGCTGGACAAATACATCTTCATTGCAGGTGGTCAGCTAGTTATTCCGTTGCAGTTGGTCAACTACTTCTTCCACTGGAGTGGGTCAGCTTCGTCTTCCATTGCAGCTGGTCAGCTACTACTTCCATTAGTGATGGTCAGCTACTTCTTCCATTGCAGTTGGTCAACTACTTCTTCTATTGGAGCTGGTCAAATACTTCTTCCATCGGAGCCGGTCAACTACTTCTTCCATTGCAGCTGGTCAACTACTTCTTCCATTGCAGCTGGGCAACTACTTCTTCCATTGCAGCTGGTCAACTACTTCTTCCATTGCAGATGGTCAAGTACTTCTTCCCTTGCAGGTGGTCAACTACTTCTTCCATTGCAGGTGGTCACCTACTTCTTCTATTGGAGATGGTCAGCTACTTCTGTCATTGCAGGTGGTCAACTACTTTTTCCATTGCAGGTGGTCAACTACTTCTTCACTTGCAGCTGGTCAACTACGTGTTTCATTGCAGCTGGTCAAATACTTCTTCCTTCGGAGCTGGTCAACTACTTCTTCCATTTCAGCTGGTCAAGTACTTCTTTCATTGCAGGTGGTCAACTACTTCTTCCATTGCAGCTGGTCAACTACTTCTTGCATTGCAGGTGGTCTAGTACTTCTTCCCTTGCAGGTGGTCAACTGCTTCTTCCATTGCAGCTGGTCAAGTATTTCTTTCATTGCACGTGGTCAAGTACTTCTTCCTTTGCAGGTGGTCAACTACTTCTTCCATCACAGCTGGTCAAATACTACTTGATTGAAGCTGGTCAGTTACTTCTTCCATTGCAGGTGATAAACTACTTCTTCCAATGTAACTGGTCAACTACTTTTTCCATTGCAGCTGGTCAAGTACTTCTTCCATTGCAACTGTGCACTAATTTTATTGTTTTTCTTCAGGAGAAGAAAGAGATTGATGACAGGTGTACTAAATTTGTTGGGTTTTTAGGACTGTTAGACAATGAGTAATAATTGTTGTTCTTTATTTCAGGTGGACCACGACATGACAGACAATATGTACATAAAGGAGAAGAAGCCACTGAATGAGCTGTAGGAGCACTTGAAGTCCCTGGAGGAGGAGTACAACCATATCAGGGAGGACTGGCGCATCACACGGGGAACAGAGGAAGAGGTGAGTTAAGTTGTTATCTTGTCACACTATAGTACTTGGTCTAATTTCCATCATATCTGATGAAGTGTTTTTCTATTATATCTGGAGTAGTACTTGTTCTACCACAGCTGGTCAAATATATCTTCAATCACAACTACCTGCTAGACAAGAATTTCTTATATTGCAGCTGGTCAAATAGTTCTTCAATTGTAGCTGTTCACGTACTTCTTATATCATTGCTGGACAAATACATCTTCATTGCAGGTGGTCAGCTAGTTATTCCGTTGCAGTTGGTCAACTACTTCTTCCACTGGAGTGGGTCAGCTTCGTCTTCCATTGCAGCTGGTCAGCTACTACTTCCATTAGTGATGGTCAGCTACTTCTTCCATTGCAGTTGGTCAACTACTTCTTCTATTGGAGCTGGTCAAATACTTCTTCCATCGGAGCCGGTCAACTACTTCTTCCATTGCAGCTGGTCAACTACTTCTTCCATTGCAGCTGGGCAACTACTTCTTCCATTGCAGCTGGTCAACTACTTCTTCCATTGCAGAAGGTCAAGTACTTCTTCCCTTGCAGGTGGTCAACTACTTCTTCCATTGGAGGTGGTCACCTACTTCTTCTATTGGAGATGGTCAGCTACTTCTGTCATTGCAGGTGGTCAACTACTTTTTCCATTGCAGGTGGTCAACTACTTCTTCACTTGCAGCTGGTCAACTACGTGTTTCATTGCAGCTGGTCAAATACTTCTTCCTTCGGAGCTGGTCAACTACTTCTTCCATTTCAGCTGGTCAAGTACTTCTTTCATTGCAGGTGGTCAACTACTTCTTCCATTGCAGCTGGTCAACTACTTCTTGCATTGCAGGTGGTCTAGTACTTCTTCCCTTGCAGGTGGTCAACTGCTTCTTCCATTGCAGCTGGTCAAGTATTTCTTTCATTGCACGTGGTCAAGTACTTCTTCCTTTGCAGGTGGTCAACTACTTCTTCCATCACAGCTGGTCAAATACTTCTTGATTGAAGCTGGTCAGTTACTTCTTCCATTGCAGGTGATAAACTACTTCTTCCAATGTAACTGGTCAACTACTTCTTCCATTGCAACTGTGCACTAATTTTATTGTTTTTCTTCAGGAGAAGAAAGAGATTGATGACAGGTGTACTAAATTTGTTGGGTTTTTAGGACTGTTAGACAGCATGCACAATGAGTAATAATTGTTGTTCTTTATTTCAGGTGGACCACGACATGACAGACAATATGTACATAAAGGAGAAGAAGCCACTGAATGAGCTGTAGGAGCACTTGAAGTCCCTGGAGGAGGAGTACAACCATATCAGGGAGGACTGGCGCATCACACGGGGAACAGAGGAAGAGGTGAGTTAAGTTGTTATCTTGTCACACTATAGTACTTGGTCTAATTTCCATCATATCTGATGAAGTGTTTTTCTATTATATCTGGAGTAGTACTTGTTCTACCACAGCTGGTCAAATATATCTTCAATCACAACTACCTGCTAGACAAGAATTTCTTATATTGCAGCTGGTCAAATAGTTCTTCAATTGTAGCTGTTCACGTACTTCTTATATCATTGCTGGACAAATACATCTTCATTGCAGGTGGTCAGCTAGTTATTCCGTTGCAGTTGGTCAACTACTTCTTCCACTGGAGTGGGTCAGCTTCGTCTTCCATTGCAGCTGGTCAGCTACTACTTCCATTAGTGATGGTCAGCTACTTCTTCCATTGCAGTTGGTCAACTACTTCTTCTATTGGAGCTGGTCAAATACTTCTTCCATCGGAGCCGGTCAACTACTTCTTCCATTGCAGCTGGTCAACTACTTCTTCCATTGCAGCTGGGCAACTACTTCTTCCATTGCAGCTGGTCAACTACTTCTTCCATTGCAGATGGTCAAGTACTTCTTCCCTTGCAGGTGGTCAACTACTTCTTCCATTGCAGGTGGTCACCTACTTCTTCTATTGGAGATGGTCAGCTACTTCTGTCATTGCAGGTGGTCAACTACTTTTTCCATTGCAGGTGGTCAACTACTTCTTCACTTGCAGCTGGTCAACTACGTGTTTCATTGCAGCTGGTCAAATACTTCTTCCTTCGGAGCTGGTCAACTACTTCTTCCATTTCAGCTGGTCAAGTACTTCTTTCATTGCAGGTGGTCAACTACTTCTTCCATTGCAGCTGGTCAACTACTTCTTGCATTGCAGGTGGTCTAGTACTTCTTCCCTTGCAGGTGGTCAACTGCTTCTTCCATTGCAGCTGGTCAAGTATTTCTTTCATTGCACGTGGTCAAGTACTTCTTCCTTTGCAGGTGGTCAACTACTTCTTCCATCACAGCTGGTCAAATACTACTTGATTGAAGCTGGTCAGTTACTTCTTCCATTGCAGGTGATAAACTACTTCTTCCAATGTAACTGGTCAACTACTTTTTCCATTGCAGCTGGTCAAGTACTTCTTCCATTGCAACTGTGCACTAATTTTATTGTTTTTCTTCAGGAGAAGAAAGAGATTGATGACAGGTGTACTAAATTTGTTGGGTTTTTAGGACTGTTAGACAGCATGCACAATGAGTAATAATTGTTGTTCTTTATTTCAGGTGGACCACGACATGACAGACAATATGTACATAAAGGAGAAGAAGCCACTGAATGAGCTGTAGGAGCACTTGAAGTCCCTGGAGGAGGAGTACAACCATATCAGGGAGGACTGGCGCATCACACGGGGAACAGAGGAAGAGGTGAGTTAAGTTGTTATCTTGTCACACTATAGTACTTGGTCTAATTTCCATCATATCTGATGAAGTGTTTTTCTATTATATCTGGAGTAGTACTTGTTCTACCACAGCTGGTCAAATATATCTTCAATCACAACTACCTGCTAGACAAGAATTTCTTATATTGCAGCTGGTCAAATAGTTCTTCAATTGTAGCTGTTCACCTACTTCTTATATCATTGCTGGACAAATACATCTTCATTGCAGGTGGTCAGCTAGTTATTCCGTTGCAGGTGGTCACCTACTTCTTCTATTGGAGATGGTCAGCTACTTCTGCATTGCAGGTGGTCAACTACTTTTTCCATTGCAGGTGGTCAACTACTTCATCACTTGCAGCTGGTCAACTACGTGTTTCATTGCAGCTGGTCAAATACTTCTTCCTTCGGAGCTGGTCAACTACTTCTTCCATTTCAGCTGGTCAAGTACTTCTTTCATTGCAGGTGGTCAACTACTTCTTCCATTGCAGCTGGTCAACTACTTCTTGCATTGCAGGTGGTCTAGTACTTCTTCCCTTGCAGGTGGTCAACTGCTTCTTCCATTGCAGCTGGTCAAGTATTTCTTTCATTGCACGTGGTCAAGTATTTCTTTGATTGCACGTGGTGAAGTACTTCTTCCTTTGCAGGTGGTCAACTACTTCTTCCATCACAGCTGGTCAAATACTTCTTGATTGAAGCTGGTCAGTTTCTTCTTCCATTGCAGGTGATAAACTACTTCTTCCAATGTAACTGGTCAGTTACTTTTTCCATTGCAGCTGGTCAAGTACTTCTTCCATTGCAACTGTGCACTAATTTTGTTGTTTTTCTTCAGGAGAAGAAAGAGATTGGTGACAGGTGTACTAAATTTGTTGGGTTTTTTAGGACTTTTAGACAGCATGCACAATGAGTAATAATTGTTGTTCTTTATTTCAGGTGGACCACGACATGACAGACAATATGTACATAAAGGAGAAGAAGCCACTGAATGAGCTGGAGGAGCACTTGAAGTCCCTGTAGGAGGAGTACAACCATATCAGGGAGGACTGGCGCATCACACGGGGAACAGAGGAAGAGGTGAGTTAAGTTGTTATCTTGTCACACTAAAGTACTTGGTCTAATTTCCATCATATCTGATGAAGTGTTTTTCTATTATATCTGGAGTAGTACTTGTTCTACCACAGCTGTTCAAATTTAACTTCAATCACAACTACCTGCTAGACAAGAATTTCTTACATTGCAGCTGGTCAAGTAGTTCTTCAATTGTAGCTGTTCACCTTCTTCTTATATCATTGCTGGACAAATACATCTTCATTGCAGGTGGTCAGCTAGTTATTCCGTTGCAGTTGGTCAACTACTTCTTCCACTGGAGACGGTCAGCTACTTCTTCCATTGCAGCTGCTCAGCTATTGCTTCCTTTAGTGATGGTCAGCTACTTCTTCCATTCCAGTTGGTCAACTACTTCTTCTATTGGAGATGGTTAGCTACTTCTTTCATTGCATGTGGTCAACTACTTCTTCCAGTGCAGGTGGTCAGCTACTTCTATCATTGCAGGTGGTCAAATACTTCTTTTCTTGCAGCTGGTCAGCTACTTCTTCCATTGCCGGAGGTCAACTACTTCTTCCATTGCAGGTGGTCAACTACTTTTTCCATTGGAGATGGTCAACTACTTCTTCCATTGCAGCTGGTCAATTACTTCTTCGCTTGCAACTGGTCAGCTAATTCATCCATTTCAGGTGATCAACTAGTTTTTAAATTGGAGATGGTCAGCTACTTCTTCCATTGTAGTTGGTCAACTACGTCTTCTATTGGAGATGGTCAGCTACTTCTTTCATTGCAGGTGGTCAACTACTTCTTCCATTGCTGCTGCTCAGCTACTATTTCCATTAGTGATGGTCAGCTACTTCTTCCATTACAGTTGGTCAACTACGTCTTCTATTGGGGATGGTCAGCTACTTCTTTTCTTGCAGCTGGTCAGCTACTTCTTCCATTGCAGGTGGTCAACTACTTCTTCCATTGCAGGTGGTCAACTACTTTTTCCATTGGAGATGGTCAACTACTTTTTCCATTGGAGATGGTCAACTACTTCTTCCATTGCAGCTGGTCAGCTACTTCTTCCATTTTAGGTGGTAAACTACTTCTTCCCTTGCAAATGGTTAGCTAATTCATCCACTTCAGGTGGTCAACTAGTTTTTATATTGGAGATGGTCAACTACTTCTTCCATTTCAGGTGGTCAACTACTTTTTACATTGGAGATGGTCAGCTACTTCTTACATTGCAGGTGGTCAATTACTTCTTCAATTGGAGATGGTGAACTATTCTTCCATTGCAGCTGTTCAACTACATCTTCCATTGGAGATGGTCAACTACTTCTTCCATTGGAGATGGTCAACTACTTCTTCCACTGCAGCTAGTAAACTACTTCTTCCATTGGAGACGGTCAGCTACGTCTTCCATTGCAGCTGGTCAGCTACTACTTCCATTAGTGATGGTCAGCTACTTCTTCCATTGCAGTTGGTCAACTACTTCTTCTATTGGAGCTGGTCAAATACTTCTTCCATCGGAGCCGGTCAACTACTTCTTCCATTGCAGCTGGTCAACTACTTCTTCCATTGCAGCTGGGCAACTACTTCTACCATTGCAGCTGGTCAACTACTTCTTTCATTGCAGGTGATCAAGTACTTCTTCCCTTGCAGCTGGTCAACTACTTCTTCCCTTGCAGCTGGTCAACTACTTCTTTCATTGCAGGTGATCAACTACTTCTTCCATTGCAGGTGGTCAACTACTTCTTCCATTGGAGATGGTCAAGTACTTCTTCCATTGCAGGTGGTCAACTACTTTTCTATTGGAGATGGTCAGTTACTTCTTTCATTGCAGGTGATCACCTACTTCTTTTCTTGCAGCTGGTCAGCTACTTCTTCCATTGCAGGTGATCAGCTACTTCTTTTCTTGCAGCTGGTCAGCTACTTCTTTCATTGCAGGCGGTCAACTACTTCTTCCATTGGAGATGGTCAACTACTTTTACCATTGCAGCTGGTCAGCTACTTCTTCCATTGCAGGTGGTCAACTTCTTCTTCACTTGCAGCTGGTCAACTACTTCTTGCATTGCAGGTGGTCAAGTACTTCTTCCATTGCAATTGTGCACTAATTTTATTGTTTTTCGTCAGAAGAAGAAAGAGATTGATGACTGTTTTACTAAATATTTATTGGTGTTTTTAGGACTGTTAGACAGCATGCACAATGAATAATATTTGTTGTTCTTTATTTCAGGTGGACCACGACATGACAGACAATATGTACATAAAGGAGAAGAAGCCACTTAATGAGCTGGAGGAGCATTTGAAGTCTCTGGAGGAGGAGTACAACCATATCAGGGAGGACTGGCGCATCACACGGGGAACAGAGGAAGAGGTGAGTTAAATTGTTATCTTGTCACACTAAAGTACTTGGTCTAATTTCCATCATATCTGATAAAGTGTTTTTCTATTATATCTGGAGTAGTACTTGTTCTACCACAGCTGGTCAAATATATCTTGAATCACAACTACCTGCTAGACAAGAATTTCTTACATTGCAGCTGGTCAAATAGTTCTTCAATTGTAGCTGTTCACGTACTTCTTATATCATTGCTGGACAAATACATCTTCATTGCAGGTGGTCAGCTAGTTATTCCGTTGCAGTTGGTCAACTACTTCTTCCACTGGAGTGGGTCAGCTACTTCTTCCATTGCAGCTGCTCAGCTACTACTTCCATTAGTGATGGTCAGCTACTTCTTCCATTGCAGTTGGTCAACTACTTCTTCTATTGGAGATGGACAGCTACTTCTTTCATTGCAGGTTGTCAACTACTTCTTCCATTGCAGGTGGTCAACTTCTTCTTTACTTGCAGCTGGTCAACTACTTCTTTCATTGCAGCTGGTCAAATACTTCTTCCATCGGAGCCGGTCAACTACTTCTTCCCTTGCAGGTGGTCAACTACTTCTTCCATTGCAGGTGGTCAACTACTTCTTCTATTGGAGATGGTCAGCTACTTCTGTCATTGCAGGTGGTCAACTACTTCTTCCATTGCAGGTGGTCAACTACTTCTTCACTTACAGATGGTCAACTACGTGTTTCATTGCAGCTGGTCAAATACTTCTTCCTTCGGAGCTGGTCAACTACTTCTTCCATTTCAGCTGGTCAAGTACTTCTTTCATTCCAGGTGATCACCTACTTCTTCCATTGCAGCTGGTCAAGTACTTCTTCCATTGCAGCTGGTCAACTACTTCTTGCATTGCAGGTGGTCAAGTACTTCTTCCCTTGCAGGTGGTCAACTACTTCTTCCATTGCAGCTGGTCAAGTATTTCTTTCATTGCACGTGGTCAAGTACTTCTTCCTTTGCAGGTGGTCAATTACTTCTTCCATCACAGCTGGCCAAATACTTCTTGATTGAAGCTGGTCAGTTACTTCTTCCATTGCAGGTGATAAACTACTTCCAATGTAACTGGTCAACTACTTTTTCCATTGCAGCTGGTCAAGTACTTCTTCCATTGCAACTGTGCACTAATTTTATTGTTTTTCTTCAGGAGAAGAAAGAGATTGATGACAGGTGTCCTAAATTTGTTGGGTTTTTTAGGACTTTTAGACAGCATGAACAATGAGTAATAATTGTTATTCTTTATTTCAGGTGGACCACGACATGACAGAAAATATGTACATAAAGGAGAAGAAGCCACTGAATGAGCTGTAGGAGCACTTGAAGTCCCTGGAGGAGGAGTACAACCATATCAGGGAGGACTGGCGCATCACACGGGGAACAGAGGAAGAGGTGAGTTAAGTTGTTATCTTGTCACACTATAGTACTTGGTCTAATTTCCATCATATCTGATGAAGTGTTTTTCTATTATATCTGGAGTAGTACTTGTTCTACCACAGCTGGTCAAATATATCTTCAATCACAACTACCTGCTAGACAAGAATTTCTTATATTGCAGCTGGTCAAATAGTTCTTCAATTGTAGCTGTTCACGTACTTCTTATATCATTGCTGGACAAATACATCTTCATTGCAGGTGGTCAGCTAGTTATTCCGTTGCAGTTGGTCAACTACTTCTTCCACTGGAGTGGGTCAGCTTCGTCTTCCATTGCAGCTGGTCAGCTACTACTTCCATTAGTGATGGTCAGCTACTTCTGCCATTGCAGTTGGTCAACTACTTCTTCTATTGGAGCTGGTCAAATACTTCTTCCATCGGAGCCGGTCAACTACTTCTTCCATTGCAGCTGGTCAACTACTTCTTCCATTGCAGCTGGGCAACTACTTCTTCCATTGCAGCTGGTCAACTACTTCTTCCATTGCAGATGGTCAAGTACTTCTTCCCTTGCAGGTGGTCAACTACTTCTTCCATTGCAGGTGGTCACCTACTTCTTCTATTGGAGATGGTCAGCTACTTCTGTCATTGCAGGTGGTCAACTACTTTTTCCATTGCAGGTGGTCAACTACTTCTTCACTTGCAGCTGGTCAACTACGTGTTTCATTGCAGCTGGTCAAATACTTCTTCCTTCGGAGCTGGTCAACTACTTCTTCCATTTCAGCTGGTCAAGTACTTCTTTCATTGCAGGTGGTCAACTACTTCTTCCATTGCAGCTGGTCAACTACTTCTTGCATTGCAGGTGGTCTAGTACTTCTTCCCTTGCAGGTGGTCAACTGCTTCTTCCATTGCAGCTGGTCAAGTATTTCTTTCATTGCACGTGGTCAAGTACTTCTTCCTTTGCAGGTGGTCAACTACTTCTTCCATCACAGCTGGTCAAATACTACTTGATTGAAGCTGGTCAGTTACTTCTTCCATTGCAGGTGATAAACTACTTCTTCCAATGTAACTGGTCAACTACTTTTTCCATTGCAGCTGGTCAAGTACTTCTTCCATTGCAACTGTGCACTAATTTTATTGTTTTTCTTCAGGAGAAGAAAGAGATTGATGACAGGTGTACTAAATTTGTTGGGTTTTTAGGACTGTTAGACAATGAGTAATAATTGTTGTTCTTTATTTCAGGTGGACCACGACATGACAGACAATATGTACATAAAGGAGAAGAAGCCACTGAATGAGCTGTAGGAGCACTTGAAGTCCCTGGAGGAGGAGTACAACCATATCAGGGAGGACTGGCGCATCACACGGGGAACAGAGGAAGAGGTGAGTTAAGTTGTTATCTTGTCACACTATAGTACTTGGTCTAATTTCCATCATATCTGATGAAGTGTTTTTCTATTATATCTGGAGTAGTACTTGTTCTACCACAGCTGGTCAAATATATCTTCAATCACAACTACCTGCTAGACAAGAATTTCTTATATTGCAGCTGGTCAAATAGTTCTTCAATTGTAGCTGTTCACGTACTTCTTATATCATTGCTGGACAAATACATCTTCATTGCAGGTGGTCAGCTAGTTATTCCGTTGCAGTTGGTCAACTACTTCTTCCACTGGAGTGGGTCAGCTTCGTCTTCCATTGCAGCTGGTCAGCTACTACTTCCATTAGTGATGGTCAGCTACTTCTTCCATTGCAGTTGGTCAACTACTTCTTCTATTGGAGCTGGTCAAATACTTCTTCCATCGGAGCCGGTCAACTACTTCTTCCATTGCAGCTGGTCAACTACTTCTTCCATTGCAGCTGGGCAACTACTTCTTCCATTGCAGCTGGTCAACTACTTCTTCCATTGCAGAAGGTCAAGTACTTCTTCCCTTGCAGGTGGTCAACTACTTCTTCCATTGCAGGTGGTCACCTACTTCTTCTATTGGAGATGGTCAGCTACTTATGTCATTGCAGGTGGTCAACTACTTTTTCCATTGCAGGTGGTCAACTACTTCTTCACTTGCAGCTGGTCAACTACGTGTTTCATTGCAGCTGGTCAAATACTTCTTCCTTCGGAGCTGGTCAACTACTTCTTCCATTTCAGCTGGTCAAGTACTTCTTTCATTGCAGGTGGTCAACTACTTCTTCCATTGCAGCTGGTCAACTACTTCTTGCATTGCAGGTGGTCTAGTACTTCTTCCCTTGCAGGTGGTCAACTGCTTCTTCCATTGCAGCTGGTCAAGTATTTCTTTCATTGCACGTGGTCAAGTACTTCTTCCTTTGCAGGTGGTCAACTACTTCTTCCATCACAGCTGGTCAAATACTTCTTGATTGAAGCTGGTCAGTTACTTCTTCCATTGCAGGTGATAAACTACTTCTTCCAATGTAACTGGTCAACTACTTCTTCCATTGCAACTGTGCACTAATTTTATTGTTTTTCTTCAGGAGAAGAAAGAGATTGATGACAGGTGTACTAAATTTGTTGGGTTTTTAGGACTGTTAGACAGCATGCACAATGAGTAATAATTGTTGTTCTTTATTTCAGGTGGACCACGACATGACAGACAATATGTACATAAAGGAGAAGAAGCCACTGAATGAGCTGTAGGAGCACTTGAAGTCCCTGGAGGAGGAGTACAACCATATCAGGGAGGACTGGCGCATCACATGGGGAACAGAGGAAGAGGTGAGTTAAGTTGTTATCTTGTCACACTATAGTACTTGGTCTAATTTCCATCATATCTGATGAAGTGTTTTTCTATTATAGCTGGAGTAGTACTTGTTCTACCACAGCTGGTCAAATATATCTTCAATCACAACTACCTGCTAGACAAGAATTTCTTATATTGCAGCTGGTCAAATAGTTCTTCAATTGTAGCTGTTCACGTACTTCTTATATCATTGCTGGACAAATACATCTTCATTGCAGGTGGTCAGCTAGTTATTCCGTTGCAGTTGGTCAACTACTTCTTCCACTGGAGTGGGTCAGCTTCGTCTTCCATTGTAGCTGGTCAGCTACTACTTCCATTAGTGATGGTCAGCTACTTCTTCCATTGCAGTTGGTCAACTACTTCTTCTATTGGAGCTGGTCAAATACTTCTTCCATCGGAGCCGGTCAACTACTTCTTCCATTGCAGCTGGTCAACTACTTCTTCCATTGCAGCTGGGCAACTACTTCTTCCATTGCAGCTGGTCAACTACTTCTTCCATTGCAGATGGTCAAGTACTTCTTCCCTTGCAGGTGGTCAACTACTTCTTCCATTGCAGGTGGTCACCTACTTCTTCTATTGGAGATGGTCAGCTACTTCTGTCATTGCAGGTGGTCAACTACTTTTTCCATTGCAGGTGGTCAACTACTTCTTCACTTGCAGCTGGTCAACTACGTGTTTCATTGCAGCTGGTCAAATACTTCTTCCTTCGGAGGTGGTCAACTACTTCTTCCATTTCAGCTGGTCAAGTACTTCTTTCATTGCAGGTGATCAACTACTTCTTCCATTGCAGCTGGTCAACTACTTCTTGCATTGCAGGTGGTCTAGTACTTCTTCCCTTGCAGGTGGTCAACTGCTTCTTCCATTGCAGCTGGTCAAGTATTTCTTTCATTGCACGTGGTCAAGTACTTCTTCCTTTGCAGGTGGTCAACTACTTCTTCCATCACAGCTGGTCAAATACTTCTTGATTGAAGCTGGTCAGTTACTTCTTCCATTGCAGGTGATAAACTACTTCTTCCAATGTAACTGGTCAACTACTTTTTCCATTGCAGCTGGTCAAGTACTTCTTCCATTGCAACTGTGCACTAATTTTATTGTTTTTCTTCAGGAGAAGAAAGAGATTGATGACAGGTGTACTAAATTTGTTGGGTTTTTAGGACTGTTAGACAGCATGCACAATGAGTAATAATTGTTGTTCTTTATTTCAGGTGGACCACGACATGACAGACAATATGTACATAAAGGAGAAGAAGCCACTGAATGAGCTGTAGGAGCACTTGAAGTCCCTGGAGGATGAGTACAACCATATCAGGGAGGACTGGCGCATCACACGGGGAACAGAGGAAGAGGTGAGTTAAGTTGTTATCTTGTCACACTATAGTACTTGGTCTAATTTCCATCATATCTGATGAAGTGTTTTTCTATTATATCTGGAGTAGTACTTGTTCTACCACAGCTGGTCAAATATATCTTCAATCACAACTACCTGCTAGACAAGAATTTCTTATATTGCAGCTGGTCAAATAGTTCTTCAATTGTAGCTGTTCACGTACTTCTTATATCATTGCTGGACAAATACATCTTCATTGCAGGTGGTCAGCTAGTTATTCCGTTGCAGTTGGTCAACTACTTCTTCCACTGGAGTGGGTCAGCTTCGTCTTCCATTGCAGCTGGTCAGCTACTACTTCCATTAGTGATGGTCAGCTACTTCTTCCATTGCAGTTGGTCAACTACTTCTTCTATTGGAGCTGGTCAAATACTTCTTCCATCGGAGCCGGTCAACTACTTCTTCCATTGCAGCTGGTCAACTACTTCTTCCATTGCAGCTGGGCAACTACTTCTTCCATTGCAGCTGGTCAACTACTTCTTCCATTGCAGATGGTCAAGTACTTCTTCCCTTGCAGGTGGTCAACCACTTCTTCCATTGCAGGTGGTCACCTACTTCTTCTATTGGAGATGGTCAGCTACTTCTGTCATTGCAGGTGGTCAACTACTTTTTCCATTGCAGGTGGTCAACTACTTCTTCACTTGCAGCTGGTCAACTACGTGTTTCATTGCAGCTGGTCAAATACTTCTTCCTTCGGAGCTGGTCAACTACTTCTTCCATTTCAGCTGGTCAAGTACTTCTTTCATTGCAGGTGGTCAACTACTTCTTCCATTGCAGCTGGTCAACTACTTCTTGCATTGCAGGTGGTCTAGTACTTCTTCCCTTGCAGGTGGTCAACTGCTTCTTCCATTGCAGCTGGTCAAGTATTTCTTTCATTGCACGTGGTCAAGTACTTCTTCCTTTGCAGGTGGTCAACTACTTCTTCCATCACAGCTGGTCAAATACTTCTTGATTGAAGCTGGTCAGTTACTTCTTCCATTGCAGGTGATAAACTACTTCTTCCAATGTAACTGGTCAACTACTTTTTCCATTGCAGCTGGTCAAGTACTTCTTTCATTGCAACTGTGCACTAATTTTATTGTTTTTCTTCAGGAGAAGAAAGAGATTGATGACAGGTGTACTAAATTTGTTGGGTTTTTAGGACTGTTAGACAGCATGCACAATGAGTAATAATTGTTGTTCTTTATTTCAGGTGGACCACGACATGACAGACAATATGTACATAAAGGAGAAGAAGCCACTGAATGAGCTGTAGGAGCACTTGAAGTCCCTGGAGGAGGAGTACAACCATATCAGGGAGGACTGGCGCATCACACGGGGAACAGAGGAAGAGGTGAGTTAAGTTGTTATCTTGTCACACTATAGTACTTGGTCTAATTTCCATCATATCTGATGAAGTGTTTTTCTATTATATCTGGAGTAGTACTTGTTCTACCACAGCTGGTCAAATATATCTTCAATCACAACTACCTGCTAGACAAGAATTTCTTATATTGCAGCTGGTCAAATAGTTCTTCAATTGTAGCTGTTCACCTACTTCTTATATCATTGCTGGACAAATACATCTTCATTGCAGGTGGTCAGCTAGTTATTCCGTTGCAGGTGGTCACCTACTTCTTCTATTGGAGATGGTCAGCTACTTCTGCATTGCAGGTGGTCAACTACTTTTTCCATTGCAGGTGGTCAACTACTTCATCACTTGCAGCTGGTCAACTACGTGTTTCATTGCAGCTGGTCAAATACTTCTTCCTTCGGAGCTGGTCAACTACTTCTTCCATTTCAGCTGGTCAAGTACTTCTTCCATTGCAGCTGGTCAACTACTTCTTGCATTGCAGGTGGTCTAGTACTTCTTCCCTTGCAGGTGGTCAACTGCTTCTTCCATTGCAGCTGGTCAAGTATTTCTTTCATTGCACGTGGTCAAGTATTTCTTTGATTGCACGTGGTGAAGTACTTCTTCCTTTGCAGGTGGTCAACTACTTCTTCCATCACAGCTGGTCAAATACTTCTTGATTGAAGCTGGTCAGTTTCTTCTTCCATTGCAGGTGATAAACTACTTCTTCCAATGTAACTGGTCAGCTACTTTTTCCATTGCAGCTGGTCAAGTACTTCTTCCATTGCAACTGTGCACTAATTTTATTGTTTTTCTTCAGGAGAAGAAAGAGATTGGTGACAGGTGTACTAAATTTGTTGGGTTTTTTAGGACTTTTAGACAGCATGCACAATGAGTAATAATTGTTGTTCTTTATTTCAGGTGGACCACGACATGACAGACAATATGTACATAAAGGAGAAGAAGCCACTGAATGAGCTGGAGGAGCACTTGAAGTCCCTGTAGGAGGAGTACAACCATATCAGGGAGGACTGGCGCATCACACGGGGAACAGAGGAAGAGGTGAGTTAAGTTGTTATCTTGTCACACTAAAGTACTTGGTCTAATTTCCATCATATCTGATGAAGTGTTTTTCTATTATATCTGGAGTAGTACTTGTTCTACCACAGCTGTTCAAATTTAACTTCAATCACAACTACCTGCTAGACAAGAATTTCTTACATTGCAGCTGGTCAAGTAGTTCTTCAATTGTAGCTGTTCACCTTCTTCTTATATCATTGCTGGACAAATACATCTTCATTGCAGGTGGTCAGCTAGTTATTCCGTTGCAGTTGGTCAACTACTTCTTCCACTGGAGACGGTCAGCTACTTCTTCCATTGCAGCTGCTCAGCTATTGCTTCCTTTAGTGATGGTCAGCTACTTCTTCCATTCCAGTTGGTCAACTACTTCTTCTATTGGAGATGGTTAGCTACTTCTTTCATTGCATGTGGTCAACTACTTCTTCCAGTGCAGGTGGTCAGCTACTTCTATCATTGCAGGTGGTCAAATACTTCTTTTCTTGCAGCTGGTCAGCTACTTCTTCCATTGCCGGAGGTCAACTACTTCTTCCATTGCAGGTGGTCAACTACTTTTTCCATTGGAGATGGTCAACTACTTCTTCCATTGCAGCTGGTCAATTACTTCTTCGCTTGCAACTGGTCAGCTAATTCATCCATTTCAGGTGATCAACTAGTTTTTAAATTGGAGATGGTCAGCTACTTCTTCCATTGTAGTTGGTCAACTACGTCTTCTATTGGAGATGGTCAGCTACTTCTTTCATTGCAGGTGGTCAACTACTTCTTCCATTGCTGCTGCTCAGCTACTATTTCCATTAGTGATGGTCAGCTACTTCTTCCATTACAGTTGGTCAACTACGTCTTCTATTGGGGATGGTCAGCTACTTCTTTTCTTGCAGCTGGTCAGCTACTTCTTCCATTGCAGGTGGTCAACTACTTCTTCCATTGCAGGTGGTCAACTACTTTTTCCATTGGAGATGGTCAACTACTTTTTCCATTGGAGATGGTCAACTACTTCTTCCATTGCAGCTGGTCAGCTACTTCTTCCATTTTAGGTGGTAAACTACTTCTTCCCTTGCAAATGGTTAGCTAATTCATCCACTTCAGGTGGTCAACTAGTTTTTATATTGGAGATGGTCAACTACTTCTTCCATTTCAGGTGGTCAACTACTTTTTACATTGGAGATGGTCAGCTACTTCTTACATTGCAGGTGGTCAATTACTTCTTCAATTGGAGATGGTGAACTATTCTTCCATTGCAGCTGTTCAACTACATCTTCCATTGGAGATGGTCAACTACTTCTTCCATTGGAGATGGTCAACTACTTCTTCCACTGCAGCTAGTAAACTACTTCTTCCATTGGAGACGGTCAGCTACGTCTTCCATTGCAGCTGGTCAGCTACTACTTCCATTAGTGATGGTCAGCTACTTCTTCCATTGCAGTTGGTCAACTACTTCTTCTATTGGAGCTGGTCAAATACTTCTTCCATCGGAGCCGGTCAACTACTTCTTCCATTGCAGCTGGTCAACTACTTCTTCCATTGCAGCTGGGCAACTACTTCTACCATTGCAGCTGGTCAACTACTTCTTTCATTGCAGGTGATCAAGTACTTCTTCCCTTGCAGCTGGTCAACTACTTCTTCCCTTGCAGCTGGTCAACTACTTCTTTCATTGCAGGTGATCAACTACTTCTTCCATTGCAGGTGGTCAACTACTTCTTCCATTGGAGATGGTCAAGTACTTCTTCCATTGCAGGTGGTCAACTACTTTTCTATTGGAGATGGTCAGTTACTTCTTTCATTGCAGGTGATCAACTACTTCTTTTCTTGCAGCTGGTCAGCTACTTCTTTCATTGCAGGCGGTCAACTACTTCTTCCATTGGAGATGGTCAACTACTTTTACCATTGGAGATGGTCAACTACTTCTTCCATTGCAGCTGGTCAGCTACTTCTTCCATTGCAGGTGGTCAACTTCTTCTTCACTTGCAGCTGGTCAACTACTTCTTGCATTGCAGGTGGTCAAGTACTTCTTCCATTGCAATTGTGCACTAATTTTATTGTTTTTCGTCAGAAGAAGAAAGAGATTGATGACTGTTTTACTAAATATTTATTGGTGTTTTTAGGACTGTTAGACAGCATGCACAATGAATAATATTTGTTGTTCTTTATTTCAGGTGGACCACGACATGACAGACAATATGTACATAAAGGAGAAGAAGCCACTTAATGAGCTGGAGGAGCATTTGAAGTCTCTGGAGGAGGAGTACAACCATATCAGGGAGGACTGGCGCATCACACGGGGAACAGAGGAAGAGGTGAGTTAAATTGTTATCTTGTCACACTAAAGTACTTGGTCTAATTTCCATCATATCTGATAAAGTGTTTTTCTATTATATCTGGAGTAGTACTTGTTCTACCACAGCTGGTCAAATATATCTTGAATCACAACTACCTGCTAGACAAGAATTTCTTACATTGCAGCTGGTCAAATAGTTCTTCAATTGTAGCTGTTCACGTACTTCTTATATCATTGCTGGACAAATACATCTTCATTGCAGGTGGTCAGCTAGTTATTCCGTTGCAGTTGGTCAACTACTTCTTCCACTGGAGTGGGTCAGCTACTTCTTCCATTGCAGCTGCTCAGCTACTACTTCCATTAGTGATGGTCAGCTACTTCTTCCATTGCAGTTGGTCAACTACTTCTTCTATTGGAGATGGACAGCTACTTCTTTCATTGCAGGTTGTCAACTACTTCTTCCATTGCAGGTGGTCAACTTCTTCTTTACTTGCAGCTGGTCAACTACTTCTTTCATTGCAGCTGGTCAAATACTTCTTCCATCGGAGCCGGTCAACTACTTCTTCCATTGCAGCTGGTCAACTACTTCTTCCATTGCAGCTGGGAAACTACTTCTTCCATTGCAGCTGGTCAACTACTTCTTTCATTGCAGGTGATCAATTTCTTCTTCCCTTGCAGGTGGTCAACTACTTCTTCCATTGCAGGTGGTCAACTACTTCTTCCATTGCAGGTGGTCAAGTACTTCTTCCCTTGCAGGTGGTCAACTACTTCTTCCATTGCAGGTGGTCAACTACTTCTTCTATTGGAGATGGTCAGCTACTTCTGTCATTGCAGGTGGTCAACTACTTCTTCCATTGCAGGTGGTCAACTACTTCTTCACTTACAGATGGTCAACTACGTGTTTCATTGCAGCTGGTCAAATACTTCTTCCTTCGGAGCTGGTCAACTACTTCTTCCATTTCAGCTGGTCAAGTACTTCTTTCATTCCAGGTGATCACCTACTTCTTCCATTGCAGCTGGTCAAGTACTTCTTCCATTGCAGCTGGTCAACTACTTCTTGCATTGCAGGTGGTCAAGTACTTCTTCCCTTGCAGGTGGTCAACTACTTCTTCCATTGCAGCTGGTCAAGTATTTCTTTCATTGCACGTGGTCAAGTACTTCTTCCTTTGCAGGTGGTCAATTACTTCTTCCATCACAGCTGGCCAAATACTTCTTGATTGAAGCTGGTCAGTTACTTCTTCCATTGCAGGTGATAAACTACTTCCAATGTAACTGGTCAACTACTTTTTCCATTGCAGCTGGTCAAGTACTTCTTCCATTGCAACTGTGCACTAATTTTATTGTTTTTCTTCAGGAGAAGAAAGAGATTGATGACAGGTGTCCTAAATTTGTTGGGTTTTTTAGGACTTTTAGACAGCATGCACAATGAGTTAATAATTGTTGTTCTTTATTTCAGGTGGACCACGACATGACAGAAAATATGTACATAAAGGAGAAGAAGCCACTGAATGAGCTGTAGGAGCACTTGAAGTCCCTGGAGGAGGAGTACAACCATATCAGGGAGGACTGGCGCATCACACGGGGAACAGAGGAAGAGGTGAGTTAAGTTGTTATCTTGTCACACTATAGTACTTGGTCTAATTTCCATCATATCTGATGAAGTGTTTTTCTATTATATCTGGAGTAGTACTTGTTCTACCACAGCTGGTCAAATATATCTTCAATCACAACTACCTGCTAGACAAGAATTTCTTACATTGCAGCTGGTCAAATAGTTCTTCAATTGTAGCTGTTCACGTACTTCTTATATCATTGCTGGACAAATACATCTTCATTGCAGGTGGTCAGCTAGTTATTCCGTTGCAGTTGGTCAACTACTTCTTCCACTGGAGTGGGTCAGCTACGTCTTCCATTGCAGGTGGTCAACTACTTTTTCCATTGGAGATGTTCAACTACTTTTTCCATTGGAGATGGTCAACTACTTCTTCCATTGCAGCTGGTCAGCTTCTTCTTCCATTGTAGGTGGTCAATTACTTCTTCCCTTGCAACTGGTCAGCTAATTCATCCATTTCAGGTGGTCAACTAGTTTTTACATTGGAGATGGTCAACTACTTCTTCCATTTCAGGTGGTCAACTACTTTTTACATTGGAGATGGTCAGCTACTTCTTACATTGCAGGTGGTCAATTACTTCTTCAATTGGAGATGGTGAACTACTTCTTCCATTGCAGCTGGTCAACTACATCTTCCATTGGAGATGGTCAGCTACTTCTTCCATTGCAGGTGGTCAACTAATTCTTCCATTGCAGGTGGTCAACTACTTTTTCCATTGGAGATGGTCAACTCCTTTTTCCATTGGAGATGGTCAACTACTTCTTCCATTGCAGCTTATCAGCTACTTCTTCCATTGTAGGTGGTCAATTACTTTTTCCCATGCAACTGGTCAGCTAATTCATCCATTTCAGGTGGTCAACTAGTTTTTACAATGGAGATGGTCAACTACTTCTTCCATTTCAGGTGGTCATCTACTTTTTACATTGGAGATGGTCAGCTACTTCTTACATTGCACGTGGTAAATTACTTCTTCCATTGGAGACGGTCAAATAATTCTTGTATTGCAGCTGGTCAACTACTTCTTCCATTGGAGACGGTCAGCTACTTCTTCCATTGCAGCTGCTCAGCTACTACTTCCATTAGTGATGGTCAGCTACTTCTTCCATTGCAGTTGGTCAACTACTTCTTCTATTGGAGATGGTCAGCTACTTCTTTCATTGCAGGTGGTCAACTACTTCTTCCATTGCAGGTGGTCAACTCCTTCTTCACTTGCAGCTGGTTAACTACTTCTTTCATTGCAGCTGGTCAAATACTTCTTCCATCGGAGCTGGTCAACTACAGCTGGTCAAGTACTTCTTTCATTGCAGGTGGTCAACTACTTCTTCCATTGCAGCTGGTCAACTACTTCTTCCATTGCAGCTGGTCAACTACTTCTTCCATTTCAACTGGTCAAGTACTTCTTTCATTGCAGGTGGTCAACTACTTCTTCCATTGCAGCTGGTCAACTACTTCTTTCATTGCAGGTGGTCAAGTACTTCTTCCCTTGCAGGTGGTCAACTACTTCTTCCATTGTAGCTAGTCAAGTACTTCTTTCATTGCATGTGGTCAAGTACTTCTTCCTTTGCAGGTGGTCAACTACTTCTTCCATTGCAGGTGGTCAACTACTTTTTCCATTGGAGATGGTCAACTACCTTTTCCATTGGAGATGGTCAACTACTTCTTCCATTGCAGCTTATCAGCTACTTCTTCCATTGTAGGTGGTCAATTACTTTTTCCCATGCAACTGGTCAGCTAATTCATCCATTTCAGGTGGTCAACTAGTTTTTACATTGGAGATGGTCAAATACTTCTTCCATTTCAGGTGGTCATCTACTTTTTACATTGGAGATGGTCAGCTACTTCTTACATTGCACCTGGTCAATTACTTCTTCCATTGGAGACGGTCAAATAATTCTTGTATTGCAGCTGGTCAACTACTTCTTCCATTGGAGACGGTCAGCTACTTCTTCCATTGCAGCTGCTCAGCTACTACTTCCATTAGTGATGGTCAGCTACTTCTTCCATTGCAGTTGGTCAACTACTTCTTCCATTGCAGCTGGTCAACTACTTCTTTCATTGCAGGTGGTCAAGTACTTCTTCCCTTGCAGGTGGTCAACTACTACATTCATTACAGCTGGTCAAGTTGTTCTTCCATTGGAGCTAGTCAAGTACTTCTACCATCACAGCTGGTCAAATACTTCTTGATTGAAGCTGGTCAGTTACTTCTTGCATTGCAGGTGATAAACTACTTCTTCCAATGTAGCTGGTCAACTACTTCTTCCATTTCAGCTGGTCAAGTACTTCTTCCATTGCAACTGTGCACTAATGTTATTGTTTTTCTTCAGGAGAAGAAAGAGATTGATGACAGGTGTGCAAAATTGATTGTTTTTTTTAGGACTGTTAGACAGCATGCACAATTAGTAATAATTGTTGTTTTTTATTTCAGGTGGACCACGACATGAAAGACAATATGTACATAAAGGAGAAGAAGCCACTGAATGAGCTGGAGGAGCACTTGAAGTCCCTGGAGGAGGAGTACAACCATATTAGGGAGGACTGGCGCATCACACAGGGAACAGAGGAAGAGGTGAGTTAAGTTGTTATCCTGTAACACTAAAGTACTTATTCTAAATTCTGTCATATCTGGTGAAGTGTTTTTTTATTACATCTGGAGTAGAACTTGTTCTACCACAGCTGGTCAAATATATTTTCAATCACAACTATTAGCTAGACAAGAATTGTTTACATTGCAACTGGTCAAGTACTTCTTCAATTGCATCTGTTAACGTAATTTTTACGTCATTGCTTTACAAATATATCTTCATTGCAGGTGGTCAGCTAGTTCTTCCATTGCAGGTGGTTAACTACTTCTTCCATTGCAGGTGGTCAACTACTTCTTCCCTTGCAGCTAGTCAGCTACTTCTTCCATTTCAGGAGGTCAACTACTTCTGCCATTGCAGCTGGTCAACTTCTTCTTCCATTGCCGCTGGTAGAATACTTCTTGCATTGCCACAGGTCAAATACTTCTTACATTGCAGCTGGTCAAGTACTTCTTCCATCACTGCTGGTCAAATACTTCTTCCATTACAGCTGGTCAACTACTTCCATTTCAGCTGTTCAACTTATTCCATTGCAGCTGGTCAGCTACTTCTTCCATTGCAGTTTGTCAATTACTTCTTCAATCACAGCTGTTCAAATACTTCTTCCGTTACATCTGGTCAACAACTTCTTCCATTGCAGCTGGTCAAATACTTCTTGCATTGCAACTGATCAAATGCTTCTTCCATTGCAGCTGGTCAACTTCTTCCATTTTAGCTGGTCAACTACTTCTTCCATTTTAGCTGGTCAACTACTTCTTCCATTACAGGTGGTCAACTTCTTCCATTGCAGCTGGTTAACTACTTCTTCCATTGCAGCTGTTCAACTACTTCTTCCATTGCAGCTGTTCAACTTCTTCTTTCATTGCAGGTGGTCAAATACTTCTTCCATTGCAGCTGGTCAACTACTTCTTCCACTGCAGCTGTTCAACTACTTCTTCCATTGCAGCTGGTCAACTTCTTCTTTCATTGCAGCTGGTCAACTTCTTCTTTCATTGCAGCTGGTCAACTGCTTCTTTCATTGCAGCTGGTCAACTTCTTCTTTCATTGCAGCTGGACAACTTTTTCCATTGCAGCTGGTCAACTTCTTCTTTCATTGCAGCTAGTCAACTTCTTCTTTCATTACAGCTGGTCAACTTCTTCTTTCATTGCAGCTGGTCACCTACTTCTTTAATTGCAGCTGGTCAACTACTTCTTCCATTGCAGCTGGTCGACTTCTTCTTCCATTGCAGCTGGTCAACTTCTTCTTTCATTGCAGCTGGTCAACTTCTTCTATTTTAGCTGGTCAACTACTTCTTCCATTACAGGTGGTCAACTTCTTCCATTGCAGCTGGTCAACTACTTATTTCATTGCAGCTGGTCAACTTCTTCTTTCGTTGCAGCTGGTCAACTACTTCTTTCATTGCAGCTGGTCAACTACTTCTTTCATTGCAGGTGGTCGACTTCTTCTTTCATTACAGGTGGTCAACTTCTTCCATTTTAGCTGGTCAACTACTTCTTCCATTACAGGTGGTCAACTTCTTCCATTTTAGCTGGTCAACTACTTCTTCCATTACAGGTGGTCAACTTCTTCCATTGCAGCTGGTCAACTACTTCTTTCATTGCAGCTGGTCAACTTCTTCTTTCAATGCAGCTGGTCAACTTCTTCTTTCATTGCAGCTGGTCAACTTCTTCCATTTTAGCTGGTCAACTACTTTTTCCATTACAGGTGGTCAACTTCTTCCATTGCAGCTGGTCAACTACTTCGTCCACTGCAGCTGGTCAACTACTTTTTCCTTTGCCGCAGGTCAAATACTTCTACGTAGGACATAAGATACTTCTTCCGTTACATCTGGTCAACAACTTCTTCCATTGCAGCTGGTAAAATAAATCTTTATTGTAGCTTGTGATCTACTTCTTGCATTGCAGCTGATCAACTGCTTATGCCATCACAGCTGATTTTGTACTTCTTCCGTTGCAGCTGGTCAACTACTTCTTCCATTGCAGCTGGTCAACTACTTCTTCCGTTGCAGCTGGTCAACTACTTCTTCCATTGCAGCTGGTCAACTACTTCTTCCATTGCAGCTGATCAACTACTTCGTCCACTGCAGCTGGTCAACTACTTTTTGCTTTGCCGCTTGTCAAGTACTTCTACGTAGGACATAAGATGTGGACGAAGTCGAAACGAATCCTTTGTATATCAGTTTTGCTCAGTTTTCAGTCGTTTTCTTCGTTGTCGTCTTTATATGCTTGTTATTGATATGTTTACTATTAAATCGCTACAATGTTGTTGTAGTAAACGGCAACGATGACATGGAGATGTGGACTACAAGTTCTACGACACGTGGTACACGACCATCGGATTGTAACACGAAGCGTCTTTCATAGCGAACATCGATAGCAAGGGAAGAGACGTGAGATTCGTTTCCAGTTGACAAAGTGGCTACGAAGCCTGAGTGACAGTGAATTTACCGGGTATTCATAGTTATCGGACACTAAATGTTAGGATGTTATGAGGTGTAGATCCCTGTAATTTATCTTAGGTAACCATGGTCGGGAGGAGAGTAAACTCCTTTCGCTGGGAAATCACACGTCCTCTTCCCCGCCAGAGTTGGAGATTCTGTGGCCGGCTTGCAGATTCCTTCCATGACTTACTCGCCGTCTTCAACTGTCAGTCACTTTGACCAGATATATTGTGTATCTAATCTAAGTGACTGGTTGATTGCTGACCGTGTGTTTTTCGCCATTCGATGTATAACTTCGTTAAGTAATAAAATTGTAACAACTTAAAGAAGTGGTGTATTGTTTGTTTCAAGGCGTTGTGCAGTCGATCGTAGCATTAGTAGATATATAGACAATAGACACGAACGTAATGGTGAATACCAAAGTGACACGTGTCACACATTATACAGGTTTAGATCTTCATACAACCTACATTGAATGTTGCTAACACTCGCCCCTTGAGACGTATGTGCGTGCTACCCAGTAGCACAGTGTTAGTTCACTGTGAATCCTCATCCATTGTTAGACTCAACACCACGCAATCAATGTAAAACTAGTCGGGAGTCCGGTACTCTAGCCACTCGGCCAAAACTGTATTGTGTCCAGAGGGATGCAATATAATTTTGAGGTCAGCCCTGAATGAAGCTAGGCATACGAAACGAATAGAGGCCACCTAATGTCACCGTTTGATGTCTCCGAGCCCCGGGCGGTAGACGGCCACTGTGACAGCCATCTGGCCGATGACCTCGAACTGGCAGTTCCGCTGTATTCGTTGACATTGCGACAGGGTCTTTGGGTACCTCTGTTGGTTTTAGCGAAATTTCCCGCCCACCCTCCCTGTTGCTCAACTGGGTGTCCCCTTTGCATGTTTGGTGCTACGTTGTGTGTGGGGGGGATGTTGTTCCCCCCTCTCGCCTTTACGGTTTATGTCAATGTATACTTTCGCTTAACGCATGTGTTTTCTGTCGATACACTATTAATCTATTATGCAATACGTTGTATCAGTATACATGCAAGCAGCTGATTGTACGATAGGCTTTTTGTTGTACTTGGATGCTTATCATTTACCATAATACTGTATGTCTTTCAAGGTACAATCAGCCGAGCGCACACTTCAAGTGAGCGCCAGGCAATCCAGTTGTAAATAAGAGATCTAGATTGCCATATTACCATTACAAGGGGATTTTGTGTCTTATTGATAACCGTAAACAGAGCCAGGCACAGCTGTAGTTTATTAGGGAGTATTGAGGGCACACCTACGAGCGGGAAGGGCACAGGCATGCAAAAGTGAAATTAACAAATAAAATTATTTTCTCCAATTTCATCTGAAATGTACTGAATATCTGGAATCACCCTCTCACTCTGAAATAAGTTTTTTTTTTACTATATATTGCAGTGTGTGTGTGTGCATGTGTGCATATGTGTGTATATATTTGTGTGTATGCACACAGGTGTGTATATGTTTGTGTACTTGATTTGTAAATGTTCACTAACTGGGATTACATAATAATCGAGTACGTCCTCCACGTGATGGGCTACATTTTATCAAACAAAGTTACCCAAATGTTTTGATTTGTGAATTAACACGACATACTACCTCACTATATTCTACAAGGAATGTATTACAACAGCAAGAAACATCTGAAATGTCAGTTAAAACACAGGTTTGTTACAAATATATTTATTATTATATAAAAGTTATGACATCATATACAGTATTATCATTTTCTAACCAGTAGTTTTGTCTAAAATATCTAACCTGGTAGATGCACCAAAAAGTTACTTGTGACCAAAAATGCAGTTATACTAAAAATATTCACTGAGCAATGCCCATTGGAGAATAAAATAACTGTCTGCAATAACATTTTCCATAAGCATATTGGTGAGACTACTACATGTGACCTAATACCATTTCCCTTAAAACAGTTAGTTAACATATTAAAACATAATTAAGCGGTATCTAGATTCTAGGACTGAGAAACTCATAATTTCATGGTAAAACATTAAATACAAAATTTATGTATACTCGGTTTACACATTTCTTTGTGAAAATGCCAAGACGTTACTTCTACATGAAACTTATTAACAGCCTTGCTTGGACCAAATTTGAAATTTCATGTAAACTGCATAATTATTCAATGATGACTATTTGTAAATTCCTTGATAAATAGGCTGACAATTGTGACTTTCCTTGCAATGGTGACAAATCAGTGTAATGGTTTCTGTTAGACACCATTATATACCTCAACACACATGTTGCATAGAAGAAATATTTCAGCTTTTTAAAATATTGGAAGCTCTATAGTTTCCAAACACAAGTATGTATACATGAAGCTTTATATTAAAGTGAAAACCATTTTCCAAATGAGTTTTGAATCTGAAAATGAGGCATTTCATTTCTATGATGGTAAAATGGAGATACCACTTAGGATTAATAATATTCAAGGGCACCAAGGTGTTTGAATATATACCATATATCTCAATTATATAGTGTTGGATAACAAATATGAAAGCACTAATTATACATCATTCTGTTCATCACCAGGTCATTTGCCACTTTACCCATGAGTGTTTGCTTTCTATAAAATACAGTTAAAATGCACTACAAGCACACCATTGTACAATGGTAAAACCTAAACAACCCAACCTGGAATGTTGTCTGGTAATACAGTAGCAAGTAAATTCACACCTAAGGGTAATACACCTGGTATGAATAGGAAAAACAATAGTTTGTATTCTCTTAGGAGCAGCAAGCAGTGACTTATTCATGATCGCTTCCAGTGGATGATGGTCTGTGTGAATAGTGACATTCGGGTGGCCAAAGATGTATTGGTCGAACTTATTCATGGCGAATACGATCGCTAGGCACTCTAACTCTATTGGCGCATAGTTCGATTCACTCTTGCTCAAAGATCTTGATGCATAGACAACTGTTTTGTCTTCCTGCAGTAATACTGCACCAAGTCCGGCTGTACTAGCATCTGTCTGTATTACGATCGGCTTCCGGCAGTCGTAATATTGCAGAAGGTTCTCCGATGTGAGCATTTGTTTCAAAGTCTCATACGCAGTTCTCTGGTCTACTCCCCAGCAGAACTCTTTATAGGGTAGATACAACAGTCTACGCGGTGACTCACTCTCGGCTGATATGTTCGGAATGAACTTAGCCATGTAGTTCACATGTCCTAGGAAACGTCACACTTCCTCTGAGTTTCTGAGCGCTTCCATGTTTCTGATTGCACACATCTGCTTGGGATCCGGTTTCACACCTTCTGACGTGAGGATATGCCCGATGTATGGTAGTTCTGTCATGTGAAATCTACACTTCTTTTTGTTCAGTTTCAATCCACATTCACGAGCTCGTTTGAGAAATGTTCTCTAATTGTCATCGTGCTCTGTTTGATCTTTTCCACATAGCAGTGTGTCGTCTGCCACAACTGATACACCTTTGAATCCTTTCAAGGTACTCGACAGTCTTCTCTGGAACTCTTCTGGTGCGGTCGAAATACCAAATGACATTCATTTCCATTTGTACCTGCCGTAGGGGGTCCAGAATGTGGTGGGATGACTTGATTTGTCAGACAATTTCACTTGTAAGAAACCGTCTTTCGCATCACATAAGCTGAACATCTTGGCATCTGCCAACTGTGGCAGTACATCGTCGTTGTCTGGCATCTGGTAGAGATTTATTTTGAGCGCCTGATTAAGGTTTTGTGGATCAAGGCATGGTCGGACAGTTCCATTCGACTTTCTTACTGGTTGCAAGTGACTGGAGTGACTATCCATAGAGTCGGCAATTCTACCTGCTCGATGATACACTGCATGGTTAGTGTGTCTAACTTGGTTTTAGCCTCCTCCTTCATGGAAAGAGGGATCTTTCTCGGTCGCACTTGCACTGGTGCGATGGACTCATCTATCTCACGGTCATATTCACCCGGCAAACATCCAATACCCTTGAACACACTGTCGTACTCTGCAAGAATGTTCTAGAGTGGTTCATCTGCAACCATGTGAACTGAGTCATTGACTGTAATGAGATTGACATCAACGCACGCTTTTAGGGATAACAGACTGTGCTGCTTTGTCTCTGTTACAACCGATAATGTAATAATCGCCCGTTAATGTAATAACTACCCGATAATGTAATAAAATCAACCGATAATGTAATAACCGCCCGTTAATGTAATAAAATCAACTGATAATGTAATAAACTTGCTACCCGATAATGTAATAATTTTCGCCCGTTAATGTAATAAACTCCTCTTGCCTGATAATGTAATAACTTTCGCCCGTTAATGTAATAACGTACATATTTCACGTAGGACTTAGTCGTTTTCGTGGATTTCATGTTGATTTCTTGCACTTAGTCCATTTTTTCGGTCGCCTATTTCGAAATACTGCCATGTTTACTAATGGGTAGTAGAACTCTTTTTAGATTAAATCCAATATGTTGATTCCAAACCTGAAGTTAGATTTGTCAGGTCAGGATTTTGAGTTATACATTTTCGCACCACGTTATAAATTCTCGCACTATTTACGAATGACGGTTTGCTGTAATGTTAGGGTATCTAATGCCGCAGGCTTGGTGTTCGCCGGTTCGGTGCTAGTTTGAAAGCCAGGTTAAGAAATGGTTGATTAAAGAATGTTTTATTAAGGTTTTATTACGTAGTTTGTTGACACTTTCGTGTCCACATATTCTCGTAAGATGTATTCTCGATCAATTTGGCCTATTTCGTCTATTTTTCATCTATTATATATATATATATATATATATATATATATATATATATATATATAATATATATATATATATATTATATATATATATATAATATATATATATATATATATGTATATATATATATATATATATATATATATACATATATATATATATATAATAGATGAAAAATAGATGAAATAGGCCAAATGGCCAAACTGCACAAGATATCACTTCTATGACCTTTGTCATTTCAATTACCCGAATGTATTTGTCTGTCCGGGTTATTTATGCATATATATTATATATATATATATATATATATATATATATATATATATATATATATATATATATATATATATATATACATATACTATATATATATATATATATATATATATATATATATATATATATATATATATATATATATATATACATATATATACATATATGTATGTATATATATGTATATATATATATATATATATATATATATAAAGTTTATGTCTTGGTATAGAGGGTCTATGAAAAGAGAAACTAGCAGTGAGGAGAAGAATTCCCATTTTGCGATGGCGTCCGAGTAATACCCTTGTACCCACAAGTCCGCGCTTTATGGTAGTCTACCCCAACGTTCGATCTATCTTAACAATGCCGAATACGAGTAGTCTACAATAAAGAGTGGACGTAGAGTACGCAGACAAATATGGGAACGCTTTCGGCACGCTTACGTGATAATGGAAAGACACCAAAAAAGATCGCGGGAACGGGAACACGTGGTCGTGGTCTTGGGAGGCGGGAAAACATGAGTATATAAAGATGTTGGCGGGCAATACCAGTATTGGCGAGCTACTCCATTCCTAAGGTATCTTCAAGTCAGCGATGTAGGAAAGAGACCAAGTTACACGAAATGAACAAAGAGAAGAACAATTTATATTCGAAGGTGAGTAAAATGGCGCAACGCGTCTTGCAAAATGTGTCGTTCATATTGAATGTTGATGTAAATCTTCTATGGAGTAGGCAGTTTCTATGTGATTGTCTATGTAGGACTTATCGCCTGTCTGTGAAAAGACCCGTGCTATCGGACGGAATCATTCCGGAGCTTCGCAAGGAAGAGTTATTTCTCTAGTTTTGTTCTCGATTTATACGAACGAAATATCACTTTCTTAGTATTGCTAGCAAACTGATTTCTAACTTGTCAGTTAAGTCGGAATACTCGTTAGCTTCAAGTACCTGGATAAGTGAACCCGGGGTTGGTTATCACACGGATTGGTTGTCACAAAGCAAGTAGTGCATCTCCTAAAAAGCGAGAACACTGCAATGATCGTTTAGTAAATATGAATCCCCATTTGTAATTTTTGTTTCCGCAACTGAATATTGAAGCGCTTGCGACATCTTTCGTTTTGTGTATGTAAAGTAAAGTATATACGTTATTATAATTTTAGTTGTGCTTGACTAAATTGTAATATAGAATACTTACGTTATGATCAGTATTTTATAAACCGTTTTGGTTAGATTCATACAATGGGTACCTATCCTATTCATATCCAAATATGTCTTCCTGAAATGGTCTACGATTCCAACAAACATTTTATTGACGTAGCGTGTGAGTAAAATTGATTAATTACGCTTAACGTGACACTTTTTTATATAGTGTTTAGCTACTTAATAAAAATTTAGCTTAGCTTATAGCATTTTGTGACAAACACACCCACATTGTGTGAGACAACCAAACAGGGTGTCGGGTAGACTCACAAAAGAGAACCTTTTTGAATAAAAAAAATATACTATTTTTAATAAGGGTACATCGATATTAATATTCGTACATGAATTATAGATTGCAACTAATCTGAATAACAATAATGCTCAAGGTAACATTTATTATAAAGAATAAAATAGGGAAAATTCGAAAAAGTATGACAACTATCCCCTGTCTGCCCTGCTTTATTAGATCAAAACTTTGACATACGTCAGTCAGCAATTTCATTTAGCTTATCTACTGAGATTTGATAGAAACATTTCGATATTTAAATACTTATTTACATGGCACGGCAATATGACCAATACAAATAAAGTTCGCACGCATTGTGAACATAGCAAGCAAATTGATTGGCCGTAGGAAAGTTGTCTAATTTGAATAATATGACGCTAAAAGGAAACCCTCTCAAATATTACATGATGTATATCCCCTGAACGATGCAACATTAACTCAAAAATGATGTCTATCAAATCTTTCACCGTTCTATACTATCGCATGCTTCGACACAAACTATCAAACGAACTGATTCAGAAATAAACAACCAGGTTAAAGGCAATATATTACTGAAACATACACGTCCCGTTGGACACAACGAATATATATTGGCGAATTTATAAATACCATATCAAAATATGTGTGCACAGTATCTAGATGCTGTGCATACACAAACTCTATACAATTAGTAACACTATTTAGAGATGGGTTATTCCCAAATAAATTTATAATCTAAATATGATGCGGTACATAAACACAATATTGGCTAGAATTGCATATACGTTACTGTGCATTTTTGGATACATATTATACATCACTTAAAAAAGTGGTAACTAGACCATAATAAACGCTATTATGTGTACGTTTCCATGCGTCTAGGATGTAAAATCTAGCATCCCGAATAGAACTGAATTCGCTGGCCTTCAATTCATTTATGTGATAGTAATAACACGTGGATAGACATGGAATTCCCACAAATATTAGCTGGACTTTTCAAAAGCCTTTGCTACTTTGGGTTATAGGATATTACTAGACAACATAGTATGGCGTTAGTGGAGTAGTATTAAGTTTAATTAGAAATTATTTAACTAACAAAAAGAGGTATGTTGAAGTAGAGAACGAAAAATCTGAAATACATGATAGTTCAATCGGCGTATCTCAAGGCTCGATGTTAGGCCCACTGTTGTTTATTATATACATAATTGACTTTCCCAAGGCCAGTGAACACATTATTTTCTGTACGGTTAGGTACTCTTAATTCATTTGCAACGTAATGAAACGTAGACGATGCGGTAAATACAGAACTAGGAATAGGTAATGAATGACTAAAACTTAACACTGTGTCTGTTAACTTAGCCAAAACTAAATACTTGGTTTCTAAAACAGCCAGTAACATTTACTCCTCCAGTAATATCGTAGGTAACGGTATTATTGATAGTGCCAATAATATATCAAATACAAAATACTTAATAATATAAAGATTATGACGTACTATATGGGTTATTTACATATATAAACATATATATATATATATATATATATATATATATATATATATATATATATACACACACACACACATATATATATATATATATATATATATATATATATTTACATACAATAGCCGAATTACCCAGCCGTGCTTGGGGACAAAAAGCAGTCTTCCGCAATAACACCGTTTGAAAATTACAATCCCATTAATCTGTTCGGGATCGGTTCATTTATTCTATGCACAAAGTATCCTATATAGATATCCCCTCATTTACATAGCGCGAAACCTAATTTAACCAAACTGTGCCAAGAATAATCAAAGTGAGTGATATGGCACAGGCAGACAGAATTATATTAAATAACTCGGCAGTCCATCAGTCCATACTCGGTTTCATTTTACATTTGTTTGCGCAATCCTTTGCCGACTAGTTCGGTATTCCATGGTTTCGCTGGTTTACCTCTCAATTGTTCCTCAGGTTACTATTACTAATTGAGACTGACCAGAGGTGTGTTACCAATATGTTTCCTTTCTATCCCGGTATGCTATGTTTGACATACTTCTTTCCATCGTTATTTGTGGGGCTGTTAGCCTGTTCATTGTAGTCTTATATAAAAATAACTCTACGAACCATCCACATGGACCCATTATATCACATGCACAATATCAGGCGATACATGCAAATTTAGTATAGATGTGGGTCCACAGGCAGAGAGGCGATTTTTTTTGGTAATGTATATATATATATATATATATATATATATATATATATATATATATATATATATATATATATATATATATATATGTATATATATATGTATATATATAAATGTGTATATATATATATATATATATATATATATATATATATATATATATAATTATATATTATATATATATATATATTATATAATTGGATCGAGACTACATCATACGAGAATTTACAGACACGAAAGTGTCAACAAATTACATAATAAAACATTCTTTAATCAACCATTTCTTAATCTGGCTTTCAAAATAGCATTGAACAGGCAAACACCAAGCCTGCGGCATTAGATACCCTAACATTATAGGATGGAAAGGGAAACCGTCATTCGTAAATGTTGCGAGAATGTATAACGTGGTGCGAAAATGTATAATCCAACAATCTGACCTGCTGCGACGAATCTAATTTCAGGTTTGGAATCAACATATTGAATATAATCTAAAAAGATTACTACTACTCATTAGTAGACATGGCAGTATTGCGAAATATGCGACAGAAAATGGACTAAGTGCAAGAAATCAACATGAAATCCACGAAAACGACTAAGTCCTACGTGAAATATGTACGTTATTACATTAACGGGCGAAAGTTATTACATTATCAGGCAAGAGGAGTTTATTACATTAACGGGCGAAAATTATTACATTATCGGGTAGCAAGTTTATTACATTATCAGTTGATTTTATTACATTAACGGGCGGTTATTACATTATCGGTTGATTTTATTACATTATCGGGTAGTTATTACATTAACGGGCGATTATTACATTATCGGTTGTAACAGTCTCCATTACCAAAAAGTTCATTGTATATATGCAATCCATGTTGTCTGTTACTGTCATAGTACACCAACCGTCGGGTATAACATTGGAGTCAGCACACATCGTTATTGCTTGTGTTGACTCGGTTAGTCGCGGTTTGCCCATATTGGCAAAATCTCGGCGTGTCAGCATGTTGCATGTTGCCGCAGTATCCAGCTGAAAGTCCAGGTTTTGTTAATCTTGCCGTTCGCTACTGTTGCTGTCGCGATCATCTTCCGGTCATGTTTCGTGACGTGTATGCAGTTTGTTGATTCATCTGATGAATAGTTACATTCATTCCTTGAATTCTTCACTAGGTGAGCTTTCTCTGTTCTCACCGACACCGTTTTGCTGTTGCAACATTTTGCAAAGTGATTCATCTTTTTGCACTTGAAACACTCCTTACCGTAGATCTATGCTTTGCACTTTCTGGTCGGGTATTGCTCTCCACACTTACTACAGTTCTGTGCACTTGGCTTCATGCCAGTATTACTCTTATACTTGTTGCTGGCATATCGACGCGAAGCTGGTATATAGCGTGAACTGTCTCCGTTTGATTTTCAAACAACGTTTTGAGATCGTCCCTGCCTAGCCGCTGTACTCAGAAGCAATGCAATTTTCACTGGATCGGTTTTGTCAATTCTACCTGTCGCCACGAGAAATTGCAGAAATGTTCGTTTGAACCACGTGCGCTCGCGTCTTGATGAATTATTTACTCACTGCCTGTGTGTGTGTGTGTGTGTGTGTGTGTGTGTGTGTGTGTGTGTGTGTGTGTGTGTGTGTGTGTGTGTGTGTGTGTGTGTGTGTGTGTGTGTGTGGTGCGTGTGCGTGTATAATATATATATATATATATATATATATATATATATATAAACATACATACATACATACACACACAGACAGTGAGTAAATAATACACACAGGCAGTGAGTAAATAATTCATAAAGACGGGAGCGCACGTGGTTTGAACCGCTTCCACTGTTCCGGCAAATTTCCACCTTCTATCAGAGGTTCCGGAGCCAACAGCTTTGTCTATAGTTTAATCATAAACTCACGCGGGGCACCATGTTCTTCGTGTGTTCTTTATCTACCGGTATGATAATAACTATAATTCGGATAGAAAGCACATGTTTAATAGGCGCGCACACACAGGGCAGGTTGTACACAAAATATGAAATCGGCTTTCAGTCCCAGAGTCTCAAAGGTAACAACCTGGCATTGGTACACGAAACCTAACGATCAACAGTGTGTGTGTGTGTGTGTGTGTGTGTGTGTGTGTGTGTGTGTGTGTGTGTGTGTGTGTGTGTGTGTGTGTGTTTTGTGTGTGTGTGTGTGTGTGTGTGTGTGTGTGTGTGTGTGTGTGTGTGTGTGTGTGTGTGTGTGCACGTGTGTGTGCACGTGTGTGTGTGTGTGTGTGTGTGTGTGTGTGTGTGTGTGTGTGTGTGTGTGTGTGTGTGTGTGTGTGTGTGTGTGTGTGTGTGTACACGTGTGTACGTGTGTGTACACGTGTGTGTACACGTGTGTGTACACGTGTGTGTACACGTGTGTGCGGCGCGCGTGTATGGGTGTATATATATATATATATATTTGTATATATATATATATATATATATATATATATATATATATATATATATATATATATATATATATATATATATACTATATACATATATACATATATAGGCTTTCCAAAATGGTATAGCACAAGTCTGTAGCTATTCCCAATCGCTGGATCAATTCGTATCACTTTAGTGTTTAGGAAACTCCATTCCATTCCTGATTATCGTTAATATTATGTTAGATAATTTTGTTATTCGACTTTGCACTTCCGGAAAGCACCTGGCGGACAGTTCGCTCGCAGGAACTACGTTTACCGGATGCCGATAGAGTGCGACACTGTACGCGTCAGACACCGGAAATAATTGTTTTGCAATATTATTATACGGCTATTTCAGGTATTGGCATTCATTTCGAAACATTAATGTAAAAAAGATAGCAATACGCGCAACAAATGGTATGTTACATTGTTTGTGAATGAGTGACAGAGAGATCAATAAGTGAACTAGGATTCGATACCCGGCATTTCAGAAAAAAGACGCGAACTCTGAGTCTGAATCAGACCACGTGATGTGAAAATGACGCTCATACTGGCCACGAGCATTTCGGGTATTACGTCAGAGAACGTCTGAATAACGCATTTCCATAGTGATCTCGACTACGCGAACGGTAAGCTGCGTTCTTTTTCCTCACGATTTTGATAGGTGTTTGCTTGCGAAACAAGTAGAATTCACGAAAATTTACAGTGTGTAAGTGTAGACTCATCACAATACAAACTACAATAGACTGAATAGTAATCGTTATTTTGTTCTTTACTTCAATCTCAGGAAGCTACAACTTAAAAGACGATCGACTCTGAACTTCACTGTCTTCAGTCTTAACTTTGCAATGGGTTGAAAGAGCACAACGTTATCGGAGGAGAAACGCATTTGTGCACAGACACAGGTCATCACAGGAGAAACGGGAAAAAGGCAAAATACGACAAAAGAAATCTGAGAGAAACAGGTTAGTGGGAAGTTTTCTGGTTATTGCTCCTTCGAAGCCGAAGGATACAGACTTCTCGTAAAACGTATTTTAAGTAACTGGACGTCATTGTCTTTATCTATAATAATAAACAACAATTTTATTGTGCATAAAAAGTAAATACAATCTTAAATACTAATCAGTTTGTGTAATAGTAACCATGGCAACCACACCATTGGCAATTATTTGATACCATGGAACTTTTAATAGTTACATTTTCGATGCATTATCTAAAAATATTATATTTAGTAAATTTTCAGTGAAGTTGTGTTTGAATAAGAAGTGATACTGTTGTTATTAATAGAAGTATGACTTAATAGTTAGTTACAAAATCAAACAATTTGTACTTTCCCCCGGGTATCTGGTAGTACTTCCTACTATTTTGATCTGACATTTGATATGTTATTTTATAATATAAATTATATGCTATTTGGCATAATGATTACTAAAAAGAACACATTTTACTGTGTTTTTTGATATTTTTGTACACACTACCAACAAAGTTTGTCACGTAAACATGTATAGTATGAGATGTTCGCATGACACAATATGAATGTGTAGCTACTTATGAATCATTTTGCGTACCATTAAATTTAACATTTACTTTGTCATAAATTAAACTATTTTGCTTAAATGAGGCCTACTCTTTATGTTATTAATTACAAACAGAGAATGGTTTTCTATATAGGACACTGGTTACACTACCGTTTTTTTGTCTGGTCAAGTACTTTTTCCATCGCAGCTGGTCAAATACTTCTTGAGTGAAGCTGGCCAGCTACTTCTTCCATTGCAGGTGATAAACTACTTTTTCCATTGAAGCCAGTCAAATGCTTTTCCATTGCAGCTGGTCAACTACTTCTTTCATTGCAGCTGGTCAATTTTTTTTTCCAACACAGCTGGTCCAAAACATCTTCATTGCAGCTGGTCAGCTATTTCTTCCATTGCAGGTGGTCAACTGCTTCTTCCATTGCAGCTAGCCAGCTACTTCTTTCATTGCAGCTACTTCTTCCATTGCAGGTGGTCAACTACTTCTTCCATTGCAGCTGGTCAGCTATTACTTCCATTCCAGCTGGTCAATTACTTCTTCCATTCCAGATGGTCAGCTATTTCATTCATTGCAGGTGGTCAACTACTTCTTTCATTGCAGCTGGTCAACTAGTTCTTCCATTGGAGATGGTCAATTACTTCTTCCATTGCAGCTGGTTAACTACTTCTTCAATTGCAGCTGGTCAGCTACTTCTTCCATTGGAGATGGTCAGCTACTTCTCAAATTGCAGGTGGTCAACTACTTCTTCCATTGCAGTAGGTCAACTACTTCTTCCATTGCAGGTGGTCAATTACTTCTTTCATTGCAGGTCGTCAACTACTTCTTCCATTGCAGGTGGTCAACTACTTCTTCCATTGCAGCTGGTCAACTACTACATTCATTGCAGCTGGTCTAGTTTTTTTTCAATTGGAGCTGGTCAAGTACTTCTTCCATCGCAGCTGGTCAAATACTTCTTGATTGAAACTAGTCAGTTACTTCTTCCATTGCAGGTGATAAACTACTTCTGCCATTGTAGCTGGTCAACTACTTCTTCCATTGCAGCTGCCCAAGTACTTCTTCCATTGCAATTGTGCAATAATTTATTGTTTTTCTTCAGTAGAAGAAAGAGATTAATGACTAGTGTACTAAATGTATTGGGTTTTTTAGGACTGTTAGACAGCATGCACAATGAGTAATAATTGTTGTTCTTTATTTCAGGTGGACCACGACATGACAGACAATATGTACATAAAGGAGAAGAAGCCACTGAATGAGCTGGAGGAGCACTTGAACTCCCTGGAGGAGGAGTACAACCATATCAGGGAGGAATGGCGCATCACACGGGGAACAGAGGAAGAGGTGAGTTAAGTTGTTATCTTGTCACACTAAAGTACTTGGTCTAATTTTCATCATATCTGATGAAGTGTTTTTCTAGTATATCTGGAGTAGTACTTGTTCTACCACAGCTGGTCAAATATATTTTCAATCACAACTACTTGCTAGACAATAAATTTTAAATTGCAGCTTGTCAAGTATTTCTTCAATTGCAACTGTTCACGTACTTTTTACATCATTGCTGGAAAAATGTTCATTGCAGGTGGTCAGCTAGTTCTTCCATTGCAGGTGGTCAACTACTTCTTCAATTAAAAAGGTCAGCTACTTCTTCCATTGCAGCTGATCAACTACTACTTCCATTAGTGATGGTCAGCTACTTCTTCCATTGCAGGTGGTCAACTACTTCTTCTACTGGAGATGGTCAGCTACTTCTTCCATTGCGGGTGATCAACTACTTCTTTTCTTGCAGCTGGTCAAGTACTTCTTCCATTTCAGGTGGTCAACTACTTCTTCCATTGGAGATGGTCGGCTACTTCTTCCATTGCAGGTGATCAACTACTTCTTTTCTTGCAGCTGGTCAACTACTTCTTCCATTAGAGATGGTCAACTACTTCTTCCATTGCAGGTGGTCAACTACTTTTCGATTGGAGATGGTCAGCTACTTCTTCCATTGCAGGTGGTCAACTACTTTTTTTCATGCAGCTGGTCAGCTACTTCTTCCATTGCAGGAGGTCAACTACTTCTTCCATTGCAGGTGGTCAACTACTTTCTCCATTGGAGATGGTCAACTACTTTTTCCATTGGAGATGGTCAACTACTTCTTCCATTGCAGCCGGTCAGCTACTTCTTCCACTGTAGGTGGTCAACTACTTCTTCCATTGCAGCTGGTCAGCTACTTCTTCCACTGTAGGTGGTCAATTACTTCGTCCTTTGCAACTGGTCAGCTAATTCATCTATTTCAGGTAGTCAACTAGTTTTTACATTGGAGATGGTCAACTACTTCTTCCATTTCAGGTGGTCAACTACTTTTTACATTGGAGATGGTCAGCTACTTCTTACATTGGAGATTGTTAACTATTTCTTCCATTACAGCTGGTCAACTACTTCTTCCATTGGAGATGGTCAACTACTTCTTCCATTGCAGCTGGTTAACTACTTCCATTGCAGCCGGTCAACTACTTCTTCCATTGCAGCTGGTCAACTACTTCTTCCATTACAGCTGGTCAACTACTTCTTCCATTGCAGGTGGTCAAGTACTTCTTCCATTGCAGGTGGTTAACTACTTCTTCCATTGGAGATGGTCAACTACTTCTTCCATTGGAAGTGGTCAAGTACTTCTTCCATTGCAGGTGGTCAACTACTTTTCTATTGGAGATGGTCAGTTACTTCTTCCATTACAGGTGATCAACTACTTCTTTTCTTGCAGCTGGTCAGCTACTTCTTCCATTGTAGGTGATCAACTACTTCTTTTCTTGCAGCTGGTCAGCTACTTCTTCCATTGCAGGTGGTCAACTACTTCTTCCATTGCAGGTGGTCAACTACTTTTTCCATTGGAGATGGTCAACTACTTTTACCATTGGAGATGGTCAACTACTTCTTCCATTGCAGCTGGTCAGCTACTTCTTCCATTGTAGGTGGTCAAGTACTTCTTCCCTTGCAACTGGTCAGCTAATTCATCCATTTCAGGTGGTCAACTAGTTTTTACATTGGAGATGGTCAACTACTTCTTCCATTGCAGGTGGTCAACTACTTCTTCCATTGCAGGTGGTCAACTACTTTTTCCATTGGAGATGGTCAACTACTTTTACCATTGGAGATGGTCAACTACTTCTTCCATTGCAGCTGGTCAGCTACGTCTTCCATTGCAGGTGGTCAAGTACTTCTTCCCTTGCAACTGGTCAGCTAATTCATCCATTTCAGGTGGTCAACTAGTTTTTACATTGGAGATGGTCAACTACTTTTACCATTGGAGATGGTCAACTACTTCTGCCATTGTAGCTGGTCAACTACTTCTTCCATTGCAGCTGCCCAAGTACTTCTTCCATTGCAATTGTGCAATAATTTATTGTTTTTCTTCAGTAGAAGAAAGAGATTGATGACAGGTGTACTAAGTGTATTGGGTTTTTTAGGACTGTTAGACAGCATGCACAATGAGTAATAATTGTTGTTCTTTATTTCAGGTGGACCACGACATGACAGACAATATGTACATATAACAGAAGAAGCCACTGAATGAGCTTGAGGAGCACTTGAAGTCTCTGGAGGAGGAGTACAACTATATCAGGGAGGAATGGCGCATCACACGGGGAACAGAGGAAGAGGTGAGTTAAGTTGTTATCTTGTCACACTAAAGTACTTGGTCTAATTTCCATTATATCTGATAAAGTGTTTTTCTAGTATATCTGGAGTAGTACTTGTTCTACCACAGCTGGTCAAATATATCTTCAATCACAAGTACCTGCTAGACAAGAATTTCTTACATTGCAGCCGGTCAAGTAGTTCATCAATAGTAGCTATTGCCGTACTTCTTACGTCATTGCTGGACAAATACATCTTCATTGCATGTGGTCAGCTAGTTATTCCATTGCAGTTGGTCAACTACTTCTTCCACTGGAGACGGTCAGCTACTTCTTCCATTGCAGCTGCTCAGCTACTACTTCCATTAGTGATGGTCAGCTACTTCTTCCATTGAAGTTGGTCAACTACTTCTTCTATTGGAGATGGTCAGCTACTTCTTTCATTGCAGGTGGTCAACTACTTCTTCCATTGCAGCTGGTCAACTTCTTCACTTGCAGCTGGTCAACTACTTCTTTCATTGCAGCTGGTCAAATACTTCTTCCATCGGAGCTGGTCAACTACATCTTCCATTGCATGTGGTCAAGTACTTCTTCCATTGCAGGTGGTCAACTACTTTTCTATTGGAGATGGTCAGCTACTTCTTTCATTGCAGGTGATCAACTACTTCTTCCATTGCAGGTGGTCAACTACTTCTTCCATTGGAGATGGTCAAGTACTTCTTCCATTGCAGGTGGTCAACTTCTTTTCTATTGGAGATTGTCAGTTACTTCTTTCATTGCAGGTGATCAACTACTTCTTTTCTTGCAGCTGGTCAGCTACTTCTTCCATTGCAGGTGGTCAACTACATCTTCCATTGCAGGTTGTCAAATACTTTTTCCGTTGGAGATGGTCAACTACATTTACCATTGGAGATGGTCAACTACTTCTTCCATTGCAGCTGGTCAGCTACTTCTTCCATTTTAGGTGGTCAATTACTTCTTCCCTTGAAACTGGTCAGCTAATTCATCTATTTCAGGTGGTCAACTAGTTTTTACATTGGAGATGGTCAACTACTTCTTCCATTTCAGGTGGTCAACTACTTTTTACATTGGAGATGGTCAGCTACTTGTTACATTGCAGGTGGTCAATTACATCTTCCTTTGGAGATGGTCAACTACTTCTTCCATTGCTGCTGGTCAAGTACTTCTTCCATTGCAACTGTGCATTCATTTTATTGTTTTTCTTCAGGAGAAGAAAGAGATTGATGACAGGTGTACTAAATTGATTGTTTTTTTTAGGACTGTTAGACAGCATGCACAATGAGTAATAATTGTTGTTCTTTATTTCAGGTGGACCACGACATGACAGACAATATGTACATAAAGGAGAAGAAGCCACTGAATGAGCTGGAGGAGCACTTGAAGTCCCTGGAGGAGGAGTACAACCATATCAGGGAGGACTGGCGCATCACACTGGGAACAGAGGAAGAGGTGAGTTAAGTTGTTATCTTGACACACTAAAGTACTTGGTCTAATTTCCATCATATCTGATGAAGTGTTTTTCTATTATATCTGGAGTAGTACTTGTTCTACCACAGCTGGTCAAATATATCTTCAATCACAAGTACCTGCTAGACAAGAATTTCTTACATTGCAGCCGGTCAAGTAGTTCTTCAATAGTAGCTATTGCCGTACTTCTTACATCATTGCTGGACAAATACATCTTCATTGCATGTGGTCAGCTAGTTATTCCGTTGCAGTTGGTCAACTACTTCTTCCACTGGAGACGGTCAGCTACTTCTTCCATTGCAGCTGCTCAGCTACTACTTCCATTATTGATGGTCAGCTACTTCTTCCATTGAAGTTGGTCAACTACTTCTTCTATTGGAGATGGTCAGCTACTTCTTTCATTGCAGGTGGTCAACTACTTCTTCCATTGCAGCTGGTCAACTTCTTCACTTGCAGCTGGTCAACTACTTCTTTCATTGCAGCTGGTCAAATACTTCTTCCATCGGAGCTGGTCAACTACATCTTCCATTGCATGTGGTCAAGTACTTCTTCCATTGCAGGTGGTCAACTACTTTTCTATTGGAGATGGTCAGCTACTTCTTTCATTACAGGTGATCAACTACTTCTTCCATTGCAGGTGGTCAACTACTTCTTCCGTTGGAGATGGTCAAGTACTTCTTCCATTGCAGGTGGTCAACTTCTTTTCTATTGGAGATTGTCAGTTACTTCTTTCATTGCAGGTGATCAACTACTTCTTTTCTTGCAGCTGGTCAGCTACTTCTTCCATTGCAGGTGGTCAACTACATCTTCCATTGCAGGTTGTCAAATACTTTTTCCGTTGGAGATGGTCAACTACATTTACCATTGGAGATGGTCAACTACTTCTTCCATTGCAGCTGGTCAGCTACTTCTTCCATTTTAGGTGGTCAATTACTTCTTCCCTTGAAACTGGTCAGCTAATTCATCTATTTCAGGTGGTCAACTAGTTTTTACATTGGAGATGGTCAACTACTTCTTCCATTTCAGGTGGTCAACTACTTTTTACATTGGAGATGGTCAGCTACTTGTTACATTGCAGGTGGTCAATTACATCTTCCTTTGGAGATGGTCAACTACTTCTTCCATTGCTGCTGGTCAAGTACTTCTTCCATTGCAACTGTGCATTCATTTTATTGTTTTTCTTCAGGAGAAGAAAGAGATTGATGACAGGTGTACTAAATTGATTGTTTTTTTTAGGACTGTTAGACAGCATGCACAATGAGTAATAATTGTTGTTCTTTATTTCAGGTGGACCACGACATGACAGACAATATGTACATAAAGGAGAAGAAGTCACTGAATGAGCTGGAGGAGCACTTGAAGTCCCTGGAGGAGGAGTACAACCATATCAGGGAGGACTGGCGCATCACACTGGGAACAGAGGAAGAGGTGAGTTAAGTTGTTATCTTGACACACTAAAGTACTTGGTCTAATTTCCATCATATCTGATGAAGTGTTTTTCTATTATATCTGGAGTAGTACTTGTTCTACCACAGCTGGTCAAATATATCTTCAATCACAAGTACCTGCTAGACAAGAATTTCTTACATTGCAGCCGGTCAAGTAGTTCTTCAATAGTAGCTATTGCCGTACTTCTTACATCATTGCTGGACAAATACATCTTCATTGCATGTGGTCAGCTAGTTATTCCGTTGCAGTTGGTCAACTACTTCTTCCACTGGAGACGGTCAGCTACTTCTTCCATTGCAGCTGCTCAGCTACTACTTCCATTATTGATGGTCAGCTACTTCTTCCATTGAAGTTGGTCAACTACTTCTTCTATTGGAGATGGTCAGCTACTTCTTTCATTGCAGGTGGTCAACTACTTCTTCCATTGCAGCTGGTCAACTTCTTCACTTGCAGCTGGTCAACTACTTCTTTCATTGCAGCTGGTCAAATACTTCTTCCATCGGAGCTGGTCAACTACATCTTCCATTGCATGTGGTCAAGTACTTCTTCCATTGCAGGTGGTCAACTACTTTTCTATTGGAGATGGTCAGCTACTTCTTTCATTGCAGGTGATCAACTACTTCTTCCATTGCAGGTGGTCAACTACTTCTTCCGTTGGAGATGGTCAAGTACTTCTTCCATTGCAGGTGGTCAACTTCTTTTCTATTGGAGATTGCCAGTTACTTCTTTCATTGCAGGTGATCAACTAC
The DNA here is from genome assembly GCA_964017155.1 of Oasisia sp. SBJ-2009. NCBI lineage: Eukaryota > Metazoa > Annelida > Polychaeta > Sabellida > Siboglinidae > Oasisia > Oasisia sp. SBJ-2009. Next base: position 35,664,906 of record OZ024859.1, read on the forward strand.
TTCTTTTCTTGCAGCTGGTCAGCTACTTCTTCCATTGCAGGTGGTCAACTACATCTTCCATTGCAGGTTGTCAAATACTTTTTCCGTTGGAGATGGTCAACTACATTTACCATTGGAGATGGTCAACTACTTCTTCCATTGCAGCTGGTCAGCTACTTCTTCCATTGTAGGTGGTAAATTACTTCTTCCCTTGAAACTGGTCAGCTAATTCATCTATTTCAGGTGGTCAACTAGTTTTTACATTGGAGATGGTCAACTACTTCTTCCATTTCAGGTGGTCAACTACTTTTTACATTGGAGATGGTCAGCTACTTGTTACATTGCAGGTGGTCAATTACATCTTCCTTTGGAGAAGGTCAACTACTTCTTCCATTGCAGCTGGTCAATTACTTCTTGCATTGCAATTGTGCACTAATTTTATTGTTTTTCTTCAGGAGAAGAAAGAGATTGATGACAGGTGTACTAAATTGATTGTTTTTTTTAGGACTGTTAGACAGCATGCACAATGAGTAATAATTGTTGTTCTTTATTTCAGGTGGACCACGACATGACAGACAATATGTACATAAAGGAGAAGAAGCCACTGAATGAGCTGGAGGAGCACTTAAAGTCTCTGGAGGAGGAGTACAACCATATCAGGGAGGACTGGCGCATCACACGGGGAACAGAGGAACAGGTGAGTTAATTTGTTATCCTGTTACACTAAAGTACTTGGTCTAATTTCCATCATATCTGATGAAGTGTTTTTCTATTATATCTGGAGTAGTACTTGTTCTACCACAGCTGTTCGAATATATCTTCAATCACAACTACCTGCTAGACAAGAATTTCTTACATTGCAGCTGGTCAAGTAGTTCTTCAATTGTAGCTGTTCACGTTCATCTTATATCATTGCTGGACAAATACATCTTCATTGCAGGTGGTCAGCTAGTTATTCCGTTGCAGTTGGTCAACTAGTTCTTCCACTGGAGACGGTCAGCTACTTCTTCCATTGCAGCTGCTCAGCTACTACTTCCATTAGTGATGGTCAGCTACTTCTTCCATTGCAGTTGGTCAACTACTTCTTCTATTGGAGATGGTCAGCTACTTCTTTCATTGCAGGTGGTCAACTACTTCTTCCATTGCAGGTGGTCAACTACTTCTTTTCTTGCAGCTGGTCAGCTACTTCTTCCATTGGAGGTGATCAACTACTTCTTTTCTTGCAGCTGGTCAGCTACTACTTCCACTGCAGGTGATAAACTACTTCTTTTCTTGTAGCTGGTCAGTTACTTCTTCCATTGCAGGTGGTCAACTACTTCTTCCATTGCAGGTGGTCAACTACTTTTTCCATTGGAGATGGTCAACTACTTTTACCATTGGAGATGGTCAACTACTTCTTCCATTGTAGCTGGTCAGCTACTTCTTCCATTGTAGCTGGTCAATTACTTCTTCCCTTGCAACTGGTCAGCTAATTCATCCATTTCAGGTGGTCAACTAGTTTTTACATTGGAGATGGTCAGCTACTTGTTACATTGCAGGTGGTCAATTACTTCTTCCTTTGGAGATGGTCAACTACTTCTTCCATTGGAGATGGTCAACTACTTCTTCCATTGCAGCTGGTCAACTACTTCTTCCATTGGAGACGGTCAACTACTTCTTCCATTGCAGCTGGTCAAATAATTCTTCCATTGCAGGTGGTCAAGTACTTCTTCCATTGCAGGTGGTCAACTACTTTTCTATTGGAGATGGTCAGTTACTTCTTCCATTACAGGTGATAAACTACTTCTTTTCTTGCAGCTGGTCAGCTACTTCTTCCATTGTAGGTGATCAACTACTTCTTTTCTTGCAGCTGGTCAGCTACTTCTTCCATTGCAGGTGGTCAACTACTTCTTCCATTGCAGGTGGTCAACTACTTCTTCCATTGCAGGTGGTCAACTACTTTTTCCATTGGAGATGGTCAACTACTTTTACCATTGGAGATGGTCAACTACTTCTTCCATTGCAGCTGGTCAGCTACTTCTTCCATTGTAGGTGGTCAAGTACTTCTTCCCTTGCAACTGGTCAGCTAATTCATCCATTTCAGGTGGTCAACTAGTTTTTACATTGGAGATGGTCAACTACTTCTTCCATTGCAGGTGGTCAACTACTTTTTCCATTGGAGATGGTCAACTACTTTTACCATTGGAGATGGTCAACTACTTCTTCCATTGCAGCTGGTCAGCTACTTCTTCCATTGTAGGTGGTCAAGTACTTCTTCCCTTGCAACTGGTCAGCTAATTCATCCATTTCAGGTGGTCAACTAGTTTTTACATTGGAGATGGTCAACTACTTCTTCCATTTCAGGTGGTCAACTACTTTTTACATTGGAGATGGTCAGCTGCTTGTTACATTGCAGGTGGTCAATTACTTCTTCCTTTGGAGATGGTCAACAACTTCTTCCATTGGAGATGGTCAACTACTTCTTCCATTGCAGCTGGTCAACTACTTCTTCCATTTGAGACGGTCAACTACTTCTTCCATTGCAGCTGGTTAACTACTTCCATTGCACCTGGTCAACTACTTCTTCCATTGCAGCTGGTCAAATAATTCTTGTATTGCAGCTGGTCAACTACTTCTTACATTACAGCTGGGCAACTACTTCTTCCATTGCAGCTGCTCAAGTACTTCTTCCATTGCAGCTGGTCAGCTATTACTTCCATTCCAGCTGGTCAATTACTTCTTCCATTCCAGATGGTCAGCTATTTCATTCATTGCAGGTGGTCAACTACTTCTTTCATTGCAGCTGATCAACTAGTTCTTCCATTGGAGATGGTCAATTACTTCTTCCATTGCAGCTGGTTAACTACTTCTTCAATTGCTGCTAGCCAGCTACTTCTTTCATTGCAGCTACTTCTTCCATTGCAGGTGGTCAACTACTTCTTCCATTGCAGCTGGTCAGCTATTACTTCCATTCCAGCTGGTCAATTACTTCTTCCATTCCAGATGGTCAGCTATTTCATTCATTGCAGGTGGTCAACTACTTCTTTCAATGCAGCTGGTCAACTAGATCTTCTTTTGGAGATGGTCAATTACTTCTTCCATTGCAGCTGGTTAACTACTTCTTCAATAGCAGCTGGTCAACTGCTTCTTCCATTGGAGATGGTCAGCTACTTCTTAAATTGCAGGTGGTCAACTACTTCTTCCATTGCAGTAGGTCAACTACTTCTTCCATTGCAGGTGGTCAACTACTTCTTTCATTGCAGGTCGTCAACTACTTCTTCCATTGCAGCTGGTCAACTACTACATTCATTGCAGCTGGTCAAGTAGTTCTTCAATTGGAGCTGGTCAAGTACTTCTTCCATCGCAGCTGGTAAAATACTTCTTGAATGAAACTAGTCAGTTACTTCTTCCATTGCAGGTGATAAACTACTTCTGCCATTGTAGCTGGTCAACTACTTCTTCCATTGCAGCTGCCCAAGTACTTCTTCTATTGCAATTGTGCAATAATTTATTGTTTTTCTTCAGTAGAAGAAAGAGATTGATGACAGGTGTACTAAGTGTATTGGGTTTTTTAGGACTGTTAGACAGCATGCACAATGAGTAATAATTGTTGTTCTTTATTTCAGGTGGACCACGACATGACAGACAATATGTACATATAACAGAAGAAGCCACTGAATGAGCTGGAGGAGCACTTGAAGTCTCTGGAGGAGGAGTACAACTATATCAGGGAGGAATGGCGCATCACACGGGGAACAGAGGAAGAGGTGAGTTAAGTTGTTATCTTGTCACACTAAAGTACTTGGTCTAATTTCCATTATATCTGATAAAGTGTTTTTCTAGTATATCTGGAGTAGTACTTGTTCTACCACAGCTGGTCAAATATATCTTCAATCACAAGTACCTGCTAGACAAGAATTTCTTACATTGCAGCCGGTCAAGTAGTTCTTCAATAGTAGCTATTGCCGTACTTCTTACGTCATTGCTGGACAAATACATCTTCATTGCATGTGGTCAGCTAGTTATTCCATTGCAGTTGGTCAACTACTTCTTCCACTGGAGACGGTCAGCTACTTCTTCCATTGCAGCTGCTCAGCTACTACTTCCATTAGTGATGGTCAGCTACTTCTTCCATTGAAGTTGGTCAACTACTTCTTCTATTGGAGATGGTCAGCTACTTCTTTCATTGCAGTTGGTCAACTACTTCTTCCATTGCAGCTGGTCAACTTCTTCACTTGCAGCTGGGCAACTACTTCTTTCATTGCACCTGGTCAAATACTTCTTCCATCGGAGCTGGTCAACTACATCTTCCATTGCATGTGGTCAAGTACTTCTTCCATTGCAGGTGGTCAACTACTTTTCTATTGGAGATGGTCAGCTACTTCTTTCATTGCAGGTGATCAACTACTTCTTCCATTGCAGGTGGTCAACTACTTCTTCCATTGGAGATGGTCAAGTACTTCTTCCATTGCAGGTGGTCAACTTCTTTTCTATTGGAGATTGTCAGTTACTTCTTTCATTGCAGGTGATCAACTACTTCTTTTCTTGCAGCTGGTCAGCTACTTCTTCCATTGCAGGTGGTCAACTACATCTTCCATTGCAGGTTGTCAAATACTTTTTCCGTTGGAGATGGTCAACTACATTTACCATTGGAGATGGTCAACTACTTCTTCCATTGCAGCTGGTCAGCTACTTCTTCCATTTTAGGTGGTCAATTACTTCTTCCCTTGAAACTGGTCAGCTAATTCATCTATTTCAGGTGGTCAACTAGTTTTTACATTGGAGATGGTCAACTACTTCTTCCATTTCAGGTGGTCAACTACTTTTTACATTGGAGACGGTCAGCTACTTGTTACATTGCAGGTGGTCAATTACATCTTCCTTTGGAGATGGTCAACTACTTCTTCCATTGCTGCTCGTCAAGTACTTCTTCCATTGCAACTGTGCATTAATTTTATTGTTTTTCTTCAGGAGAAGAAAGAGATTGATGACAGGTGTACTAAATTGATTGTTTTTTTTAGGACTGTTAGACAGCATGCACAATGAGTAATAATTGTTGTTCTTTATTTCAGGTGGACCACGACATGACAGACAATATGTACATAAAGGAGAAGAAGCCACTGAATGAGCTGGAGGAGCACTTGAAGTCCCTGGAGGAGGAGTACAACCATATCAGGGAGGACTGGCGCATCACACGGGGAACAGAGGAACAGGTGAGTTAATTTGTTATCCTGTTACACTAAAGTACTTGGTCTAATTTCCATCATATCTGATGAAGTGTTTTTCTATTATATCTGGAGTAGTACTTGTTCTACCACAGCTGTTGAAATATATCTTCAATCACAACTACCTGCTAGACAAGAATTTCTTACATTGCAGCTGGTCAAGTAGTTCTTGAATTGTAGCTGTTCACGTTCATCTTATATCATTGCTGGACAAATACATCTTCATTGCAGGTGGTCAGCTAGTTATTCCGTTGCAGTTGGTCAACTAGTTCTTCCACTGGAGACGGTCAGCTACTTCTTCCATTGCAGCTGCTCGGCTACTACTTCCATTAGTGATGGTCAGCTACTTCTTCCATTGCAGTTGGTCAACTACTTCTTCTATTGGAGATGGTCAGCTACTTCTTTCATTGCAGGTGGTCAACTACTTCTTCCATTGCAGGTGGTCAGCTACTTCTTCCATTGCAGGTGGTCAACTACTTCTTTTCTTGCAGCTGGTCAGCTACTTCTTCCATTGCAGGTGATCAACTACTTCTTTTCTTGCAGCTGGTCAGCTACTACTTCCACTGCAGGTGATCAACTACTTCTTTTCTTGTAGCTGGTCAGTTACTTCTTCCATTGCAGGTGGTCAACTACTTCTTCCATTGCAGGTGGTCAACTACTTTTTCCATTGGAGATGGTCAACTACTTTTACCATTGGAGATGGTCAACTACTTCTTCCATTGTAGCTGGTCAGCTACTTCTTCCATTGTAGGTGGTCAATTACTTCTTCCCTTGCAACTGGTCAGCTAATTCATCCATTTCAGGTGGTCAACTAGTTTTTACATTGGAGATGGTCAAGTACTTCTGCCATTTCAGGTGGTCAACTACTTCTTCCTTTGGAGATGGTCAACTACTTCTTCCATTGCAGCTGGTCAAATAATTCTTGTATTGCAGCTCGTCAACTATTTCTTCCATTGCAGCTGCTCAAGTACTTCTTCCACTGCAATTGTGCACTAAATTTCTTGTTTTTCTTCAGAAGAAGAAAGAGATTGATGACAGGTGTACTAAATTGATTGGTTTTTTTATAGGACTGTTAGACAGGATGCACAATGAGTAATAATTGTTGTTCTTTATTTCAGGTGGACCACGACATGACAGACACTATGTACATCAAGGAGAAGAAGCCGCTGAATGAGGTGGAGGAGCACTTGAAGTCTCTGGAGGAGGAGTACAACCATATCAGGGAGGACTGTCGCATCACACGGGGAACAGAGGAAGAGGTGAGTTAAGTTGTTATCTTGTCACACTAAAGTACTTTGTCTAATTTCCATCATATCTGATGAAGTGTTTTTCTAGTATATCTGGAGTAGTACTTGTTCTACCACAGCTGGTCAAATATATCTTCAATCACAAGTACCTGCTAGACAAGAATTTCTTACATTGCAGCTGGTCAAGTAGTTCTTCAATAGTAGCTGTTCATGTACTTCTTACATCATTGCTGGACAAATACATCTTCATTGTTTGTAGTCAGCTAGTTATTCCGTTGCAGTTGGTCAACTACTTCTTCCACTGGAGATGGTCAGCTACTTCTTCCATTAGTGATGGTCAGCTACTTCTTCCATTGCAGTTGGTCAACTACTTCTTCTATTGGATATGGTCAGCTACTTCTTTCATTGCAGTTGGTCAACTACTTCTTTCATTGCATCTGGTCAACTACTTCTTCCATTGCAGGTGGTCAGCTACTTCTTCCATTGCAGGTGGTCAACTACTTCTTTTCTTGCAGCTGGTCAGCTACTTTTTCCATTGCAGGAGGTCAACTACTTCTTCCATTGCAGGTGGTCAACTACTTTTTCCATTGGAGATGGTCAACTACTTTTTCCATTGGAGATGGTCAACTACTTCTTCCATTACAGCTGGTCAACTACTTCTTCCATTGCAGATGGTCAAGTACTTCTTCCATTGCAGGTGGTCAACTACTTTTCTATTGGAGATGGTCAGCTACTTCTTTCATTGCAGGTGATCAACTACTTCTTCCATTGCAGGTGGTCAACTACTTCTTCCATTGGAGATGGTCAAGTACTTCTTCCATTGCAGGTGGTCAACTACTTTTCTATTGGAGATGGTCAGTTACCTCTTTCATTGCAGGTGATCAACTACTTCTTTTCTTGCAGCTGGTCAGCTACTTCTTCCATTGCAGGTGATCAACTACTTTTTTCTTGCAGCTAGTCAGCTACTTCTTCCTTTGCAGGTGGTCAACTACTTCTTCCATTGCAGGTGGTCAACTACTTTTTCCATTGGAGATGGTAAACTACTTTTACCATTGGAGATGGTCAACTACTTCTTCCATTGCAGCTGGTTAGCTACTTCTTCCATTGTAGGTGGTCAATTACTTCTTCCCTTGCAACTGGTCAGCTAATTCATCTATTTCAGTTGGTCAACTACTTTTACCATTGGAGATGGTCAGCTACTTGTTACATTGCAGGTGGTCAATTACTTCTTCCTTTGGAGATGGTCAACTACTTCTTCCATTGCAGCTGGTCAACTACTTCTTCCATTGGAGACGGTCAACTACTTCTTCCATTGCAGCTGTTTAACTACTTCCATTGCAGCTGGTCAACTACTTCTTCCATTGCAGCTGGTCAAATAATTCTTGTATTGCAGCTGGTCAACTACTTCGTCCATTACAGCTGGTCAACTACTTCTTCCATTGCAGCTGCTCAAGTTCTTCTTCCATTGCAATTGTGCTCTAAATTTATTGTTTTTCTTCAGAAGAAGAACGAGATTGATGACTCGTTTACTAAATATTTATTGTTTTTTTAGGACTGTTAGACAGCATGCACAATGAGTAATAATTGTTGTTCTTTATTTCAGGACGACCACGACATGACAGACAATAAGTACATAAAGGAGAAGAAGCCACTGAATGAGCTGGAGGAGCACTTGAAGTCCCTGTAGGAGGAGTACAACCATATCAGGGAGGACTGGCGCATCACACGGGGAACAGAGGAAGAGGTGAGTTAAGTTGTTATCTTGTCACACTATAGTACTTGGTCTAATTTCCATCATATCTGATGAAGTGTTTTTCTATTATATCTGGAGTAGTACTTGTTCTACCACAGCTGGTCAAATATATCTTCAATCACAACTACCTGCTAGACAAGAATTTCTTACATTGCAGCTGGTCAAGTAGTCCTTCAATAGTAACTGTTCACGTACTTCTTACATCATTGCTGGACAAATACATCTTCATTGCATGTGGTCAGCTAGTTATTCCATTGCAGTTGGTCAACTACTTCTTCCACTGGAGACGGTCAGCTACTTCTTCCATTGCAGCTGCTCAGCTACTACTTCCATTAGTGATGGTCAGCTACTTCTTCCATTGAAGTTGGTCAACTACTTCTTCTATTGGAGATGGTCAGCTACTTCTTTCATTGCAGGTGGTCAACTACTTCTTCCATTGCAGCTGATCAACTTCTTCACTTGCAGCTGGTCAACTACTTCTTTCATTGCAGCTGGTCAAATACTTCTTCCATCGGAGCTGGTCAACTACATCTTCCATTGCATGTGGTCAAGTACTTCTTCCATTGCAGGTGGTCAACTACTTTTCTATTGGAGATGGTCAGCTACTTCTTTCATTGCAGGTGATCAACTACTTCTTCCATTGCAGGTGGTCAACTACTTCTTCCATTGGAGATGGTCAACTACTTCTTCCTTTGGAGATGGTCAACTACTTCTTCCATTGGAGATTGTCAACTACTTCTTCCATTGCAGCTGGTCAACTACATCTTCCATTGCATGTGGTCAAGTACTTCTTCCATTGCAGGTGGTCAACTACTTTTCTATTGGAGATGGTCAGCTACTTCTTTCATTGCAGGTGATCAACTACTTCTTCCATTGCAGGTGGTCAACTACTTCTTCCATTGGAGATGGTCAAGTACTTCTTCCATTGCAGGTGGTCAACTTCTTTTCTATTGGAGATTGCCAGTTACTTCTTTCATTGCAGGTGATCAACTACTTCTTTTCTTGCAGCTGGTCAGCTACTTCTTCCATTGCAGGTGGTCAACTACATCTTCCATTGCAGGTTGTCAAATACTTTTTCCGTTGGAGATGGTCAACTACATTTACCATTGGAGATGGTCAACTACTTCTTCCATTGCAGCTGGTCAGCTACTTCTTCCATTGTAGGTGGTCAATTACTTCTTCCCTTGCAACTGGTCAGCTAATTCATCCATTTCAGGTGGTCAACTAGTTTTTACATTGGAGATGGTCAAGTACTTCTGCCATTTCAGGTGGTCAACTACTTCTTCCTTTGGAGATGGTCAACTACTTCTTCCATTGCAGCTGGTCAAATAATTCTTGTATTGCAGCTCGTCAACTATTTCTTCCATTGCAGCTGCTCAAGTACTTCTTCCACTGCAATTGTGCACTAAATTTCTTGTTTTTCTTCAGAAGAAGAAAGAGATTGATGACAGGTGTACTAAATTGATTGGTTTTTTTATAGGACTGTTAGACAGGATGCACAATGAGTAATAATTGTTGTTCTTTATTTCAGGTGGACCACGACATGACAGACACTATGTACATCAAGGAGAAGAAGCCGCTGAATGAGGTGGAGGAGCACTTGAAGTCTCTGGAGGAGGAGTACAACCATATCAGGGAGGACTGTCGCATCACACGGGGAACAGAGGAAGAGGTGAGTTAAGTTGTTATCTTGTCACACTAAAGTACTTTGTCTAATTTCCATCATATCTGATGAAGTGTTTTTCTAGTATATCTGGAGTAGTACTTGTTCTACCACAGCTGGTCAAATATATCTTCAATCACAAGTACCTGCTAGACAAGAATTTCTTACATTGCAGCTGGTCAAGTAGTTCTTCAATAGTAGCTGTTCATGTACTTCTTACATCATTGCTGGACAAATACATCTTCATTGTTTGTAGTCAGCTAGTTATTCCGTTGCAGTTGGTCAACTACTTCTTCCACTGGAGATGGTCAGCTACTTCTTCCATTAGTGATGGTCAGCTACTTCTTCCATTGCAGTTGGTCAACTACTTCTTCTATTGGATATGGTCAGCTACTTCTTTCATTGCAGTTGGTCAACTACTTCTTTCATTGCATCTGGTCAACTACTTCTTCCATTGCAGGTGGTCAGCTACTTCTTCCATTGCAGGTGGTCAACTACTTCTTTTCTTGCAGCTGGTCAGCTACTTTTTCCATTGCAGGAGGTCAACTACTTCTTCCATTGCAGGTGGTCAACTACTTTTTCCATTGGAGATGGTCAACTACTTTTTCCATTGGAGATGGTCAACTACTTCTTCCATTACAGCTGGTCAACTACTTCTTCCATTGCAGATGGTCAAGTACTTCTTCCATTGCAGGTGGTCAACTACTTTTCTATTGGAGATGGTCAGCTACTTCTTTCATTGCAGGTGATCAACTACTTCTTCCATTGCAGGTGGTCAACTACTTCTTCCATTGGAGATGGTCAAGTACTTCTTCCATTGCAGGTGGTCAACTACTTTTCTATTGGAGATGGTCAGTTACCTCTTTCATTGCAGGTGATCAACTACTTCTTTTCTTGCAGCTGGTCAGCTACTTCTTCCATTGCAGGTGATCAACTACTTTTTTCTTGCAGCTAGTCAGCTACTTCTTCCTTTGCAGGTGGTCAACTACTTCTTCCATTGCAGGTGGTCAACTACTTTTTCCATTGGAGATGGTAAACTACTTTTACCATTGGAGATGGTCAACTACTTCTTCCATTGCAGCTGGTTAGCTACTTCTTCCATTGTAGGTGGTCAATTACTTCTTCCCTTGCAACTGGTCAGCTAATTCATCTATTTCAGTTGGTCAACTACTTTTACCATTGGAGATGGTCAGCTACTTGTTACATTGCAGGTGGTCAATTACTTCTTCCTTTGGAGATGGTCAACTACTTCTTCCATTGCAGCTGGTCAACTACTTCTTCCATTGGAGACGGTCAACTACTTCTTCCATTGCAGCTGTTTAACTACTTCCATTGCAGCTGGTCAACTACTTCTTCCATTGCAGCTGGTCAAATAATTCTTGTATTGCAGCTGGTCAACTACTTCGTCCATTACAGCTGGTCAACTACTTCTTCCATTGCAGCTGCTCAAGTTCTTCTTCCATTGCAATTGTGCTCTAAATTTATTGTTTTTCTTCAGAAGAAGAACGAGATTGATGACTCGTTTACTAAATATTTATTGTTTTTTTAGGACTGTTAGACAGCATGCACAATGAGTAATAATTGTTGTTCTTTATTTCAGGACGACCACGACATGACAGACAATAAGTACATAAAGGAGAAGAAGCCACTGAATGAGCTGGAGGAGCACTTGAAGTCCCTGTAGGAGGAGTACAACCATATCAGGGAGGACTGGCGCATCACACGGGGAACAGAGGAAGAGGTGAGTTAAGTTGTTATCTTGTCACACTATAGTACTTGGTCTAATTTCCATCATATCTGATGAAGTGTTTTTCTATTATATCTGGAGTAGTACTTGTTCTACCACAGCTGGTCAAATATATCTTCAATCACAACTACCTGCTAGACAAGAATTTCTTACATTGCAGCTGGTCAAGTAGTCCTTCAATAGTAACTGTTCACGTACTTCTTACATCATTGCTGGACAAATACATCTTCATTGCATGTGGTCAGCTAGTTATTCCATTGCAGTTGGTCAACTACTTCTTCCACTGGAGACGGTCAGCTACTTCTTCCATTGCAGCTGCTCAGCTACTACTTCCATTAGTGATGGTCAGCTACTTCTTCCATTGAAGTTGGTCAACTACTTCTTCTATTGGAGATGGTCAGCTACTTCTTTCATTGCAGGTGGTCAACTACTTCTTCCATTGCAGCTGATCAACTTCTTCACTTGCAGCTGGTCAACTACTTCTTTCATTGCAGCTGGTCAAATACTTCTTCCATCGGAGCTGGTCAACTACATCTTCCATTGCATGTGGTCAAGTACTTCTTCCATTGCAGGTGGTCAACTACTTTTCTATTGGAGATGGTCAGCTACTTCTTTCATTGCAGGTGATCAACTACTTCTTCCATTGCAGGTGGTCAACTACTTCTTCCATTGGAGATGGTCAACTACTTCTTCCTTTGGAGATGGTCAACTACTTCTTCCATTGGAGATTGTCAACTACTTCTTCCATTGCAGCTGGTCAACTACATCTTCCATTGCATGTGGTCAAGTACTTCTTCCATTGCAGGTGGTCAACTACTTTTCTATTGGAGATGGTCAGCTACTTCTTTCATTGCAGGTGATCAACTACTTCTTCCATTGCAGGTGGTCAACTACTTCTTCCATTGGAGATGGTCAAGTACTTCTTCCATTGCAGGTGGTCAACTTCTTTTCTATTGGAGATTGCCAGTTACTTCTTTCATTGCAGGTGATCAACTACTTCTTTTCTTGCAGCTGGTCAGCTACTTCTTCCATTGCAGGTGGTCAACTACATCTTCCATTGCAGGTTGTCAAATACTTTTTCCGTTGGAGATGGTCAACTACATTTACCATTGGAGATGGTCAACTACTTCTTCCATTGCAGCTGGTCAGCTACTTCTTCCATTGTAGGTGGTCAATTACTTCTTCCCTTGAAACTGGTCAGCTAATTCATCTATTTCAGGTGGTCAACTAGTTTTTACATTGGAGATGGTCAACTACTTCTTCCATTTCAGGTGGTCAACTACTTTTTACATTGGAGATGGTGAGCTACTTGTTACATTGCAGGTGGTCAATTACATCTTCCTTTGGAGATGGTCAACTACTTCTTCCATTGCAGCTGGTCAATTACTTCTTCCATTGCAATTGTGCACTAATTTTATTGTTTTTCTTCAGGAGAAGAAAGAGATTGATGACATGTGTACTAAATTGATTGTTTTTTTAGGACTGTTAGACAGCATGCACAATGAGTAATAATTGTTGTTCTTTATTTCAGGTGGACCACGACATGACAGACAATATGTACATAAAGGAGAAGAAGCCACTGAATGAGCTGGAGGAGCACTTAAAGTCTCTGGAGGAGGAGTACAACCATATCAGGGAGGACTGGCGCATCACACGGGGAACAGAGGAACAGGTGAGTTAATTTGTTATCCTGTTACACTAAAGTACTTGGTCTAATTTCCATCATATCTGATGAAGTGTTTTTCTATTATATCTGGAGTAGTACTTGTTCTACCACAGCTGTTCAAATATATCTTCAATCACAACTACCTGCTAGACAAGAATTTCTTACATTGCAGCTGGTCAAGTAGTTCTTCAATTGTAGCTGTTCACGTTCATCTTATATCATTGCTGGACAAATACATCTTCATTGCAGGTGGTCAGCTAGTTATTCCGTTGCAGTTGGTCAACTAGTTCTTCCACTGGAGACGGTCAGCTACTTCTTCCATTGCAGCTGCTCAGCTACTACTTCCATTAGTGATGGTCAGCTACTTCTTCCATTGCAGTTGGTCAACTACTTCTTCTATTGGAGATGGTCAGCTACTTCTTTCATTGCAGGTGGTCAACTACTTCTTCCATTGCAGGTGGTCAGCTACTTCTTCCATTGCAGGTGGTCAACTACTTCTTTTCTTGCAGCTGGTCAGCTACTTCTTCCATTGCAGGTGATCAACTACTTCTTTTCTTGCAGCTGGTCAGCTACTACTTCCACTGCAGGTGATCAACTACTTCTTTTCTTGTATCTGGTCAGTTACTTCTTCCATTGCAGGTGGTCAACTACTTCTTCCATTGCAGGTGGTCAACTACTTTTTCCATTGGAGATGGTCAACTACTTTTACCATTGGAGATGGTCAACTACTTCTTCCATTGTAGCTGGTCAGCTACTTCTTCCATTGTAGGTGGTCAATTACTTCTTCCCTTGCAACTGGTCAGCTAATTCATCCATTTCAGGTGGTCAACTAGTTTTTACATTGGAGATGGTCAAGTACTTCTGCCATTTCAGGTGGTCAACTACTTCTTCCTTTGGAGATGGTCAACTACTTCTTCCATTGGAGATTGTCAACTACTTCTTCCATTGCAGCTGGTCAACTACTTCTTCCATTGCAGCTGGTCAAATAATTCTTGTATTGCAGCTCGTCAACTATTTCTTCCATTGCAGCTGCTCAAGTACTTCTTCCACTGCAATTGTGCACTAAATTTCTTGTTTTTCTTCAGAAGAAGAAAGAGATTGATGACAGGTGTACTAAATTGATTGGTTTTTTTAGGACTGTTAGACAGGATGCACAATGAGTAATAATTGTTGTTCTTTATTTCAGGTGGACCACGACATGACAGACACTATGTACATCAAGGAGAAGAAGCCGCTGAATGAGGTGGAGGAGCACTTGAAGTCTCTGGAGGAGGAGTACAACCATATCAGGGAGGACTGTCGCATCACACGGGGAACAGAGGAAGAGGTGAGTTAAGTTGTTATCTTGTCACACTAAAGTACTTGGTCTAATTTCCATCATATCTGATGAAATGTTTTTCTAGTATATCTGGAGTAGTACTTGTTCTACCACAGCTGGTCAAATATATCTTCAATCACAAGTACCTGCTAGACAAGAATTTCTTACATTGCAGCTGGTCAAGTAGTTCTTCAATAGTAGCTGTTCATGTACTTCTTACATCATTGCTGGACAAATACATCTTCATTGTTTGTAGTCAGCTAGTTATTCCGTTGCAGTTGGTCAACTACTTCTTCCACTGGAGATGGTCAGCTACTTCTTCCATTAGTGATGGTCAGCTACTTCTTCCATTGCAGTTGGTCAACTACTTCTTCTATTGGATATGGTCAGCTACTTCTTTCATTGCAGTTGGTCAACTACTTCTTTCATTGCATCTGGTCAACTACTTCTTCCATTGCAGGTGGTCAGCTACTTTTTCCATTGCAGGTGGTCAACTACTTCTTTTCTTGCAGCTGGTCAGCTACTTTTTCCATTGCAGGAGGTCAACTACTTCTTCCGTTGCAGGTGGTCAACTACTTTTTCCATTGGAGATGGTCAACTACTTTTTCCATTGGAGATGGTCAACTACTTCTTCCATTACAGCTGGTCAACTACTTCTTCCATTGCAGATGGTCAAGTACTTCTTCCATTGCAGGTGGTCAACTACTTTTCTATTGGAGATGGTCAGCTACTTCTTTCATTGCAGGTGATCAACTACTTCTTCCATTGCAGGTGGTCAACTACTTCTTCCATTGGAGATGGTCAAGTACTTCTTCCATTGCAGGTGGTCAACTACTTTTCTATTGGAGATGGTCAGTTACCTCTTTCATTGCAGGTGATCAACTACTTCTTTTCTTGCAGCTGGTCAGCTACTTCTTCCATTGCAGGTGATCAACTACTTCTTTTCTTGCAGCTGGTCAGCTACTTCTTCCTTTGCAGGTGGTCAACTACTTCTTCCATTGCAGGTGGTCAACTACTTTTTCCATTGGAGATGGTCAACTACTTTTACCATTGGAGATGGTCAACTACTTCTTCCATTGTAGCTGGTCAGCTACTTCTTCCATTGTAGGTGGTCAATTACTTCTTCCCTTGCAACTGGTCAGCTAATTCATCCATTTCAGGTGGTCAACTAGTTTTTACATTGGAGATGGTCAAGTACTTCTGCCATTTCAGGTGGTCAACTACTTCTTCCTTTGGAGATGGTCAACTACTTCTTCCATTGGAGATTGTCAACTACTTCTTCCATTGCAGGTGGTCAGCTACTTCTTCCATTGCAGGTGGTCAACTACTTCTTTTCTTGCAGCTGGTCAGCTACTTTTTCCATTGCAGGAGGTCAACTACTTCTTCCATTGCAGGTGGTCAACTACTTTTTCCATTGGAGATGGTCAACTACTTTTTCCATTGGAGATGGTCAACTACTTCTTCCATTACAGCTGGTCAACTACTTCTTCCATTGCAGATGGTCAAGTACTTCTTCCATTGCAGGTGGTCAACTACTTTTCTATTGGAGATGGTCAGCTACTTCTTTCATTGCAGGTGATCAACTACTTCTTCCATTGCAGGTGGTCAACTACTTCTTCCATTGGAGATGGTCAAGTACTTCTTCCATTGCAGGTGGTCAACTACTTTTCTATTGGAGATGGTCAGTTACCTCTTTCATTGCAGGTGATCAACTACTTCTTTTCTTGCAGCTGGTCAGCTACTTCTTCCATTGCAGGTGATCAACTACTTTTTTCTTGCAGCTAGTCAGCTACTTCTTCCTTTGCAGGTGGTCAACTACTTCTTCCATTGCAGGTGGTCAACTACTTTTTCCATTGGAGATGGTAAACTACTTTTACCATTGGAGATGGTCAACTACTTCTTCCATTGCAGCTGGTTAGCTACTTCTTCCATTGTAGGTGGTCAATTACTTCTTCCCTTGCAACTGGTCAGCTAATTCATCTATTTCAGTTGGTCAACTACTTTTACCATTGGAGATGGTCAGCTACTTGTTACATTGCAGGTGGTCAATTACTTCTTCCTTTGGAGATGGTCAACTACTTCTTCCATTGCAGCTGGTCAACTACTTCTTCCATTGGAGACGGTCAACTACTTCTTCCATTGCAGCTGTTTAACTACTTCCATTGCAGCTGGTCAACTACTTCTTCCATTGCAGCTGGTCAAATAATTCTTGTATTGCAGCTGGTCAACTACTTCGTCCATTACAGCTGGTCAACTACTTCTTCCATTGCAGCTGCTCAAGTTCTTCTTCCATTGCAATTGTGCTCTAAATTTATTGTTTTTCTTCAGAAGAAGAACGAGATTGATGACTCGTTTACTAAATATTTATTGTTTTTTTAGGACTGTTAGACAGCATGCACAATGAGTAATAATTGTTGTTCTTTATTTCAGGACGACCACGACATGACAGACAATAAGTACATAAAGGAGAAGAAGCCACTGAATGAGCTGGAGGAGCACTTGAAGTCCCTGTAGGAGGAGTACAACCATATCAGGGAGGACTGGCGCATCACACGGGGAACAGAGGAAGAGGTGAGTTAAGTTGTTATCTTGTCACACTATAGTACTTGGTCTAATTTCCATCATATCTGATGAAGTGTTTTTCTATTATATCTGGAGTAGTACTTGTTCTACCACAGCTGGTCAAATATATCTTCAATCACAACTACCTGCTAGACAAGAATTTCTTACATTGCAGCTGGTCAAGTAGTCCTTCAATAGTAACTGTTCACGTACTTCTTACATCATTGCTGGACAAATACATCTTCATTGCATGTGGTCAGCTAGTTATTCCATTGCAGTTGGTCAACTACTTCTTCCACTGGAGACGGTCAGCTACTTCTTCCATTGCAGCTGCTCAGCTACTACTTCCATTAGTGATGGTCAGCTACTTCTTCCATTGAAGTTGGTCAACTACTTCTTCTATTGGAGATGGTCAGCTACTTCTTTCATTGCAGGTGGTCAACTACTTCTTCCATTGCAGCTGATCAACTTCTTCACTTGCAGCTGGTCAACTACTTCTTTCATTGCAGCTGGTCAAATACTTCTTCCATCGGAGCTGGTCAACTACATCTTCCATTGCATGTGGTCAAGTACTTCTTCCATTGCAGGTGGTCAACTACTTTTCTATTGGAGATGGTCAGCTACTTCTTTCATTGCAGGTGATCAACTACTTCTTCCATTGCAGGTGGTCAACTACTTCTTCCATTGGAGATGGTCAACTACTTCTTCCTTTGGAGATGGTCAACTACTTCTTCCATTGGAGATTGTCAACTACTTCTTCCATTGCAGCTGGTCAACTACATCTTCCATTGCATGTGGTCAAGTACTTCTTCCATTGCAGGTGGTCAACTACTTTTCTATTGGAGATGGTCAGCTACTTCTTTCATTGCAGGTGATCAACTACTTCTTCCATTGCAGGTGGTCAACTACTTCTTCCATTGGAGATGGTCAAGTACTTCTTCCATTGCAGGTGGTCAACTTCTTTTCTATTGGAGATTGCCAGTTACTTCTTTCATTGCAGGTGATCAACTACTTCTTTTCTTGCAGCTGGTCAGCTACTTCTTCCATTGCAGGTGGTCAACTACATCTTCCATTGCAGGTTGTCAAATACTTTTTCCGTTGGAGATGGTCAACTACATTTACCATTGGAGATGGTCAACTACTTCTTCCATTGCAGCTGGTCAGCTACTTCTTCCATTGTAGGTGGTCAATTACTTCTTCCCTTGAAACTGGTCAGCTAATTCATCTATTTCAGGTGGTCAACTAGTTTTTACATTGGAGATGGTCAACTACTTCTTCCATTTCAGGTGGTCAACTACTTTTTACATTGGAGATGGTGAGCTACTTGTTACATTGCAGGTGGTCAATTACATCTTCCTTTGGAGATGGTCAACTACTTCTTCCATTGCAGCTGGTCAATTACTTCTTCCATTGCAATTGTGCACTAATTTTATTGTTTTTCTTCAGGAGAAGAAAGAGATTGATGACATGTGTACTAAATTGATTGTTTTTTTAGGACTGTTAGACAGCATGCACAATGAGTAATAATTGTTGTTCTTTATTTCAGGTGGACCACGACATGACAGACAATATGTACATAAAGGAGAAGAAGCCACTGAATGAGCTGGAGGAGCACTTAAAGTCTCTGGAGGAGGAGTACAACCATATCAGGGAGGACTGGCGCATCACACGGGGAACAGAGGAACAGGTGAGTTAATTTGTTATCCTGTTACACTAAAGTACTTGGTCTAATTTCCATCATATCTGATGAAGTGTTTTTCTATTATATCTGGAGTAGTACTTGTTCTACCACAGCTGTTCAAATATATCTTCAATCACAACTACCTGCTAGACAAGAATTTCTTACATTGCAGCTGGTCAAGTAGTTCTTCAATTGTAGCTGTTCACGTTCATCTTATATCATTGCTGGACAAATACATCTTCATTGCAGGTGGTCAGCTAGTTATTCCGTTGCAGTTGGTCAACTAGTTCTTCCACTGGAGACGGTCAGCTACTTCTTCCATTGCAGCTGCTCAGCTACTACTTCCATTAGTGATGGTCAGCTACTTCTTCCATTGCAGTTGGTCAACTACTTCTTCTATTGGAGATGGTCAGCTACTTCTTTCATTGCAGGTGGTCAACTACTTCTTCCATTGCAGGTGGTCAGCTACTTCTTCCATTGCAGGTGGTCAACTACTTCTTTTCTTGCAGCTGGTCAGCTACTTCTTCCATTGCAGGTGATCAACTACTTCTTTTCTTGCAGCTGGTCAGCTACTACTTCCACTGCAGGTGATCAACTACTTCTTTTCTTGTATCTGGTCAGTTACTTCTTCCATTGCAGGTGGTCAACTACTTCTTCCATTGCAGGTGGTCAACTACTTTTTCCATTGGAGATGGTCAACTACTTTTACCATTGGAGATGGTCAAGTACTTCTGCCATTTCAGGTGGTCAACTACTTCTTCCTTTGGAGATGGTCAACTACTTCTTCCATTGGAGATTGTCAACTACTTCTTCCATTGCAGCTGGTCAACTACTTCTTCCATTGCAGCTGGTCAAATAATTCTTGTATTGCAGCTCGTCAACTATTTCTTCCATTGCAGCTGCTCAAGTACTTCTTCCACTGCAATTGTGCACTAAATTTCTTGTTTTTCTTCAGAAGAAGAAAGAGATTGATGACAGGTGTACTAAATTGATTGGTTTTTTTAGGACTGTTAGACAGGATGCACAATGAGTAATAATTGTTGTTCTTTATTTCAGGTGGACCACGACATGACAGACACTATGTACATCAAGGAGAAGAAGCCGCTGAATGAGGTGGAGGAGCACTTGAAGTCTCTGGAGGAGGAGTACAACCATATCAGGGAGGACTGTCGCATCACACGGGGAACAGAGGAAGAGGTGAGTTAAGTTGTTATCTTGTCACACTAAAGTACTTGGTCTAATTTCCATCATATCTGATGAAATGTTTTTCTAGTATATCTGGAGTAGTACTTGTTCTACCACAGCTGGTCAAATATATCTTCAATCACAAGTACCTGCTAGACAAGAATTTCTTACATTGCAGCTGGTCAAGTAGTTCTTCAATAGTAGCTGTTCATGTACTTCTTACATCATTGCTGGACAAATACATCTTCATTGTTTGTAGTCAGCTAGTTATTCCGTTGCAGTTGGTCAACTACTTCTTCCACTGGAGATGGTCAGCTACTTCTTCCATTAGTGATGGTCAGCTACTTCTTCCATTGCAGTTGGTCAACTACTTCTTCTATTGGATATGGTCAGCTACTTCTTTCATTGCAGTTGGTCAACTACTTCTTTCATTGCATCTGGTCAACTACTTCTTCCATTGCAGGTGGTCAGCTACTTTTTCCATTGCAGGTGGTCAACTACTTCTTTTCTTGCAGCTGGTCAGCTACTTTTTCCATTGCAGGAGGTCAACTACTTCTTCCGTTGCAGGTGGTCAACTACTTTTTCCATTGGAGATGGTCAACTACTTTTTCCATTGGAGATGGTCAACTACTTCTTCCATTACAGCTGGTCAACTACTTCTTCCATTGCAGATGGTCAAGTACTTCTTCCATTGCAGGTGGTCAACTACTTTTCTATTGGAGATGGTCAGCTACTTCTTTCATTGCAGGTGATCAACTACTTCTTCCATTGCAGGTGGTCAACTACTTCTTCCATTGGAGATGGTCAAGTACTTCTTCCATTGCAGGTGGTCAACTACTTTTCTATTGGAGATGGTCAGTTACCTCTTTCATTGCAGGTGATCAACTACTTCTTTTCTTGCAGCTGGTCAGCTACTTCTTCCATTGCAGGTGATCAACTACTTCTTTTCTTGCAGCTGGTCAGCTACTTCTTCCTTTGCAGGTGGTCAACTACTTCTTCCATTGCAGGTGGTCAACTACTTTTTCCATTGGAGATGGTCAACTACTTTTACCATTGGAGATGGTCAACTACTTCTTCCATTGTAGCTGGTCAGCTACTTCTTCCATTGTGGGTGGTCAATTACTTCTTCCCTTGCAACTGGTCAGCTAATTCATCCATTTCAGGTGGTCAACTAGTTTTTACATTGGAGATGGTCAAGTACTTCTGCCATTTCAGGTGGTCAACTACTTCTTCCTTTGGAGATGGTCAACTACTTCTTCCATTGGAGATTGTCAACTACTTCTTCCATTGCAGCTGGTCAACTACTTCTTCCATTGCAGCTGGTCAAATAATTCTTGTATTGCAGCTCGTCAACTATTTCTTCCATTGCAGCTGCTCAAGTACTTCTTCCACTGCAATTGTGCACTAAATTTCTTGTTTTTCTTCAGAAGAAGAAAGAGATTGATGACAGGTGTACTAAATTGATTGGTTTTTTTATAGGACTGTTAGACAGGATGCACAATGAGTAATAATTGTTGTTCTTTATTTCAGGTGGACCACGACATGACAGACACTATGTACATCAAGGAGAAGAAGCCGCTGAATGAGGTGGAGGAGCACTTGAAGTCTCTGGAGGAGGAGTACAACCATATCAGGGAGGACTGTCGCATCACACGGGGAACAGAGGAAGAGGTGAGTTAAGTTGTTATCTTGTCACACTAAAGTACTTGGTCTAATTTCCATCATATCTGATGAAGTGTTTTTCTAGTATATCTGGAGTAGTACTTGTTCTACCACAGCTGGTCAAATATATCTTCAATCACAAGTACCTGCTAGACAAGAATTTCTTACATTGCAGCTGGTCAAGTAGTTCTTCAATAGTAGCTGTTCATGTACTTCTTACATCATTGCTGGACAAATACATCTTCATTGTTTGTAGTCAGCTAGTTATTCCGTTGCAGTTGGTCAACTACTTCTTCCACTGGAGATGGTCAGCTACTTCTTCCATTAGTGATGGTCAGCTACTTCTTCCATTGCAGTTGGTCAACTACTTCTTCTATTGGATATGGTCAGCTACTTCTTTCATTGCAGTTGGTCAACTACTTCTTTCATTGCATCTGGTCAACTACTTCTTCCATTGCAGGTGGTCAGCTACTTCTTCCATTGCAGGTGGTCAACTACTTCTTTTCTTGCAGCTGGTCAGCTACTTTTTCCATTGCAGGAGGTCAACTACTTCTTCCATTGCATGTGGTCAACTACTTTTTCCATTGGAGATGGTCAACTACTTTTTCCATTGGAGATGGTCAACTACTTCTTCCATTACAGCTGGTCAACTACTTCTTCCATTGCAGATGGTCAAGTACTTCTTCCATTGCAGGTGGTCAACTACTTTTCTATTGGAGATGGTCAGCTACTTCTTTCATTGCAGGTGATCAACTACTTCTTCCATTGCAGGTGGTCAACTACTTCTTCCATTGGAGATGGTCAAGTACTTCTTCCATTGCAGGTGGTCAACTACTTTTCTATTGGAGATGGTCAGTTACCTCTTTCATTGCAGGTGATCAACTACTTCTTTTCTTGCAGCTGGTCAGCTACTTCTTCCATTGCAGGTGATCAACTACTTTTTTTCTTGCAGCTGGTCAGCTACTTCTTCCTTTGCAGGTGGTCAACTACTTCTTCCATTGCAGGTGGTCAACTACTTTTTCCATTGGAGATGGTAAACTACTTTTACCATTGGAGATGGTCAACTACTTCTTCCATTGCAGCTGGTTAGCTACTTCTTCCATTGTAGGTGGTCAATTACTTCTTCCCTTGCAACTGGTCAGCTAATTCATCTATTTCAGTTGGTCAACTACTTTTACCATTGGAGATGGTCAGCTACTTGTTACATTGCAGGTGGTCAATTACTTCTTCCTTTGGAGATGGTCAACTACTTCTTCCATTGGAGATGGTCAACTACTTCTTCCATTGCAGCTGGTCAACTACTTCTTCCATTGGAGACGGTCAACTACTTCTTCCATTGCAGCTGTTTAACTACTTCCATTGCAGCTGGTCAACTACTTCTTCCATTGCAGCTGGTCAAATAATTCTTGTATTGCAGCTGGTCAACTACTTCGTCCATTACAGCTGGTCAACTACTTCTTCCATTGCAGCTGCTCAAGTTCTTCTTCCATTGCAATTGTGCTCTAAATTTATTGTTTTTCTTCAGAAGAAGAACGAGATTGATGACTCGTTTACTAAATATTTATTGTTTTTTTAGGACTGTTAGACAGCATGCACAATGAGTAATAATTGTTGTTCTTTATTTCAGGACGACCACGACATGACAGACAATAAGTACATAAAGGAGAACAAGCCACTGAATGAGGTGGAGGAGCACTTGAAGTCCCTGTAGGAGGAGTACAACCATATCAGGGAGGACTGGCACATCACACGGGGAACAGAGGAAGAGGTGAGTTAAGTTGTTATCTTGTCACACTATAGTACTTGGTCTAATTTCCATCATATCTGATGAAGTGTTTTTCTATTATATCTGGAGTAGTACTTGTTCTACCACAGCTGGTCAAATATATCTTCAATCACAACTACCTGCTAGACAAGAATTTCTTACATTGCAGCTGGTCAAGTAGTCCTTCAATAGTAACTGTTCACGTACTTCTTACATCATTGCTGGACAAATACATCTTCATTGCATGTGGTCAGCTAGTTATTCCATTGCAGTTGGTCAACTACTTCTTCCACTGGAGACGGTCAGCTACTTCTTCCATTGCAGCTGCTCAGCTACTACTTCCATTAGTGATGGTCAGCTACTTCTTCCATTGAAGTTGGTCAACTACTTCTTCTATTGGAGATGGTCAGCTACTTCTTTCATTGCAGGTGGTCAACTACTTCTTCCATTGCAGCTGATCAACTTCTTCACTTGCAGCTGGTCAACTACTTCTTTCATTGCAGCTGGTCAAATACTTCTTCCATCGGAGCTGGTCAACTACATCTTCCATTGCATGTGGTCAAGTACTTCTTCCATTGCAGGTGGTCAACTACTTTTCTATTGGAGATGGTCAGCTACTTCTTTCATTGCAGGTGATCAACTACTTCTTCCATTGCAGGTGGTCAACTACTTCTTCCATTGGAGATGGTCAACTACTTCTTCCTTTGGAGATGGTCAACTACTTCTTCCATTGGAGATTGTCAACTACTTCTTCCATTGCAGCTGGTCAACTACATCTTCCATTGCATGTGGTCAAGTACTTCTTCCATTGCAGGTGGTCAACTACTTTTCTATTGGAGATGGTCAGCTACTTCTTTCATTGCAGGTGATCAACTACTTCTTCCATTGCAGGTGGTCAACTACTTCTTCCATTGGAGATGGTCAAGTACTTCTTCCATTGCAGGTGGTCAACTTCTTTTCTATTGGAGATTGCCAGTTACTTCTTTCATTGCAGGTGATCAACTACTTCTTTTCTTGCAGCTGGTCAGCTACTTCTTCCATTGCAGGTGGTCAACTACATCTTCCATTGCAGGTTGTCAAATACTTTTTCCGTTGGAGATGGTCAACTACATTTACCATTGGAGATGGTCAACTACTTCTTCCATTGCAGCTGGTCAGCTACTTCTTCCATTGTAGGTGGTCAATTACTTCTTCCCTTGAAACTGGTCAGCTAATTCATCTATTTCAGGTGGTCAACTAGTTTTTACATTGGAGATGGTCAACTACTTCTTCCATTTCAGGTGGTCAACTACTTTTTACATTGGAGATGGTGAGCTACTTGTTACATTGCAGGTGGTCAATTACATCTTCCTTTGGAGATGGTCAACTACTTCTTCCATTGCAGCTGGTCAATTACTTCTTCCATTGCAATTGTGCACTAATTTTATTGTTTTTCTTCAGGAGAAGAAAGAGATTGATGACATGTGTACTAAATTGATTGTTTTTTTAGGACTGTTAGACAGCATGCACAATGAGTAATAATTGTTGTTCTTTATTTCAGGTGGACCACGACATGACAGACAATATGTACATAAAGGAGAAGAAGCCACTGAATGAGCTGGAGGAGCACTTAAAGTCTCTGGAGGAGGAGTACAACCATATCAGGGAGGACTGGCGCATCACACGGGGAACAGAGGAACAGGTGAGTTAATTTGTTATCCTGTTACACTAAAGTACTTGGTCTAATTTCCATCATATCTGATGAAGTGTTTTTCTATTATATCTGGAGTAGTACTTGTTCTACCACAGCTGTTCAAATATATCTTCAATCACAACTACCTGCTAGACAAGAATTTCTTACATTGCAGCTGGTCAAGTAGTTCTTCAATTGTAGCTGTTCACGTTCATCTTATATCATTGCTGGACAAATACATCTTCATTGCAGGTGGTCAGCTAGTTATTCCGTTGCAGTTGGTCAACTAGTTCTTCCACTGGAGACGGTCAGCTACTTCTTCCATTGCAGCTGCTCAGCTACTACTTCCATTAGTGATGGTCAGCTACTTCTTCCATTGCAGTTGGTCAACTACTTCTTCTATTGGAGATGGTCAGCTACTTCTTTCATTGCAGGTGGTCAACTACTTCTTCCATTGCAGGTGGTCAGCTACTTCTTCCATTGCAGGTGGTCAACTACTTCTTTTCTTGCAGCTGGTCAGCTACTTCTTCCATTGCAGGTGATCAACTACTTCTTTTCTTGCAGCTGGTCAGCTACTACTTCCACTGCAGGTGATCAACTACTTCTTTTCTTGTATCTGGTCAGTTACTTCTTCCATTGCAGGTGGTCAACTACTTCTTCCATTGCAGGTGGTCAACTACTTTTTCCATTGGAGATGGTCAACTACTTTTACCATTGGAGATGGTCAACTACTTCTTCCATTGTAGCTGGTCAGCTACTTCTTCCATTGTAGGTGGTCAATTACTTCTTCCCTTGCAACTGGTCAGCTAATTCATCCATTTCAGGTGGTCAACTAGTTTTTACATTGGAGATGGTCAAGTACTTCTGCCATTTCAGGTGGTCAACTACTTCTTCCTTTGGAGATGGTCAACTACTTCTTCCATTGGAGATTGTCAACTACTTCTTCCATTGCAGCTGGTCAACTACTTCTTCCATTGCAGCTGGTCAAATAATTCTTGTATTGCAGCTCGTCAACTATTTCTTCCATTGCAGCTGCTCAAGTACTTCTTCCACTGCAATTGTGCACTAAATTTCTTGTTTTTCTTCAGAAGAAGAAAGAGATTGATGACAGGTGTACTAAATTGATTGGTTTTTTTAGGACTGTTAGACAGGATGCACAATGAGTAATAATTGTTGTTCTTTATTTCAGGTGGACCACGACATGACAGACACTATGTACATCAAGGAGAAGAAGCCGCTGAATGAGGTGGAGGAGCACTTGAAGTCTCTGGAGGAGGAGTACAACCATATCAGGGAGGACTGTCGCATCACACGGGGAACAGAGGAAGAGGTGAGTTAAGTTGTTATCTTGTCACACTAAAGTACTTGGTCTAATTTCCATCATATCTGATGAAATGTTTTTCTAGTATATCTGGAGTAGTACTTGTTCTACCACAGCTGGTCAAATATATCTTCAATCACAAGTACCTGCTAGACAAGAATTTCTTACATTGCAGCTGGTCAAGTAGTTCTTCAATAGTAGCTGTTCATGTACTTCTTACATCATTGCTGGACAAATACATCTTCATTGTTTGTAGTCAGCTAGTTATTCCGTTGCAGTTGGTCAACTACTTCTTCCACTGGAGATGGTCAGCTACTTCTTCCATTAGTGATGGTCAGCTACTTCTTCCATTGCAGTTGGTCAACTACTTCTTCTATTGGATATGGTCAGCTACTTCTTTCATTGCAGTTGGTCAACTACTTCTTTCATTGCATCTGGTCAACTACTTCTTCCATTGCAGGTGGTCAGCTACTTTTTCCATTGCAGGTGGTCAACTACTTCTTTTCTTGCAGCTGGTCAGCTACTTTTTCCATTGCAGGAGGTCAACTACTTCTTCCGTTGCAGGTGGTCAACTACTTTTTCCATTGGAGATGGTCAACTACTTTTTCCATTGGAGATGGTCAACTACTTCTTCCATTACAGCTGGTCAACTACTTCTTCCATTGCAGATGGTCAAGTACTTCTTCCATTGCAGGTGGTCAACTACTTTTCTATTGGAGATGGTCAGCTACTTCTTTCATTGCAGGTGATCAACTACTTCTTCCATTGCAGGTGGTCAACTACTTCTTCCATTGGAGATGGTCAAGTACTTCTTCCATTGCAGGTGGTCAACTACTTTTCTATTGGAGATGGTCAGTTACCTCTTTCATTGCAGGTGATCAACTACTTCTTTTCTTGCAGCTGGTCAGCTACTTCTTCCATTGCAGGTGATCAACTACTTCTTTTCTTGCAGCTGGTCAGCTACTTCTTCCTTTGCAGGTGGTCAACTACTTCTTCCATTGCAGGTGGTCAACTACTTTTTCCATTGGAGATGGTCAACTACTTTTACCATTGGAGATGGTCAACTACTTCTTCCATTGTAGCTGGTCAGCTACTTCTTCCATTGTAGGTGGTCAATTACTTCTTCCCTTGCAACTGGTCAGCTAATTCATCCATTTCAGGTGGTCAACTAGTTTTTACATTGGAGATGGTCAAGTACTTCTGCCATTTCAGGTGGTCAACTACTTCTTCCTTTGGAGATGGTCAACTACTTCTTCCATTGGAGATTGTCAACTACTTCTTCCATTGCAGCTGGTCAACTACTTCTTCCATTGCAGCTGGTCAAATAATTCTTGTATTGCAGCTCGTCAACTATTTCTTCCATTGCAGCTGCTCAAGTACTTCTTCCACTGCAATTGTGCACTAAATTTCTTGTTTTTCTTCAGAAGAAGAAAGAGATTGATGACAGGTGTACTAAATTGATTGGTTTTTTTATAGGACTGTTAGACAGGATGCACAATGAGTAATAATTGTTGTTCTTTATTTCAGGTGGACCACGACATGACAGACACTATGTACATCAAGGAGAAGAAGCCGCTGAATGAGGTGGAGGAGCACTTGAAGTCTCTGGAGGAGGAGTACAACCATATCAGGGAGGACTGTCGCATCACACGGGGAACAGAGGAAGAGGTGAGTTAAGTTGTTATCTTGTCACACTAAAGTACTTGGTCTAATTTCCATCATATCTGATGAAGTGTTTTTCTAGTATATCTGGAGTAGTACTTGTTCTACCACAGCTGGTCAAATATATCTTCAATCACAAGTACCTGCTAGACAAGAATTTCTTACATTGCAGCTGGTCAAGTAGTTCTTCAATAGTAGCTGTTCATGTACTTCTTACATCATTGCTGGACAAATACATCTTCATTGTTTGTAGTCAGCTAGTTATTCCGTTGCAGTTGGTCAACTACTTCTTCCACTGGAGATGGTCAGCTACTTCTTCCATTAGTGATGGTCAGCTACTTCTTCCATTGCAGTTGGTCAACTACTTCTTCTATTGGATATGGTCAGCTACTTCTTTCATTGCAGTTGGTCAACTACTTCTTTCATTGCATCTGGTCAACTACTTCTTCCATTGCAGGTGGTCAGCTACTTCTTCCATTGCAGGTGGTCAACTACTTCTTTTCTTGCAGCTGGTCAGCTACTTTTTCCATTGCAGGAGGTCAACTACTTCTTCCATTGCATGTGGTCAACTACTTTTTCCATTGGAGATGGTCAACTACTTTTTCCATTGGAGATGGTCAACTACTTCTTCCATTACAGCTGGTCAACTACTTCTTCCATTGCAGATGGTCAAGTACTTCTTCCATTGCAGGTGGTCAACTACTTTTCTATTGGAGATGGTCAGCTACTTCTTTCATTGCAGGTGATCAACTACTTCTTCCATTGCAGGTGGTCAACTACTTCTTCCATTGGAGATGGTCAAGTACTTCTTCCATTGCAGGTGGTCAACTACTTTTCTATTGGAGATGGTCAGTTACCTCTTTCATTGCAGGTGATCAACTACTTCTTTTCTTGCAGCTGGTCAGCTACTTCTTCCATTGCAGGTGATCAACTACTTTTTTTCTTGCAGCTGGTCAGCTACTTCTTCCTTTGCAGGTGGTCAACTACTTCTTCCATTGCAGGTGGTCAACTACTTTTTCCATTGGAGATGGTAAACTACTTTTACCATTGGAGATGGTCAACTACTTCTTCCATTGCAGCTGGTTAGCTACTTCTTCCATTGTAGGTGGTCAATTACTTCTTCCCTTGCAACTGGTCAGCTAATTCATCTATTTCAGTTGGTCAACTACTTTTACCATTGGAGATGGTCAGCTACTTGTTACATTGCAGGTGGTCAATTACTTCTTCCTTTGGAGATGGTCAACTACTTCTTCCATTGGAGATGGTCAACTACTTCTTCCATTGCAGCTGGTCAACTACTTCTTCCATTGGAGACGGTCAACTACTTCTTCCATTGCAGCTGTTTAACTACTTCCATTGCAGCTGGTCAACTACTTCTTCCATTGCAGCTGGTCAAATAATTCTTGTATTGCAGCTGGTCAACTACTTCGTCCATTACAGCTGGTCAACTACTTCTTCCATTGCAGCTGCTCAAGTTCTTCTTCCATTGCAATTGTGCTCTAAATTTATTGTTTTTCTTCAGAAGAAGAACGAGATTGATGACTCGTTTACTAAATATTTATTGTTTTTTTAGGACTGTTAGACAGCATGCACAATGAGTAATAATTGTTGTTCTTTATTTCAGGACGACCACGACATGACAGACAATAAGTACATAAAGGAGAACAAGCCACTGAATGAGCTGCAGGAGCACTTGAAGTCCCTGTAGGAGGAGTACAACCATATCAGGGAGGACTGGCACATCACACGGGGAACAGAGGAAGAGGTGAGTTAAGTTGTTATCTTGTCACACTATAGTACTTGGTCTAATTTCCATCATATCTGATGAAGTGTTTTTCTATTATATCTGGAGTAGTACTTGTTCTACCACAGCTGGTCAAATATATCTTCAATCACAACTACCTGCTAGACAAGAATTTCTTACATTGCAGCTGGTCAAGTAGTCCTTCAATAGTAACTGTTCACGTACTTCTTACATCATTGCTGGACAAATACATCTTCATTGCATGTGGTCAGCTAGTTATTCCATTGCAGTTGGTCAACTACTTCTTCCACTGGAGACGGTCAGCTACTTCTTCCATTGCAGCTGCTCAGCTACTACTTCCATTAGTGATGGTCAGCTACTTCTTCCATTGAAGTTGGTCAACTACTTCTTCTATTGGAGATGGTCAGCTACTTCTTTCATTGCAGGTGGTCAACTACTTCTTCCATTGCAGCTGATCAACTTCTTCACTTGCAGCTGGTCAACTACTTCTTTCATTGCAGCTGGTCAAATACTTCTTCCATCGGAGCTGGTCAACTACATCTTCCATTGCATGTGGTCAAGTACTTCTTCCATTGCAGGTGGTCAACTACTTTTCTATTGGAGATGGTCAGCTACTTCTTTCATTGCAGGTGATCAACTACTTCTTCCATTGCAGGTGGTCAACTACTTCTTCCATTGGAGATGGTCAACTACTTCTTCCTTTGGAGATGGTCAACTACTTCTTCCATTGGAGATTGTCAACTACTTCTTCCATTGCAGCTGGTCAACTACATCTTCCATTGCATGTGGTCAAGTACTTCTTCCATTGCAGGTGGTCAACTACTTTTCTATTGGAGATGGTCAGCTACTTCTTTCATTGCAGGTGATCAACTACTTCTTCCATTGCAGGTGGTCAACTACTTCTTCCATTGGAGATGGTCAAGTACTTCTTCCATTGCAGGTGGTCAACTTCTTTTCTATTGGAGATTGCCAGTTACTTCTTTCATTGCAGGTGATCAACTACTTCTTTTCTTGCAGCTGGTCAGCTACTTCTTCCATTGCAGGTGGTCAACTACATCTTCCATTGCAGGTTGTCAAATACTTTTTCCGTTGGAGATGGTCAACTACATTTACCATTGGAGATGGTCAACTACTTCTTCCATTGCAGCTGGTCAGCTACTTCTTCCATTGTAGGTGGTCAATTACTTCTTCCCTTGAAACTGGTCAGCTAATTCATCTATTTCAGGTGGTCAACTAGTTTTTACATTGGAGATGGTCAACTACTTCTTCCATTTCAGGTGGTCAACTACTTTTTACATTGGAGATGGTGAGCTACTTGTTACATTGCAGGTGGTCAATTACATCTTCCTTTGGAGATGGTCAACTACTTCTTCCATTGCAGCTGGTCAATTACTTCTTCCATTGCAATTGTGCACTAATTTTATTGTTTTTCTTCAGGAGAAGAAAGAGATTGATGACATGTGTACTAAATTGATTGTTTTTTTAGGACTGTTAGACAGCATGCACAATGAGTAATAATTGTTGTTCTTTATTTCAGGTGGACCACGACATGACAGACAATATGTACATAAAGGAGAAGAAGCCACTGAATGAGCTGGAGGAGCACTTAAAGTCTCTGGAGGAGGAGTACAACCATATCAGGGAGGACTGGCGCATCACACGGGGAACAGAGGAACAGGTGAGTTAATTTGTTATCCTGTTACACTAAAGTACTTGGTCTAATTTCCATCATATCTGATGAAATGTTTTTCTATTATATCTGGAGTAGTACTTGTTCTACCACAGCTGTTCAAATATATCTTCAATCACAACTACCTGCTAGACAAGAATTTCTTACATTGCAGCTGGTCAAGTAGTTCTTCAATTGTAGCTGTTCACGTTCATCTTATATCATTGCTGGACAAATACATCTTCATTGCAGGTGGTCAGCTAGTTATTCCGTTGCAGTTGGTCAACTAGTTCTTCCACTGGAGACGGTCAGCTACTTCTTCCATTGCAGCTGCTCAGCTACTACTTCCATTAGTGATGGTCAGCTACTTCTTCCATTGCAGTTGGTCAACTACTTCTTCTATTGGAGATGGTCAGCTACTTCTTTCATTGCAGGTGGTCAACTACTTCTTCCATTGCAGGTGGTCAGCTACTTCTTCCATTGCAGGTGGTCAACTACTTCTTTTCTTGCAGCTGGTCAGCTACTTCTTCCATTGCAGGTGATCAACTACTTCTTTTCTTGCAGCTGGTCAGCTACTACTTCCACTGCAGGTGATCAACTACTTCTTTTCTTGTATCTGGTCAGTTACTTCTTCCATTGCAGGTGGTCAACTACTTCTTCCATTGCAGGTGGTCAACTACTTTTTCCATTGGAGATGGTCAACTACTTTTACCATTGGAGATGGTCAACTACTTCTTCCATTGTAGCTGGTCAGCTACTTCTTCCATTGTAGGTGGTCAATTACTTCTTCCCTTGCAACTGGTCAGCTAATTCATCCATTTCAGGTGGTCAACTAGTTTTTACATTGGAGATGGTCAAGTACTTCTGCCATTTCAGGTGGTCAACTACTTCTTCCTTTGGAGATGGTCAACTACTTCTTCCATTGGAGATTGTCAACTACTTCTTCCATTGCAGCTGGTCAACTACTTCTTCCATTGCAGCTGGTCAAATAATTCTTGTATTGCAGCTCGTCAACTATTTCTTCCATTGCAGCTGCTCAAGTACTTCTTCCACTGCAATTGTGCACTAAATTTCTTGTTTTTCTTCAGAAGAAGAAAGAGATTGATGACAGGTGTACTAAATTGATTGGTTTTTTTAGGACTGTTAGACAGGATGCACAATGAGTAATAATTGTTGTTCTTTATTTCAGGTGGACCACGACATGACAGACACTATGTACATCAAGGAGAAGAAGCCGCTGAATGAGGTGGAGGAGCACTTGAAGTCTCTGGAGGAGGAGTACAACCATATCAGGGAGGACTGTCGCATCACACGGGGAACAGAGGAAGAGGTGAGTTAAGTTGTTATCTTGTCACACTAAAGTACTTGGTCTAATTTCCATCATATCTGATGAAATGTTTTTCTAGTATATCTGGAGTAGTACTTGTTCTACCACAGCTGGTCAAATATATCTTCAATCACAAGTACCTGCTAGACAAGAATTTCTTACATTGCAGCTGGTCAAGTAGTTCTTCAATAGTAGCTGTTCATGTACTTCTTACATCATTGCTGGACAAATACATCTTCATTGTTTGTAGTCAGCTAGTTATTCCGTTGCAGTTGGTCAACTACTTCTTCCACTGGAGATGGTCAGCTACTTCTTCCATTAGTGATGGTCAGCTACTTCTTCCATTGCAGTTGGTCAACTACTTCTTCTATTGGATATTGTCAGCTACTTCTTTCATTGCAGTTGGTCAACTACTTCTTTCATTGCATCTGGTCAACTACTTCTTCCATTGCAGGTGGTCAGCTACTTTTTCCATTGCAGGTGGTCAACTACTTCTTTTCTTGCAGCTGGTCAGCTACTTTTTCCATTGCAGGAGGTCAACTACTTCTTCCGTTGCAGGTGGTCAACTACTTTTTCCATTGGAGATGGTCAACTACTTTTTCCATTGGAGATGGTCAACTACTTCTTCCATTACAGCTGGTCAACTACTTCTTCCATTGCAGATGGTCAAGTACTTCTTCCATTGCAGGTGGTCAACTACTTTTCTATTGGAGATGGTCAGCTACTTCTTTCATTGCAGGTGATCAACTACTTCTTCCATTGCAGGTGGTCAACTACTTCTTCCATTGGAGATGGTCAAGTACTTCTTCCATTGCAGGTGGTCAACTACTTTTCTATTGGAGATGGTCAGTTACCTCTTTCATTGCAGGTGATCAACTACTTCTTTTCTTGCAGCTGGTCAGCTACTTCTTCCATTGCAGGTGATCAACTACTTCTTTTCTTGCAGCTGGTCAGCTACTTCTTCCTTTGCAGGTGGTCAACTACTTCTTCCATTGCAGGTGGTCAACTACTTTTTCCATTGGAGATGGTCAACTACTTTTACCATTGGAGATGGTCAACTACTTCTTCCATTGTAGCTGGTCAGCTACTTCTTCCATTGTAGGTGGTCAATTACTTCTTCCCTTGCAACTGGTCAGCTAATTCATCCATTTCAGGTGGTCAACTAGTTTTTACATTGGAGATGGTCAAGTACTTCTGCCATTTCAGGTGGTCAACTACTTCTTCCTTTGGAGATGGTCAACTACTTCTTCCATTGGAGATTGTCAACTACTTCTTCCATTGCAGCTGGTCAACTACTTCTTCCATTGCAGCTGGTCAAATAATTCTTGTATTGCAGCTCGTCAACTATTTCTTCCATTGCAGCTGCTCAAGTACTTCTTCCACTGCAATTGTGCACTAAATTTCTTGTTTTTCTTCAGAAGAAGAAAGAGATTGATGACAGGTGTACTAAATTGATTGGTTTTTTTATAGGACTGTTAGACAGGATGCACAATGAGTAATAATTGTTGTTCTTTATTTCAGGTGGACCACGACATGACAGACACTATGTACATCAAGGAGAAGAAGCCGCTGAATGAGGTGGAGGAGCACTTGAAGTCTCTGGAGGAGGAGTACAACCATATCAGGGAGGACTGTCGCATCACACGGGGAACAGAGGAAGAGGTGAGTTAAGTTGTTATCTTGTCACACTAAAGTACTTGGTCTAATTTCCATCATATCTGATGAAGTGTTTTTCTAGTATATCTGGAGTAGTACTTGTTCTACCACAGCTGGTCAAATATATCTTCAATCACAAGTACCTGCTAGACAAGAATTTCTTACATTGCAGCTGGTCAAGTAGTTCTTCAATAGTAGCTGTTCATGTACTTCTTACATCATTGCTGGACAAATACATCTTCATTGTTTGTAGTCAGCTAGTTATTCCGTTGCAGTTGGTCAACTACTTCTTCCACTGGAGATGGTCAGCTACTTCTTCCATTAGTGATGGTCAGCTACTTCTTCCATTGCAGTTGGTCAACTACTTCTTCTATTGGATATGGTCAGCTACTTCTTTCATTGCAGTTGGTCAACTACTTCTTTCATTGCATCTGGTCAACTACTTCTTCCATTGCAGGTGGTCAGCTACTTCTTCCATTGCAGGTGGTCAACTACTTCTTTTCTTGCAGCTGGTCAGCTACTTTTTCCATTGCAGGAGGTCAACTACTTCTTCCATTGCATGTGGTCAACTACTTTTTCCATTGGAGATGGTCAACTACTTTTTCCATTGGAGATGGTCAACTACTTCTTCCATTACAGCTGGTCAACTACTTCTTCCATTGCAGATGGTCAAGTACTTCTTCCATTGCAGGTGGTCAACTACTTTTCTATTGGAGATGGTCAGCTACTTCTTTCATTGCAGGTGATCAACTACTTCTTCCATTGCAGGTGGTCAACTACTTCTTCCATTGGAGATGGTCAAGTACTTCTTCCATTGCAGGTGGTCAACTACTTTTCTATTGGAGATGGTCAGTTACCTCTTTCATTGCAGGTGATCAACTACTTCTTTTCTTGCAGCTGGTCAGCTACTTCTTCCATTGCAGGTGATCAACTACTTTTTTTCTTGCAGCTGGTCAGCTACTTCTTCCTTTGCAGGTGGTCAACTACTTCTTCCATTGCAGGTGGTCAACTACTTTTTCCATTGGAGATGGTAAACTACTTTTACCATTGGAGATGGTCAACTACTTCTTCCATTGCAGCTGGTTAGCTACTTCTTCCATTGTAGGTGGTCAATTACTTCTTCCCTTGCAACTGGTCAGCTAATTCATCTATTTCAGTTGGTCAACTACTTTTACCATTGGAGATGGTCAGCTACTTGTTACATTGCAGGTGGTCAATTACTTCTTCCTTTGGAGATGGTCAACTACTTCTTCCATTGGAGATGGTCAACTACTTCTTCCATTGCAGCTGGTCAACTACTTCTTCCATTGGAGACGGTCAACTACTTCTTCCATTGCAGCTGTTTAACTACTTCCATTGCAGCTGGTCAACTACTTCTTCCATTGCAGCTGGTCAAATAATTCTTGTATTGCAGCTGGTCAACTACTTCGTCCATTACAGCTGGTCAACTACTTCTTCCATTGCAGCTGCTCAAGTTCTTCTTCCATTGCAATTGTGCTCTAAATTTATTGTTTTTCTTCAGAAGAAGAACGAGATTGATGACTCGTTTACTAAATATTTATTGTTTTTTTAGGACTGTTAGACAGCATGCACAATGAGTAATAATTGTTGTTCTTTATTTCAGGACGACCACGACATGACAGACAATAAGTACATAAAGGAGAACAAGCCACTGAATGAGCTGGAGGAGCACTTGAAGTCCCTGTAGGAGGAGTACAACCATATCAGGGAGGACTGGCACATCACACGGGGAACAGAGGAAGAGGTGAGTTAAGTTGTTATCTTGTCACACTATAGTACTTGGTCTAATTTCCATCATATCTGATGAAGTGTTTTTCTATTATATCTGGAGTAGTACTTGTTCTACCACAGCTGGTCAAATATATCTTCAATCACAACTACCTGCTAGACAAGAATTTCTTACATTGCAGCTGGTCAAGTAGTCCTTCAATAGTAACTGTTCACGTACTTCTTACATCATTGCTGGACAAATACATCTTCATTGCATGTGGTCAGCTAGTTATTCCATTGCAGTTGGTCAACTACTTCTTCCACTGGAGACGGTCAGCTACTTCTTCCATTGCAGCTGCTCAGCTACTACTTCCATTAGTGATGGTCAGCTACTTCTTCCATTGAAGTTGGTCAACTACTTCTTCTATTGGAGATGGTCAGCTACTTCTTTCATTGCAGGTGGTCAACTACTTCTTCCATTGCAGCTGGTCAACTTCTTCACTTGCAGCTGGTCAACTACTTCTTTCATTGCAGCTGGTCAAATACTTCTTCCATCGGAGCTGGTCAACTACATCTTCCATTGCATGTGGTCAAGTACTTCTTCCATTGCAGGTGGTCAACTACTTTTCTATTGGAGATGGTCAGCTACTTCTTTCATTGCAGGTGATCAACTACTTCTTCCATTGCAGGTGGTCAACTACTTCTTCCATTGGAGATGGTCAACTACTTCTTCCTTTGGAGATGGTCAACTACTTCTTCCATTGGAGATTGTCAACTACTTCTTCCATTGCAGCTGGTCAACTACATCTTCCATTGCATGTGGTCAAGTACTTCTTCCATTGCAGGTGGTCAACTACTTTTCTATTGGAGATGGTCAGCTACTTCTTTCATTGCAGGTGATCAACTACTTCTTCCATTGCAGGTGGTCAACTACTTCTTCCATTGGAGATGGTCAAGTACTTCTTCCATTGCAGGTGGTCAACTTCTTTTCTATTGGAGATTGCCAGTTACTTCTTTCATTGCAGGTGATCAACTACTTCTTTTCTTGCAGCTGGTCAGCTACTTCTTCCATTGCAGGTGGTCAACTACATCTTCCATTGCAGGTTGTCAAATACTTTTTCCGTTGGAGATGGTCAACTACATTTACCATTGGAGATGGTCAACTACTTCTTCCATTGCAGCTGGTCAGCTACTTCTTCCATTGTAGGTGGTCAATTACTTCTTCCCTTGAAACTGGTCAGCTAATTCATCTATTTCAGGTGGTCAACTAGTTTTTACATTGGAGATGGTCAACTACTTCTTCCATTTCAGGTGGTCAACTACTTTTTACATTGGAGATGGTCAGCTACTTGTTACATTGCAGGTGGTCAATTACATCTTCCTTTGGAGATGGGCAACTACTTCTTCCATTGCAGCTGGTCAATTACTTCTTCCATTGCAATTGTGCACTAATTTTATTGTTTTTCTTCAGGAGAAGAAAGAGATTGATGACAGGTGTACTAAATTGATTGTTTTTTTAGGACTGTTAGACAGCATGCACAATGAGTAATAATTGTTGTTCTTTATTTCAGGTGGACCACGACATGACAGACAATATGTACATAAAGGAGAAGAAGCCACTGAATGAGCTGGAGGAGCACTTAAAGTCTCTGGAGGAGGAGTACAACCATATCAGGGAGGACTGGCGCATCACACGGGGAACAGAGGAACAGGTGAGTTAATTTGTTATCCTGTTACACTAAAGTACTTGGTCTAATTTCCATCATATCTGATAAAGTGTTTTTCTATTATATCTGGAGTAGTACTTGTTCTACCACAGCTGTTCAAATATATCTTCAATCACAACTACCTGCTAGACAAGAATTTCTTACATTGCAGCTGGTCAAGTAGTTCTTCAATTGTAGCTGTTCACTTTCATCTTATATCATTGCTGGACAAATACATCTTCATTGCAGGTGGTCAGCTAGTTATTCCGTTGCAGTTGGTCAACTAGTTCTTCCACTGGAGAC
Source organism: Oasisia sp. SBJ-2009 (assembly GCA_964017155.1). Lineage (NCBI taxonomy): Eukaryota > Metazoa > Annelida > Polychaeta > Sabellida > Siboglinidae > Oasisia > Oasisia sp. SBJ-2009. The sequence continues at coordinate 35,703,150 of OZ024859.1, forward strand.
GGTCAGCTACTTCTTCCATTGCAGCTGCTCAGCTACTACTTCCATTAGTGATGGTCAGCTACTTCTTCCATTGCAGTTGGTCAACTACTTTTACCATTGGAGATGGTCAACTACTTCTTCCATTGCAGCTGGTTAGCTACTTCTTCCATTGTAGGTGGTCAATTACTTCTTCCCTTGCAACTGGTCAGCTAATTCATCTATTTCAGGTGGTCAACTACTTTTACCATTGGAGATGGTCAGCTACTTGTTACATTGCAGGTGGTCAATTACTTCTTCCTTTGGAGATGGTCAACTACTTCTTCCATTGGAGATGGTCAACTACTTCTTCCATTGCAGCTGGTCAACTACTTCTTCCATTGGAGACGGTCAACTACTTCTTCCATTGCAGCTGTTTAACTACTTCCATTGCAGCTGGTCAACTACTTCTTCCATTGCAGCTGGTCAAATAATTCTTGTATTGCAGCTGGTCAACTACTTCGTCCATTACAGCTGGTCAACTACTTCTTCCATTGCAGCTGCTCAAGTTCTTCTTCCATTGCAATTGTGCTCTAAATTTATTGTTTTTCTTCAGAAGAAGAACGAGATTGATGACTCGTTTACTAAATATTTATTGTTTTTTTAGGACTGTTAGACAGCATGCACAATGAGTAATAATTGTTGTTCTTTATTTCAGGAGGACCACGACATGACAGACAATAAGTACATAAAGGAGAAGAAGCCACTGAATGAGCTGTAGGAGCACTTGAAGTCCCTGTAGGAGGAGTACAACCATATCAGGGAGGACTGGCACATCACACGGGGAACAGAGGAAGAGGTGAGTTAAGTTGTTATCTTGTCACACTATAGTACTTGGTCTAATTTCCATCATATCTGATGAAGTGTTTTTCTATTATATCTGGAGTAGTACTTGTTCTACCACAGCTGGTCAAATATATCTTCAATCACAACTACCTGCTAGACAAGAATTTCTTACATTGCAGCTGGTCAAGTAGTCCTTCAATAGTAACTGTTCACGTACTTCTTACATCATTGCTGGACAAATACATCTTCATTGCATGTGGTCAGCTAGTTATTCCATTGCAGTTGGTCAACTACTTCTTCCACTGGAGACGGTCAGCTACTTCTTCCATTGCAGCTGCTCAGCTACTACTTCCATTAGTGATGGTCAGCTACTTCTTCCATTGAAGTTGGTCAACTACTTCTTCTATTGGAGATGGTCAGCTACTTCTTTCATTGCAGGTGGTAAACTACTTCTTCCATTGCAGCTGGTCAACTTCTTCACTTGCAGCTGGTCAACTACTTCTTTCATTGCAGCTGGTCAAATACTTCTTCCATCGGAGCTGGTCAACTACATCTTCCATTGCATGTGGTCAAGTACTTCTTCCATTGCAGGTGGTCAACTACTTTTCTATTGGAGATGGTCAGCTACTTCTTTCATTGCAGGTGATCAACTACTTCTTCCATTGCAGGTGGTCAACTACTTCTTCCATTGGAGATGGTCAACTACTTCTTCCTTTGGAGATGGTCAACTACTTCTTCCATTGGAGATTGTCAACTACTTCTTCCATTGCAGCTGGGCAACTACATCTTCCATTGCATGTGGTCAAGTACTTCTTCCATTGCAGGTGGTCAACTACTTTTCTATTGGAGATGGTCAGCTACTTCTTTCATTGCAGGTGATCAACTACTTCTTCCATTGCAGGTGGTCAACTACTTCTTCCATTGGAGATGGTCAAGTACTTCTTCCATTGCAGGTGGTCAACTTCTTTTCTATTGGAGATTGCCAGTTACTTCTTTCATTGCAGGTGATCAACTACTTCTTTTCTTGCAGCTGGTCAGCTACTTCTTCCATTGCAGGTGGTCAACTACATCTTCCATTGCAGGTTGTCAAATACTTTTTCCGTTGGAGATGGTCAACTACATTTACCATTGGAGATGGTCAACTACTTCTTCCATTGCAGCTGGTCAGCTACTTCTTCCATTGTAGGTGGTCAATTACTTCTTCCCTTGAAACTGGTCAGCTAATTCATCTATTTCAGGTGGTCAACTAGTTTTTACATTGGAGATGGTCAACTACTTCTTCCATTTCAGGTGGTCAACTACTTTTTACATTGGAGATGGTCAGCTACTTGTTACATTGCAGGTGGTCAATTACATCTTCCTTTGGAGATGGTCAACTACTTCTTCCATTGCAGCTGGTCAATTACTTCTTCCATTGCAATTGTGCACTAATTTTATTGTTTTTCTTCAGGAGAAGAAAGAGATTGATGACAGGTGTACTAAATTGATTGTTTTTTTAGGACTGTTAGACAGCATGCACAATGAGTAATAATTGTTGTTCTTTATTTCAGGTGGACCACGACATGACAGACAATATGTACATAAAGGAGAAGAAGCCACTGAATGAGCTGGAGTAGCACTTAAAGTCTCTGGAGGAGGAGTACAACCATATCAGGGAGGACTGGCGCATCACACGGGGAACAGAGGAACAGGTGAGTTAATTTGTTATCCTGTTACACTAAAGTACTTGGTCTAATTTCCATCATATCTGATGAAGTGTTTTTCTATTATATCTGGAGTAGTACTTGTTCTACCACAGCTGTTCAAATATATCTTCAATCACAACTACCTGCTAGACAAGAATTTCTTACATTGCAGCTGGTCAAGTAGTTCTTCAATTGTAGCTGTTCACTTTCATCTTATATCATTGCTGGACAAATACATCTTCATTGCAGGTGGTCAGCTAGTTATTCCGTTGCAGTTGGTCAACTAGTTCTTCCACTGGAGACGGTCAGCTACTTCTTCCATTGCAGCTGCTCAGCTACTACTTCCATTAGTGATGGTCAGCTACTTCTTCCATTGCAGTTGGTCAACTACTTTTACCATTGGAGATGGTCAACTACTTCTTCCATTGCAGCTGGTTAGCTACTTCTTCCATTGTAGGTGGTCAATTACTTCTTCCCTTGCAACTGGTCAGCTAATTCATCTATTTCAGGTGGTCAACTACTTTTACCATTGGAGATGGTCAGCTACTTGTTACATTGCAGGTGGTCAATTACTTCTTCCTTTGGAGATGGTCAACTACTTCTTCCATTGGAGATGGTCAACTACTTCTTCCATTGCAGCTGGTCAACTACTTCTTCCATTGGAGACGGTCAACTACTTCTTCCATTGCAGCTGTTTAACTACTTCCATTGCAGCTGGTCAACTACTTCTTCCATTGCAGCTGGTCAAATAATTCTTGTATTGCAGCTGGTCAACTACTTCGTCCATTACAGCTGGTCAACTACTTCTTCCATTGCAGCTGCTCAAGTTCTTCTTCCATTGCAATTGTGCTCTAAATTTATTGTTTTTCTTCAGAAGAAGAACGAGATTGATGACTCGTTTACTAAATATTTATTGTTTTTTTAGGACTGTTAGACAGCATGCACAATGAGTAATAATTGTTGTTCTTTATTTCAGGAGGACCACGACATGACAGACAATAAGTACATAAAGGAGAAGAAGCCACTGAATGAGCTGTAGGAGCACTTGAAGTCCCTGTAGGAGGAGTACAACCATATCAGGGAGGACTGGCACATCACACGGGGAACAGAGGAAGAGGTGAGTTAAGTTGTTATCTTGTCACACTATAGTACTTGGTCTAATTTCCATCATATCTGATGAAGTGTTTTTCTATTATATCTGGAGTAGTACTTGTTCTACCACAGCTGGTCAAATATATCTTCAATCACAACTACCTGCTAGACAAGAATTTCTTACATTGCAGCTGGTCAAGTAGTCCTTCAATAGTAACTGTTCACGTACTTCTTACATCATTGCTGGACAAATACATCTTCATTGCATGTGGTCAGCTAGTTATTCCATTGCAGTTGGTCAACTACTTCTTCCACTGGAGACGGTCAGCTACTTCTTCCATTGCAGCTGCTCAGCTACTACTTCCATTAGTGATGGTCAGCTACTTCTTCCATTGAAGTTGGTCAACTACTTCTTCTATTGGAGATGGTCAGCTACTTCTTTCATTGCAGGTGGTCAACTACTTCTTCCATTGCAGCTGGTCAACTTCTTCACTTGCAGCTGGTCAACTACTTCTTTCATTGCAGCTGGTCAAATACTTCTTCCATCGGAGCTGGTCAACTACATCTTCCATTGCATGTGGTCAAGTACTTCTTCCATTGCAGGTGGTCAACTACTTTTCTATTGGAGATGGTCAGCTACTTCTTTCATTGCAGGTGATCAACTACTTCTTCCATTGCAGGTGGTCAACTACTTCTTCCATTGGAGATGGTCAACTACTTCTTCCTTTGGAGATGGTCAACTACTTCTTCCATTGGAGATTGTCAACTACTTCTTCCATTGCAGCTGGGCAACTACATCTTCCATTGCATGTGGTCAAGTACTTCTTCCATTGCAGGTGGTCAACTACTTTTCTATTGGAGATGGTCAGCTACTTCTTTCATTGCAGGTGATCAACTACTTCTTCCATTGCAGGTGGTCAACTACTTCTTCCATTGGAGATGGTCAAGTACTTCTTCCATTGCAGGTGGTCAACTTCTTTTCTATTGGAGATTGCCAGTTACTTCTTTCATTGCAGGTGATCAACTACTTCTTTTCTTGCAGCTGGTCAGCTACTTCTTCCATTGCAGGTGGTCAACTACATCTTCCATTGCAGGTTGTCAAATACTTTTTCCGTTGGAGATGGTCAACTACATTTACCATTGGAGATGGTCAACTACTTCTTCCATTGCAGCTGGTCAGCTACTTCTTCCATTGTAGGTGGTCAATTACTTCTTCCCTTGAAACTGGTCAGCTAATTCATCTATTTCAGGTGGTCAACTAGTTTTTACATTGGAGATGGTCAACTACTTCTTCCATTTCAGGTGGTCAACTACTTTTTACATTGGAGATGGTCAGCTACTTGTTACATTGCAGGTGGTCAATTACATCTTCCTTTGGAGATGGTCAACTACTTCTTCCATTGCAGCTGGTCAATTACTTCTTCCATTGCAATTGTGCACTAATTTTATTGTTTTTCTTCAGGAGAAGAAAGAGATTGATGACAGGTGTACTAAATTGATTGTTTTTTTAGGACTGTTAGACAGCATGCACAATGAGTAATAATTGTTGTTCTTTATTTCAGGTGGGCCACGACATGACAGACAATATGTACATAAAGGAGAAGAAGCCACTGAATGAGCTGGAGTAGCACTTAAAGTCTCTGGAGGAGGAGTACAACCATATCAGGGAGGACTGGCGCATCACACGGGGAACAGAGGAACAGGTGAGTTAATTTGTTATCCTGTTACACTAAAGTACTTGGTCTAATTTCCATCATATCTGATGAAGTGTTTTTCTATTATATCTGGAGTAGTACTTGTTCTACCACAGCTGTTCAAATATATCTTCAATCACAACTACCTGCTAGACAAGAATTTCTTACATTGCAGCTGGTCAAGTAGTTCTTCAATTGTAGCTGTTCACTTTCATCTTATATCATTGCTGGACAAATACATCTTCATTGCAGGTGGTCAGCTAGTTATTCCGTTGCAGTTGGTCAACTAGTTCTTCCACTGGAGACGGTCAGCTACTTCTTCCATTGCAGCTGCTCAGCTACTACTTCCATTAGTGATGGTCAGCTACTTCTTCCATTGCAGTTGGTCAACTACTTTTACCATTGGAGATGGTCAACTACTTCTTCCATTGCAGCTGGTTAGCTACTTCTTCCATTGTAGGTGGTCAATTACTTCTTCCCTTGCAACTGGTCAGCTAATTCATCTATTTCAGGTGGTCAACTACTTTTACCATTGGAGATGGTCAGCTACTTGTTACATTGCAGGTGGTCAATTACTTCTTCCTTTGGAGATGGTCAACTACTTCTTCCATTGGAGATGGTCAACTACTTCTTCCATTGCAGCTGGTCAACTACTTCTTCCATTGGAGACGGTCAACTACTTCTTCCATTGCAGCTGTTTAACTACTTCCATTGCAGCTGGTCAACTACTTCTTCCATTGCAGCTGGTCAAATAATTCTTGTATTGCAGCTGGTCAACTACTTCGTCCATTACAGCTGGTCAACTACTTCTTCCATTGCAGCTGCTCAAGTTCTTCTTCCATTGCAATTGTGCTCTAAATTTATTGTTTTTCTTCAGAAGAAGAACGAGATTGATGACTCGTTTACTAAATATTTATTGTTTTTTTAGGACTGTTAGACAGCATGCACAATGAGTAATAATTGTTGTTCTTTATTTCAGGAGGACCACGACATGACAGACAATAAGTACATAAAGGAGAAGAAGCCACTGAATGAGCTGTAGGAGCACTTGAAGTCCCTGTAGGAGGAGTACAACCATATCAGGGAGGACTGGCACATCACACGGGGAACAGAGGAAGAGGTGAGTTAAGTTGTTATCTTGTCACACTATAGTACTTGGTCTAATTTCCATCATATCTGATGAAGTGTTTTTCTATTATATCTGGAGTAGTACTTGTTCTACCACAGCTGGTCAAATATATCTTCAATCACAACTACCTGCTAGACAAGAATTTCTTACATTGCAGCTGGTCAAGTAGTCCTTCAATAGTAACTGTTCACGTACTTCTTACATCATTGCTGGACAAATACATCTTCATTGCATGTGGTCAGCTAGTTATTCCATTGCAGTTGGTCAACTACTTCTTCCACTGGAGACGGTCAGCTACTTCTTCCATTGCAGCTGCTCAGCTACTACTTCCATTAGTGATGGTCAGCTACTTCTTCCATTGAAGTTGGTCAACTACTTCTTCTATTGGAGATGGTCAGCTACTTCTTTCATTGCAGGTGGTCAACTACTTCTTCCATTGCAGCTGGTCAACTTCTTCACTTGCAGCTGGTCAACTACTTCTTTCATTGCAGCTGGTCAAATACTTCTTCCATCGGAGCTGGTCAACTACATCTTCCATTGCATGTGGTCAAGTACTTCTTCCATTGCAGGTGGTCAACTACTTTTCTATTGGAGATGGTCAGCTACTTCTTTCATTGCAGGTGATCAACTACTTCTTCCATTGCAGGTGGTCAACTACTTCTTCCATTGGAGATGGTCAACTACTTCTTCCTTTGGAGATGGTCAACTACTTCTTCCATTGGAGATTGTCAACTACTTCTTCCATTGCAGCTGGGCAACTACATCTTCCATTGCATGTGGTCAAGTACTTCTTCCATTGCAGGTGGTCAACTACTTTTCTATTGGAGATGGTCAGCTACTTCTTTCATTGCAGGTGATCAACTACTTCTTCCATTGCAGGTGGTCAACTACTTCTTCCATTGGAGATGGTCAAGTACTTCTTCCATTGCAGGTGGTCAACTTCTTTTCTATTGGAGATTGCCAGTTACTTCTTTCATTGCAGGTGATCAACTACTTCTTTTCTTGCAGCTGGTCAGCTACTTCTTCCATTGCAGGTGGTCAACTACATCTTCCATTGCAGGTTGTCAAATACTTTTTCCGTTGGAGATGGTCAACTACATTTACCATTGGAGATGGTCAACTACTTCTTCCATTGCAGCTGGTCAGCTACTTCTTCCATTGTAGGTGGTCAATTACTTCTTCCCTTGAAACTGGTCAGCTAATTCATCTATTTCAGGTGGTCAACTAGTTTTTACATTGGAGATGGTCAACTACTTCTTCCATTTCAGGTGGTCAACTACTTTTTACATTGGAGATGGTCAGCTACTTGTTACATTGCAGGTGGTCAATTACATCTTCCTTTGGAGATGGTCAACTACTTCTTCCATTGCAGCTGGTCAATTACTTCTTCCATTGCAATTGTGCACTAATTTTATTGTTTTTCTTCAGGAGAAGAAAGAGATTGATGACAGGTGTACTAAATTGATTGTTTTTTTAGGACTGTTAGACAGCATGCACAATGAGTAATAATTGTTGTTCTTTATTTCAGGTGGACCACGACATGACAGACAATATGTACATAAAGGAGAAGAAGCCACTGAATGAGCTGGAGGAGCACTTAAAGTCTCTGGAGGAGGAGTACAACCATATCAGGGAGGACTGGCGCATCACACGGGGAACAGAGGAACAGGTGAGTTAATTTGTTATCCTGTCACACTAAAGTACTTGGTCTAATTTCCATCATATCTGATGAAGTGTTTTTCTATTATATCTGGAGTAGTACTTGTTCTACCACAGCTGTTCAAATATATCTTCAATCACAACTACCTGCTAGACAAGAATTTCTTACATTGCAGCTGGTCAAGTAGTCCTTCAATTGTAGCTGTTCACTTTCATCTTACATCATTGCTGGACAAATACATCTTCATTGCAGGTGGTCAGCTAGTTATTCCGTTGCAGTTGGTCAACTAGTTCTTCCACTGGAGACGGTCAGCTACTTCTTCCATTGCAGCTGCTCAGCTACTACTTCCATTAGTGATGGTCAGCTACTTCTTCCATTGCAGTTGGTCAACTACTTTTACCATTGGAGATGGTCAACTACTTCTTCCATTGCAGCTGGTTAGCTACTTCTTCCATTGTAGGTGGTCAATTACTTCTTCCCTTGCAACTGGTCAGCTAATTCATCTATTTCAGGTGGTCAACTACTTTTACCATTGGAGATGGTCAGCTACTTGTTACATTGCAGGTGGTCAATTACTTCTTCCTTTGGAGATGGTCAACTACTTCTTCCATTGGAGATGGTCAACTACTTCTTCCATTGCAGCTGGTCAACTACTTCTTCCATTGGAGACGGTCAACTACTTCTTCCATTGCAGCTGTTTAACTACTTCCATTGCAGCTGGTCAACTACTTCTTCCATTGCAGCTGGTCAAATAATTCTTGTATTGCAGCTGGTCAACTACTTCGTCCATTACAGCTGGTCAACTACTTCTTCCATTGCAGCTGCTCAAGTTCTTCTTCCATTGCAATTGTGCTCTAAATTTATTGTTTTTCTTCAGAAGAAGAACGAGATTGATGACTCGTTTACTAAATATTTATTGTTTTTTTAGGACTGTTAGACAGCATGCACAATGAGTAATAATTGTTGTTCTTTATTTCAGGAGGACCACGACATGACAGACAATAAGTACATAAAGGAGAAGAAGCCACTGAATGAGCTGTAGGAGCACTTGAAGTCCCTGTAGGAGGAGTACAACCATATCAGGGAGGACTGGCACATCACACGGGGAACAGAGGAAGAGGTGAGTTAAGTTGTTATCTTGTCACACTATAGTACTTGGTCTAATTTCCATCATATCTGATGAAGTGTTTTTCTATTATATCTGGAGTAGTACTTGTTCTACCACAGCTGGTCAAATATATCTTCAATCACAACTACCTGCTAGACAAGAATTTCTTACATTGCAGCTGGTCAAGTAGTCCTTCAATAGTAACTGTTCACGTACTTCTTACATCATTGCTGGACAAATACATCTTCATTGCATGTGGTCAGCTAGTTATTCCATTGCAGTTGGTCAACTACTTCTTCCACTGGAGACGGTCAGCTACTTCTTCCATTGCAGCTGCTCAGCTACTACTTCCATTAGTGATGGTCAGCTACTTCTTCCATTGAAGTTGGTCAACTACTTCTTCTATTGGAGATGGTCAGCTACTTCTTTCATTGCAGGTGGTCAACTACTTCTTCCATTGCAGCTGGTCAACTTCTTCACTTGCAGCTGGTCAACTACTTCTTTCATTGCAGCTGGTCAAATACTTCTTCCATCGGAGCTGGTCAACTACATCTTCCATTGCATGTGGTCAAGTACTTCTTCCATTGCAGGTGGTCAACTACTTTTCTATTGGAGATGGTCAGCTACTTCTTTCATTGCAGGTGATCAACTACTTCTTCCATTGCAGGTGGTCAACTACTTCTTCCATTGGAGATGGTCAACTACTTCTTCCTTTGGAGATGGTCAACTACTTCTTCCATTGGAGATTGTCAACTACTTCTTCCATTGCAGCTGGGCAACTACATCTTCCATTGCATGTGGTCAAGTACTTCTTCCATTGCAGGTGGTCAACTACTTTTCTATTGGAGATGGTCAGCTACTTCTTTCATTGCAGGTGATCAACTACTTCTTCCATTGCAGGTGGTCAACTACTTCTTCCATTGGAGATGGTCAAGTACTTCTTCCATTGCAGGTGGTCAACTTCTTTTCTATTGGAGATTGCCAGTTACTTCTTTCATTGCAGGTGATCAACTACTTCTTTTCTTGCAGCTGGTCAGCTACTTCTTCCATTGCAGGTGGTCAACTACATCTTCCATTGCAGGTTGTCAAATACTTTTTCCGTTGGAGATGGTCAACTACATTTACCATTGGAGATGGTCAACTACTTCTTCCATTGCAGCTGGTCAGCTACTTCTTCCATTGTAGGTGGTCAATTACTTCTTCCCTTGAAACTGGTCAGCTAATTCATCTATTTCAGGTGGTCAACTAGTTTTTACATTGGAGATGGTCAACTACTTCTTCCATTTCAGGTGGTCAACTACTTTTTACATTGGAGATGGTCAGCTACTTGTTACATTGCAGGTGGTCAATTACATCTTCCTTTGGAGATGGTCAACTACTTCTTCCATTGCAGCTGGTCAATTACTTCTTCCATTGCAATTGTGCACTAATTTTATTGTTTTTCTTCAGGAGAAGAAAGAGATTGATGACAGGTGTACTAAATTGATTGTTTTTTTAGGACTGTTAGACAGCATGCACAATGAGTAATAATTGTTGTTCTTTATTTCAGGTGGACCACGACATGACAGACAATATGTACATAAAGGAGAAGAAGCCACTGAATGAGCTGGAGGAGCACTTAAAGTCTCTGGAGGAGGAGTACAACCATATCAGGGAGGACTGGCGCATCACACGGGGAACAGAGGAACAGGTGAGTTAATTTGTTATCCTGTCACACTAAAGTACTTGGTCTAATTTCCATCATATCTGATGAAGTGTTTTTCTATTATATCTGGAGTAGTACTTGTTCTACCACAGCTGTTCAAATATATCTTCAATCACAACTACCTGCTAGACAAGAATTTCTTACATTGCAGCTGGTCAAGTAGTCCTTCAATTGTAGCTGTTCACTTTCATCTTACATCATTGCTGGACAAATACATCTTCATTGCAGGTGGTCAGCTAGTTATTCCGTTGCAGTTGGTCAACTAGTTCTTCCACTGGAGACGGTCAGCTACTTCTTCCATTGCAGCTGCTCAGCTACTACTTCCATTAGTGATGGTCAGCTACTTCTTCCATTGCAGTTGGTCAACTACTTTTACCATTGGAGATGGTCAACTACTTCTTCCATTGCAGCTGGTTAGCTACTTCTTCCATTGTAGGTGGTCAATTACTTCTTCCCTTGCAACTGGTCAGCTAATTCATCTATTTCAGGTGGTCAACTACTTTTACCATTGGAGATGGTCAGCTACTTGTTACATTGCAGGTGGTCAATTACTTCTTCCTTTGGAGATGGTCAACTACTTCTTCCATTGGAGATGGTCAACTACTTCTTCCATTGCAGCTGGTCAACTACTTCTTCCATTGGAGACGGTCAACTACTTCTTCCATTGCAGCTGTTTAACTACTTCCATTGCAGCTGGTCAACTACTTCTTCCATTGCAGCTGGTCAAATAATTCTTGTATTGCAGCTGGTCAACTACTTCGTCCATTACAGCTGGTCAACTACTTCTTCCATTGCAGCTGCTCAAGTTCTTCTTCCATTGCAATTGTGCTCTAAATTTATTGTTTTTCTTCAGAAGAAGAACGAGATTGATGACTCGTTTACTAAATATTTATTGTTTTTTTAGGACTGTTAGACAGCATGCACAATGAGTAATAATTGTTGTTCTTTATTTCAGGAGGACCACGACATGACAGACAATAAGTACATAAAGGAGAAGAAGCCACTGAATGAGCTGTAGGAGCACTTGAAGTCCCTGTAGGAGGAGTACAACCATATCAGGGAGGACTGGCACATCACACGGGGAACAGAGGAAGAGGTGAGTTAAGTTGTTATCTTGTCACACTATAGTACTTGGTCTAATTTCCATCATATCTGATGAAGTGTTTTTCTATTATATCTGGAGTAGTACTTGTTCTACCACAGCTGGTCAAATATATCTTCAATCACAACTACCTGCTAGACAAGAATTTCTTACATTGCAGCTGGTCAAGTATTCCTTCAATAGTAACTGTTCACGTACTTCTTACATCATTGATGGACAAATACATCTTCATTGCATGTGGTCAGCTAGTTATTCCATTGCAGTTGGTCAACTACTTCTTCCACTGGAGACGGTCAGCTACTTCTTCCATTGCAGCTGCTCAGCTACTACTTCCATTAGTGATGGTCAGCTACTTCTTCCATTGAAGTTGGTCAACTACTTCTTCTATTGGAGATGGTCAGCTACTTCTTTCATTGCAGGTGGTCAACTACTTCTTCCATTGCAGCTGGTCAACTTCTTCACTTGCAGCTGGTCAACTACTTCTTTCATTGCAGCTGGTCAAATACTTCTTCCATCGGAGCTGGTCAACTACATCTTCCATTGCATGTGGTCAAGTACTTCTTCCATTGCAGGTGGTCAACTACTTTTCTATTGGAGATGGTCAGCTACTTCTTTCATTGCAGGTGATCAACTACTTCTTCCATTGCAGGTGGTCAACTACTTCTTCCATTGGAGATGGTCAACTACTTCTTCCTTTGGAGATGGTCAACTACTTCTTCCATTGGAGATTGTCAACTACTTCTTCCATTGCAGCTGGTCAACTACATCTTCCATTGCATGTGGTCAAGTACTTCTTCCATTGCAGGTGGTCAACTACTTTTCTATTGGAGATGGTCAGCTACTTCTTTCATTGCAGGTGATCAACTACTTCTTCCATTGCAGGTGGTCAACTACTTCTTCCATTGGAGATGGTCAAGTACTTCTTCCATTGCAGGTGGTCAACTTCTTTTCTATTGGAGATTGCCAGTTACTTCTTTCATTGCAGGTGATCAACTACTTCTTTTCTTGCAGCTGGTCAGCTACTTCTTCCATTGCAGGTGGTCAACTACATCTTCCATTGCAGGTTGTCAAATACTTTTTCCGTTGGAGATGGTCAACTACACTTACCATTGGAGATGGTCAACTACTTCTTCCATTGCAGCTGGTCAGCTACTTCTTCCATTGTAGGTGGTCAATTACTTCTTCCCTTGAAACTGGTCAGCTAATTCATCTATTTCAGGTGGTCAACTAGTTTTTACATTGGAGATGGTCAACTACTTCTTCCATTTCAGGTGGTCAACTACTTTTTACATTGGAGATGGTCAGCTACTTGTTACATTGCAGGTGGTCAATTACATCTTCCTTTGGAGATGGTCAACTACTTCTTCCATTGCAGCTGGTCAATTACTTCTTCCATTGCAATTGTGCACTAATTTTATTGTTTTTCTTCAGGAGAAGAAAGAGATTGATGACAGGTGTACTAAATTGATTGTTTTTTTAGGACTGTTAGACAGCATGCACAATGAGTAATAATTGTTGTTCTTTATTTCAGGTGGACCACGACATGACAGACAATATGTACATAAAGGAGAAGAAGCCACTGAATGAGCTGGAGGAGCACTTAAAGTCTCTGGAGGAGGAGTACAACCATATCAGGGAGGACTGGCGCATCACACGGGGAACAGAGGAACAGGTGAGTTAATTTGTTATCCTGTTACACTAAAGTACTTGGTCTAATTTCCATCATATCTGATGAAGTGTTTTTCTATTATATCTGGAGTAGTACTTGTTCTACCACAGCTGTTCAAATATATCTTCAATCACAACTACCTGCTAGACAAGAATTTCTTACATTGCAGCTGGTCAAGTAGTTCTTCAATTGTAGCTGTTCACTTTCATCTTATATCATTGCTGGACAAATACATCTTCATTGCAGGTGGTCAGCTAGTTATTCCGTTGCAGTTGGTCAACTAGTTCTTCCACTGGAGACGGTCAGCTACTTCTTCCATTGCAGCTGCTCAGCTACTACTTCCATTAGTGATGGTCAGCTACTTCTTCCATTGCAGTTGGTCAACTACTTTTACCATTGGAGATGGTCAACTACTTCTTCCATTGCAGCTGGTTAGCTACTTCTTCCATTGTAGGTGGTCAATTACTTCTTCCCTTGCAACTGGTCAGCTAATTCATCTATTTCAGGTGGTCAACTACTTTTACCATTGGAGATGGTCAGCTACTTGTTACATTGCAGGTGGTCAATTACTTCTTCCTTTGGAGATGGTCAACTACTTCTTCCATTGGAGATGGTCAACTACTTCTTCCATTGCAGCTGGTCAACTACTTCTTCCATTGGAGACGGTCAACTACTTCTTCCATTGCAGCTGTTTAACTACTTCCATTGCAGCTGGTCAACTACTTCTTCCATTGCAGCTGGTCAAATAATTCTTGTATTGCAGCTGGTCAACTACTTCGTCCATTACAGCTGGTCAACTACTTCTTCCATTGCAGCTGCTCAAGTTCTTCTTCCATTGCAATTGTGCTCTAAATTTATTGTTTTTCTTCAGAAGAAGAACGAGATTGATGACTCGTTTACTAAATATTTATTGTTTTTTTAGGACTGTTAGACAGCATGCACAATGAGTAATAATTGTTGTTCTTTATTTCAGGAGGACCACGACATGACAGACAATAAGTACATAAAGGAGAAGAAGCCACTGAATGAGCTGTAGGAGCACTTGAAGTCCCTGTAGGAGGAGTACAACCATATCAGGGAGGACTGGCACATCACACGGGGAACAGAGGAAGAGGTGAGTTAAGTTGTTATCTTGTCACACTATAGTACTTGGTCTAATTTCCATCATATCTGATGAAGTGTTTTTCTATTATATCTGGAGTAGTACTTGTTCTACCACAGCTGGTCAAATATATCTTCAATCACAACTACCTGCTAGACAAGAATTTCTTACATTGCAGCTGGTCAAGTAGTCCTTCAATAGTAACTGTTCACGTACTTCTTACATCATTGCTGGACAAATACATCTTCATTGCATGTGGTCAGCTAGTTATTCCATTGCAGTTGGTCAACTACTTCTTCCACTGGAGACGGTCAGCTACTTCTTCCATTGCAGCTGCTCAGCTACTACTTCCATTAGTGATGGTCAGCTACTTCTTCCATTGAAGTTGGTCAACTACTTCTTCTATTGGAGATGGTCAGCTACTTCTTTCATTGCAGGTGGTCAACTACTTCTTCCATTGCAGCTGGTCAACTTCTTCACTTGCAGCTGGTCAACTACTTCTTTCATTGCAGCTGGTCAAATACTTCTTCCATCGGAGCTGGTCAACTACATCTTCCATTGCATGTGGTCAAGTACTTCTTCCATTGCAGGTGGTCAACTACTTTTCTATTGGAGATGGTCAGCTACTTCTTTCATTGCAGGTGATCAACTACTTCTTCCATTGCAGGTGGTCAACTACTTCTTCCATTGGAGATGGTCAACTACTTCTTCCTTTGGAGATGGTCAACTACTTCTTCCATTGGAGATTGTCAACTACTTCTTCCATTGCAGCTGGGCAACTACATCTTCCATTGCATGTGGTCAAGTACTTCTTCCATTGCAGGTGGTCAACTACTTTTCTATTGGAGATGGTCAGCTACTTCTTTCATTGCAGGTGATCAACTACTTCTTCCATTGCAGGTGGTCAACTACTTCTTCCATTGGAGATGGTCAAGTACTTCTTCCATTGCAGGTGGTCAACTTCTTTTCTATTGGAGATTGCCAGTTACTTCTTTCATTGCAGGTGATCAACTACTTCTTTTCTTGCAGCTGGTCAGCTACTTCTTCCATTGCAGGTGGTCAACTACATCTTCCATTGCAGGTTGTCAAATACTTTTTCCGTTGGAGATGGTCAACTACATTTACCATTGGAGATGGTCAACTACTTCTTCCATTGCAGCTGGTCAGCTACTTCTTCCATTGTAGGTGGTCAATTACTTCTTCCCTTGAAACTGGTCAGCTAATTCATCTATTTCAGGTGGTCAACTAGTTTTTACATTGGAGATGGTCAACTACTTCTTCCATTTCAGGTGGTCAACTACTTTTTACATTGGAGATGGTCAGCTACTTGTTACATTGCAGGTGGTCAATTACATCTTCCTTTGGAGATGGTCAACTACTTCTTCCATTGCAGCTGGTCAATTACTTCTTCCATTGCAATTGTGCACTAATTTTATTGTTTTTCTTCAGGAGAAGAAAGAGATTGATGACAGGTGTACTAAATTGATTGTTTTTTTAGGACTGTTAGACAGCATGCACAATGAGTAATAATTGTTGTTCTTTATTTCAGGTGGACCACGACATGACAGACAATATGTACATAAAGGAGAAGAAGCCACTGAATGAGCTGGAGGAGCACTTAAAGTCTCTGGAGGAGGAGTACAACCATATCAGGGAGGACTGGCGCATCACACGGGGAACAGAGGAACAGGTGAGTTAATTTGTTATCCTGTTACACTAAAGTACTTGGTCTAATTTCCATCATATCTGATGAAGTGTTTTTCTATTATATCTGGAGTAGTACTTGTTCTACCACAGCTGTTCAAATATATCTTCAATCACAACTACCTGCTAGACAAGAATTTCTTACATTGCAGCTGGTCAAGTAGTTCTTCAATTGTAGCTGTTCACTTTCATCTTATATCATTGCTGGACAAATACATCTTCATTGCAGGTGGTCAGCTAGTTATTCCGTTGCAGTTGGTCAACTAGTTCTTCCACTGGAGACGGTCAGCTACTTCTTCCATTGCAGCTGCTCAGCTACTACTTCCATTAGTGATGGTCAGCTACTTCTTCCATTGCAGTTGGTCAACTACTTTTACCATTGGAGATGGTCAACTACTTCTTCCATTGCAGCTGGTTAGCTACTTCTTCCATTGTAGGTGGTCAATTACTTCTTCCCTTGCAACTGGTCAGCTAATTCATCTATTTCAGGTGGTCAACTACTTTTACCATTGGAGATGGTCAGCTACTTGTTACATTGCAGGTGGTCAATTACTTCTTCCTTTGGAGATGGTCAACTACTTCTTCCATTGGAGATGGTCAACTACTTCTTCCATTGCAGCTGGTCAACTACTTCTTCCATTGGAGACGGTCAACTACTTCTTCCATTGCAGCTGTTTAACTACTTCCATTGCAGCTGGTCAACTACTTCGTCCATTACAGCTGGTCAACTACTTCTTCCATTGCAGCTGCTCAAGTTCTTCTTCCATTGCAATTGTGCTCTAAATTTATTGTTTTTCTTCAGAAGAAGAACGAGATTGATGACTCGTTTACTAAATATTTATTGTTTTTTTAGGACTGTTAGACAGCATGCACAATGAGTAATAATTGTTGTTCTTTATTTCAGGAGGACCACGACATGACAGACAATAAGTACATAAAGGAGAAGAAGCCACTGAATGAGCTGTAGGAGCACTTGAAGTCCCTGTAGGAGGAGTACAACCATATCAGGGAGGACTGGCACATCACACGGGGAACAGAGGAAGAGGTGAGTTAAGTTGTTATCTTGTCACACTATAGTACTTGGTCTAATTTCCATCATATCTGATGAAGTGTTTTTCTATTATATCTGGAGTAGTACTTGTTCTACCACAGCTGGTCAAATATATCTTCAATCACAACTACCTGCTAGACAAGAATTTCTTACATTGCAGCTGGTCAAGTAGTCCTTCAATAGTAACTGTTCACGTACTTCTTACATCATTGCTGGACAAATACATCTTCATTGCATGTGGTCAGCTAGTTATTCCATTGCAGTTGGTCAACTACTTCTTCCACTGGAGACGGTCAGCTACTTCTTCCATTGCAGCTGCTCAGCTACTACTTCCATTAGTGATGGTCAGCTACTTCTTCCATTGAAGTTGGTCAACTACTTCTTCTATTGGAGATGGTCAGCTACTTCTTTCATTGCAGGTGGTCAACTACTTCTTCCATTGCAGCTGGTCAACTTCTTCACTTGCAGCTGGTCAACTACTTCTTTCATTGCAGCTGGTCAAATACTTCTTCCATCGGAGCTGGTCAACTACATCTTCCATTGCATGTGGTCAAGTACTTCTTCCATTGCAGGTGGTCAACTACTTTTCTATTGGAGATGGTCAGCTACTTCTTTCATTGCAGGTGATCAACTACTTCTTCCATTGCAGGTGGTCAACTACTTCTTCCATTGGAGATGGTCAACTACTTCTTCCTTTGGAGATGGTCAACTACTTCTTCCATTGGAGATTGTCAACTACTTCTTCCATTGCAGCTGGTCAACTACATCTTCCATTGCATGTGGTCAAGTACTTCTTCCATTGCAGGTGGTCAACTACTTTTCTATTGGAGATGGTCAGCTACTTCTTTCATTGCAGGTGATCAACTACTTCTTCCATTGCAGGTGGTCAACTACTTCTTCCATTGGAGATGGTCAAGTACTTCTTCCATTGCAGGTGGTCAACTTCTTTTCTATTGGAGATTGCCAGTTACTTCTTTCATTGCAGGTGATCAACTACTTCTTTTCTTGCAGCTGGTCAGCTACTTCTTCCATTGCAGGTGGTCAACTACATCTTCCATTGCAGGTTGTCAAATACTTTTTCCGTTGGAGATGGTCAACTACATTTACCATTGGAGATGGTCAACTACTTCTTCCATTGCAGCTGGTCAGCTACTTCTTCCATTGTAGGTGGTCAATTACTTCTTCCCTTGAAACTGGTCAGCTAATTCATCTATTTCAGGTGGTCAACTAGTTTTTACATTGGAGATGGTCAACTACTTCTTCCATTTCAGGTGGTCAACTACTTTTTACATTGGAGATGGTCAGCTACTTGTTACATTGCAGGTGGTCAATTACATCTTCCTTTGGAGATGGTCAACTACTTCTTCCATTGCAGCTGGTCAACTACTTCTTCCATTGGAGACGGTCAACTACTTCTTCCATTGCAGCTGTTTAACTACTTCCATTGCAGCTGGTCAACTACTTCTTCCATTGCAGCTGGTCAAATAATTCTTGTATTGCAGCTGGTCAACTACTTCGTCCATTACAGCTGGTCAACTACTTCTTCCATTGCAGCTGCTCAAGTTCTTCTTCCATTGCAATTGTGCTCTAAATTTATTGTTTTTCTTCAGAAGAAGAACGAGATTGATGACTCGTTTACTAAATATTTATTGTTTTTTTAGGACTGTTAGACAGCATGCACAATGAGTAATAATTGTTGTTCTTTATTTCAGGAGGACCACGACATGACAGACAATAAGTACATAAAGGAGAAGAAGCCACTGAATGAGCTGTAGGAGCACTTGAAGTCCCTGTAGGAGGAGTACAACCATATCAGGGAGGACTGGCACATCACACGGGGAACAGAGGAAGAGGTGAGTTAAGTTGTTATCTTGTCACACTATAGTACTTGGTCTAATTTCCATCATATCTGATGAAGTGTTTTTCTATTATATCTGGAGTAGTACTTGTTCTACCACAGCTGGTCAAATATATCTTCAATCACAACTACCTGCTAGACAAGAATTTCTTACATTGCAGCTGGTCAAGTAGTCCTTCAATAGTAACTGTTCACGTACTTCTTACATCATTGCTGGACAAATACATCTTCATTGCATGTGGTCAGCTAGTTATTCCATTGCAGTTGGTCAACTACTTCTTCCACTGGAGACGGTCAGCTACTTCTTCCATTGCAGCTGCTCAGCTACTACTTCCATTAGTGATGGTCAGCTACTTCTTCCATTGAAGTTGGTCAACTACTTCTTCTATTGGAGATGGTCAGCTACTTCTTTCATTGCAGGTGGTCAACTACTTCTTCCATTGCAGCTGGTCAACTTCTTCACTTGCAGCTGGTCAACTACTTCTTTTATTGCAGCTGGTCAAATACTTCTTCCATCGGAGCTGGTCAACTACATCTTCCATTGCATGTGGTCAAGTACTTCTTCCATTGCAGGTGGTCAACTACTTTTCTATTGGAGATGGTCAGCTACTTCTTTCATTGCAGGTGATCAACTACTTCTTCCATTGCAGGTGGTCAACTACTTCTTCCATTGGAGATGGTCAACTACTTCTTCCTTTGGAGATGGTCAACTACTTCTTCCATTGGAGATTGTCAACTACTTCTTCCATTGCAGCTGGTCAACTACATCTTCCATTGCATGTGGTCAAGTACTTCTTCCATTGCAGGTGGTCAACTACTTTTCTATTGGAGATGGTCAGCTACTTCTTTCATTGCAGGTGATCAACTACTTCTTCCATTGCAGGTGGTCAACTACTTCTTCCATTGGAGATGGTCAAGTACTTCTTCCATTGCAGGTGGTCAACTTCTTTTCTATTGGAGATTGCCAGTTACTTCTTTCATTGCAGGTGATCAACTACTTCTTTTCTTGCAGCTGGTCAGCTACTTCTTCCATTGCAGGTGGTCAACTACATCTTCCATTGCAGGTTGTCAAATACTTTTTCCGTTGGAGATGGTCAACTACATTTACCATTGGAGATGGTCAACTACTTCTTCCATTGCAGCTGGTCAGCTACTTCTTCCATTGTAGGTGGTCAATTACTTCTTCCCTTGAAACTGGTCAGCTAATTCATCTATTTCAGGTGGTCAACTAGTTTTTACATTGGAGATGGTCAACTACTTCTTCCATTTCAGGTGGTCAACTACTTTTTACATTGGAGATGGTCAGCTACTTGTTACATTGCAGGTGGTCAATTACATCTTCCTTTGGAGATGGTCAACTACTTCTTCCATTGCAGCTGGTCAATTACTTCTTCCATTGCAATTGTGCACTAATTTTATTGTTTTTCTTCAGGAGAAGAAAGAGATTGATGACAGGTGTACTAAATTGATTGTTTTTTTAGGACTGTTAGACAGCATGCACAATGAGTAATAATTGTTGTTCTTTATTTCAGGTGGGCCACGACATGACAGACAATATGTACATAAAGGAGAAGAAGCCACTGAATGAGCTGGAGGAGCACTTAAAGTCTCTGGAGGAGGAGTACAACCATATCAGGGAGGACTGGCGCATCACACGGGGAACAGAGGAACAGGTGAGTTAATTTGTTATCCTGTTACACTAAAGTACTTGGTCTAATTTCCATCATATCTGATGAAGTGTTTTTCTATTATATCTGGAGTAGTACTTGTTCTACCACAGCTGTTCAAATATATCTTCAATCACAACTACCTGCTAGACAAGAATTTCTTACATTGCAGCTGGTCAAGTAGTTCTTCAATTGTAGCTGTTCACTTTCATCTTATATCATTGCTGGACAAATACATCTTCATTGCAGGTGGTCAGCTAGTTATTCCGTTGCAGTTGGTCAACTAGTTCTTCCACTGGAGACGGTCAGCTACTTCTTCCATTGCAGCTGCTCAGCTACTACTTCCATTAGTGATGGTCAGCTACTTCTTCCATTGCAGTTGGTCAACTACTTCTTCTATTGGAGATGGTCAGCTACTTTTTTCATTGCAGGTGGTCAACTACATCTTCCATTGCAGGTGGTCAGCTACTTCTTCCATTGCAGGTGGTCAACTACTTCTTCCATTGCAGGTGGTCAACTACTTTTTCCATTGGAGATGGTCAACTACTTTTACCATTGGAGATGGTCAACTACTTCTTCCATTGTAGCTGATCAGCTACTTCTTCCATTGTAGGTGGTCAATTACTTCTTCCCTTGCAACTGGTCAGCTAATTCATCCATTTCAGGTGGTCAACTAGTTTTTACATTGGAGATGGTCAAGTACTTCTTCCATTGCAGCTGGTCAACTACATCTTCCATTGCATGTGGTCAAGTACTTCTTCCATTGCAGGTGGTCAACTACTTTTCTATTGGAGATGGTCAGCTACTTCTTTCATTGCAGGTGATCAACTACTTCTTCCATTGCAGGTGGTCAACTACTTCTTCCATTGGAGATGGTCAAGTACTTCTTCCATTGCAGGTGGTCAACTTCTTTTCTATTGGAGATTGCCAGTTACTTCTTTCATTGCAGGTGATCAACTACTTCTTTTCTTGCAGCTGGTCAGCTACTTCTTCCATTGCAGGTGGTCAACTACATCTTCCATTGCAGGTTGTCAAATACTTTTTCCGTTGGAGATGGTCAACTACATTTACCATTGGAGATGGTCAACTACTTCTTCCATTGCAGCTGGTCAGCTACTTCTTCCATTGTAGGTGGTCAATTACTTCTTCCCTTGAAACTGGTCAGCTAATTCATCTATTTCAGGTGGTCAACTAGTTTTTACATTGGAGATGGTCAACTACTTCTTCCATTTCAGGTGGTCAACTACTTTTTACATTGGAGATGGTCAGCTACTTGTTACATTGCAGGTGGTCAATTACATCTTCCTTTGGAGATGGTCAACTACTTCTTCCATTGCAGCTGGTCAATTACTTCTTCCATTGCAATTGTGCACTAATTTTATTGTTTTTCTTCAGGAGAAGAAAGAGATTGATGACAGGTGTACTAAATTGATTGTTTTTTTAGGACTGTTAGACAGCATGCACAATGAGTAATAATTGTTGTTCTTTATTTCAGGTGGACCACGACATGACAGACAATATGTACATAAAGGAGAAGAAGCCACTGAATGAGCTGGAGGAGCACTTGAAGTCCCTGGAGGAGGAGTACAACCATATCAGGGAGGACTGGCGCATCACACGGGGAACAGAGGAACAGGTGAGTTAATTTGTTATCCTGTTACACTAAAGTACTTGGTCTAATTTCCTTCATATCTGATGAAGTGTTTTTCTATTATATCTGGAGTAGTACTTGTTCTACCACAGCTGTTCAAATATATCTTCAATCACAACTACCTGCTAGACAAGAATTTCTTACATTGCAGCTGGTCAAGTAGTTCTTCAATTGTAGCTGTTCACGTTCATCTTATATCATTGCTGGACAAATACATCTTCATTGCAGGTGGTCAGCTAGTTATTCCGTTGCAGTTGGTCAACTAGTTCTTCCACTGGAGACGGTCAGCTACTTCTTCCATTGTAGGTGGTCAATTACTTCTTCCCTTGAAACTGGTCAGCTAATTCATCTATTTCAGGTGGTCAACTAGTTTTTACATTGGAGATGGTCAACTACTTCTTCCATTTCAGGTGGTCAACTACTTTTTACATTGGAGATGGTCAGCTACTTGTTACATTGCAGGTGGTCAATTACATCTTCCTTTGGAGATGGTCAACTACTTCTTCCATTGCAGCTGGTCAATTACTTCTTCCATTGCAATTGTGCACTAATTTTATTGTTTTTCTTCAGGAGAAGAAAGAGATTGATGACAGGTGTACTAAATTGATTGTTTTTTTAGGACTGTTAGACAGCATGCACAATGAGTAATAATTGTTGTTCTTTATTTCAGGTGGACCACGACATGACAGACAATATGTACATAAAGGAGAAGAAGCCACTGAATGAGCTGGAGGAGCACTTAAAGTCTCTGGAGGAGGAGTACAACCATATCAGGGAGGACTGGCGCTTCACACGGGGAACAGAGGAAGAGGTGAGTTAAGTTGTTATCCTGTTACACTAAGGTACTTGGTCTAATTTCCTTCATATCTGATGAAGTGTTTTTCTATTATATCTGGAGTAGTACTTGTTCTACCACAGCTGTTCAAATATATCTTCAATTACAACTACCTGCTAGACAAGAATTTCTTACATTGCAGCTGGTCAAGTAGTTCTTCAATTGTAGCTGTTCACGTTCATCTTATATCATTGCTGGACAAATACATCTTCATTGCAGGTGGTCAGCTAGTTATTCCGTTGCAGTTGGTCAACTAGTTCTTCCACTGGAGACGGTCAGCTACTTCTTCCATTGCAGCTGCTCAGCTACTACTTCCATTAGTGATGGTCAGCTACTTCTTCCATTGCAGTTGGTCAACTACTTCTTCCATTGCAGGTGGTCAGCTACTTCTTCCATTACAGGTGGTCAACTACTTCTTTTCTTGCAGCTGGTCAGCTACTTCTTCCATTGCAGGTGATCAACTACTTCTTTTCTTGCAGCTGGTCAGCTACTACTTCCACTGCAGGTGATAAACTACTTCTTTTCTTGTAGCTGGTCAGTTACTTCTTCCATTGCAGGTGGTCAACTACTTCTTCCATTGCAGGTGGTCAACTACTTTTTCCATTGGAGATGGTCAACTACTTTTACCATTGGAGATGGTGAACTACTTCTTCCATTGTAGCTGGTCAGCTACTTCTTCCATTGTAGGTGGTCAATTACTTCTTCCCTTGCAACTGGTCAGCTAATTCATCCATTTCAGGTGGTCAACTAGTTTTTACATTGGAGATGGTCAAGTACTTCTGCCATTTCAGGTGGTCAACTACTTCTTCCTTTGGAGATGGTCAACTATTTCTTCCATTGGAGATTGTCAACTACTTCTTCCATTGCAGCTGGTCAACTACTTCTTCCATTGCAGCTGGTCAAATAATTCTTGTATTGCAGCTCGTCAACTATTTCTACCATTGCAGCTGCTCAAGTACTTCTTCCACTGCAATTGTGCACTAAATTTCTTGTTTTTCTTCAGAAGAAGAAAGAGATTGATGACAGGTGTACTAAATTGATTGGTTTTTTTATAGGACTGTTAGACAGGATGCACAATGAGTAATAATTGTTGTTCTTTATTTCAGGTGGACCACGACATGACAGACACTATGTACATCAAGGAGAAGAAGCCGCTGAATGAGGTGGAGGAGCACTTGAAGTCTCTGGAGGAGGAGTACAACCATATCAGGGAGGACTGGCGCATCACACGGGGAACAGAGGAAGAGGTGAGTTAAGTTGTTATCTTGTCACACTAAAGTACTTGGTCTAATTTCCATCATATCTGATGAAGTATTTTTCTAGTATATCTGGAGTAGTACTTGTTCTACCACAGCTGGTCAAATATATCTTCAATCACAAGTACCTGCTAGACAAGAATTTCTTACATTGCAGCTGGTCAAGTAGTTCTTCAATAGTAGCTGTTCATGTACTTCTTACATCATTGCTGGACAAATACATCTTCATTGTTTGTAGTCAGCTAGTTATTCCGTTGCAGTTGGTCAACTACTTCTTCCACTGGAGATGGTCAGCTACTTCTTCCATTAGTGATGGTCAGCTACTTCTTCCATTGCAGTTGGTCAACTACTTCTTCTATTGGATATGGTCAGCTACTTCTTTCATTGCAGTTGGTCAACTACTTCTTTCATTGCATCTGGTCAACTACTTCTTCCATTGCAGGTGGTCAGCTACTTCTTCCATTGCAGGTGGTCAACTACTTCTTTTCTTGCAGCTGGTCAGCTACTTTTTCCATTGCAGGAGGTCAACTACTTCTTCCATTGCAGGTGGTCAACTACTTTTCTATTGGAGATGGTCAGCTACTTCTTTCATTGCAGGTGATCAACTACTTCTTCCATTGCAGGTGGTCAACTACTTCTTCCATTGGAGATGGTCAAGTACTTCTTCCATTGCAGGTGGTCAACTACTTTTCTATTGGAGATGGTCAGCTACTTCTTTCATTGCAGGTGGTCAACTTCTTTTCTATTGGAGATGGTCAGTTACCTCTTTCATTGCAGGTGATCAACTACTTCTTTTCTTGCAGCTGGTCAGCTACTTCTTCCATTGCAGGTGATCAACTACTTCTTTACTTGCAGCTGGTCAGCTACTTCTTCCTTTGCAGGTGGTCAACTACTTCTTCCATTGCAGGTGGTCAACTACTTTTTCCATTGGAGATGGTAAACTACTTTTACCATTGGAGATGGTCAACTACTTCTTCCATTGCAGCTGGTCAGCTACTTCTTCCATTGTAGGTGGTCAATTACTTCTTCCCTTGCAACTGGTCAGCTAATTCATCTATTTCAGGTGGTCAACTACTTTTACCATTGGAGATTGTCAGCTACTTGTTACATTGCAGGTGGTCAATTACTTCTTCCTTTGGAGATGGTCAACTACTTCTTCCATTGGAGATGGTCAACTACTTCTTCCATTGCAGCTGGTCAGCTACTTCTTCCATTGTAGGTGGTCAATTACTTCTTCCCTTGCAACTGGTCAGCTAATTCATCCATTTCAGGTGGTCAACTAGTTTTTACATAGGAGATGGTCAAGTACTTCTGCCATTTCAGGTGGTCAACTACTTCTTCCTTTGGAGATGGTCAACTACTTCTTCCAATGGAGATTGTCAACTACTTCTTCCATTGCAGCTGGTCAACTACTTCTTCCATTGCAGCTGGTCAAATAATTCTTGTATTGCAGCTCGTCAACTATTTCTTCCATTGCAGCTGCTCAAGTACTTCTTCCACTGCAATTGTGCACTAAATTTCTTGTTTTTCTTCAGAAGAAGAAAGAGATTGATGACAGGTTACTAAATTGATTGGTTTTTTTAGGACTGTTAGACAGGATGCACAATGAGTAATAATTGTTGTTCTTTATTTCAGGTGGACCACGACATGACAGACACTATGTACATCAAGGAGAAGAAGCCACTAAATGAGGTGGAGGAGCACTTGAAGTCTCTGGAGGAGGAGTACAACCATATCAGGGAGGACTGGCGCATCACACGGGGAACAGAGGAAGAGGTGAGTTAAGTTGTTATCTTGTCACACTAAAGTACTTGGTCTAATTTCCATCATATCTGATGAAGTGTTTTTCTAGTATATCTGGAGTAGTACTTGTTCTACCACAGCTGGTCAAATATATCTTCAATCACAAGTACCTGCTAGACAAGAATTTCTTACATTGCAGCTGGTCAAGTAGTTCTTCAATAGTAGCTGTTCATGTACTTCTTACATCATTGCTGGACGAATACATCTTCATTGTTTGTAGTCAGCTAGTTATTCCGTTGCAGTTGGTCAACTACTTCTTCCACTGGAGATGGTCAGCTACTTCTTCCATTAGTGATGGTCAGCTACTTCTTCCATTGCAGTTGGTCAACTACTTCTTCTATTGGATATGGTCAGCTACTTCTTTCATTGCAGTTGGTCAACTACTTCTTTCATTGCATCTGGTCAACTACTTCTTCCTTTGCAGGTGGTCAGCTACTTCTTCCATTGCAGGTGGTCAACTACTTCTTTTCTTGCAGCTGGTCAGCTACTTTTTCCATTGCAGGAGGTCAACTACTTCTTCCATTGCAGGTGGTCAACTACTTTTTCCATTGGAGATGGTCAACTACTTTTTCCATTGGAGATGGTCAACTACTTCTTCCATTACAGCTGGTCAACTACTTCTTCCATTGCAGATGGTCAACTACTTCTTCCATTGCAGGTGGTCAACTACTTTTCTATTGGAGATGGTCAGCTACTTCTTTCATTGCAGGTGATCAACTACTTCTTCCATTGCAGGTGGTCAACTACTTCTTCCATTGGAGATGGTCAAGTACTTCTTCCATTGCAGGTGGTCAACTACTTTTCTATTGGAGATGGTCAGCTACCTCTTTCATTGCAGGTGATCAACTACTTCTTTTCTTGCAGCTGGTCAGCTACTTCTTCCATTGCAGGTGATCAACTACTTCTTTTCTTGCAGCTGGTCAGCTACTTCTTCCATTGCAGGTGATCAACTACTTCTTTTCTTGCAGCTGGTCAGCTACTTCTTCCTTTGCAGGTGGTCAACTACTTCTTCCATTGCAGGTGGTCAACTACTTTTTCCATTGGAGATGGTAAACTACTTTTACCATTGGAGATGGTCAACTACTTCTTCCATTGCAGCTGGTCAGCTACTTCTTCCATTGTAGGTGATCAATTACTTCTTCCCTTGCAACTGGTCAGCTAATTCATCTATTTCAGGTGGTCAACTACTTTTACCATTGGAGATGGTCAGCTACTTGTTACATTGCAGGTGGTCAATTACTTCTTCCTTTGGAGATGGTCAACTACTTCTTCCATTGGAGATGGTCAACTACTTCTTCCATTGCAGCTGGTCAACTACTTCTTCCATTGGAGACGGTCAACTACTTCTTCCATTGCAGCTGTTTAACTACTTCCATTGCAGCTGGTCAACTACTTCTTCCATTGCAGCTGGTCAAATAATTCTTGTATTGCAGCTGGTCAACTACTTCGTCCATTACAGCTGGTCAACTACTTCTTCCATTGCAGCTGCTCAAGTACTTCTTCCATTGCAATTGTGCTCTAAATTTATTGTTTTTCTTCAGTAGAAGAAAGAGATAGATGACTGGTTTACTAAATATTTAATGTTTTTTTAGGACTGTTAGACAGCATGCACAATGAGTAATAATTGTTGTTCTTTATTTCAGGTGGACCACGACATGACAGACAATATGTACATAAAGGAGAAGAAGCCACTGAATGAGCTGGAGGAGCACTTGAAGTCCCTGGAGGAGGAGTACAACCATATCAGGGAGGACTGGCACATCACACGGGGAACAGAGGAAGAGGTGAGTTAAGTTGTTATCTTGTCACACTATAGTACTTGGTCTAATTTCCATCATATCTGATGAAGTGTTTTTCTATTATATCTGGAGTAGTACTTGTTCTACCACAGCTGTTCAAATATATCTTCAATCACAACTACCTGCTAGACAAGAATTTCTTACATTGCAGCTGGTCAAGTAGTTCTTCAATTGTAGCTGTTCACGTTCATCTTATATCATTGCTGGACAAATACATCTTCATTGCAGGTGGTCAGCTAGTTATTCCGTTGGAGAAGTTCAACTACTTCTTCCATTGGAGATGGTCAACTACTTCTTCAATTGCAGCTGGTCAATTACTTCTTCCATTGCAGCTGGTCAACTACTTCTTGATTGAAGCTGGTCAACTTCTTCCATTGCAGCTGGTCAACTACTTCTTCCATTGGAGATGCTCAACTACTTCTTCCATCAAAGCTGGTCAACTACTTCTTGATTGAAGCTGGTCAGCTACTTCTTCGATTGCAGGTGATAAACTAATTCTTCCAATGTAGCTGGTCAACAACTTCTTCCATAGCAGCTGGTCAAGTACTTCTTCCATTGCATCTGTGCACTAAATTTATTGTTTTTCTTCAATAGAAGAAAGACATTCATGACAGGTGTACTAAATTTGTTGGTTTTTTAGGACTGTTAGACAGCATGCACAATGAGTAATAATTGTTGTTCTTTATTTCAAGTGGACCGCGACATGACAGACAATCTGTGCATAAAGGAGAAGAAGCCACTGAATGAGCTGGAGGAGCATTTGAAGTCCCTGGAGGAGGAGTACAACCATATCAGGGACGACTGGCGAATCACACCGGGAACAGAGGAAGAGGTGAGTTAAGTTGTCATCCTGTAACACTAATGTACTTGTTCTAATTTCTGTCATATCTGATGAAGTGTTTTTATATTATATCTGGAGTAGTACTTGTTCTTTTACAGATGGTCAAATATATTTTCCATCACAACTACCTGCTAGACAAGAATTTCTTACATTGCAGCTGGTCAAGTACTTCTTCAATTGCAGCTGTTCAAATACTTCTTTCATTATTGCTTGACAAATACATCTTCATTGCAGGTGGTCAGCTAATTCTTCCATTGCAGGTGGTCAACTACTTCTTCCACTGGAGCTGGTCAGCTATTTCTTCCATTTCAGCTGATCATCTGATACTTTCCTTTTTTTACTTTCCTAATTCTTCCATTGCAGGTGGTCAACTACTTCTTCCATTGGAGATGGTCAGTTACATCTTCCATTGCAGGTGGTCAACTACTTCTTCTATTGGAGATGGTCATCTACTTCTTTCATTGCAGGCGGTCAACTACTTCTTCACTTGCAGCTGGTCAGCTACTTATTCCATTGCTGGTGGTCAACTACTTCTTCACTTGCAGCTGTTCAGCTACTTCTTCCATTGTAGGTGGTCAATTGCTTCTTCCATTGCAGGTGGTCAACTACTTCTTCCATTGCAGGTGGTCAACTACTTCTTCCATTGCAACGGGTCAAATAATTCTTCCATTGCAGCTGAGCTGGTCAACTACTTCTTTCATTGCAGCTGGTCAACTACCTCTTCCATTGCAGCTGGTCAACTACTTCTTCCATTGCAGCTGGTCAACTACTTATTCCTTTGCAGCTGGTCAACTACTTCTTGATTGAAGCTGGTCAACTACTTCTTCCATTGCAGGTGGTCAACTTCTTCTATCATTGCAGGTGGTCAATTAGTTCTTCCATCACAGCTGGTGAATACTTCTTGATTGAAGCTGGTCAGTTTCTTCTTCCATTGCATGTGATAAACTACTTCTTCCTATGTAGCTGGTCAACTACTTCTTCCATTGCAGCTGGTCAACTACTTCTTCCATTGCAGGTGGTCAACTTCTTCTATCATTGCAGGTGGTCAAATACTTCTTCCCTTGCAGGTGGTCAATTAGTTCTTCCATCACAGCTGGTAAATACTTCTTGATTGAAGCTGGTCAGTTTCTTCTTCCATTGCAAGTGATAAACTACTTCTTCCTATGTAGCTGGTCAACAACTTCTTCCATAGCAGCTGGTCAAGTACTTCTTCCATTGCATCTGTGCACTAAATTTATTGTTTTTCTTCAGTAGAAGAAAGAGATTGATGACAGGTGTACTAATTTTTTTTTAGGACTGTTAGACATCATGCACAATGAGTAATAATTGTTGTTCTTTATTTCAGGTGGACCGCGACATGACAGACAATCTGTACATAAAGGAGAAGAAGCCACTGAATGAGCTGGAGGAACACTTGAAGTCCCTGTAGGAGGAGTACAACCATATCAGGGAGGACTGGCGCATCACACGGGGAACAGAGGAAGAGGTGAGTTAAGTTGTTATCTTGTCACACTAAAGTACTTCTTCTAATTTCTGTCATATCTGATGAAATGTTTTTATATTATATCTGGAGTAGTACTTGTTCTTTTACAGATGGTCAAATACTTCTTCCCTTGCAGGTGGTCAATTAGTTCTTCCATCACAGCTGGTAAATACTTCTTGATTGAAGCTGGTCAGTTTCTTCTTCCATTGCATGTGATAAACTACTTCTTCCTATGTAGCTGGTCAACAACTTCTTCCATAGCAGCTGGTCAAGTACTTCTTCAATTGCAGCTGGTCAAATAAAACTTGTATCGCAGCTGGTCAACTACTTGTTCCGTTGCAGGTGGTCAACTACTTCTTTCATTGCAGGTGGTCAACTACTTCTTTCATTGCAGCTGGTCAACTACTTGTTCCGTTGCAGGTGGTCAACTACTTTGTTCATGGCAGGTGGTCAACTACTTCTTTCATTGCAGGTGGTCAACTACTTCTTCCATTGCAGGTGGTTAACTACTTCTTTCATTGCAGCTGGTCAACTACTTGTTCCGTTGCAGGTGGTCAACTACTTTGTTCATGGCAGGTGGTCAACTACTTCTTTCATTGCAGGTGGTCAACTACTTCTTCCATTGCAGCTGGTCAACTACTTCTTCCATTGCAAGTTGTCAACTACTTCTTCCATTGCAGGTTGTCAACTACTTATTCCATTGCAGCTGGTCAACTACTTCTTCCATTGCATGTGGTCAACTACTTCTTTCATTGCAGGTGGTCAACTACTTCTTCACTTGCAGCTGGTCAGCTACTTCTTCCATTTCAGATGGTCAACTACTTTTTCCATTGGAGGTGGTCAACTACTTCTTTCATTGCAGGTGGTCAACTACTTCTTCCATTTCTGATGGTCAACTACTTCTTCCATTGCAGATGGTCAACTACTTCTTCCATTGCAGGTGGTCAACTATTTCTTTCATTGCAGGTGGTCAACTACTTCTTCCATTGCAGGTGGTCAACTACTTCTTCCATTGCAGGTGGTCAACTACTACTTTCATTGCAGGTGGTCAACTACTTCTTCCATTGGATCTGGTCAAGTACTTCTTCCATCACAGGTGGTCAAATACTTCTTGCTTGAAGCTGGTCAGTTACTTCTTCTATTGCAGGGGATAAACTATTTCGTCCATTTCAGCTGGTCAACTATTTCTTCCATTGTAGCTGGTCAACTACTTCTTCCATTGCAGCTGGTCAAGTACTTCTTCCATTGCAATTGTGCACTAAATTTATTGTTTTTCTTCAGAAGAAGAAAGAGATTGATGACAATTTGTTGGTTGTTTAGGACTGTTAGACAGCATGCACAATGAGTAATAATTGTTGTTCTTTATTTCAGGTGGACCACGACATGACAGACAATGTGTACATCAAGGAGAAGAAGCCACTGAATGAGCTGGAGGAGCACTTGAAGTCCCTGGAGGAGTACATCCATATTAGGGAGGACTGGCGCATCAGACGGGGAACAGAGGAAGAGGTGAGTTAAGTTGTTATCTTGTCACACTAAAGTACTTGTTCTAATTTCTGTCATATCTGAAGAAGTGTTTTTATACTATATCTGGAGTAGTACTTGTTCGTTTACAGATGGTCAAATATATTTTCCATCACAACTACCTGCTAGACAAGAATTTCCTAAATTGCAGCTGGTCAAGTACTTCTTCAATTGCAGCTGTTCACGTACTTTTTACATCATTGCTGGAAAAATACATCTTCATTGCAGGTGGTCAGCTAGTTCTTCCATTGCAGGTGGTCAACTACTTCTTCCATTAGAAATGGTCATCTACTACTTCCATTGCATCTGATCAGCTACTACTTCCATTAGTGATGGTCAGCTACTTCTTCCATTGCAGCTGGTCAACTACTTCTTCCATTTCAGGTGGTCATCTACTTTTTACTTTGGAGATGGTCAACTACTTCTTAAAAATAATAATAAAAGCATTTATATAGCGCCATAAATCCAAGTTACCTTGTTCGAAGGCGCTGTTTCAACATATCATAGAAAGAAACAAAGTAAAAAATCCCTTTCAGCTGGTCAGCTACTTCTTCCATTTTAGGTGGTCGACTACATCTGCCATTGCATCTGCTCAACTACTTCTTGTATTGAAGCTGGTCAACAACTTTTATTTCATTGCAGCTGGTAGAATACTTCTTGCATTGCCACAGGTCAAATACTTCTTACATTACAGCTGGTTAAGTACTTCTTCCATTGCAGCTGATCAGCTACTTCTTCCATTGTAGGTGGTCAATTACTTCTTCCCTTGCAGCTGGTCAGCTACTTCTTCCATTTCGGGTGGTCAACTACTTTTTACATTGGAGATGGTCAACTACTTCTTCCATTGCAGCTTGTCAGCTACTTCTTTCATTGCAGGTGGTCAACTACTTCTTCCATTGGAGATGTCCTCTACTTCTTCCCTTGCAACTGGTCAGCTACTTCTTTCATTGCTGCTGGTCAATTACTTCTTCAATCACAGCTGGTCAAATACTTTTTTATTGCAGCTGGTCAACTACTTCCATTTCAGCTGTTCAATTATTCCATTGCAGCAAGTCAGCTACTTCTTCCATTAGAGCTGGTCAACTACTTTCAATTCAGTTGTTCAACTTATTCCATTGCAGCTGGTCAGCTAATTCGTCCATTGCAGCTGGTCAATTACTTCTTCAATCACAGCTATTCAAATACTTCTTCCGTTACATCTGGTCAACTACTTCTTCCATTGCAGCTGGTCAACTACTTCTTCCATTGCAGCTGGTCAACTACTTCTTCCGTTGCAGCTGGTCAACTACTTCTTCCATTGCAGCTGGTCAACTACTTCGTCCACTGCAGCTGGTCAACTACTTTTTGCTTTGCCGCTGGTCAAATACTTCTACGTAGGACATAAGATGTGGACGAAGTCGAAACGAATCCGCTGTATATCAGTTTTGTTCAATTTTCAGCTGTTTTCTTCATTGTCGTCTTTATATGCTTGTTATTGATACGTTTACTATTAAATCGCTTCAATATTGTTGTAGTAAACGGCAACGATGACATGGAGATGTGGACTTTGATAGCGTACATCGATAGCAATGGAAGAGACGTGAGATTCGGTTCCATTTGACGAAATGGCTACGAAGCCTGAGTGACATTGAATTTATTTATGATTATTTGACGTTAAATGTTAGGATGTTATGAGGTGTAGATCCCTGTAATTTATTTTAGGTAACCATGGTCGGGAGGAGAGTAAACTCTTTTCGCTGTTGAAGCACTGAGAAATCACACGTCCTCTTCCCCGCCAGAGTTGGAGGTTCTGTGGCCGGCTTGCAGATTCCTTCTATGACTTACTCGCCATCTTCAACTGTCAGTCACTTTGACCAGATATATTGTGTATCTAATCTAAGTGACTGGTTGATTGCTGACCGTGTGTTTTTCGCCATTCGATGTATAACTTCGTTAAGTAATAAAATTGTAACAAATTAAAGAAGTGGTGTATTGTTTGTTTCAAGGCGTTGTGCAGTCGATCGTAGCATTGGTAGATATATAGACAATAGACACGAACGTAATGATGAATACCAAAGTGACACACATTATACAGGTTTAGATCTTCATACAACCTACATTGAATGTTGCCAACACTCGCCCCTTGAGACGTATGTGCGGGCTACCCAGTAGCACAGTGTTAGTTCATTGTGAATCCTCATCCATCGTTAGACTCAACACCACACAATCAATGTAAAACTAGTCGGGAGTCCGGTACTCTAGCCACTCGGCCAAAACTGTATTGTGTCCAGAGGGAAGCATGCAAGCAGCTGATTGTACGATAGGCTTTTTGTTGTACTTGGATGCTTATCATTTACCATATTACTGTATGTCTTTCAAGGTACAATCAGCCGAGCGCACACTTCAAGTGAGCGCCAGGCAATCCAGTTGTAAATAAGAGATCTAGATTGCCATATTACCATTACAAGGGGATTTTGTGTCTTATTGATCTACCGTAAACAGAGCCAGGCACAGCTGTAGTTTATTAGGGAGTATTGAGGGCACACCTACGAGCGGGAAGGGCACAGGCTTGCAAAAGTGAATTTAACAAATGAAATTATGTTCTCCAATTTCATCTCCTGAAATGTACTGAATATCTGGAATCACCCTCTCACTCTGAGCTAAGTTAGTTTTTTTAGTATATATTACAGTGTGTTTGTGCATGTGTGCATATATTTGTGTGTATGCACATATGTATGTGTATATGTTTGTGTACTTGATTTGTAAATGTTCACTAACTGGGATTACATAATAATCGAGTACGTCCTCCACGTGATGGGCTACATTTTATCAAACAAAGTTACCCAAATGTTTTGATTTGTGAATTAACACCACATACTACCTCACTATATTCTACAAGGAATGTATTACAACAGCAAGAAACATCTGAAATGTCAGTTAAAACACAGGTTTGTTACAAATATATTTATTATTATATAAAAGTTATGACATCATATACAGTATTATTATTTTCTAACCAGTAGTTTTGTCTAAAATATCTAACCTGGTAGATGCACCAAAAAGTTACTTGTGACCAAAAATGCAGTTATACTAAAAATATTCACTGAGCAATGCCCATTGGAGAATAAAATAACTCTGCAATAACATTTCCCATAAGCATATTGGTGAGACTACTACATGTGACCTAATACCATTTCCCTCAAAACAGTTAGTTAACGTATTAAAACATAATTAAGCGGTATCTAGATTCTAGGACTGAGAAACTCATAATTTCATGGTAAAACATTAAATACAAAATTTATGTATACTCGGTTTACACATTTCTTTGTGAAAATGCCAAGACGTTACTTCTACATGAAACTTATTAACAGCCTTGCTTGGACCAAATTTGAAATTTCATGTAAACTGCATAATTATTCAATGATGACTATTTGTAAATTCCTTGATAAATAGGCTGACAATTGTGACTTTCCTTGCAATGGTGACAAATCAGTGTAATGGTTTCTGTTAGACCCAATTATATACCTCAACACGCATGTTGCATAGAAGAAATATTTCAGCTTTTTAAAATATTGGAAGCTCTATAGTTTCCAAACACAAGTATGTATACATGAAGCTTTACACTAAAGTGAAAACCATTTTCCAAATGAGTGTTGAATCTGAAAATGAGGCATTTCATTTCTATAATGGTAAAATGGAGATACCACTTAGGATTAATAATATTCAAGTGCACCAAGGTGTTTGAATATATACCATATATCTCAATTATATACAGTGTTGGATAACAAATATGAAAGCACTAATTATACATCATTCTGTTCATCACCAGGGTCATTTGCCACTTTACCCACGAGTGTTTGCTTTCTATAAAACACAGTTAAAATGCACTACAAGCACACCATTGTACAATGGTAAAACCTAAACAACCCAACCTGGAATGTTGTCTGCTAATACAGTAGCAAGTCAACTCACACCTAAAGGTAATACACCTGGTATGAATAGCAAAAACAATACATTTGATGTACAAATTGAAGACAGATGAACATATTGTCAAAGTAATAATAAAAAAAGCAACTTTCAGACTCTTGTTAGATTGCTGTTTAAAATGTGCTTGTACCAAGATTTATTGATGTGATAAACATGCAAATGGTAAATATTTGCAACAGTTCTCAAGTGTCGTTCCATGTTGTGTGATGAGATGCCGGCCCCGATGACATTGGATGGCAACTTCATTCTGCAGTTGCAAGAAGAATTGGAATATGTTTGAGAAATCTACATTAAGCAAGTAATCACTGATACATTGATAATGTCTAAGATGTCCAACTAGATGGATGCTATACTTTTTGCCATAGTTGATACAGGTTTTTATTAGACTCTCCACAAGTGCTGTTTTGCTACATATTCTGCAGACAACATTAATATTTGAATTGAATCTAATGCTGATATTTCAACAAAGTGTATTTTATATTTGAAATTTTAAAATACCAAGTAGTTGCAATAGTCAAAAATGCAACATATTTAATTGCGTAACGTATTTGAAAAGTGACATGCTAGTAACTGACAGCAACATTAATATTTGAATTGAATCTTTCTTGTCTTGTTCACATTTCCACAAAGTGTATTTGCATTTTGATATTTGAAAATACAAAATAGTTGCAGTAGTAAAAATGCAACTATTTAATTCCGAAACATATTTGACATGTGACATGCTAGTAACTCACCTCAGTGATGGAAAACCTGAGAAAGGACAAGAGTGATGACAATGCTGACGAGTGATGCTGACAGGATGCTGACACTGTTGACAATTGATGCCTCTGGGGGGCAGTTGGCCCCCTGACACTCTGGTGTTTCTACAATGCATCAACATCAGGGATAGAAATAGTGGTAGTCCGGTAGTCCGAGACCTACCAAAAACTTGGTTGGACTACCAAAGATGATGATAGCAGTAGTCCGATGGACTACCAAAAAATTTGGGAATATTTTTGAAATTTTGTGTTTGTTATGTTATTTTGCTTAAATCTGGGCCATATGACTACCACATATATTTGAGGACTACCAGGTTTCCCAACTAAGTAGTCCTGCTGACTACCAGAAATGTTGGAGTTATTTCTACCCCTGAACATATGTAAATGCTTGTTTTGTCAAGACAGCGGTAAGTAAAAATATGTTCTTTGTCCTTTGTTGATCTGTTCTGTGACTGCTCAACCATAATGCAACAAATATCACCATCAAGTTGTTCTTACAGATGATTACAATTATGTGCTAACTGCTAATATTGAAGATGTCATGCTTTTCATGAGTTGGTATTAATTGGTCATCCAGGAGTTGGTATTTATTGGTCGTCCATGAATTGGTATTTATTGGTCATCCAGGAGTTGGTATTAATTGGTCATCCAGGAGTTGGCATTTATTGGTCATCCATGAGTTGGTATTTATTGGTCATCCAGGAGTTGGTATTTATTGGACGTCCAGGAGTTGGTATTTATTGGACGTCCAGGAGTTGGTATTTATTGGACGTCCAGGAGTTGGTATTTATTGGACGTCCAGGAGTTGGTATTTATTGGTCATCCAGGAGTTGGTATTTATTGATAGTCCAAGAATTTGTATTTATTTATAGTCCAGGAGTTGGTATTTGTTGGTCATCCAGGAGTTGGTATTTATTTGTTGTCCAGGAGTTGGTATTTATTGGTTGTCCGTGAGTTGGTATTTATTGGTCATCCAGGAGTTGGTATTTATTGGTCATCCAGGAGTTGGTATTTATTGGTCGTCCAGGAGTTGGTATTTATTGGTCATCAATCAAAATTCAAGCGGGTGAATAATGTTAGAAAGACTGACAACTTAGACGGAGAATGTGGACCAAAAACTTGTTAGGATTGTAAGGAGAACAGTTGCAGACACAATGCCTAGAGATGAAAAGAATACCACCGACTGACTTACATGATTGGCTTTTTTGGACACATGAACTGCAGCATTCTATAGACAATGTAAAATTAATCAAACGTTTTGCCATGCAATTAAAATTGATCAAGTAAAATAATGCCTTCTCCCTCAAATGCAGCGATTGTGAAAATGCTTACTGTAGAGCTGAACGACGCCATGGTGCGATCCCATGCGGTTTCTGCCTTCACACCAGTAATATCCGTAGTCGTTTGACTGGACGTTGATAATGGTCAACTGGTACCAAACTTCGGCCACGGACAGAGTCTGACCGTGACTGAGCAGGACATGGATGGTGTGTTTCTCGTCATCCTTGATGGGGACAGGGTTGTTCTTCTTGTCAATCTGATACCACGTCAAGTCTGGGAATGGGTAGCCTG
This sequence comes from Oasisia sp. SBJ-2009, assembly GCA_964017155.1. Taxonomy (NCBI): domain Eukaryota; kingdom Metazoa; phylum Annelida; class Polychaeta; order Sabellida; family Siboglinidae; genus Oasisia; species Oasisia sp. SBJ-2009. Next base: position 35,741,665 of record OZ024859.1, read on the forward strand.
CGAACACAACAACATACAGGAAGGTCAGGGAAAGGAAGCTGTGAATGACGATCCAACTGGTGTGAGTGTGGATAGGATCTATCACGGTAGAGCGGGTAGACATCCTGTGTAAGTACTGAAGTATGCACATGCTGCATCTATGGTTGTTTCCAACAACATGTAAATGTGGGGCCTGCTTAAAAATATACATGGTAATCTTCCTTGAAATAGCACCAGATCCAACATTGTCATTTGTGCTTCACAACACTGTAAAATGTTTTGAAATAAATACATAACCAATAGTAACTATTAGTCAGAAATACACATAGCAAAACAGAACATATTACTAGTAAGAAATATACTAAACAATTGTAAAAATACTACATAAATAAACACTAACATATGTTATGTACTAACAGTAACACACAACAGCTTTATATACATGTTAAATCTTGTAAAATAACACACAACAGCTTTATATACATGTTAAATCTGGTAAAATATCATAATACTGCTGCCTAAAATTATTTTAAAAAATTGTAAAAAAAAAGAGGAAATATGTTTTAAATATTAATTGTTGTTTCTCTGTGAAATATGTCAAATGGTATTAATAAGAAATGAATGAGTACCAGAGACAATGCACTCAATGGTGATGTCGTACATCCGGTTCTCTGCCTGGCCATAGGTGGTCTGGACGGGTCGAGCATGAGGCTGGAAGTTGATGTAGAGCGTGGCGTCATACGTGGCTGGTGGACGCACTGCATTGTCAGCGATGCAACGAAACACGCCGCGGTCATCTCGGCTGATGTTGATCAGATTCAGTATACTGCCCTGTGGTCAAACATGAATATCAAACAGGTGGTGTCTATATTGTTTGGTAATAATTTGTTGCTGATAGATGCCATTTATTAAAAAGTACCCAAACCAAGTTGAAACATTTGTTTAAGCATATGCTGAATTTGGATACTGTTTACTTTATAAAATATATGCAATAAACACCGTTAAATGAAAACAATAATTCCTATGATGCGGTAAATGGGATCCTGTGGAATGCTGCAATTTTGTGCATCACCTACCATACGCAAAAATATACAATTTGGTTGCAAAGGTTTTCTTAATGACACCCTTCTGGTCCATGTCTTGTGCAGACGTAAGTTTTTTCTACTACTTTGTAGTTTTTTTGGTTAGTGCTAATACAAAGATCTACATGGTCTACCAATGTCTTTATAATCAATATTCATGTATGCATAGTGAACCACACAAAGACCAACTGATTTCACATACAATCAACACATCCGATTTAGAGAAGAGTTAATTCAGGCATGGGCATTTTAAATAGCAGTTTGTAGACATGTATACTGACATTTAATTTTTTTTTTCTTGAGAAACTAAATGTCAGTATACAAGTGGCTTATTTAAAATGCCAATGCCTGAATTAACTCTTCTTCAAATCAGACATGTTGATTGTATGTAAAATCAGTTGGTCTTTGTGTTGGTTCACTATGCATACATGCATATTGATTATAAAGAGATTTCTTGAGAAACCAAAGTCTGGCAAACAGAACCGAATATATTCATGACCATGCCTTATATGCCCACTTTGGCATTCTACTCACCACTTTCTTCTAACAATAACTTTCTTTCACTCCATCCTCCTCCCTCACGTCTTCAACTCATCATTTCTCTAGTGTCTTTACTCATGAGTCAGTTGTTTTCATGAATAAATAAATGTGCACATCAATTGTGGGATTTTGTGACATAGATGTTAAAAAGCCTTTTCACAAGACTTGTCTCCATGCACCCTCACATGCACACTTTAAAATTACCGTACCCCTGCTTTGTATTTTAAGCACATGCAGCTATCACATACCTTCTGTCGGAACTTGTTGATGGGGTGTGGCAGGGGTCTGCCGTTGGCTCGCACCCATGTAATGTTGGGCTTGGGGTAGCCATCAGCATCACATTTGAGCGTCACATTAGCACTCTCCTTCACTGTCTGCACGTGAGTTGTCCGGCCAGGAATGATAGTTGGCGGCACTGCAACAAGCAACCTCATCAATAACCTCACATTAATATTAATAGACTTACAATTACTTAATAATCATCTGGATGCTTAATACCGATAATAGCATTTATGCGGCACGGTGATGTTTTTAAAGAAAAAGTAGCATGTTACTAACAACTTGTTGGGTGTGTCACATGACCTGTATCACATGACACAACTGCTGGAGCAGGACCTGTCATGTGACACACCCATGAGTCCCATGACTTCAGTCTGCTGAAAAAATCATGGGATATGTTCAAAAGATATAACGTTTTTGTTATACAACGTTTTTGTTATAGGTAATTGTTAATAGCCCAGAGATGGGATCATCAATCAATGAGCTTTTGGAGTGGCAGTATTTGCAAATACAGATGTAATATATACTTACATAATACAACCATCTTGCCATCCTTGGAAGGATGTGTGTCCTGAGACTGGCCTTGGACTAAGACCTTGCACGTGTATATGCCAGCGTCCTTCAGCTCGAGACGTCGTATGATCAGCATGTAGGTGTTTGTCTCCCCAGACGATGTCACAACGATGTCGTACTTATGGTTGCCGTCTTGCACACGGTTCAGAGATTCATCAATGTGTATTTTATTATCCACTGAGATAATGGTGCCGGATGCTTGCCCAATGCTCCCATATGATGTACGATGGATCCAGTTGACCTGAGCAACAAAAGAAAAACAACATCCTCAATGGAATCTTAGCGTATGATCTCTGCAAAAACAACAGAGTCAGTTAAATGCAAGCTGCTCTGGTATTTAGTTGAAAACATCTGCTCTGGAAGTCATGTGGTTAATGGTAGTTAATAACCTAGCCAGTGAATCAGACAAGGAGACAACTAATCAAAAATTCTCTAGATAGCACTATCTGATGTGAATATCATATAAAATCATTTTACTTTATCAGATAAACAATGATGTGTGTGTGTGTGTGTGTGTGTGTGTGTGTGTGTGTGTGTGTGTGTGTGTGTGTGTGTGTGTGTGTGTGTGTGTGTGATGTGTGTGGTGTGTGTGTGTGATGTGTGTGGTGTGTGTGTGTAATTATAAACTAACAAGTTATCTATAGGGACCATAAATAAACTACATTGGTATATTCATTTAACATCTGGTCATGCATGTGTTTCTTTAGTTAAATAATATTTTTTTTAGGCTTCATATTATATAATACCACATTGAAATATATCATGGCATTTGATAGATGCAATGGCATATTTTGCTCCCCTCACCAGTACTGTACTAACTAAAGGTAATGGGAGCCTGCTGTGCTTTGCTCGGTTTATGGAGCGAGAGATAGCAAGAAAAAACAGAAACAAATGTGGTTGGAAAATGTTGTAAAGTGTAAAATATATGTCTAGGGAGACTTTCTAGTAATAGATAATATTATCTAGATCTATGGCACTTTATAAACATTCTTCTTATTATTATGTGGCAGCAGTGAACACACACAACTCACCTTGTTGTTAGTTCCTTGCCTTGTCACAGAGCAGTTGAGGTAGCCAGTTGTACCGACTCGCTTAATCTCAGGCAGGATCTGCTTAGTGATCTGAGGTTCCTGGGCATAGACTGAAACGTAATACACAACACACTGTTGATTGTTGTGTAACTAATTAACCCCGCCCCTTTAATTGATCACAGATATATCACTGTACACATATGCATGTATATGTCTGGGAGGTAAAATGCAAAGATCCCACATATATGTAGGTTTAAATGTGTTGTGGACTGACAAAAATTAAACATGGTTAAATTAAAACTGTCACATATTTAAATAATTGTCCAAACAATGTATATAATATATCGGAGGCCATACTATATTGCCTAATTATTAAAGTTGCAATATGAATACTTACACTGCTGGCATTAACACAATTGTGGCTTAATTTTATTCAAGTTATTTATTGTTCTAGCTCTTGGTGAAGGAATACTTCCATCTATCTAACCTACAATATGTCTTTACTAGCACTGCCATGTGCCCTCTTGTCATACTATCTTCTTTTAGTTTGAAGAAAATGTTGCTATCGATATCCTCATACTCATTCAATATCCTAAAAACTTATATTTGGTCTCCTCTTAATCTTCTAGTCAATTTACATTATAATATATAGGCGTCTTTCATAACAGAAATGTTCAAGTTCAGGAATAAGCTTAGTTGCCCTGCTTTGCACTCTTTCTAGCTTGTCGATGTCTTTCTTAATTATGATATGGCCTCCATACTTGTATGCAATATTCTAAACGGATCTAAATGTGGCCTAACTATTGCTTTGTATAACATTAACGGTATGATTAACTTTTTCTCCAAATATATATATATACGTGATCGATGTACGTAGTTAATATAATTATGGTACGGATAAATTAAGTGACAGTGTACGAATTGGAGTTGGACGTGATGATCAAACTGAGTTATAGACGTTATATCCCAACTTCCCCCAAAAGGCAAAACATACTAAATAATGTTTTAAATATGCAAATAATTTGAAATATTCCCCAAAGAGTGCCAATGTTATAGTGATATAATATCCATTGATTTATGTTAAAAATGAAGTGTAAAAATAACTTATAAAGGACACATCGACTAGGGCATATGTGACTTGATCCGGCCGAACAACCGCGAGCGGCAAGAAGAATCATGGGTCAAGCCTCAAACTCGTTGTAATTACCTGAACATAATGCGCAGACGAAAACGATCGCAACTTGTACCAGAATATTTCGACCCATCTCTGCAAATGTTGTCAAACAGATCTATATTAAACGTATTAATACAACACTTATTTAATCACTTGCAGAACACATTTCATTTTCTCGAGTGGCTTCGGCCACCTACTGAACTGCGCAAAGTTTATATCACGTGACCACTGCATTTGCACCTGACAGGTGGTAATGCAAGCAGGTGGGCAAGATAAGTTTGAAAAGTGTTTTCACGTTTGTGCACATATCTGTGCATAAATGTGACACATAAAATATGAAAGGCAATCATAATTTTCAAATATATATAATAGAAGCCATCACTGATACGCAATAAAGTAACATTAATCGCAAATAATTTCGGCGCACAAAGATGGATTGGTATATAGGAAACGAAACAACCGCGCTATGTCGAATGTGTTCAATTAAGCCGCGTAGTGGCAGCACAATGCAAAGCTTCAAACAAGACTTTGATGTCGACCATTTTTGCTCCATTGGCGAATTGTTTGCATTCGTTTTACATAACTATATCCGTTTCTTGAGCATATATTGAATAATATATCTTAGGAAGCATTTCGGGAACCCCATTAAAGAGTTTTGCTGTGACTCTCTCGACTCTATGAATCTGTAGAGCGTTGAATAGTGGCGCTACCTCGCGGAGCATGATTAATCAACGCCAGATAGCGATAGCGTCTTGATGGTAGAATACCGTTCCGTGTATGCCAATTCTTCTTTTCTACTTACACCTGTGTTATTGGAGGAGATAGGTCAGAAAGTTACGAAGCGTTTACTTGAGTGCTTTGCTGGATGTAGGTAAAGAGGCGAAGAGGATGACATCTGTTGTAATGAGGCTGGAATAATAATATTACTGATTTGGAAAGCACACTATTCGAGTTAACAACCGACGGGAAAATGGCTTTAGTCGGGGTAATATTGCTGGTGTCAATTACCTGTACAGGTAAGCTTTGTGCAACTTTTTGGTTAGATTTTGTTAGATATTATTTCGGCTGGTATAATTCTTTGGAAATGGTGCATTATGAAATCAGTGTATATTATAAGATTCTATGTTTGTTATTATGCATATACTATTAATTCCCTTAAATTAACCACCAGGTATGTATAACTAGTTTAAATCTAGCTTGAGTTAATCATATTAATAATATAATTTTATTGTGTTCATACTGTATCAGTGCAGTTGTTTGTATGCTACTTAAATTTATAGCTTCTTGCATTTCCCTCCAACACTTCATGTTTATCTTATTTAATACTATGCTTTGCATAAATGTTAATTGTACTTTAATAATGTTGAATAACAAGTCATAAGTGATATTTTGGATGAATGTAGGTATAATTCTCTGATGTCCTGCTGTACCAGTCTCCGAACACTATTCCTGGCACACCCCTTTGCAAAATGCCTCTTAACCCCAGCCAATAAAATCACTCACAGAGAATGATACGTGGTTGGCTGGTTGGTTCGTGTGATATACTTTTGGGTGGTTTCAGCCACACGCTGCTACATGAAATGTTGCGATGCGAATGGGTCATTATATTGAGATTCCCAACAGTCAATCGGCAGTCAGGTATCCGTCTTCAAACTGAGGCGGGTATTTGCACTGTTTGCAGTAGCGACTGACGAAGTCAATTGCTATAGTTTGACTGTGCTCACTTCCATGGTTTGCAGAGACAATCAGCCAGGGGTACTGTAGCATGACTTGGCCCTGACTTGCGAGGATGGGTAGAATTAAGTAGAATAAGTATAACAATAGCCTGTATATACAGGCCTATTGCATGTTACATAATGTAATAGGTCATAATAACATGTGGACGTGATTGTACTGTACTGATGTACAAGATTTCATTCAAAGTCATAAAATTTAGATTAGGCACACATAAAAAAGAATTCCACAAATACATTTATTGTACACATTTTCAAAAAGTGCACAGTAACATGGACCAGATACTACATAGTATGATAGTACCCACAGCCCACCCCAACCAGTTTAAAAATTAATTATTTTAAAGACTAATTGATGGGAGCAAACTTAATGAGTTGCAAATTCAGGTTGAAACCATTAACTGTTTTCAGCCACCTGACTTGCAGCTCATACATGTCCCCCCTCAACATCCCATATAGCAAATATTGCTTTATTACAATCTATCCAATTCAGATTCAAACGCCCATATATTTATGTTTTATTTATTTGTTTTTCTCCAGAAAGACCTAAATTATTACAGTATTTATCTTTTTAACTCCTTTTACTGCCTTCGTTGCAAATCTTGCAATGATTTGTGAGGTCACATAACATCATGCCTGCCATCAGAAGGTGCATTGAATAATAGTATAATGATTTCTTGCAGCAAGTCAAAGTCACATACAGTGTACTTAAATTGAAGATTTCACAAATATGCACTGGGTGATTTCTTGCAGTGTTTGCCCAAGATCCAATTGTGAAGATTACGGAGACTGTGCCACCCGTCGTTGACCACTGGGTGAACGCCATGCAGACAGATGATGTCACATTTTCATGTCAGGTGGAAAATTTGCCTGTTGGCTTAAAGGTTTGTATTCCTAATTTGTTTGAATTGCTTACTGTTGTGCAGTACTACTATGCTATGAGAAACATTAAATATATAGACGAGAGCATTACTGTCCATGTTAGTCTTCATTCTGACATGCTTCATGTTTTTTTTATTGATAATATAATGACTATACAAATATGTTTATTAATGTTCAGTAATGGATTAAATGCCTCTTTTGGTGCTTGCTGATTTATAGTGATTAATATTCCAGTTATGAATTAATATAATGTGTCTGATACTTTAGTTTTGATTGCATTTATTTTACAATGCTTACCTATGATCTGGATAATGGATATGTATATATATATATTTAGAAATACGTGAATAAAAAACACTAACTGTATAAGGTCTTAGTTTATCACAGAATACTGCAGAAGCATTCCCAGAGCAAGTATCACAGATTAGCATGGAGTTTTTGCTGTTCGTCTATCATAATTTTTTGTATCTACATGTATATACACACACATATATATATATATATATATATATATATATATATATATAATAAATATATATAATTATGTATATATACTTAAAACTTAATTTGTATGTATATGTATAATTACAGTAAAGGTGATTTTATGTTTAATACCAATAATATAATTTCTTCATAATCACAGAGTACACATGTTTAACAATTCGTGAGCAACCTTAATAAGTCTTATTCTGTGTGACAGGTGAAGTGGAAGAGAGACTACTATGATGTGTTCTGTGTGACAGGTGAAGTGGAAGAGAGACTACTATGATGACAAGCACAGGAAGCAGACCCAGGCCATCTCCACAGACACGTCCCTGATGGACAACACCAGGTACGGCATAGAGAAGCCATTCCCCTTCGTGTGGCGGCTCCGAGTGCGACGAGTCGTGGCGGCCGATCAGGCGAACTACTCATGTCAAGTGATGGTGACACTGCAGACGTTTGTCACCAAGACCGTCAACCTCAGAGTCAATGGTCAGTCTTGTTACATTGATAGACACAAGTTTATAAATAAAGTGAGTGATCTGGAGACCCTATTTTGAAATGTTAATACACTCTGCAATATCGTTGATTGGTTTATCTAGACATCCTGGTACTCTGAAGACATGAAATTATGGTAGGGGATGCCCTCCCATAAGAACTCCTATCCAGAGGGCATAGCAAGAATATTTAAATAAAAAGTCATGTGACCAGTGTTTCCCGCCCAAGTAGGGTAAGCTTAAATAGCTTTATGGTGGTAAGTCTCAGGCTTGATAGACATTTGGGTCAGGGAGAGATATGCAGAGCCATATGAAGATTTAGTTATATTTTTATTATACATTTACTGTCCTTTTGTTGCAGTTATAATATAACTTTATTTCTAGTTTTCTTACTTAAATGCTGCATACATGTTCCCATAAAGTTAATCCGGGGCCCTAATTTAACTCAGCCATTGCAAAGTCAATACATACCCTAGTTAGAATTACATTAGGTAACATAGGTAAATAGCGTTTTCGATTAACAAAGCTCTGCTGTGGCTAGGACAGATGTGATGATGCGGTTGTATTATGTATCACCTTATGAAGCAAAAAATCACTTGATGGACACTTTTAAGATAACAATACACTTCCATACGTACACAATAGTTCCCAGTTATGAACATAATAAATGCCATATTGTCAACATATCAACATCACAGAATTATTCTCTTATGTGCAAGAAGGAACAAAATTACTCTATTTTAAGAACCCTGATTGTCAGCCATCCATCATGGATATATCTGGTTGGTGGGTGGATTATTATTTGCTAATGTAACTAGTAATAACACAGTAACAAAAACATTGTAGTATGATTAACTTATTTTGGAGCTTTTTTTTTGTCGAAGCGAGTACAATGTTTCGGTCCATCAGCTACGGACCTTGTTCACGTACTGGTGTCACGTGTGTTGCCTCAGATTTCGGCGGGATAATTTGGTTGTAGATGGCAGGCAGATGGTACCCCTGGTCTGGCGGTGGTCTCTGTTCATGGTAGGGGCTCTCTGTCTGATGTATATGGCCTCCTTCACTTTTCTCTTGTGCCAGTTGGTTTCACGAGTTATCATACTACAATAAACCATTCTTGGAGCCATGAACAATATATTTACTGACAAAAACGTGTTTGTGTACAACAGTGAAGCCCTATTTGCTGCCCGACTCGACAAGTTCTGATATGACGGTGACAGCGGGCGAAGACATCACTCTGAGGTGCAATGGAACTGGGATACCTGCACCGGTCATTGAGTGGACTAGACTGGGGAATGCCCTGCTGCCTGTTGGCACTGAGAGATACCAGGTGAGACACAGCAGTTGGCCTGTCATGGTGATTTATCTTCTAACAGGGGAACTGTTTCAATATTGCCTAAAAGTATTATTTGGTGCCCACTGTTTTTGAGGAGGGAAGAAAATTTAAGGAAAACATATACTGGGTAAGTCTAGGCTAGGATCGTTATGGTGACCAGCATCATCCGTGACAGACAGAGGCAGTGGGACAACAACTACAACAACAACTACTACAGTGGACACAGTGGTTTATTTAATGTGATGATTAACTCAGATTAAGTCATTGTTACTTTGTGTTGATATCGATGGGTTTTATTAATGATATTGTGAGAGTGCAGTATTTTTATTTTCACTGAAGTAGCACCTTGTTTGATTTCGTTGATGCACTAGTGTAATGTATTTTACTTCAAAATATAAATTAGTTTTGCAATGGAAGAATAACAAGTTGGGGGGTACAAACATTTCCTACATGTCTTATGGTGGTACACAGAGTGAGCCAGCCAGTAAGTAAGTAAAAGCTTTATTTCATGATGCTAACCATGTCATGTGATAAATTATGATTTTCAATGGGCCAGCATCAAGAGTAATTAAGTCCATATAGTGTTGTGGGCAGCACTTATGACAGCTCAAGCTGCTCCTACACTTCATCCCAGCTTTAGCTGTTCCTTCATACACACTTTGACACATTGTGGAACATTCGGCCCTTTCTCAGTTTATATCGTACGTTGTGTTGTATGATGTTTAACTGACCTGTCTACACTCTCCAGGGAGTGGAGTTGAAGCTTCAGCAGGTGAGAGCCAGTGCTGCCGGGGTGTACAACTGTCGCGTGTGGAACACTGTCGGGAAAGTTGTACGAAGCATTGACCTCAAGATCAAGTGTAAGTGACAGTCTATCGTTTGTTGTACATCATTATACTTAATAATAATTTATTTCTTACATAGTGCCAGATAATTTTTCTGCTGATTTTACGATGGTAGATTTAAGATCATAAGAAATGCTAAAACAGGCAGTAATTACTACTAATAAAATAAATTATAATTATCTTTGTGGCATATAGCCCTCCTGTTCTGAAAGATCCTGTTATAATCTGTGAGGTTGTTAAATTAGATATGTAGCTACATCCATGAAGGCAAAAACCACTGATAAAGTTGCATTCCATTTAAAATTAAACCTTTGTATCTGTGCCATGTCATTTCTATAGACGACAACTCTGTTATACTCATTCTTGATAATAAATAAATATAATTATTCTGTGATCTCTTCAACCTCTTCTGCTATAGACAAGCCAGTCATCAAGGCAGAAAGTGAGGTTTCCCAGGCGCCTGGCTACCTCATTGAGCTGCAGTGTTTCTCGAAGGCATACCCCTTCCCCACAAAGACAACCTGGACCAAGGGCTCTTTTGCTATTTCTACAAGTTCGGGGAGGTATGTATCCTTCAAAACTGAGATAACATCAGTCAATTTAAGCTGGAAAACAGCATAGTGATATACCCATGAATTTTGTTTGCTATGCAACATTTTGCGATGGGAAAATTACCACCACACATTGATGTACAAACTTTTTTAATTGATGTGCCATCCCTTATTTTGTACAGAGCTTCCTGCCAGTTCCTGGTAGTTCTGATTATGAGGTATACATGTTTGGTGGAGAGTATATAAATTAATGGAGAGCATCTGCAGTTACCCTCACCTCGAGTCTAGATTCCCTGTCCCAACCAACTCAGTTAATTGTCCAAAACCTGAACTGAGTATACCCCGGTAATCAAGATATGAAAAGGAGTCGAGATTGGACATTTTCAGACCCTCTCTGATATTATCAACTGCAGTAGAATATTTAGATATTACATGTCATGCAGACCAAGACGTAGTTAGAATATATGTCAAAATGCTAAGTTTGAAAGCAAGTAACCAGACAAACAACAGTGATCTGAAAATCTTAAATGCTTTATATGGTGCGAGTGAATTATAACGGTATTGTTTTATTGTCTTCGTTCTTTATGTTTAGAACTAGTCAATTGTTTCATGATTTTGTTTTTACAGCTACACTTTTTAAAGTATTATCTTAGTTAGTATTGTTTTAATTTAATTTTTGTATATTTTATTACAAGGGGATGTAGGTGTGTGTGTGTCCGTGTGGTGTGTGGATGTAGGAGTGTGTGGATGTAGGAGTGTGTGGATGTAGGAGTGTGTGGATGTAGGAGTGTGTGGATGTAGGAGTGTGTGGATGTAGGAGTGTGTGGATGTAGGAGTGTGTGGATGTAGGTGTGTGTGGATGTAGGAGTGTGTGGATGTAGGAGTGTGTGGATGTAGGAGTGTGTGGATGTAGGAGTGTGTGGATGTAGGAGTGTGTGGATGTAGGAGTGTGTGGATGTAGCAGTGTGTGGATGTAGGAGTGTGTGGATGTAGGAGTGTGTGGATGTAGGATTGTGTGGATGTAGGAGTGTGTGGATGTAGGTGTGTGTGGATGTAGGAGTGTGTGGATGTAGGAGTGTGTGGATGTAGCAGTGTGTGGATGTAGGAGTGTGTGGATGTAGCAGTGTGTGGATGTAGGAGTGTGTGGATGTAGGAGTGTGTGGATGTAGGAGTGTGTGGATGTAGGAGTGTGTGGATGTAGCAGTGTGTGGATGTAGCAGTGTGTGGATGTAGCAGTGTGTGGATGTAGGAGTGTGTGGATGTAGGAGTGTGTGGATGTAGCAGTGTGTGGATGTAGGAGTGTGTGGATGTAGGAGTGTGTGGATGTAGGAGTGTGTGGATGTAGGAGTGTGTGGATGTAGGAGTGTGTGGATGTAGGAGTGTGTGGATGTAGCAGTGTGTGAGTGTAGGAGTGTGTGGATGTAGGAGTGTGTGGATGTAGCAGTGTGTGGATGTAGGAGTGTGTGGATGTAGCAGTGTGTGGATGTAGGAGTGTGTGGATGTAGGAGTGTGTGGATGTAGGAGTGTGTGGATGTAGGAGTGTGTGGATGTAGCAGTGTGTGGATGTAGGAGTGTGTGGATGTAGCAGTGTGTGGATGTAGCAGTGTGTGGATGTAGCAGTGTGTGGATGTAGGAGTGTGTGGATGTAGGAGTGTGTGGATGTAGGAGTGTGTGGATGTAGCCGTGTGTGGATGTAGCAGTGTGTGGATGTAGGAGTGTGTGGATGTAGGAGTGTGTGGATGTAGCAGTGTGTGGATGTAGGAGTGTGTGGATGTAGGAGTGTGTGGATGTAGGAGTGTGTGGATGTAGCAGTGTGTGGATGTAGCAGTGTGTGGATGTAGGAGTGTGTGGATGTAGGAGTGTGTGGATGTAGCAGTGTGTGGATGTAGGAGTGTGTGGATGTAGCAGTGTGTGGATGTAGCAGTGTGTGGATGTAGCAGTGTGTGGATGTAGGAGTGTGTGGATGTAGGAGTGTGTGGATGTAGCAGTGTGTGAGTGTAGGAGTGTGTGGATGTAGCAGTGTGTGGATGTAGCAGTGTGTGGATGTAGCAGTGTGTGGATGTAGCAGTGTGTGGATGTAGCAGTGTGTGGATGTAGGAGTGTGTGGATGTAGGAGTGTGTGGATGTAGCAGTGTGTGGATGTAGGAGTGTGTGGATGTAGCAGTGTGTGGATGTAGGAGTGTGTGGATGTAGCAGTGTGTGGATGTAGGAGTGTGTGGATGTAGGAGTGTGTGGATGTAGGAGTGTGTGGATGTAGCAGTGTGTGGATGTAGCAGTGTGTGGATGTAGCAGTGTGTGGATATAGGAGTGTGTGGATGTAGGAGTGTGTGGATGTAGCAGTGTGTGGATGTAGCAGTGTGTGGATGTAGGAGTGTGTGGATGTAGGAGTGTGTGGATGTAGGAGTGTGTGGATGTAGCAGTGTGTGGATGTAGCAGTGTGTGGATGTAGCAGTGTGTGGATGTAGCAGTGTGTGGATGTAGCAGTGTGTGGATGTAGGAGTGTGTGGATGTAGGAGTGTGTGGATGAAGCAGTGTGTGGATGTAGCAGTGTGTGGATGTAGGAGTGTGTGGATGTAGGAGTGTGTGGATGTAGGAGTGTGTGGATGTAGGAGTGTGTGTGTCCGTGTGGTGTGTGGATGTAGGAGTGTGTGAGTGTGTATGTGCAATGGACCAGTGAAATCACAATGTAATAAAAACAGTAATATGTGACATGATCACTAGAATGAAATAAAGCTTTACCTGCGAGTCTACACATTGATGTGGCATGATCCTGATGACAGGTACATTGATGTGACATGATCCTGATGACAGGTGCATTGATGTGACATGATCCTGATGACAGGTGCATTGATGTGACATGATCCTGATGACAGGTACATTGATGTGACATGATCCTGGTGACAGGTACATTGATGTGACATGATCCTGGTGGCAGGTACATTGATGTGACATGATCCTGATGACAGGTACATTGATGTGACATGATCCTGATGACAGGTGCATTGATGTGACATGATCCTGATGACAGGTGCATTGATGTGACATGATCCTGATGACAGGTACATTGATGTGACATGATCCTGGTGACAGGTACATTGATGTGACACAATCATGGTGACAGGTACATTGATGTGACACAATCGTGGTGACAGGTACATTGATGTGACACAATCGTGGTGACAGGTACATTGATGTGACACAATCGTGGTGACAGGTACATTGATGTGACATGTGGTGACAGGTACATTGATGTGACATGTGGTGACAGGTACATTGATGTGACATGTGGTGACAGGTACAAGGTGCACGCGGTGCAGGGCGCCTTCGGTCAGCTCACCTACGAACTCATCATCAACGGGGTGCAGGAAGAGGACTACGGCAAGTGGACCTGCAAGATCAAGAACACGGAGGGAACAGCAAGCCAAGACATCGAACTCAAGAGTGAGTGCGGTGTAGTTCCATCTCATGTGTGGTCTCTCTCTCTCTCTCTCTTCATCTCTCTCTTCACCTCTCTCTATCTCTCATCTTCTCTCTCTCTCTTCATCTTCTCTCTCATCCATCTCATGTATGGTATCTCTCTTCACCTCTCTCTATCTCTCATCTTCTCTCTCAATCTCTCATCCATCTCGTGTGTGCTCTCTCTCTTCATCTCCTTTCTCAATCTGTCTCATCCATCTCGTGTGTGCTCTCTCTCTCTCTTCATCTCCTCTCTCAATCTCTCTCATCCATCTCGTGTGTGCTCTCTCTTCATCTCCTCTCTCAATCTCTCTCATCCATCTTGTGTGTGATCTCTCTCTCTCTCTCTCTTCATCTCTCTCACCTCTCTCTATCACTCTCATCCATCTCATGTATGGTATCTCTTTCTCTCTCTCTTCATCTATCTCTCTCTTCCTCTCTCTATCTCTATCATCTATCTCATGTGTGGTCTCTCTCTGTCTCTCTCTCTCTCTGTCTCATTCATCCCATGTGTGGTCACATCTCTCCTCTCTCTATCTCTCTCATCCATCTCATGTGTGGTCTCTCTCTTGATCTCTCTCCTCTCTCTGTATCTCTCTCATCCATCTCATGTGGTCTACTTTCCTTCCTGGTAATTGGAACTGTGGCTGTGTCTGGAACTGAATGCATTTCATGTTGTTAGTATTCCCTCTGTAAGTTAGGTATATCACTCCAGCAGAATTACACAAGTAACAGTGTAAACTGTTTTGTTGACAGAGACGGATGTCCCCCAGAAATCATTCAAGGTCGGCCGGGTGGTGAAGGGAAGTGCCTCAAGGAACACTGTCTACTTGATGACACTGGTCACATGTCTCCAAGCCTATGTCCTCACCCAGCTGTAGTGTCACAGCTGTCACATCTCCACCAAATGACATCATTGTGTCATGTTAAAAAAATGTTGCAAATATCAAGACAGAATGTGGCGATGATTAAGCAAGGTCAAGGTCTCTTGTGTCAAACAGTGTCGGAAATGTGTTTTTCTTACTTAGTCTGATCTAATGAGATGAAATAGTTTTAATACTTCAATTTTATTCACTCGTGTTTGTAACATTACTGGACGAAGTATGCGTGAGATTTATTACAACAATGTCCTGGCTACTTGACAGTGCTGAAAGCTCAAGATATACTAAACAGGGAGTGCATATAGTAGCATAGTCTTTCACATAGAGCAGTAGTTATGTAAAATATGTGTGACCATGCAGTAGTGTGGATTTAGTGAACCGGAAACATAAGTGTGTCTTACTGGACATTGTATATATTTTTATACATATTTTGGGATTGCAGACAGGTCCTGTTATTGTTCATAAGTGTTAGCATATTAAACGCAGTACTTAGCTAGTTTTTATTGACATACTATACAGCCATTCCAATTGATGCGTAAGATCAGTTGTGTAAATGTATGCACAGCATTTATTTCTATGCATGGATCTTTTATAAACGATAACAGAATATGTGCATGCAAATACATTCCAATAATTTTGTTTTATTATTGCTACAAATCATCTTTACATTTGTAGCATTTTTTATAGTAGTTAATAATTGAGAATTGGCTATTATGGATATATCAGGTGATAAAAGGTGATCTGTTTTTTCTCTATCCAGTTTCTTAGAGAAGTGGCAGTGTCAGCACCACGTTATAGTACTATTCCAGTGTAACAGGCCAAAATTAGTCCCATGCCAGAAGTAGGTGTCTAATAGAACTGTTTAAGATATGTGCGTCATTCATTTTGCTCTTTTCTCACAAAAGTCATGAAGCTTGGCTAGAATTGGTTAAGTGGTCGAGGACTAGATCAGCATGTATTATATAATTACCAGTATATATATATATATATATATATAAATATATATATATACCTACTTTTGGAACTCAGTCCATAAATTTGGCCTGTTACAACATTTCTTTACTATTGAATTATCTGGTAACTGCTGAATTAAAGTTTTTAATAATTTTAATTAATTTCTTGGATAACTGTATTTGAACTATGCGATTAAAAGCATATCCTGTTTTGTGAAGTAAATTGCATCTCATCATTGCTTCTATAGCCTTCTATTCAGTTATAATGTGACTAAATACAGTATAGTTATCCTATTTTGACATGGTACCATTATTTTAATTGTTTTGTTTATATATCTTGATAATATTCAAAAAGATATAATTAATCAATATTTTGAGAACAGTGTGCCTGCTTTATGGCAAATCATAGATTATGGATAGCACGCACACACACACACACACACCGTCTTCTGCGCCGATGTTAAGACTGCCCTAGTGCAGGGAGGAAGTAGGAGGGCACTCTCCTGAAGATGCAAAGTCAGCTGCCAAAACCATGTTGAAGGTGGTTACACCTAATCTGGATTTTTTTTTATTCTCCACTGACTTCAAATAAAAATGCAATATTCACAAAATAACATTTATTTTATGCCATTTGATTGGCATTAGATGGTTATATAGCATGTGTTTTTGATGTGGTGGTTATTTTGACTAAAACATGACATTCAAAATTTAAAGCTCATGTTATGTCAATTCAATAACTTTATTCCAGACCCAACAGGGCACATACAGTGCAAGTATATGTGACTCTGAGTATGTACAGTACTGAACCAATGCTGAAGTATATTAGAAAAATGTATACAGTTGTTTCAATCAAGTATAAAAACTTGTTCCAGTGTTTACGGATCCTGGAAGTGAATCTTAAACTAGACGTTAGAATGTCATTTAAAATATAGTTAACAGAGCTAACACAATTCATGCTACAGCCAGGGGCGTCGATCCGGTTTTAAAAGTGGGGGGACGGAGGACCAATTTATATACACATATGTATGCATAATTATATATATATATATTATAATATGTCATATATAATAAATTATATTATATATATTTATATATATCATATAATAATATGTTATATATATATGTATATAATATATATGACATGCATAATATATATATATGTGACCTGAAATACACATAAGTATTTTTTTTATATAAAACATAATTCATTGTTGGTCTAGTGTTAATTCTAAACTAAAAAGCCTTTATGTTATGATATTTATAATAGCTATGTTTGCAACATATATTTGAAGAGGGGTCATGGCCTACCCCAATCACTGAACATTTGGGGGTAGACTTTGGACCCAACACTGCTTGCCTTATTCATAGAGTGACAAGATGCAGAGCTTACAGGGGTGCCTGTGTAGAACTGCCCAATCCCACCGTTTGGCAAAGAAATTTGTCATCACTAAATTGAGATCAAATTACACAAAGTGCATAAATCCTCTGGTTCCTCCGTAGGCGATATAAATATCCACCAGAGCGACCAGGCTGCAATCCAAGGGGTGACAGGGCAAACCAAAAATAATAATCTATTATGTGCTTGATGGCTATATATCAATACAAGGGTGCAAAATGACAGAGCCCGGCAAGATTAAAATTTACTGGACTTACTTAGATCAAGTTGCGGGCTGCTGCCAACCAAGCAATTAATTTTATTATTAATTTTACTACTAGTCAGATGTAGGGTTTAAATTAAGAGAGGGGAGTGATCAGTCTCGCTATATATGCCTATACATTTGTTTTATGAACTGAAAAAGTATGAGGACATTTCCTATGCTGACCCCCTCAGGCCGTGGAGTGGTCAGCGTCCCCCTCTTCCCCTACTGGTCGACGCCCATGCTGTGCCTGTGTAGAACTTCCCAATCCAACATTTTGGCAAAGAAATTTGTCATCAGTCAAGTGGGAATAGGTTACAAAAAGTGTAGGAATCCGCCACTTCTGTCGTAGGCGATTAGCAACAAGCAAGCGAGGGGTGAAAGTGCAACACAAATTTTATCATTTAAAATGTGCGTGATGGTTAGAGCCTATTAATAATATCAACATAAGGTTGATAGAGCCCGGCAGCGGCTTACATTTACCCGGTAGTTATAAACTTTCCGATTGGCCTTTCTGCGTATGCGCGACAAATTTAAAATCATCAGTGTGCAGCGAAATAACAAAGGATTTTTGGTATAAATGCTACGGGCTGTTCGATAACTCTCCTGTGATGACTGCTGTGAAGGGTTATCTAAAATTTCATTCAATACATTAAAAAATATTACGTTTGTTTAAATAACTACCACGGATTATGGCGCAAAACATGCCTCAAAACTGGTTTGCCCTCGTGTTAATTTGCGATAAATAGCTTTACTGAACTTTATATCGCGAGTTTATTGTGTAGCTAGTCCTATGTAGCGGCTTTTAAGATAGAGGAGTGTTGAGTCAGCCTCGCAATTTTCCTGACCTGAAAAGTGGGGGGGGGACAATTCCTATGCTGTCCCCCACCCTGAAAAGTGGGGGGGGGGGGGGGCGCGTCCCCCCCCGTCCCCCACCGATCGACGCCCGTGGCTACAGCTGTACATCCAACATAATACATTTTAACGTTCGCATATGCAAGATTTTTATTCAACCTGGTCCGCAATTCCTATTGTAGAGCTTTCTCTTCAAAATAAGCATTTATATTTGTGGCTTAAATGTAAAACAGTCGACATCACGCCATATCTATGTAAATAGCTTAGTTTTAGCATCAAACGCATGCTCGTGTGTTTGCACACTCCGCATCCGCTAAGTTTTGGTAACTTTCGGTCGTTTTCGATAAATCGATACGTCACGGGTTTCACCGGTCACGAGTGCTTGAGTAGGGCCGGGAGCTTCTGACATCTCGTCGATATACTGTACAAACAAAAGAAGTTTACCGTATTGTTATGGTTTAACGTATAAGTGAGTCCAATCGGGGCAAACATGATTTTGCTTATGCAAGTAATTACTTCGGTTGTGTTGTGGATCAGCATGGTGACACTGCGTGGATGTATTGCATTGGAGCAATCTGACGTACGATATGACAACGAATCGTCTGCCAACAAACCCACCGTTCTACTTACGGCGTTGGACGGACCACTGGCACTTAAGCGTCGTTCGTTTGCCAAGCTAAGTATTGATGTCAGACAGAATGCATCATTTGACAGAGTCTACCAAAAGTCTGTAAAACGAGGAGAATTAGCGATCTTCAACTTTCTCGAACGGTTCCCTCAGGTAGGTAGTAGTAGTAGACGTAGTACTAGTAGGTCTTCTTCTTCCGGAAATCCACTACCATCAATTATGACGACTTCGTGGATAGTGTGGGCATGTTCAAGTGCTGATTAAAAATGTAATAAGGTACAAAATTAGTCTAGCCTCTGGGTCCAGGACATGCATGCACTGCAAGCTAGTGGCTGGTCACTGTGAGCCGTAATGCTGTGATTATACATAGAACACAATCACTTGTATGACCACATCTAGAATATGGAACGATATTAGGGCCATAATTCAACATGTCGTATTATTGCAGATAATCTGCAATAATACGACGTCAGGCATAATGAAGACACGCATAATGCGAGCGAGCATAATGCAAGCGAGCATAATGCGAGCAAGAATGCGAGCAAGAATGCGAGCAAGCACAATGCGATCAAGAATGCGAACAAGAATGCCAGCAAGCAGAATGCGAGCAAGAATGCAAGCAAGCATAATCAGACTTGGCATAATCAGCACTCGCTAAGTTTGTGCTGCCATCTAGCGAACTACGCCAACTTGAAAATTGAAAATACTGAAGTATCCCTTACATTAACAAATGTTTTGGCGCAGGCTATTCACCTACCAGCTGCTCGATAAAAAACGTCAAGTCGAACTGTTATTTTGTTGTTTGTAATGCGCCTTTTTTATCCTCTGGAACAATACTTAATATGATATGAGGCAGAAAGTGAGTTTGGGCAGAAACCTAGCATTTAAATTATAATGATAGAGCATAATTAATGTATGTAATCAGCTTAATAATACATTTTCTGTTATGTCATTTATGATTTTTTATGAGTAATTATGTTAAATTTTTTATACAAATAAGGCAATATTAATTGTGTGTGAAAATACATGTGATAATTAAACACATGCTCTTTTGTTTCTCTTAGGCATACTACTTGACCATATCTGTCACAGATCAACTTACAATGTGTGCAATTACGTGCATGTCATCGCACGTACGATGTCTTCCGTTACATAGTGTGACATTTGCTAATAAATGAAACCTGCCGCAACATCACATCGATTGTTATGCGTCGTTTACTGTCGATCCGGTTTTAAAAGTGGGGTACGGGTGACCAATTTATATACACATATGTATGGATGTGTGTGTGTGTGTGTGTGTGTGTGTGTGTGTGTGTGTGTGTGTGTGTGTGTGTGTGTGTGTGTGTGCGTGTGTGTGTGTGTGTGTATACACAAGTGTGTATATATAATATATATATATATATTTGACATATATATATATATATATTTATATACATGCATATATATATATATATATATATTTGACATATATATATATTTGACATATATATATTTGACATATATATGTATATATATATATATATATATATATATATATATATATATATATATACATACGTACACGGGCGTCGATCGATGGGGGTCGCCCTTGTGGATATTTATATTGTCTACGGCGGAACCAGCAAATTTATGCACTTTGTGTAATTTGATCTCATTTTAGTGTTGACATATTTCTTTGCCAAAAGGTGGGATTGGGAAGTCCTACACAGGCACCCCTGTAAGCTCTGCATCTTGTCACTCTATGAATCAGGCAAGCAGTGTTTGGTCCAAAATCTACCCCAAATGTTCAGTGATTGGGTGGACCATGGCCCCTCTTCAAATATAATTGCCAACACAACTATTATAAATAGCATAACATAAAGGTTTTTTTAATTTAGAATCAGCACCAGACCAACAATGAATAATTTTTTTGTATTGAAAAAAATACTTATGTGTATTTCAGGTCATATATATATATATATATATATATATATATATATATATATATATATATATATATATATATATATATATATATATACATATATATGTCAAATATATATATGTCAAATATATATATGTCAAATATATATATGTCAAATATATATATATATGCATGTATATAAATATATATATATATATGTCAAATATATATATATATATTATATATACACACTTGTGTATACACACACACACGCACGCACACACACACACACACACACACACACACACACACACACACACACACACATCCATACATATGTGTATATAAATTGGTCACCCGTACCCCACTTTTAAAACCGGATCGACAGTAAACGACGCATGACAATCGATGTGATGTTGCGGCAGGTTTCATTTATTAGCAAATGTCACACTATGTAACGGAAGACATCGTACGTGCGATGACATGCACGTAATTGCACACATTGTAAGTTGATCTGTGACAGATATGGTCAAGTAGTATGCCTAAGAGAAACAAAAGAGCATGTGTTTAATTATCACATGTATTTTCACACAAAATTAATATTGCCTTATTTGTATAAAAAATTTAACATAATTACTCATAACAAATCATAAATGACATAACAGAAAATGTATTATTAACCTGATTACATACATTAATTATGCTCTATCATTATAATTTAAATGCTAGGTTTCTGCCCAAACTCACTTTCTGCCTCATATCATATTAAGTATTGTTCCAGAGGATAAAAAAGGCGCATTACAAACAACAAAATAACAGTTCGACTTGACGTTTTTTATCGAGCAGCTGGTAGGTGAATAGCCTGCGCCAAAACATTTGTTAATGTAAGGGATACTTCAGTATTTTCAATTTTCAAGTTGGCGTAGTTCGCTAGATGGCAGCACAAACTTAGCGAGTGCTGATTATGCCAAGTCTGATTATGCTTGCTTGCATTCTTGCTCGCATTCTGCTTGCTGGCATTCTTGTTCGCATTCTTGATCGCATTGTGCTTGCTCGCATTCTTGCTCGCATTCTTGCTCGCATTATGCTCGCTTGCATTATGCTCGCTCGCATTATGCGTGTCTTCATTATGCCTGACGTCGTATTATTGCAGATTATCTGCAATAATACGACATGTTGAATTATGGCCCTAATATCGTTCCATACTAGAAAGGGTAGTGGGGAGGGGAACTACCGGCACCGCAACCCCTTCAATACAACCACCCCTAAAGGTTAACCAAACCTCTAATTTTGCTGTCTGGTCATTTCTAGTATGGCAGTATTCGGCAGGGTTCTATTAACTGATCAATGGGTCTCTATATATTGTACGTGGTTACAAAAACTTACAATGTTTTGTATTATAGCTACCCAAGGCCAAGATCATTCTTTTATTTAAGTAATAAAGTCTAGTGCTGGTTCGATACCAGGTTTTGTTCGATACTGATCGATACCTGAATTTTGTTCGATACTCGATACTCGATACTTACGTTGCAAGTCTAATATTCACAGAGAACACAGTTCCCAGTAGAAACAGTATGCAACAGAAGTAGTGCTGGTTCGATACCAGAATTCTTCGATACCGATCGATATATTGCTGGTTCGATACCATAATTCTTCGATATAAATCGATACCAGACTTTTATTCGATACTCAAAATTAACCTTGTAAGTGTAATTCAGTACAGTAGAGATCTCCAAAGAAACACACTATTATCCACTTAGACTAATGCCACAGAAACACACAAATTTTTTCCCTTACAAGTAGATATGTGATACTTTTATAGTCATGCAAACAATGATTAAAATGCAATTTTCATTTTATGTAAGTAAACAAACAACAGTTTCAATATAATTGATTACTGTTGTAAAACTAAAAGGTAACTGTAATATAAAATTAAAACAATAAAGACAACTGCAATAAAATACCTAGTGACAAATAAATTCATCAATTGCACTGAATTATTTTAAATTAATAACAGTACTTCACCCCAGCTGTTTGTAAATACACTATAATATAGTAGCTTAATTTCAATTCACTGTGTCTCCTAAAGTGACCATCAACAAATACAGCTGAAACATAACATACAACTAATATGTTATTATTATATTAAATATAAATACACCTATCACTTATAATAGTGCCACTGCCAGCACAGCTGCACACTCACTGTTATAACTGTTTTATAATTAATTGAATCGTAAAGATAATTGTGATTTAACATCAAAACTGTATAGACGATTACAATAAAATAACACTAATTAATAATAGAAAAAAATATTAATAAAAATTTCAATTGCACTTCCCAGTTCACACCAATTTTGTTTATATAAAACTCAAATTACCAAGTTATCAAGTACACATAACAAGCCCCATAATGTTTTTGCAACTGTTTTCAAGAACCGGTCAGTTTCTACCTCTACCTCTGGCTCTGCCAGTGGTGAATCTGTTTGGCCAGTGCCAGTGACTGGCAGTGTCACAGTGAGAGTGACAGTAGATGCAGTAAGCACATCGTCATCGTTAATCAGTCACGTCGTGTATGTCACTTCTTGGCGATGTTTGCCGCAGTTACTTAGTAGATTCGGCAACCGATGGCGATTCGCTTCGACTGTAACTAGATGTCCATTGCTCGCTCACTGTCGAATATTTCGATAGAATACGTTCTCGAGTCAAACTCAAAGGCAATGCGACGTTGTCAACAACGTCGACGACGCCATACGATGAAAGTTGATCATCACGTTTTGATAGCTTCTTGAATGGTGACATGTTTCGTCAAATTCGATGTATTTCCCACGCTATCTTTGAGACGCCTCTAGCACACCAGACACTCTTTGTTGGAAAACTGCCAAATTATAAGCGATGCCGATGAACGTTGCGACTTGTTGTCGTTCGCCTTGGCTGTGGGCATCGTGTACGGCAAATGGTGGCGCCACCAAACGGAACCCGGGTAAACATAACCTCCGCATCGCGCTCGAATAAATATTTATATTAATAATATTATTATTAAACTAGTTTCATAAATACTAGTGCGTGCAATAAACACTCTATACAAATACTATAGGATGTGTGTTTTTGTACGCGTAACCGTAAATAAAGTAGGGAGAAAGATGGCATGGTACTGCCACCAAACGAGATCATCACATACGAACCTTGGTTTGGGTAACGAGGCTAAGCGAAGTCTGACCTACGCTAAGATAGCACACAGAAAACAGTTATTATAGAGACTAATTCTACAATAAAGTTTTAGAAAACAATTCACATTTTATGTTATATTATTTTTTAAACAACCACGCCTAAGTCAATTTAGGCTGCGAAGCGCTGTAGTGATAGCTCCCATAAACAACGTCGTTGCGCCTTCGCATCGACTTCGTCGAATGGACTCGATGTCGAGTATCGAAATATCGAAGGTATCGAAGGTATCGAAGGTATCGAAGGTATCGAAGGTATCGAAGGTATCGAAGGTATCGAAGGTATCGAAGGTATCGAAGGTATCGAAGGTATCGAAGGTATCGAAGGTATCGAAGGTATCGAAGGTATCGAAGGTATCGAAGGTATCGAAGGTATCGAAGGTATCGAAGGTATCGAAGGTATCGAAGGTATCGAAGGTATCGAAGGTATCGAAGGTATCGTAGGTATCGAAGGTATTGAAGGTATCGAAGGTATCGAATAGTGGGCGTTCGATACCAAAAATATCAAAGTATCGCGATACCACTAAATATCGGTATCGAACTTTCGCAAGTATCGCGATACTTCGATATTTTTGGTATCGAACCAGCACTATAATAAACTGAACAATACCATAAGTGATTGCTTGGCTGCCAAAAATAAAGAATACGCACATAGTAATGATATTATATAATTAGCCATGGTTATTTGCAGCAAACAAGGAACTATTTCTGCATGAACCAGTTGGCATGTGTCATACTGGTTCATAATTGGTACTGCTCCACCAGTAAGTGTTTTCATGTGTATTCACGTGAATACACGTGTTCTGCCTGTTGTCTCGAGTTTGACACGAGTTTGACACGAGTCGTATTGGGTCAGAACTGGTACAGTTTCACTGGTACGTGTCGTGAAAAACCCGTGATTTCACGGTAAGCACATGTTGACACACCAAATTTGTTCACAGAATCCAGTTAATTAACGTACAGAAACATGTGAATTGAGCCAGTTGAACTTGTGAATTCACTTACAGAACATGTGAAATCACTAGTCGTTGTTTGCTGGGTGGGGAACTATTCGTCCAGATACGGACAGATAGCTCATGTTTGTGTATACGGCTATACGCTATTTGACTGGATAAATATGGACGAATAATCCGACATCGAGCATAATATGCTAAATGACCGGACAGATGAAAAAGCATTAGATGCAAACTGGAAGATGTGGGTATTTCTACCTTGTTACGATTACTTACGAACATATAATATAAATTATAATATGGTGTTTCGCCAAAATTCAACCTTTTAAGCCACAAAACTATGTTTGCACAGAATGAATCAAATATGGCATAATACGAAGACCAAAACAACATGTAATTTCAGGGCTGCCTACCATTACGGATTTTCCGTAATCATTTTGGAAACTGACATCAGATTATGGTAGTACGGAAACTGCTCAAGGACAGTGTTACACAGTTACAGAGATAAGAACTGGCAAAATTTAAACTAATATCCTGTTTAAGTGCATACCCAGTGGTCATGCCATAGAAAATGTAACAATTCACTCCTTGCAATTTATCAGTAAATGAAACCAGTGTCTGCTGTGGTGGTTGGGCAGGGGGCAAACCCAGACTAGGGAAAGACACAATTCATCAACGTTTTAATGACTTGGGATTTAGTTACAGACAGGAATGGGCTGCCACTGAGAAAGGCTTGATAATTACTGTAGGATGGAGTGGATAAGAAGGGGTGCACTGCCTGTAGTAGTAATAGTGGATGTGCTGACTGGTTACCTATCAGTACATTTTGTATATATTGGCAACTACACAGGACAATTTTTATGGGCAATTTAACCACAAATAGTCAGTCATGTTTTCCAACTCAATGACCTTACTTCCAGTTCTGCAGATTTAACAAGATTCCAGTTCTGCAGATTTAACAAGATTGCCACCTAGAGAATCAACTCTAGATGGCAGTTGGACAAGGAAGCCTTATTTAGAGTCCAATCTATTTATCTGTGTATCCCGCTATCTGAGATATACTGGTATGTCAATTTTATTTTAAACATATTAATACTACCTACTAGCACCTACACAATCAGCTGATAATCTGTTCCATTCATTTACAGTTCTTTGTGAAAATGAGAATGTTCTAACATCTAGTCTACACTGCTTCATTGCTAATGTCACTCCATGTCCTCTGGTCCTTCTCTCTCCCTTAACCGAGAAACAAATATTTCTGTCAATATTTTCACACCCATTCAATATTTTAAACACTTCTTTCTGATTTCCTTTCAATCTCATGGTTTCTTGTGTTGTTAAACCACATTTTTTAGACACATTTCATAACTGATATCACTGGCCAGTGGGTTTTGGTATAATTTTGCAATATGGCCTCCATGCTTGTATACACTATACAGTATTCTAAATGAAGCCTAAATAAATAACGTATGTGCTCTTTAATGTAAGGGTTGCCTCCCCCGACCACCAAACCCGCCATCATGCCCCCATCATTATGGAATTTTTTTCAAGTAGGCAGCCCTGTAATTTTCATTTGCTGTTACGCCAAAAACTATGTACCTGCATATATTTCAATATATAAATATTTCAATATATATATACATGTGTATATATATATATATTATATATATATCAAAATATATATTTTATATGAAATCAGTAATTTAATTCTTGCAGTGTGTCAGTAGGTCAGTATGCCGATTCCAAAGGTCTGGGGCCTATGAGGCATGTTCCCCCAGGGCCCTTGTCCATGCTGGAGTTGCCTATGACTATATAAGTATGATTATTGAGTCTGTGAACACAGAACAATTTCTAACACTACTGGCTAGTTAAATATGTTAACCAAAATGTGCAATTTTACAAATATTTATTTTAAATGAAAAACGGTGAATACTTTCATTTCTATTTGTGAGGTAGAGAGCTGTGTGTTGTAGGACCGAGCAGTGAGACTCCATGTGAGTTCACATGACGCGGACATAACGATGCCGGTCTTGTTTGTGGTGAAGGAACAGCACAGTGTCCTCTCTTGGCAGGTTCCACTCATCACCTCCAACAAGTGAGTAGCCCTGTCTACCAGCACCAGTGTGTAGAATTAAAGAAGTGATGCCAAGCTTGACATTAGTGTTGTTATCACTGAATCTTATATTGTTTTATTGAATTTGTAAGATGTCGTTTCTGATACTGTCATAGATGGCACTGTCCAATAATTCTACTACAAATTAGCAAAACTAAAAGTTGACTATATCTGTAACTTTAACACCAGTATGAAAACTATTTTATACAACTGTTCTCCCACTAAATACGTACTAATGTTAACAACAATAACCATGTCACAATAGTCTTAAGTCATGTGACACGACCTTGAAATTCAGTCCGACAAAGAAGGCTGTGAGAGATAGGTGAAGTATATGGAAAACAAAGAAAACAGTTTCTTGAGAGGTATATCATTTACTAATTGACAATGAACCCAGAAACCGGATCATTACATTCAAATAAAACATTAACCCAGCTTTGCATTATGCTAAATCTGTTGAGTCCTAGGGCATTTTAAATATTGCAAAACAAAAATTATAAACATTGTGATATGAGTCCCCTTGCTGTGCATGTTTCACTGAGATATGATAGCATGTTGAACCGTTAGTGATTGCTGGAATTTTGCAGGATGATCTACCACAATGTAACTGATTGCTGGAACTTTGCAGGATGATCTACCACAATGTCAGTCGCACACTGTGCAGTGTCAGAGACGCGTCAGCGCAGAACGACTATGTTGGAATCACTGTTGAAGTGTCAACAGTGTCATTAAAACCGGTTAATTTCTCTCTGCTGGCA
The DNA here is from genome assembly GCA_964017155.1 of Oasisia sp. SBJ-2009. NCBI lineage: Eukaryota > Metazoa > Annelida > Polychaeta > Sabellida > Siboglinidae > Oasisia > Oasisia sp. SBJ-2009. Next base: position 35,770,011 of record OZ024859.1, read on the forward strand.
GAACTCATTTCATTCAACTTACCGTAAGTGTATAACTCTTATAGGTAATTGAGCAGTCACGTTTTCCACTTGACTGAATTTAGGCCCGTTTCATGAAAATAAGAAAATTCAAACTTATCTAGTGCCTGATATACTGGTTTTGTTTCAGACGTCTGTAGATAAAGTAGATTTTACAATGCCCATGAATAGCTACAGGTTTACTTACAGTGCCACACTGGTATTGGTTGCTTAGCAACCCTACATCCATGCAAGAAGCAGTGTACCAATGGCCCAGATTGTTGTATTTTGACCTGAAACCTATTGCCATAATACTATGATCGTTTAAAGGACAAAAAAAGGCTATGGCTTCGTGTCATACACCTAATAGAGTTTATACAAAGTAACAATTTCCACATATACTCAATTTTTTAACATCAGCGGTTTACTCAGAATGTGACTTTAAAGTCTAAAATTCTAACGAAATCCACGATGGTCTAGACGTCGCCATAGGTGAAGGGTTAATTTGGCTTGGCCATTCAGCGCGCGGCATTCTATATCTCGGTCAGCTTCCGGCGACGTCGTTAAGGGTCAACAACTTCGAGTCTTCGACAGTTCGTTCAGTTGGCGTGACATCTAGCAGCTGCTTATAGACGTATATCTAAATCTGTGGTTAAATCTATGGTAAACTTTAGTAATTATGCCTTCGGTTGCAATAATAGTTGAAACAACCGGTAGTATTGAAGCAATGGATTCACGTTGGTGATTTGCGCGCGTACTGTTTGTCACTTTGCTCGGTCCATTTTGAGGAGAAATGCTTTGATGTAGACATGTATCATCAGTTGATGGGATGATTTCAGCGATAACAATAATAGACAACTTTATATTTACCATCATCAGCATGTTACGCGCATTGCCGAGTTGCAGCCATTTCATGACAACATCCAAACCCTGTGGGAATCTACGTGGAGAGCGCCTCGATCACCGTCGTGACGTCATTCTTCGTCTAAGATGGGGTAGCGCATAGAATTTGGATAGCTGGGTGTTAAAAAATATTTTTCTGGTAAACCGCTGGCGTTAAAAAATTGAGTATATGTGTAAATTGTTACTTTATATTAACTCTATTAGGTGTATGCCACGTAAAAGTTAACTTTGTTTGCCCTTTAATTTCTGTGGACAGCTACAATATTGAATACTGATAGTAATTTTAGCACCACTCCAGTATGTGCCACATGCAATTAACCAACAACTGAAACAAAACAATATAATAATCTTTATGTGTGTTCATACAATTGGTAAATCAGACATAAGTAGACTGTATAATCAAACGAAGGGGTGCCTGAACCTTGGTGTCTGGAAGGAGGGAGATTTACAATGCTCTAAGATATATATAAATGTGTCTGTTTTTATGTTTTTAGAGTAGACAATCAGACTCACGTGAGTCTCTCCGCCTCACAGCCCATGTACCTGCGATACACCTTCAGCAACGAGTCGTCTGTCATGGTGAGCGTGTCGTCTCCAGATGAGACCTGTCTCATCTTCTCCGTGCAAGAAGTCAAGGTGTGTGACCCCTATGGTGGCTATGAACCAACCCCTCTACACATAACCCATTGTTGACATCCTAACGAGTCATGAGTTGCTGTTCCTCTTGATAGATATTTTTGTTTGAACATAAACTAAGCATTTTACCCAGTCATCTTGTTGCCATTCTTCATTCTTATTTTTGGTTTTGAGCAATCGTAACTGATAAATATATACATATAAATAAGTAACTTCTATGGCACCAATATCCTCAGAATCTGAGCTCAGTAGCACAACAAAACCTATGGATTGTCACAGTCAAGGGTGGTGTAAAAGCCATCGACAAATGGATGAGTGCACAGGGATGCCACGTGTCAGTAGAAATAACAATTAGACAATGCATAGCCACTGGCTTTTGGATAGTAATTATTGTCATTTCCTGGGTAGCCCGTTTAATACTGGGAAGATGGCAGGTTCCCACACTTGTAGTCATGACTGACTGGCAAAGTCTACTTCTAGGACAATGTATGTCTGATTCAGTGAACATTGCTTATAATATTGGCTCAGTGTGGTGTAGTAAATTTTTTGATATAATGTTCAGTTTAATTGTAGTGTCCTGTTCTGTTTGATTGCAGTGACACCAGTGTCCAGTCTATATGATTGCAGTGTCCTGTTCTGTTTGTTTGCAGTGTCCTTATTTCTTTGATTGCAGTGTCCTAGTCTGTTTCATTGTATTGTCCTGTTCTGATTGATTCCAGTATCCTAGTTTGTTTGATTGTAAATGTTTGTAATGTCCTGTTTGGCTGTATTGTAATGTCCTAATCTGTTTGACGGCAGTGTCCAGTGGCGGACTCAGTGACTGACCTCAGCCACTACCACGGCATGTCTCAGACTGTCAGTCGCAACGGCTCAATCACGGTGGAGGTGTGTTACATCTGACATACACATAACAACACAGCTGAGTTTTAGACGCATCTGTAGTGATATGTCATGTCTTGTCGAACACTTGTCTTGAAGACAGTTTTTATCCAGTCTTCAGCACGTTATAGACTATGTAAACATTGGTTTAACTCAAATGTCTGCTCCCAAAAAAAGAATCATAATTACATGCCAATTGTTGTATCACATTTCCACAACCAAATTGTCACAAAAAACAGATTATGTTGTCATATGTATACCAGACTATACTGACTGTCTCAGGATGTAAGGACTATCTCAGTTTCAGTAATATTCTTATAAGCTAATAGGATTTTTTCTTTAATTTTTTTTTTATAAAACTTACAGATATTCTGTTCAACAGTCAGTTGTTTCTACTTTTAATGTGTGGAGATAGTAGTCCATACTGGTGCAGTATCAGTTTCTGTCAACATGATAGTTCACAGTCAGTGCTCTGTCGATAACCACTCATAATCCTATGCAATAAAATGGTGGTTTCCTTTCAGAGAAATCACTTTGCTGGTGATTCATTCTTTGTCGTGCTCACCGTTTTGCCAACAAACTATGACTGCAAGGGAATGATGATCATTAAACCACCAGGTCAGGTTTGTCTTTGCAGTTGTGAAGTTGTAATAAATTGAGTCACAATCCTATGTTGTCATCAACATGTAACTTATTCAGTCTGTCATGTATCTGAGTGGCATATGATATGTGCTCAGTTAATTTTAATATTAGTAGAGAATGCTTAAAGTTTCCTCCTAAATAATATATATTTTTGGGGAAATCGTATAAAGAAATTACTTTCATTATGCGGTCTGGTAACTTGAACAGCCTGATGTTACAGTAAGTAAAGGTGGCACCACCTTATTTCTGGTTCTTGGTGTTGACAGGTCAAAGATAGATTCAGTAATTACGTTTTCACGAAATGAAAATATCACATTTGTTCTTGTTAGCTGAAATGTCATAGCAGAGACTGAGTCGGTGTAGTTAGCCAGGATTTTTATGTCACATAGGTTGGCTTTTACCAGTAGTTTGTTGGGCATGTTGTAAGTTTGGAACACAGTGGTCAGGGCATTGGATTCTTGATTGAGAGAACCTATGGTTGAATCCTGTGCTGCTTTTGGAAGCGAGACAACTTCATCCACTTTATGTTGCTTCAGTTCACTCAGCATCATAAATGAATACCTGGCTATCAACAGCGGTGGATACTTGTATACAAATTATTATTGCATATTAATTGCAGCATGATTGAATGCTTCCCAGAGACATGAATATGGTGTTTGGTTTAAGAGGAAATATCGTGTAAAGTGCTTTGCGCAATCCTGAGGGCCGGATACTATGCTATGTAAGAACTTACTTTGTTACTGCTGGTAATATGAACGTATAATAGTTGACATGAATGCATTTGTAGGTATGCATGGAGATTACAGGAAGAAATCTGTGTGCATTGAAGTGACATCGTCAGACTCAGGTAAGATTGTCGTTGTACTAGAGTCAAACATCTTAAATATAACTGTTTATTACGCAGCCTAAATGATTACATGTCAAGGAAAGTGACTAGACTATCCACAGTTGCTGTGTTACAAGTACTTCATAATTCTCTACAAGATATCATATTTATTAGACTGACTGGATATATGTAGCCACTAGTATGACTAAATGTTGCTTAACTTAAATGAGTAAGGGTTTTAAATTATATATTTTTTAAATGTACCATAATTTATCGGCATACATAAAAACATAAAAATAACTACAACCCTTCACTGTCCTAGTAAGACAGACAGCATCACACTTGTTTTGTGCTGGGTTGGATTACATTTTTGTTTATCATCTCTTTGAAAGTCATCATGACCCAACATATTAGTTTTGAAGAATCCATCCACCACAGTCTTTTAATAGTCTAACTTTGCTTTCAACAACACTCTCAAAACACTGTTTGTCAGTCAGCATCAAACACACAAATCAGTGTTTATTGGCTGATTAAACTAATTTGTTTCTAGTGTCCAAAATGTTCACTTGTTATGTGCAAACGTTGTGTCTTTTTATTCACTGTGCATCATATTCATAATGTTTCTGTGTACTTTCCCAGGCATCTGGTGGCTGGCAATTATAGCAGCGGTTGCGTGGTTCCTTGTCATCTACATTCTCACCTTCATCATTACCTGTGTCTACTGCTCCTGGTAAGCCTCAATGCTGAAACAAATTGTTGCCCGTCTTTAATTTATCAACAGTGCTTTTAGCTTTTGAATGGTTTGCCAGGAAGACATTCACATCAGCCATTACTAGTCAGTTTAGTTTTAACAATGACAAACCAATGTAATTTGAACTATTACTTTAATTAATAATGAAGTGTTTGTTTGATTGTTCTGCTGTTTGTTCATGTGATGTCATTAATGTTGGGGTATAGATTTCTATTTGTTCCTCCTGGGGCACTTGGCTCTGTAGATCCCACCTGCCTTATCAGGGTGAATAACGTAAATGTTAAAGATTTCTCCACTCAATTTGTTATCCGTACAAAACAAAGTCTCCAGAGTTCAGTCAAAAAGATGAGTCGACAGGTCTCCAGATAAAGCTGTGTGTGTGTGTGTGTGTGTGTGTGTGTGTGTGTGTGTGTGTGTGTGTGTGTGTGTGTTTGTGTGTGTGTTTGTTTGTGTGTGTGTGTTTGTTTGTGTGTGTGTGTGCGTGCGTGTGTGTCTGTGTTTGTCTATGTGTCTGTGCATGTGTGTGCGTGCGTGCGTGCACGCGTGCGTGCGTGCATGTGTTTGAGCATGCTTACAGAAGTGTACTGTGTTTAAGTGTGAATGGTAGATATAGTTGGAGCATAAAGTTGAAGTATTTCTTCATGTCAAAACTTCACTACTTCTCTGTTGTGTTTCAGTGAGAAGCGACAGCGCCTTGCCAGTGAGCGGGTTGAAGGTGAGCCACAACTCTCACATCTATAATGACTTCTGCAGCTGCATACTTGGTTCTAATATCCAGTCATATACTGCTCTTTTGATCCTGTTGGGTCACAATGTTACTGAACCATAACAGTGACACTGTGGTGTGCAGTAATGTGTCTGTAGTGTCAAGGTTTCTGAATAATGACTCCTCTAACAAGGCATATTAGTACTTGGCAGTTCCATTCCTGGGAAATTATGTCCAAGATTTCTCTATTACTTGGGTTTGGATTAATGAGTTCTGACAATCCTTGCATGCCAGGGATAGCAGTTGACTACCTACTCCGACAGTAACAGATAACCTACACAGCATGCGGTAGCTTGCAGAGTCAATTGTCCAAGCGTGTATTTTCCTTGAACTGGCTTGGCTGTCTTTGTTCGTCGTGCTGTGAGAATTATGCTGCACAAACCCCCATGGCCTGTGTTATAGAGTAGCTGTAGGACAGTACACATGTAGTGTCCTGGTGAACAGTTCTCACAGTGACGTAGGCTCCCGCTGGTGATGTGTGTCCAAATAACGACTTCTACCGATCTACGTCCCAAATGTGAATGTAAGCCACAATTGAGCGAAACCGTCAATTCTCTGATAACAATGAGATGATTGGTGCAGTTCACCTGCGAAACACCAGGGGTGTACGGACTGACAGTGCCACCTCTTATGTGTGTGGATTGGTTCAAAAGATGGCATTTGACCATATTTGAAAGATAGCATAAGTCTATGTCTTGGCACTGTATGGAAGATGATTTTGTTGCTTAAGAATGTTCTTCTTGTTTCTTGCAGAAGAGAGGCCACGTGTCAACAGTGGCATTGATGCGGACAATGGAAATGTATCAGGTCAGATGACATCAGGTTAGAACAGGACACTTGAATAGGTTGTGGCACAATATGCAAAGACCATCTGTAATTGCAATTACAGTTGTACAGTATTTTGATCTCAAAATCATGGTAGCGCCCTCTGGCGAATGGGCTGCCAAATAGCTATATATGTGTATTCTGAAATGTATTGTCGGTTGGTAGGTTAGTTAAGTTGGGACACAAGAGGCCAAACGTCCAGTATGAAACTAGTTATCATAGAAAGAGGTGAATTGACCACAGTGCCTCAGAGAGTACTCATTTATAGATAATTTATGCATTTCAGTGTAAATTGTTAAATTTATTACCAGGGCTGGACTTTTCAAAATATATAAAAGTAGGCTGTCAAAAATATGTGGAAATTTAAATGTGCCTCCGGAAATGCATTTGAAAATAGATTTAGCAAAATTCATTAATATTATCTCCCAAAGGAGATAAAACAAACAGCATTTGTATACGAATAGCATTCATGGCTTCAGGCATTATTTGCAGTGTGGCTGGATGTTTTCCAGAGAACTTGGGTCATAATGGGTGACGATGCCCATAAGGCACTAACCTATGAGGTGCAGTAAAGGTAAGAATACACCTGTAGATGAGTGACTGACACTACAAACCACAACACCCCACAAACACACACATTGTGTCAACTGTTGGCGTCCAGCACGGTGACTGTCAAATGTCAACCTTGTGACTACCTTGTGTTGTTAGTGGTTGAGCCTCAGGTCGAGGACAATGTCCATGCGTCATCCTCTCCACCTGACAGTGACATATCCCTGTTGGGTGACATAGATGAGGACAAGGACGTGTTCAGGACAAAGGTGAGTCACCATCTTATGTGTTTGCACTAACCATGCAGTGCAATGTGTAGAGTTTCAATCGAGAGAAACCAGGAATAAATCCTGTCAGACTTTGAGCAGTTTTGTTCACCCTACGTTGCTGCAGTTAAAGCAGTTGTGTGAATAAGTGCCTGGCTATAGAAATTTGTGTGTGAATAATCGGTAATTTTAATATTTTAATATGCTGATGCTGCTGCTGCTGCTGCTACTGCTGCTGCTGCTGCTGATGCTCCTGCTGCTGTTGCTGCTGCTGCTGCTGCTGCTGCTGCTGCTACTACTACTACTACTACTACTACTACTACTACTACTACTACCTACTTACTTACAACTACTAATACTACTGTGCATTTGTGTGTATGTACACACACACACATATATATATATATATATATATATATATATATATATATATATATATATATATATATATATATATATTTTATATACCTTCAGATTTTACATGAGATCATACTTGGGAGTATGATTATGTCAATATGTGTATGTCTGTTTAATTCAGCCTGTGAGTTTGTGTATACATGCTTGATGAGCTCCTGAGAATGTTAGTGCCACTTTGTGTCCACTTTCCTCTCCAGAAATCTCTGTGTGTGAGGGACTTGGCCAGGAAACCATCAAAAGTACTCATGAAGAAGTACAAACTCTACTATTGGTGAGTAATGCTTATGCTAATGTGATCTAATTAATGTAGGGAAGTACTTATTTTGTCATACAAAATTACCAGTCATTACATTTCTATCATGTAATAAATAATTATTTGTTTTTGTAGTTTTGTAAATTGTTTAGCTTAGTAATGGATAAAGAAAGTTATGTTATCATAGATACATCATTATATCGCACGTTGAGGGACAAGCTGATTGTGATAACTAATTAAACAGATAATGGTCAAATTATGTAAGAACAGAACAGTTCATTTAAACACATTTAGACAATTAATATATTTAATATATGATATACATATAGGATGATTTTTTAACCAGGCAAACATTACCAGTCTAGATCCCAGTTTGTTGATGGCATCGTCTTTCATCTTGCAGGAATCTCATCCCAATATCAATATTCTACATCCTGCCTGTTGTACAACTAATGTTCAACTACACAGAGGTAGGTCTGCCTTTGTTTCCATAGTACATGTAGATGATAATCCAAAGTAATGTTATAATCCTATTTTACTACAATGAAGTAGTTGTTCTAATCCTTCCTTCAATGTCAGGGTGACACTGTCCTCTATGTAGATCTCCAATTTGTTTCCTTTTTATTCACCCTAGCTGTTCTTACAGTAGCTACGTCTGTGACCTGGCTACATTCCTTTCACTTTCATTCTCAACTCATTTTACTTTCACTGTCAACTAATTTTACTTCCACTGTAACTACTCTTTCAATTCCCCAAGTCTCTGTTAACACAATTCAAGTCAATCTCACTTGGGAACATGACAGTATCTCTCTCCAGAATCATGTCTACCATCTAGAAAAGACAATACGAGTAGTGAAGGGAGGTACACGTTACATAACCGAATATCAACAATGTTTGGTATGACCTAGTTTGGTGGCTTTACTTTTATAAACACTGTTGAGTAAGCTGTCCACAGTTATCAGAGGGAAGGGCCAGGGTTTTGGGAGGTGGGTAGATAGGATTTGGGTATATTTTCTTAATTACACTGACGGTGATTTCATTATGCACAATTAGTGCAGTGTGTAACATATGTTATGTGACAGCTGCTGAAAGTGACTGGGGACCAGGACCTGTGTTACTTCAACTTCAAGTGTGTCAACCCAGTTGGTCCCCTCTACTCGTTCAACAACGTCTTCAGCAACATTGGCTACGTCATGCTTGGACTGCTCTTCCTGGTCATTGTCCACCAACGGTCAGTGGTCATCAGTCACATACATGACATACTCATAGGACATGCACTTAGTCCACAGCCACACATTGAACACTTTTGGGGGTCATAGTCCCTGCTATAAGGTCATGGTCCCTGGTTTGGGGTCATGGTTCCTGGTTTGGGATCATGGTCCCTGGTTTGGAGTCATGGTCACTGGTAGGGGATCATGGTCCCTGGTTTGGGATCATGGTCCCTGGTTTGGGATCATGGTCCCTGGTTTGGGATCATGGTCCCTGGTAGGGGATCATGGTCCCTGGTTTGGGATCATGGTCCCTGGTTTGGGATCATGGTCCCTGGTTTGGAGTCATGGTCCCTGGTATGGAACCATGGTCTCTGGTTTGGGGTCATGGTCCCTGGTTTGGGGTAATGGTCCCTGGTTTGGGGTCATGGTTCCAGGTTTGGGATCATGGTCCCTGGTTTGGAGTCATGGTCCCTGATAGGGGATCATGGTCCCTGGTTTGGGATCATGGTCCCTGGTTTGGAATCATGGTCCCTAGTTTGGAGTTATGGTCCCTGGTATGGGATCGTGGACCCTGGTTTGGGGTCATGGTTCCAGGTTTGGGATCATGGTCCCTGGTATGGAGTCATGTTCCCTGGTTTCGGGTCATGTTCCCTGTTTTGGGTCATGTTCCCTGGTTTCGGGTCATGGTCCCTGGTATGGGGTCATGTTCCCTGGTTTCGGGTCATGTTCCCTGGTTTGGGATCATGGTTCCTAGTATGGGGTCATGTTCCCTGGTTTGGGGACATGTTCCCTGGTTTGGGGTCATGTTCCCTGGTTTTGGGTCATGGTTCCTGGTATGGGGTCATAGTCCCTGGTATATGAGGTCATAGTCTCTCTTGGTGGTTGTGGTCCCTGCTATTGGGGTCATGATCCCTGCTATCAGAACATAACAGTTTCAGTGCTACAGCTCTCAGTTGCTGTGATCACCCAATCATGCTTGCCCACTAACTTGACATGAGAATTGAGTGCATCACTTCAACTCATTTTGGCTGCATTAAAGCATTTTATCAGTAGGAACATAATTCCTATTCTGAAAGTTGAATAATCATCACATAATGATGTTATTATATTTTATAATTACATAATTACATAATGATGTTATTATATTTTATAATTACATAATTGTAAATCTGACATAAATCACTCACAATTAATTAGCGGATAATTATATGTAAAAACGATTTGAATAGCAGACATTGTCAAAGCCACCAAAGGGTATTGTTGTTTTCAAGTGTCACACACTGTGCGGCCACTGAATGGTACTGAAATAGTTAACTAAAAGTCCTGAGTTTGATGTCTGAAGGTGTATGACGTCTGATGGTGCGTGACGTCTGATGGTATGTGACGTCTGATTTGATGTTATGTCATTTACAGTGATGTCAGATGGCGGGCGTTGATGCAGAAGAGCACTCTCCACCAAGTAAGTCACCAACAAACAATGTTCACATCTGCCAGATGTAACATGATAGTTCTGAAGTTAATGTATACCGTATAGTCCCTAATAGACGCACAGTGCGCGAGTGGGAAGGCTTGGGTGCGCGTCTATTAATTTCTCAAAAGTGGGTCGAATTTGGTTACCCACTATATAGGCTTCTAAACAGAGTAGATAACTAATCCGCAATGTGGCGCCAATGAAGTACGCATATGTGTAGCGCCACCAAGTGAATGACCCGAGAAATAGTTCTTTTTAAATAAACATTGTACTACGTTATGCTTTCGGTACAATCAACGTGTTCAAATTCCTTTAATAATGTTAAACAAATGTAGTAATGTGAACATAGAGTGGATTGACTGCATGTAAAAGCTGCATTGGACCATGTGCATCCGAAACGGCAAATCAGTGTCAACACATGTGACATGATATCGATGATGATGTCGATAACGATGTACGTGGTCCTGACTAGAATTGTATAGAACCACGAGTCAATAAAATATGCAATTACTCAAATTGTTAATTTTCTGACTAATCGATAAAAAGAAGGCTTATTAATTGAAACACCTATGCCTGAATATGAGTTTATATGACAATTACTCTGACTTATTCTTGTTATCGAACTTGGTTGATGCCAGTCGCACTCCGCGCCCGGTGGCCATTCATCTGGAATGGAGTTGTGAAACGGGTGACAATCTCAACTTTGTCTCTACTCAAATTCGTTTGCATAATTCCATCAAATTTGTTGTAATTAATTGTTTGTCTTGATTGATGCAATAGAATACGCAAGTGGTACTGTATGTTGTTTCATTGTTGTCGCTCAGAAACGTTACGCGAACAGTTGGCGTTTAATCCAACATAAACAAATCCTCCATTTGCTTGATGCATATGACGGCCTCTCTCTGATAGTACCATAAAATATAAAATAAAAACCCTCTTTGTGGTAAGCATTTACAGTTACCATACATTTACTTACGAAAGTCTCACCAGTAACGGTTCGGTTGCCATACCCATAATTTTTATTTTCGAATAGCATTAGTCTGGGTGCCATCTTTGCTACTAATTGTAGCATCTACTTTGTTGCATTTTTGCCATGAGTTGTCATGGATTGTTTCACATCTAAAAAAAGAGGGTGGGCATCTATTAGGTAGTGCGCGTCTATTAAGGATAATACGGTATTTGAGTTGAGAAAATTGTGCAAAATGTATTTGTAAAAACTACTCTCACATGAGTACTATCTCTGGAACATGTACAGGATCTGTTCAGTCAACACCGTCTCAACTTCTCTTTGAAGCATTCAATCAAACTGCAATTAATGCAAAGTGATAGTTGAAAGGAGATGGTCTGGCATTATGAGTAATAACTTATGTTTATCGTTTGTTTTTGTTCCCGCAGTACCATGGCATTCCCCAACAGTTTGGTCTGTTCTACGCCATGGGCATTGCACTAGTGATGGAGGGTGTACTCAGTAGCTGCTACCATGTCTGTCCTAACCACTCCAACTTCCAGTTTGGTAAGTTTACCAAGTTGTGTGTCTCTGTATATGTTGTTGTAATGAGCCGTACCGGTGATGGTGAAAAACACTTATGCACTTGAAGTAATCATAAAAGTATTTTCTCAAGTAACTTTTTTGTAAAACAATTATATAGCCACCCATTGCAAATAAAAAAGCAACATTCACAAGATCATTTAACATGTTCCATGCTTCCAGTAAGATTCTTCATTGAAAACATTTTATTAGCTTAACAAAATTACACAGAAATTATTACTATTTCTTTACATTAAAAAGTAAACTTTGCTACAAATAAATGTACTGTCTCTCACAGTTGTAATGTAGACACGGCCTTCATGTACGTCATGGCCTGTCTGTTGATGTCTTGTTGTAGACACGGCCTTCGTGTACGTCATGGCCTGTCTGTTGATGTCTTGTTGTAGACACGGCCTTCGTGTACGTCATGGCCTGTCTGTTGATGTCTTGTTGTAGACACGGCCTCCATGTACGTCATGGCCTGTCTGTTGATGTCTTGTTGTAGACACGGCCTTCGTGTACGTCATGGCCTGTCTGTTGATGTCTTGTTGTAGACACGGCCTTCGTGTACGTCATGGCCTGTCTGTTGATGTCTTGTTGTAGACACGGCCTTCGTGTACGTCATGGCCTGTCTGTTGATGTCTTGTTGTAGACACGGCCTTCGTGTACGTCATGGCCTGTCTGTTGATGTCTTGTTGTAGACACGGCCTTCGTGTACGTCATGGCCTGTCTGTTGATGTCTTGTTGTAGACACGGCCTTCGTGTACGTCATGGCCTGTCTGTTGATGTCTTGTTGTAGACACGGCCTTCGTGTACGTCATGGCATGTCTGTTGATGTCTTCTTGTAGACACGGCCTTCATGTATGTCATGGCCTGTCTGTTGATGTCTTGTTGTAGACACGGCCTTCATGTATGTCATGGCCTGTCTGTTGATGTCTTGTTGTAGACACGGCCTTCATGTACGTCATGGCCTGTCTGTTGATGCTGTGTCTGTACCAGAAGCGTCACCCTGACATCAGTCCCCACGCCCACACGGCCTACATAGCCATGTCCCTTGTTATCTTCATCCAAGTCATCGGAGTGGTCAGTATAACGACATACATTTTGAATTTTCTTACAAATTATCATTAAATTGTTGGTATGCCGTTGTTGATCTCATGCAAATACAACGTGAAGTTACAACATTAATGTACACTTAAAAAATTCTGTCAAATTTTATGGCCAATAGATACAGATAATTAATAGATAATATATATTGTTAAAGTAATGTGTTTTGTATTGTACATTCAGCCACATCAATCGTTCTGTGTACGGACAACAAATTGGTATACTAGCAATGGCGCATGCAAAACCTGGAGGCATTTTTGCTAAATCAATATTAGGGTTGTCTAATAGTAACAGCAATGTCAATAAATTATCCAATAAAAGTGGGCTAAAAATACTAATATATCCTAGATTAATAATACTTAGTAACCACCCTCTCCTTACTCTGACGCCCTCCTTGATACAAACAGTGTAGGTGAGGGTAGACTTACAACACCAGATAACAGAAATGGAACGGTGAACATATCGCATTGACTTAATACAAATATATGGTCTTGCACACACACATACTGACACACGCACGTATGCACACACACATACAGACAGACAGACACACACACACACCACAGACACACACAGACACACGCACACACACACACTCTGATGTCTGTGTTCTGTTTCAGGTGTACATGCCTACCAGTCTGCTGATTGTGTTCACCATTGTCCACCTCGTGTGCACCTTTCTACTCAGTGCCCAGATCTACTACATGGGCCGCTGCAAATTTGGTCAGTTCATCCCTTTTCCTTTATTTGTATTACTGCACTCCCACTCCCACTCCCACTCCCACTCCCACTCCCACTCCCACTCCCACTCCCACTCCCACTCCCACTCCCACTCCCACTCCCACTCCCACTCCCACTCCCACTCCCACTCCCACTCCCACTCCCACTCCCACTACCACTCACACTCACACTCACACTCACACTCACACTCCCACTCCCACTCGCACCCACAGTGAGGCAAGTCAAATTACACCCGGAGCACTAGGTTTTTACGTGGGAATAAACACTATAAAGGTTATTTTTTATTCTCAGCACTATTGCTGGATATCATATTGATCAATGTGTGAAAAGTCCCAACATTTCCTCATTGTATGTCAGTTACAATATATAAAATTATGTATATGGAAATAAACAGGAGTATGTATTTATTGTCTGGCCGTAGCACACAAGGATGCATGGACAACACCAAGGTGTTGTCTGGGAACATAACTGGGGTAAGAGGAAAGTAGAGGAGGCTATCCATATTAAACAGAGAGCTATTGTCATGAACTGGAATACGGGATACCACCTACCTGCCACCAGCAACCAGAGTGTTCCATCAGAATACGAGCCTTGTCACATGTCATCAGTGTGCAAACAAGATCTTCTGTCTAGTTGATATGCCGCGCATTTCAAACATGTTATACAGTAAATTTCTTGCATTTTCCTCACAACTGTGTCAATTAAATTGGATATGTCATCATTTTGCAGATGTGGGGATCATCAGACGAGTGTATCAGCTGGTGAAGGTGGACAGACATCGCTGCGCCATCCCCATGTACTGGGTGAGTGGCTCTGGCCGACTCCTTTCATAGTTTACTCCAAATCTTGGTCTGTGTAGGTCATTTCACCCGTATTTGTGTGAAAGCTCACATTTTCCCGTATTGTTGGTTGATATGGATGATCATATTGCTGGTTGATAGGGCTGGTCATATTGCTGGTTGATAGGGCTGGTCATATTGCTGGTTGATAGGGCTGGTCATATTGCTGGTTGATAGGGCTGGTCATATTGCTGGTTGATAGGGCTGGTCATATTGCTGGTTGATAGGGATGGTCATATTGCTGGTTGATAGGGCTGGCCATACTGCTATGCATGCATAGAATTACATGTTTTAGTAGAATTACCTATCAAGACATAGTTAATTTTGATTTCTTTGAGGGGGTGATTCAACTATAGGTATTGACTAAACATTTGCATATGGCAGTAGGACTTTTTCACAATTTATATAAATTTTCAGTGTTCCCAGAGAATGTTAATTACAAGATGTCATAACCTTAAACATTTTGGTTGGAATATACACATGTTTATTGCGGCCAAATCCATAACCGTGTCAAGGCTGAAATGTGCCACAGCCAATCACCAAATAATCAGCAATGATTTAGACTGTCATCACAAAACATAGATGTTGCAGTAGATTTGATTTGTGTCTGTAGGGTTGCCACTTCAGATATCATATAGTAGGGTCTAGAATTGCACTTTCGTGACCATTCTCTGGCTACTAAGGTTTGACGATTGATTTGACTTCTATGGACCATTTAAACCAGATTTAGCCCCCCGGTCCCTCTCAAAAATGCTAGCGTTTTCCGCCAGAGGGCCAAATCCAAAATGGCCGCTGGCACCATTTCGAAAAATTTACAATTGAACCAAGGCGCCAAAAATCACGTATGACGACACTTTTTCGGGTAAGTCTTCCACGAGGATTCCGATTCTGACATTAGTTTGACGCTATGACATCATGTTGACCCATAAATCCAAGATGGACGCCACCTGGTAGAACGAAAACGTAACTTTTAAACCAGAACATCAAGCATGTAAGAAGACACTTTTTCGAGTATGTCGACCACAAGGATTCCGATTCTGACATCAGTTTAACGTAATGACATCATTATGACCCAGAAATCCAAGATGGCCGCCATAGCTGGTAGAACGAAAACGTGATTTTTAAACCAGAGCACCTAGAGGCATGTATGAAGACAATTTTGCCGGTACATCGATCTCGAGGATTCCGATGCTGACATCAGTTTGAAGTTATGACATAATTTTGACCCAGAAATCCAAGATGGTTGCCATCCGGTCATAGATGGCCGCCATCCCGTAGAGCGAAAACGTAACTTTTGAATGGGAAGAGAAGATGTGGATTTTTGGAGTTTGCATTTATTCAGCATGTAAATAAGTAGAGAAACAATACTTTCAACTATGTTCAGTGAAAAATAGTTAACGTGCTTCAGGGACTGTGGCACATTAGATACGACAAGTAGTTGGCACGGAGGCAGAGTTGGCGCTGGCTATTTGCATCTGGAGGGAGGCAGATGAATGAGTATTTGTTATTCATTCTCTTCCACTTCGCGGCACGGGCCTCAGCTATGGTGCTACTCTTGTTGTCGCCGTAGATGACATGTCGTGTGAACTGCTCTACCACCTCCTCCTCAAGGTCAAGGCTCTCTCCGCACCACGACAGCTGCCGTCGCGCCACAGGGTTCTTCGCCACTTGGTCATTCACCAACTTCTTACCCTTACCGTAGAAGCCTGAGTTGGCATCACAGCCAGTCATACAGTGCAGCTGTGTAGTTGTATGGGGTTCCATCTTCCGTCTGCCGATCTTCTGCTGTTGGATCTGCCATACTCCAGATCATGTCCATGTCGACAACAGCGACGTAGGGTTCCTGTAGGTCTATAGATTGCAGAGAGAGAGAGAGCTTCTGGATGGGCTTGCTCTTTTGCATTTTCCTGTATATGCCGTCGGAGTTGAACAAGGTTATACACTCCTCGACAACGCGATGTTCCAACAACTGGGGCAGGTCCACACATTGACTGATCTCAACCAGGTTGATCACTGCCTAAAGAGCAGTCCGCCCCATCTCTGTCGCCGTGAGTTCCTCCCCTGGCTTCTTCGCGCCTGGTTCCTTGGCAAACGTCAACCGTTTGCTCAGAGGAACGGATGCATGGAGGGAGGTATTCTTACTGAACACCCGCTCTCGCAAGAAACTGGTCAATGTTTCTTCTCCCGCAACAGACGCTGAGTTAAAGTTTGCAACGAGCTTACCAGATGCAGGCATTGCTGACTGTAGGGTGCGGAGGGTTGGTAAGGCCGGGTCGAACGGGAGGTATTCGAATTCTTGCATGCATGTGACTAGGTCCTGCACGCACTGCTCATCTTATCGCATCCGTTTTGGGCCGCATTCTATGTGCTCCCTCTTTGCATCTTTTTGAAAGACCAGGTCGTTATGAGCCATTCTGATCCGGGCCACATTGTTCACATTACATTTCTGGAGTGCACCAGCAGCTGATTCTCATTCTGGAGGATGGTGAGCCAGTTAGGCTTTATTTTTTCAGACCTTGTTCATGGTACACTCACTCCACATGTCCCAGGCCATTTTGGAGTAGGGGTTGCCTGGATGGATCGAGTGAAGTCAGTTCGAAGGTAGGCGATTTGATCAACAGGGAGAGCTGTCAGCATAGTCCATCACTGTCCCCTTCTCCGCTTTCGCAGTTCTGCGCGAGTCAGGCTGCACTGGCCCTGTTGTCATTGATGCCGTTGATACAGATGCCTATGTCGTGGCAGCCGTCCTCTGGCAGAAGCTGGCAGGTATGATCTGTATCAAGAGAAAGCAGGAGACGATCTTCTGCCGAGGCCTGCTAGCTGACGAGATGGCAGGCTGTATTGTGCAGCTGCACTTTATGGCTGGCTGTGATGCCAACTCAGGCTTCTACGGTAAGGGTAAGAAGTTGGTGAATGACCAAGTGGCGAAGAACCCTGTGGCGCGACGGCAGCTGTCGTGGTGCGGAGAGAGCCTTGACCTTGAGGAGGAGGTGGTAGAGCAGTTCACACGACATGTCATCTACGGCGACAACAAGAGTAGCACCATAGCTGAGGTCCGTGCCGCGAAGTGGAAGAGAATGAATAACAAATCATCTGCCTCCCTCCAGATGCAGATAGCCAACGCCAACACTGCCTCCGCGCCAACTTCTTGTCGTATCTAATGTGCCACCATGGCTGGGAGCTGGTGGGTGATCGCTGTCGCCCTGTAAATACCAAATTAAAATGAGTTTCGACGTTAATTGTTTTTTCACTGAACAAAGTTTACTAGTATTTTTCTCTACTTATTTACATACTGTATACATGCAAACTCCAAAAACCCACATCTTCCCTTCTCGTTCAAAAGTTACGTTTTCGCACTACGGGATGGTGGCCATCTTTGACCGGATGGCAACCATCTTGGATTTCTGGGTCAAAATGATGGCATAACTTCAAACTGATGTCAGAATCGGAATCCTCGAGGTCGTTGTACCCGATAAAGTGTCTTCATACATGCTTCTAGATCCTCTGGTTTAAAAGTTACGTTTTCGTTCTACCAGCTATGGCGGCCATCTTGGATTTCTGGGTCATAATGATGTCAATACGTTAAACTGATGTCAGAATGGGAATCCTCTTGGGCGACATACTCGAAAAAATGTCTTCTTACATGCTTCTTGATGTTCTGGTTTAAAAGTTATGTTTTCGTTCTACCAGGTGGCGTCCATCTTGGATTTATGGGTCAACATGATGTCATAGCGTCAAACTAATGTCAGAATCGGAATCCTCGTGGAAGACTTACCCGAAAAAGTGTCTTCATACGTGATTTTTGGCGCTTTGGTTCAATTGTAATTTTTCGAAATGATGCCAGCGGCCATTTTGGATTTGGCCCTCTGGCGGAAAACGCTAGCATTTTTGAGAGGGACCGGGGGCTAAATCTGGTTTAAATGGTCCATAGAAGTCAAATCAATCGTCAAACCTTAGTAGCCAGAGAATGGTCACGAAAGTGCAATTCTAGACCCTACTAATAACATCTAGGAGTGTTGTCAATGGAAGAGAGAGATGCTTAGTAACTGTATTGTATACATTGAAACAACAAGTTATGTCCTTTCGTAAGATGAACTTTACGATGTGATCCACCTATGTTTCAGGACCGGATCTGTTTGCTGCTGATTGGGATCACAGTCAATGTGGGCGTGTAAGTAGGAATCACAGTCAATGTGGGCGTGTAAGTAGGAATCACAGTCAATGTGGGCGTGTAAGTAGGAATCACAGTCAATGTGGGCGTGTAAGTAGGAATCACAGTCAATGTGGGCGTGTAAGTAGGAATCACAGTCAATGTGGGCGTGTAAGTAGGAATCACAGTCAATGTGGGCGTGTAAGTAGGAATCACAGTCAATGTGGGCGTGTAAGTAGGAATCACAGTCAATGTGGGCGTGTAAGTAGGAATCACAGTCAATGTGGGCGTGTAAGTAGGAATCACAGTCAATGTGGGCGTGTAAGTAGGAATCACAGTCAATGTGGGAGTGTAAGTAGGAATCACAGTCAATGTGGGCGTGTAAGTAGGAATCACAGTCAATGTGGGCGTGTAAGTAGGAATCACAGTCAATGTGGGCGTGTAAGTAGGAATCACAGTCAATGTGGGCGTGTAAGTAGGAATCACAGTCAATGTGGGCGTGTAAGTAGGAATCACAGTCAATGTGGGCGTGTAAGTAGGAATCACAGTCAATGTGGGCGTGTAAGTAGGAATCACAGTCAATGTGGGCGTGTAAGTAGGAATCACAGTCAATGTGGGAGTGTAAGTAGGAATCACAGTCAATGTGGGCGTGTAAGTAGGATTCACAGTCAATGTGGGCGTGTAAGTAGGAATCACAGTCAATGTGAGTCGCACTCGGCAGATTCCTTAAGAGGCAACTCACATGTCTCTCTGGGATCTTTTGTTTCTGGTTATACCGTTACTTACACATATAGATCTCTTAAATGTATGTCCATTCATGTGCCTAGTGTTTTTGTGTGTACATTTGTCTGTAAATTTAAATGTTTTCATCTTTGTGAATATACATATTTTTTTTTTTATAGATGTCAACTAATCTGTAAATTGTCATTACATTTGCACTTGTTCCTGCTAAAATGTTCCTTGTGCTGCAGTATTAGCAAACCTGGTTTGCAGTTTAGCGAAATGGATTTTTAATTAAACATCTAAGTTGCTGAATGTAAAAGAAATGCACAGAAACCTGTTCAAAGCGTAGTTTTCTTCATCCACTACGCCAGCCTTCCATGTCACAATAGAGTTTGTTTTCACATTCAGTGTTGTGCGATTTTTGTTTTCCAGAGATGTCTACAGTCTTTGGATGCATCCGCCTTTTGCCAATTACCTGCTATTGATATTCATGGTCAACCTGACTCTCTACTTTGCCTTCTACATCACCATGAAGGTATCGTAGTCAGGTCTTTGTTTCCTATAAATCTAATATTTTGAGTTTATCATAAAAACCTACGAGTCTTTAATTTTCCCATTGTAGTGAAAACACACACTAGATACTATTGCCAATTTGTTTTCTGGACAATTTTTTTATTCCATAGCCCTTTTAATTTAATAAATTAACTGAACAAATGGTGTATGCATGTAAGTAGGATCAACTGTAACACCATCCACTGTCCACTGTAACACCTCCATCTTATCAGAAATTCTTTCACTCGTAGTTGCATTCACATTTTTTTTTTTTTAAATACTATGTAGAGTATACTTGAAATGTTACATATTAAAATAATAATAGTAAAATGTAAATTGGTTGCGAAAAATATTGAATTGGTGCCAACTCTGGTTGTAGCCTTTTTGTGTTGACCTTTGACCTTGTGTTGACCTTGTGACAGTTAAGATCACATGAGAAGATCCGTTGGGTGCCCGCGTGTTACATCGTCCTGGGCACTGTGCTCTGGGGCCTGGCGTTCTACTTCTACCTCCACCACGCAACATCCTGGCACGTACGTATCACGGTAATCTTTTACTTAACTGGCCTAAATTAGTTGGGCCTTTTCAAAATGGCTTTTACCATTTTTTTCTCAAAAACTTAACCTTTTCTCTAATTCTACATAGACAGTATCTTAGGGTAGAGGTAATACACAAGAAATTTTTATTTGATCGGATGTTTCTAAGAGCACCTCAAGATGCATAAAGCTAAAATGTTCGCATTTGCCTGGTCCTGCCTAGCATGACTTGTATATTCACCAACTTGTATATTCCTGGACTTGTGTATTTGCTGACTCTATGGCCACTCAGGATGGTTTCTGATTTTGTACAAGCATTTCACGTTGTACTGTAGTGTCACACAAAAATTAGATCAAATCCTTCTGAAGGCATCTCAGTGCCATTCAAAAGGCATTTTTATGGTGTACATATTAAAAAAAAACTGCTAATGATATTATCTCAAATTTTTGTAATGACGCTCCATGTTGTAATGCTGCTACAATTCACCAAAATCACAATAAATTTATAATCCAAAGGACTCCAGGGCCTCTTGGCCCTTGTTTAGTCCTTTGGGCCAAAGGTCCAATGGTTTGCAAAATATTGTCATGTTTTGGAATTATATATGGCACATAGAAGTTGCCATTTCATTTGTTTAAACCATGAACATCTTAGAGTGACATTATCAGCTGCAGCACAGTTGGAAACCAGATAAACATTGACCTTAGTCTTAAGTCGTTTGTTCTCTGCTTGACTTGAGGAAGGTAACATGTCAATACTCTGTTCACAAACCTTGACGAATGCTTTCAGGAAACACCCGCAAGGTCACGTGAGTTCAACAGCAGATGCATTCTCTTCAACTTCTACGACACCCACGACATCTGGCACTTCCTGTCTTCAATGAGTCTTTTTTTCTCTCTCATGGTAGGCAATACAGGAATACTTCTCAATCATGGTAGTTATTAAATGTATTATTTGGTTGATTTGCATATTTTATTGTCATATTATTTATAGTTTTATATTGACACAATTCATGTTTGTATAATTTATGTTGCTTTTAAATGTAATTTATTTACATTTTTACTGGTGGGACAAATTTAATTACCCTTCTCCTAGGTTCGGGTCTGCCCTATGGGAATTTATTTAAAGGGGCACTGTATGGGATTGAACCTTCCACTCGTAACGGCAAAATTTGACCGACCCGCGAGAGGCAGCACCGTCAGTACCTAAAAATATCTTGTCGACAAAACTGCGACAACTGACAAGACAACCGTGCCGCATGATAACTGTTGTTGCTATTTTTAACTCATGGCTTTTAAAAGTGATCCTGGACAGTGCAGTTGTGGAAACATCTGTAATAGATTGGAAAAGAGAGGCGTGTGTCCGTGTTTTATTCAAACGTCAACAAGATATTTTTAGGTACTGACGGTGCTGCCTCCACGCGGGTCGGCCAAATTTTGCCGTTACGAGTGGAAGGTTCAATCCCATACAGTGCCCCTTTAAACTGTTTTTTAACAAAAACAATATTAACCCAGACTATTTAGAATGTACAACAATCTTTCATGTTCTATTATCCAGAAGATTGTTATGATCTACGTTCAAAAAATCGTTTGTACCCTCTGCTATTTTAATTTTAAATGCTAAATTATAATGCTGTTTTCAACGAGTCATTAATTAATTTTTACATTTTATGTGTCTCATATTCTTATGGTAACTCTTTATTTAATCTTGTTTATTTATCAATTTTAGTATTATGTTATTGCTAATGTTATTGTCTCCAATCAGAGACCCATTTTAAGAAATTATACATGCTTATTTATTTATTTATCTTAGTAGCTATTTTTATTCGTAATTTATTTTGATACTTTACCTATTTTAGTGATGACTATATTTACTATCATTTTATATTGTATTGACAATTGTAGATATGATTCACCAATGTTTTTATTACTGTCATTTTATGTGTGACTAAAGAAAATTTTCCGTTTTTAATATGTTTTTAAACGGATAATAAAGTTTTTTGAATCTTGAATCTTGAAAGACATTTTATGTTAATGTTGTTGAAAACTTCTCCACACCTGAGAATGGAATGTACGAAGGGTTAAAGTACTATCAGACAATGTGTAGCTGTTGCTCTGGCCACTAAATTTCAGTATTTCTTGCCTAATTCCAGACGCTGCTCACCCTGGATGATGATCTACAGGAAGTATCAAGAGGCGAAATATATGTTTTCTAGAACGGTGCTCAGCAAACATGTTTATCTGCACAAATATCAACACATTGTTAACAATGTTTTGTGTTGAGCTTCAGTACATGTCTCAATGAATCATGTGATGATCAAACCTGACTACAATTGGGGTAACACATCGGTTGTGCAACTCTTAGATGCATTTAACCTCACGTGTGAAACGTTGAGGGGTACGTGTACAACCCTGTAAGAGTCTGTACCACTTATACTTTTGACCCCTCTATAAATGACTATTTAAATATGCATTGTTGCCTACAACAGTTCAACTTATGTCAAGTGTCATCGATCTTACTATAGAGCTCTCTGGCTCCTAATATCAAACTCACGAAATATTTAAGACTTCATTACAGATTCTTGTTTAAACTTTAAAGAGAGATACCAACAGTTACTTTTTTCAAAACAGAAAATTTATGTTTTGTCCTTAGACTTTTCAAATACAATTGAAGGATTATGTGATAAAAAGTTGTTTGTAGCTCATTAATTGTTGATATTAATACTTAGTCTGTTATGTAACCATGACGATGTGTAAACTACCATGTTATCCCTCCGTTATCAGAATATGTCTTCTGTTGGCTTTCGTTCACTTTAGTAAACGTTACATTCCTTATACAAAGTACAATGTAAAATGTACATAAAGAAATAATTTTATTTGTAGTATGTAAACCCATCACTACTACATTCATTTGCTGTTACATTAACGACGTGTAACTAAAATGAATTAATTTACCTTAACTGGTAAGAGAAATTAGGAATTGAGACATAGTAATCAGATTGTTTCACGTGTATAAATAACCACTTGCATATACATGCAATGCACACACACACCCGCACGCACACACACACACACACAAATATGTAAATATTGTTATAATTGTTTATGATGACTAATGTCTCCAGTCGTCCACTCTCCTCAAGGGCCTGTCCTGTTGTGTTTGACAAACTGTCCTCTGAAACAAAACGTGAAAGTGAATATTAGAATGTTGGTGCATGTTGGTCAGTCATGTGAAAGTGCAGCTAACTGCACAAGTCATGTGATTATGCAAGTAGCAGCTACATGAACAAGGCCCGTAGCTGACGGGCCGAAACGTCGCACTCATTGACCAAATTTATGCTCCAAAGTAAGTCAAATCATACAATAAACCATTCTTGGAGCCATGAACAATATATTCAATATAGCAGCTACATTGTTTAATCATACCAGCAGCTGCCTGGTTTAATTATGTGAGCACAAACAGCTTCATGGCTAATCTTACTAACAGAATATGCAAATGTGTATAAGAAATTTATATTTTGAAACTTACACGGTACACCCCTGTAGTTTTATTAAAGTTGAGCTGACTTATTTTAAGACGTATTTCATGATTATTGAGTATGTTTCACAACAGTTTGTAATAATTAATTTGTTCCCCCAACATTTTCAACACTTGTAGACTTTCTGCACAATTTCTTTAAGAGAAACTTTATGGTAGGACTGATGTCTCCATTGATTAAAACCATCTGAGACTGGGAAGAAATAAAACGAGGTAGACTAGTGTGTCTAGAGACATGGTAAACAAAGGTCAAACCAGGATATCAGTCATATTGACCTGCCAAAATGATAGAAACTACATTTTAACATCTGTGGTAATGTCATCAACTGTACCACAGAAGCCGTCTTCGAAAGATGGTGAATATCTATTTTCTGTTGTAGAAAGTGTTATTATAGAACTGCGATATTATGCTGTTTTATTTGTGTGAAACTGATGGTGTCCTGAGGTAGATACCTGTGTGATCCCTGTGTGTTTCGTTTCTTGCTCCACACTCGACCAAAACTGGGCAGCCAGGAGCTGCTTTGTTGCTGGCTGTGTTTGAAGTTGGCACCCACGCGTTCCGCTGGTAACTTGCGTTTCCTGGAGTTCTCGACTGCGGCAGATAGAGCAAACAGTGTGTCATTGTTCCACATTCAAGACATTATCTGGTGTACACACTAATTGCTACTATTTAACGGGGCAACAATATTTGGGCACTTAATACTATAATGTGGTCTGAAATCTTATACCAGTATCTGCCTAGATTAGGCATTTGTGGTGTTTATTCCGTCATCAGAATAAATGTGCTGCCCAATGTTTTTTCGCAAATCGAGAATTTCAAACCATTACCACCAATTCCATGTACATTGTCATGCAACAGATTTTTCAATTTTCTTGTAATTATACTTTTGGTTTAGACACGACACCAGATAGAATGAACTGGTGGTTTTTAGTTTCTTTTGCATGACACCGGCAAAGAGGGGGAATAAAATATAATTATTGACTGCACACTGCAGCATATGTGAATTCCTGACTACAGACAGCAACGTGTTTCCTGTGATGATGCAGGGACAGTGGTAGAGTCACTGGACACTTCCAAGATACATCGACAGGGTTTTTGTACAGAGGCCTGCTGGGGCGATGTGTTCTGTATCATGGACAAACAAACATTGGTAGGGGCGGGATGTTTGTGTACACAAGCCTGCTGGAGCGATGTGCACTTCATCATGGGCACACAAACATTGGTGGGGGTGGGATGGTTGTGTACACAGGCCTGCTGGGGATGTGCACTTCATCATGGGCACACAAACATTGGTGGGGGTGGGATGTTTGTGTACACAGGCCTGCTGGGGTGATGTGTACATCATCACAGACAAACAAATGTTGGTGGGGGCAGGGTGTTTGTTTACACAGGCCTGGTGGGGCGATGTGTACTTCATCATGGGGACACAAACATTGGTGGGGGCAGAGTATTGGCGTGAATTTGTGATATAATATCCCAGACTTTTAATATCCTAGACTTATTGAATTCTTGGCAATGTTAATGGTTTTGAAAGCATATTTTTACGTGAATGTACTGTACTGATTATTAATGTTTGTATCGTGTTTTACTTGTCATTTTCTGGATAAATTAATCCAGTTATTCTGTACGTTTCAGAATAACTACTGCAGAACTAGAAGTGATAAAATGGTTCTGTCATGTTGCTAATAGATTTGTTACATATGAATGAATTAGATGTAAATTGAGCAATGGATGTTGGAGCTGTATAATATAAAACACTGCTTAGGTATAAAATTGTGGTATACGTACCTCAATGTATTTTACTGTATTTGTAGCGGTGTTTGTTTTGTTGGATGTTCTGGAATATGTATTTTTTATAATGACTGCACACTTATGAAGGAATCTGTTTTGTTTTATATGTGCTTTTCAGAATAAATTGCATTTAATTACCACCAATACTAGTTTGAATATTAATGTCTCCAGAGGACAAGTGCGTAAATATGTCAGTGATAATCATCAGATGTCACTAGTAGAGTAGCTACGTGTGAACCAATCAGATGCACACTTTCTCCAAGTCTGACACTGAAGTGACCCTACACTACAACATTAGGATCTGTCCACACACCACAGACTACCTAGGAATATTATGACTGAATGGAATATATATATTTCAACCACTTGTATGAGATATGTTTGTATATTTAATGTCACATGTCCCACTGCATTTTATTTTCCACTTGGGCAGTAAGAAACCGTTAGTGACAGTCACCCACATATCAACCCAATGGTTACCCTGCAGAACACAAAATCAACCACAAGGCTGAGTAAAAACGAGGTTTGGGTGGATATTTTAAAATATTTGTATATTTTAATGAATTTCCCAAGGTCAGATATGTTTAATAAGCTGTGAAATGTTAACACGGTCATCAGTGAAACAATGTCACGGTAACACTGTCATCAGTGAAACAATGTCGCAGTAACACTGTCATCAGTGAAACAATGTCGCGGTAACACTGTCATCAGTGAAACAATGTCGCGGTAACACTGTCATCAGTGAAACAATGTCGCAGTAACACTGTCATCAGTGAAACAATGTCGCAGTAACACTGTCATCAGTGAAACAATGTCGCAGTAACACTGTCATCAGTGAAACAATGTCGCAGTAACAAGGTCATCAGTGAAACAATGTCGCGGTAACACTGTCATCAGTGAAACAATGTCGCGGTAACACTGTCATCAGTGAAACAATGTCGCAGTAACACTGTCATCAGTGAAACAATGTCGCAGTAACACTGTCATCAGTGAAACAATGTCGCAGTAACACTGTCATCAGTGAAACAATGTCGCAGTAACACTGTCATCAGTGAAACAATGTCGCGGTAACACGGTCATCAGTGAAACAATGTCGTGGATAGATGTGAATGCTATGCTAATATAAAAGTTAAAATATCATCCTTTCTGGAAGCATCATGACAACATTTCTGATGCTCTTAAATATATTTCACAAAACTTCTGTGTTTTAAAGTTTAATTTTCTTGGAAAAATGCAGTTTACCTCAAAAAAAATTATTTCAGACTTCGTATGAATCTTGCAGATAGTTGGTCAGTATGCAGAGTGCTGGCCAAACACTGAGGACTACTGGACATAAGTGGACACGTGATGGCACACTGCGTCATGTGACGTGTGTTGAGTGGACATACCATGTTTGTTCAGATCATCCAGTGTTGGGCCAATGACCCCAGTAGCTGGACATGTAGTGTCCGCCTGAGCCCAGGGGGGTGGGTCATCACTGAATATGTTTCCACTTGAACTGTCGCTATTCTAAGAAAAAACAATTTTAGTAGCACCATGTATTTGACTGAACCTATGGGTAATCAAACCAAGTTCATAAATCCAGGTTATCACTTGATATAGCATTATACTAGAATTGATATGGAATGTCTCAGTCTTTTCCACCAGGCTACCACTAAATAGTTATATATTATATACGCACAATGATTATGGATTGATATGCAGTGATTCCATTCACAATGGCTGGCATAAAATGTAAATATTAAAATTGACTACTATAATTTGCTTGATTCAGTTAACCCATAACACTGCATTAGATATAAACTGGAATATTTACAATCTTGTAGAGTGGTATAAATAACTGGATGCAAACCAATTATTTCTCCCCTCCACCAACTGTCAATCGCTTGGGGAGCAGCGCAGTATAAAAGTTACATAGTTATATAATAATTGATATTGTAGTGAAATGTATCATTTGTGCATGTTTTGTGTCACGTGACCAGCAGGTTCCTACCTGTATACGGACACAGGTAAGTCCATTGCCGTGGGCCTCAACAGTTCGCACACCTTTCACCCGACTGCTCTCATTCAAGGTGCCTGCCCTGCTCACTAGGGGGCGCTGGTGGTTGTTCGCCTGACTACACTGTAACATGGCACTGGCACAATTCAGGAAAATGTTTCATAAAACACAGAACAATGTGTACATGATAGAATTCATTATGAATCGGAAACAAGCGACAATTTTAACCTTACAAATCATATCAGAAACTACTCATGTTGATCACGCATTGTATGGCACAAACTTCAACCTTCACAAACAACGTTGCTGGCAGTGTTGCCATTCAGTATATTTACAAACAATTGATGACGATTCCAAATATTAGAAGTTATCAACATTTATTGAGGCAGGCATTAATGGAATCATGGTGAGCAACTTGTAACA
The DNA here is from genome assembly GCA_964017155.1 of Oasisia sp. SBJ-2009. Taxonomy (NCBI): domain Eukaryota; kingdom Metazoa; phylum Annelida; class Polychaeta; order Sabellida; family Siboglinidae; genus Oasisia; species Oasisia sp. SBJ-2009. Next base: position 35,798,328 of record OZ024859.1, read on the forward strand.
CAATGCAATATAAATGTATTCACCATCAAAACAATCTTGGATACATAGGAAATGGTGAAGCTGTATTTTTAATGTGGTTATTAAAACTCATTATGGTACTCAAAGTATTACAATACATATATTATATGGGATAATTATCAGACTTTGTACGTTTAGTTTAAATAGAATGTTATAAATAATTAAGTAAATTTATGTCATAATATTCAAGACCAAACGTAAGAAAGATTTGCATTTTCTACCGAAGGTCGACTATCTGTGCAAGTCCAATTTATCCACAAATATAATACCCACCCATATCTAAATTGAATTGTGTACATGCGTGTGCGCATCCGTGTATGTTTGTGTGTTGATACACTCTTCAACACTGCACACAGGAGCAAGTTTTATTTTTTCAAAAATCACCCAAGGGCATGTTATCTTGCCAATGGTAATGATAAACAATAATAGTTGTAAGTACATAACATGTTTGTAGCAATGCCAGTGACAGTGACACAGTTAGGATACAGTTTGTAGCAGCTTCACCAGCTGAGACGTGCCACAACCAACCATTTCTCTGTAGCAGTGCACCAGCCGCTCAGAAATACATGACTCCTTTCGAATCTTGTTGGCCACCTGCAACAAAGCCAAGTGTCAACTCTCAACTTCTACATTACATTGATAACAATCCTGAAGGTGCTGATTGGGGATTGTTTCACTAACTTCACAGATTAGAGAAATCTTAGAAATTACATTCAATGCACTTTCCAGCCATTTCACTTCACCCAAACATTAACAGTTTATGGTAACACATTACTACCCCGGTAATGGTCAAATTTGAAGGAAAAACATTTCAAAAACTACTGGGTGTATTTTTTTTATAAGTTAACATTACTGAAGAATTCTAAAAAATACTGGGATTTTAATAAAACTAATGGGTGTAATATTTTTCTTTTAAGTTTAACATTACTGTAGCACTGTTGATTAACAAGCAGTGTTGTGTACAGTGTATACACATCATCCATTAACTGAATAACTGTTAAGTCAATTACTGATAATTAGTGGTTGTTACATTATATTAGAGAGAAAATCCCCCAGTGCTATTATATGTATTATATTCACACTGTCTGTCCTGGTAAATAAATCAAGGTTTTTCCTTGACAATGTGGGAATTTGACTGACAGTATTATAAAATATAGTTTCCTTGTCGGTTTTATTTACAGATTGCAAGATCAATATAATCTAGTACTCAACTGTGCATGTATCCATGATGTTGATGAGGAAAGACATCGCAGTGACCACACACACCACACATACTTACCACACAGTTACCACGCACACTTACCACAATTTGTCTTTGGCGTTTCATCTCTTCAAAACGTTCCACAGACTTCTCTGTTTCCTCTAAAAACCTATAGAACATTTCATTATGATTACCTTTCTTATTTGTCAATTCAATATAGCACATAGTTAGCAATACATTTATAATTGTATACAATATAACTCATACCATAACATCTGAACAGGATTTAGGGTTCACCCTAAAAAGTCAAAACTACATCATCATTCTAAGGTACCCATGCCATAACTGTTCTTTCATATAATTCTATTTTAAATGGCTTTTCAAAAAGTACACATATTTCCGCTAGCATTTCAATATCTTTTAGGAATATCACCAACAACTTTAAAACATTATTGAGATGACATCACCTGAGTGGTACCTACTTCTTGTATTCATCAGTTTCTATCACAAACTCTTCCTTCTTTGCTTTCTCAACTCTGTTCTGTGCCAAGAATGATGTACAATTCTTGCGGTGTTCCAGGCTGTAAAAGGACTGCCTGGTCATACATAATGACATTTGAAAGAATTATGCGTCCAGAATTTAAAAAGCTAATGGTGTGTATTTTAAGAAGGCCCTAAGAGTCCACCACCGAAGGCAAAATGGAGAAGAATGGTTGACAAAGAAAGTAGAGAGAGGAAGGGAGGGAGAGCAAGCTAGAGCAACAGAGAGCAGTGTAGGAGAATAAGAGCAAAGGGCAGACAGGAATGGAGACGGTTTTATGGGTTAGCAGAGGAACTGTGATAGAACTGTGCATGGATGGGAAGGAAATAGAAGATCAGTCCAGAGACCAACCTCATTGAGACAGGGAAATCAGAGGAGAACATCAGTGTATTTACAAAAACTACACACGTAAAATATTACACAAACATGTATGTAAAAGATTACACAATGTTGTAGTAGATGGTATACAGGTATATTTTCTGCCAAACCAATGGTGGTCACGCGGTAGAGTGCCGGATTGTCAATTGAGGGGACGGTGGTTCAATCCCACCTACTGCTGTTTTGAAACTTACGCAATTTCGTTCACCCCACATTTGCCTGTGTCTTTCAGAAGAGACACTAAAAGCCGGTGGTCCCTTCTATCTGGTGACTATGCCAGGGGAAGTAAAAGATCCCACACAGGGGGTAAATGTGTAACCTGTAGTGAACTCACTAATTCTAGACAAGGACAACTTTAAAAACCAATGACAATAATGATCAGTAAGTTAACTGAGGTCATTTAATGGAAGAAGAAGAAGCACCTGAAGTGAGTTGTATAAAATAAGTAATAGAAGATATGCTTTTAATTTTTTTTATAATTACGATGGTGTCTAACCTTGAGAGATGTTCTATCATGGCAGCTTCCTTCAGCAGCATGTTGCGCAGTCTCTTGTCTCTGTCGCACTCACAGTGACAGAAGTAGCACCAGAAATGTCTCATGTCCTGCTGTGTTGCATCCTCCACCACGGCCTCTCCCAACACCTGCCTCGACTCACCCACCTACCACAGGGAAGTTACACTGTCCACATCATAATACCAATTTCAATATAATGCAACTATATACCGTGGTCCATGATGTATGAAGCATCTTTCTTGAATGGATTGATGAATTTCTTGGGCCTTGGTTATTAACATTATTATTCTTACAGGTTCTTCAGGCACCTCCAATAGACAACATAATTCACCTCACCACCCCAGCCCCCTCCACATCCCATCCCTACCACACCCTCCCCCATCATTGACTTGTACTTTTCCCAATCCACCCCATCCTAATTCCATATTCCCAAGCACAAATACTCTTATTACACTTCCAGATAACATGAAGCCAGCTATCCTGAAACCGAGTACCCTCACTAGTGCATGATGCCCCAGTAGGGGTTTTGCACTAAAACAATTCAGATTCAGATGTCCTTTTCTGGCTTGTATTAGGGCAATTCCACGGTAACGGAATTACAATTCACAATATTTTTTGGTTTAAAATGGTTACATTTTCCCATTCAGCATGTATCTACAAAAGAAACTTAAACATGGTTTGAAGTGCACACTACACCCTATAAGTACCAGTGGTACCTGTTAAGAAATGTAAAATAATTACAAAATTATGGCTGTTTAAATTTTTGTAACGGAATTACTCAGAGAATTTGGACATCAGTTTTTATTAAATGTCATGACATATCGTCTGAAATCTGCAATCTTCCAGGGCCAACAACTAGCATTAATAAATAGACAAATAACATGACCTTGTATTAGATAGAATTTTACTCATGATATATGTACTGTTTTTTTATAGTGAACTGGTTTTGATCGGTAACGGAATTACATGCAATAGTAACGGAATTACGAGTCTGACTATTTTTGGAATAAAACATCAAATAATAATTGATGCTCATTTTTTCTTTTATGCAAGATTACAGAACACCATAACTTCATGTTCTACTAAAAATAACAATTGTACTGGCCAATAATTGTACACACAGTACAGCGATGTATTTCACATTTAGCTCAAAATCAGTCGAAAGCAGTTATTGAACTCCCGTCCATCTGTGGGTTAGGGAGGATGTTAATGTCACAATCTTTATCAGTAGAGGCAGTCAATATATCTTCAACATCAGGCCACATAAATTTACATAGTTCAACACACTTCAAGTAATTTGTCACCTTACTTTTAAAAATCCGGGAAGACACTTTTTTTTTTTACAACCAACCACTTTAAGTCCAGACATTTTGGCAAGGTCTTTTATGTATTCTCAAGTTTGATTACCCATGCTCTTGTCTTCTTTGTCATCTTCATTATTTCAGTGTTTTAATTTTGAAGAAGTTCCTCGTGGATTATTATTTGACATGGTTTTGTATAACAGTCACAAACAATGTAATCAACTACCCTCTGACTCTTTGCAACTGCTTAATGTTGGGAATTAGACTGGACTCATTCCAGTCATATGAGCTTTATCATTTTTAATTCAACCATGGCTTAGTTGATGCATCCATGTAAAATATTCTGACAGGTCCTGGCAGCAACTTTGTTAAACTTATTGGATGTGATCACGCGATATCACTCCAGAGAACAATTGGAGTTATAGTCTTGGACAATAAACCTTAGCCATGTGGTAAAGAAATACTGTGTAGAATTTCTTTGAAAGTCCATGAACACATTCTGCAACTGATCTTTGATAGATCATCTGGCCTATCTTGTAGATTTATATGGATCACTGCTGCCATTCCGTGTAGTATCATGTTTTTTACAGATAGTACATGTTACAAATAGTGCATGTTTCTGAATCCATGGACAGTTTTCATAAAGTCCAAAGATTCCATTCATATTTAACTGAAACATTGTCCCAGTGCCAGTGCTGACCTCTAATGTACTTTGGTTCCATTATTAGTTTCTTATTATGATTTATTGTGCAAGAAAAAAAACCTTGTAATTCTGTTATTGTAATTCCGTTACCAAAATGAAATTCCGTTACCATGATTCCCGCAAGATGAGAAAAGACACACATAAATTGTGTACTCTCACCTATTCATGGGTGTATCTAATAAGAGAATTTCAAGTAACTGTTAATTTTGATCACTTGTTGGCTCTCAGGAAAACTTTATGTACTTTTTCGGTAACGTGATTACATAATAAATATATGAAAATGTGTGACTACCCATATCAAAATACAGCTTATGCAGTACAAGTTGCTTTCTGAATTTTGAACATGTACAGTATGAACTTTGAAAATCTATAAAACAAAGGTAAATTAGTTAAGAGTTAATGGTAAGATGGGAGGGGTTTCTGTTGGCCCTTGTTTTTCCATTAGTTTGACTGCTAAGAATTCACTCCATTAGAAACGCAATTAAAAAAAATTGTGAACTGACAGCACAATGTTTTTACTTGGGCCTGAATTGTACATATGTTTTACATCAGTGGTACAACTTTTACACTGTTTCAACAAGATTAAATTTTTAGCAGTGTGGGCTCTCCAATATGGAATTGCCCATTAGGCATTCCTGCCTCTTGTGCCAGCTCTGTCTTGAGCATTGTGTTGAGACTTTGCACATGCGTCTGAAGGTGACACAGTCCATAGTAGAGGTGGTGCAGTAAAATAATTTGTCTAGCATGATTTTTCCATAGTTTATACATTTTTACTTCAAATGACTGAACTGATGGAGCATCTACCAGTCACAAACTGTGGCAGACTATTAAACACAATTACTACCCACGCTGTTGAATGCCTTCTTTTACTTTGTGTAATTATGATTTTGTGTTTCTTAAAGTTCTGCTGGCAGTCATTTTGCCATAGCCAATGATACTTAATGTTTACTGAGAGACCAAGTCTTGTGTTGATGAATTTCCATGCAACACAACCATGGGAATACCCAATTATCGCTCACCCACCCGGTACACAACGAATCCGATTTCACATGGACGAGTTGGATTCTTACCTTATCTTTAAACTTCCTAATAATTCGTTGCACATTGCTTTTGTGAGCTGCTGAATATACATGTTTATTACCGCTATCGTGATTTCTACGACAAATGTCACAACGTTGAAATTGAACAAACGCCATCTTAGCAGTTACCAAAACTCCACCTGGTGGCGCCACCATCTGTCGCTTTAGCAAGTGCCTGAACTTGTTACTAGCCTATAATAATGTTTATTTCAGGGACAAAAAGTATACATAGAATCTAATTAAAAAGTACAATTAAAAACAATTATGGGGTACAAGTAGAAGAATAAATAAGTGGGTAATAAATATAAATAGGTCATGAAAAAAATATTTAAACTGGAGAAAAAAACAATACACAAAATTATTATGTGCACAATTGTTGTCTAAATCATTAAAAAAATTGATTTAAACTGTTTTTGATTTCCAAGATATGCGTTTATTTAGTAAATTATCTTGTATAGTGCGTAAAAGAGAGAGATATATATTAATATTCCCCTTTTACATTCTGTCGCCTATACAATTCGACCAGATATTTATTTGTCATGACATGCCATTTCACTATTGACCCTACCACAGGTATCAAAAACATTGTCTTGGCTCTTGAGCAAGCCAAACTATGTGAGGCAACGCTTTGCCCTTTGTTGGTAATTTTATATGAGTATTTGGTTGAATTTGCCAATTCTTTTAAAATACAGACCAAATATCAAATACATGAACTTTAGTGATTTTTAATTAAAATACACCAAACTTCTGTATTCAAATATACGTATTTGGAGCAACGATTATAATGAGGCAGAATCTAACACATTCAAGCTCCTGACACATTGGCATGGCTTTCAAGAGGCTTGTTTCGTATAAATACAAAATCCCACCCTGGAGCATTGTCACACTGTTGTGGTTACCCTGTATGTGTGTATGAAGTTGGTAATTATTTACACCATGAATGTGGAGAAAATTAAAGTGAAAAAACATGTTAAACTACACATTTATAACAATAATACACTGTAGTAATTGTAAACAGATTCTGTAGGTAGATACCCGCTGGGAGAGAACTTAATCAGTCATGCAGCAGGGTTTGTGACAGCACAGGTGTGACTTCTTGTCAGTGCAGTTTAAGAAATGACCAGAATTAAGTATTTCCGTAAGTTAGTATTTCACCACGGACAACACTCTGACGATCACACTTCCATTTTTATTTCTTGGCCAGTACAGAATTGAGGGTATTTACATGTACATAGAAACATAATAATTATTCAGCAGACACACTAATAGATAAGCATATTTTTCATGGTTGACATTATTTGATACATGTTATGATAAATATACCAAGTACAGTCTATAATTAACATAATTATACAGATATCATGACAAAAATGCTTCGTGACAAACATGTATTTGGAGCGACGATTATAATGAGGCAGAATCTAATACATTCAGGCTCCTGACACATTGGCCTGGCTTTCAAAAAAGGCTTGTTCACAAAACAATACACACATAATATGTATAATATGTATTGTGACAAACGTTTCAGGTTCCTTACATAATAACTTAAAATCACTTCATTGCTTCATTGCACTATTCACGTCGATGGTTCGATGGTTATTAGAGAACCAAATAGAAAATGCTGGATCACAGGAAACTTGGAAAGAACCTGAAAAAGACAAATGTCCGCCTGTTACTGATCAAATACAAAAGTCTTACACATAAAACAATAAATATTATCATCTGTCCATCTCCATTGTATATAATTTGGTTCTGATACCCCTCCCACAGTCCCACTGTACACCCTTGTACACCCAATTACTGTTACCCTCTACGTACAGAATTTGTTAATAGTCTTTTACATATCATGCGAGTACATACCGTTACACACAAATCAGATTTCTTAATTCCTAGAGCAAACCTACAATTAATGTTTTTAAGAGTAGTTAAGATGATAACGAATGGAACAAATCTGCCAGGGAGTAAAGTGCTCTGACCACAAAACCTTTGTTTGTTTGCATAGAAAGGTTTTACTGTTAGCATCACCAGTGGATTGATATCTACCTCTGCCTTGTACATTTTGAAGAGTCCACTGTTCACCTTGCTCCACAGGCGCACGCCACTGATGTTCCACAGCTGGTTCGAATGTTCAGCAAACGGACCAGTTTTTACCTGAAACATACATCAAATCTAGGGTGAGAACTAGAACACTTTAAAAACAATACCTGTTAAAAACTAATTTGTTCAGGAGTGTGTGTGTGTGTGTGTGTGCGCGCGCATGTGTCTGTGCGCATGTGCGTGCGTGTGTGACCTACAAAGATAAAGGAGGGACAGAGTGTGAGAGATGGAGAGGATAATAGATGGAAATAGTTAGGGAGTGAAACAGCAAGCAAGAGAGAGAGGATGAGATACAAAGGATATATACGTACATATAGAGAGAGAATGAGGGAGGGTGTTCAGTGAGTGCGAGCAAGAGATATAAACAGGGAGGGATTGAGGGCGAAACAGTTTGTATGTCTGTGTAATGTGGATCCATATAACGTGTACGTTTGCAAGTCTGACGCCTCACACTGTCTGTTGATCTCTCTGAGAATGCACACAAATGCATGTTAGCAGTTAGCATATTTGAAATAAACAACTTAATTTACTTTTATTAGATATTACCATCACTTTACCTTGTGAATGAAGTTGACAGCGTTAAGGAACATGTAGTCTTTGGCAAACGACTGGCAGATCTCTGGATTTGGGATGGATTTGGGCGAGATTCTTGGGTGATCTGAACACACAAAACACATGTACGGTGTATTTGAAATGTTATAATAAATGTGAAGTTTATTGCATCACAACAAAGCAAGAACGTAAATTATTATCTTTTGTAACTTTGTGTGTGTATATGAACATAAGATATGCAACGAGAAGTTTGGCGCTGTAAGAAGTCATTTTCATGGTTAGGTCAGAAAGTAAACAAAAAGATCGACGCGTATGGATGGCCATGATGCCTACGACTGACTTGTGTCAGTGACCATGGCCACAGGATGACGCCACATCCCTGCAAGAATTCAAAGCCACTGAATTTGTATTCGAAATTTCTATGATATTCGGTTCAATAGAAATTCCAGATTCGTCCCATCCTTAATATACTTACAAAGAATCCAACACACAACCTTATAAAATTAACCATATATATATATATATATATATATATATATATACACATACATACATACACACACACACACACACACACACACACACACACACACACACACACACACACACATACATACATTGAACAGAGTAACCAACTGTGTAGATATAACAACCAGGCAATGTCCCAGCCTCCCCCTGTTTGGCCTCACCTATGAGTTGGGAGCTGCCCCAGTAGAAGGGAAGGAAGCAGTAGTCGTCGAGACTCCACACCCCGTGACTGCCGGCCGGCTCCATCCGATACACAAGCTGCAGCTTCCGCATCAACTGCAGGTATCTGCAAGAGATGAACCATCTCCTTCACATCAAACACGTCTTACACCTGGCCAAGTGACCTCAGCCTTGTAAGGCAAGAAACACCTGCTGGCTATTCCTGTTTTGAAGTTAAAGCACTTCTAGAACAGAGACAACATGCAAGGAGGTTAACACTAAGGTGGCTGCAGCTAACTGCTGGTGTGGTCAGCAACTAATAGAGCTGACATTCTACTAATGCCCGAGATTCCCATTCCAACAGGTGAAATTTAAACTCCAAATGACTGACCCCCTTTGGGCATGGCTATAACAAGTCATTACCATGCCATATATGTGAAACCACATAACATTTACATGTAGGATAACATATAATACACAAAATGTATTTATAATATATAATATAGTGATATTATGAGACATTGGGGCTAATAATAATAACAAAAACAGCGTAGTTAACATTTTATTAGTTATTCAATCAAAACCTATTGGATAACACCGAAACTGTATTCTAAGTTCTAACATACTTCCCAAATGTCTTAACAATAATTGAAAGATCTTTTTAATTCAACAGTTCAGTGTTGATGTTAAAAAATCGCTAAAAATCTAAGACTGAGCTCAGATAATTCTTAGGATTAATTCAACGACCTATCACAAATTTCTCAAGTAGATGGCACGTCATAAATTTTTCAGTTGACACATTTATTGAGATCTCTTAATGTGGAGCAAATTGTACAATATAAGTTTCATCATTTGGGTCAAATCATTGCATAAAGTGGTATTATTAATAGCCATATCCACACAATTCTGTGCTCAGAAATAAACTGCTTTCAATTTGTGGGTGTGCCAATGGCCCACATGGGCGGTATCATGTTTCTTGGACCATTGCTTTAGTAAAGCTATGTATGATATATCTCCTTAAACGTCCTTGTGTTCTCACAACTTACCTACTGAACAGTTTGAGTATAACTGCAGCTGTATCTTTCTCAGTGAAGACACCAATTTTAAACAAACAGCAGAGGAATGCCACAAAGGACATCTCGTGCCCTGAAACAAAACAAGCCATTGCAATTCCCTACACAATGAACTGTACATATTTAGTATATCATGAATTAAATCTCGTAACGTTCAAATCTCTTCAGTAAGAATAGTTTATGTAATGTATGTATGAATATTCATACATACAGGACCCAGTGGCTAGTTGCTGATCAGAAAGCAACTCAGACTGTTGGGAGTAAGATCCAGTGAATTAGAGGGAGGGAGGGAGGGAGGGAGGGAGGGAGGGAGGGAGGGAGGGAGGGAGGGAGGGAGGGAGGGAGGGAGGGAGGGAGGGAGGGAGGGAGGGAGGGAGGGAGGGAGGGAGGGAGGGAGGGAGGGAGGGAGGGAGGGAGGGAGGGAGGGAGGGAGGGAGGGAGGGAGGGAGGGAGGGAGGGAGGGAGGGAGGGAGGGAGGGAGGGAGGGAGGGAGGGAGGGAGGGAGGGAGGGAGGGAGGGAGGGAGGGAGGGAGGGAGGGAGGAGGGAGGGAGGGAGGGAGGGAGGGAGGGAGGGAGGGAGGGAGGGAGGAGGGAGGGAGGGAGGGAGGGAGGGAGGGAGGGAGGGAGGGAGGGAGGGAGGGAGGGAGGGAGGGAGGGAGGGAGGGAGGGAGGGAGGGAGGGAGGGAGGGAGGGAGGGAGGGAGGGAGGGAGGGAGGGAGGGAGGGAGGGAGGGAGGGAGGGAGGGAGGGAGGGAGGGAGGGAGGGAGGGAGGGAGGGAGGGAGGGAGGGAGGGAGGGAGGGAGGGAGGGAGGGAGGGAGGGAGGGAGGGAGGGAGGGAGGGAGGGAGGGAGGGAGGGAGGGAGGGAGGGAGGGAGGGAGGGAGGGAGGGAGGGAGGGAGGGAGGGAGGGAGGGAGGGAGGGAGGGAGGGAGGGAGGGAGGGAGGGAGGGAGGGAGGGAGGGAGGGACGACCACTCTGAGTTGAAGATAGGTACCCCCCCCGTGTGGAACCTTTTACTTCCCCTGGCTTAGACACCAGATACAAGGAACCAATGACTTTTAATGGCTCTTCCTATAGACACAGGTCATAGGAGATGCATGAAATTAGCTAAGTTTCAACAGAGCGGCAGGTGCAATCGAACCACTCAACTCAATTCTATGAGACTTCCGCTAAACCTACTTCTTCTGCATGTCAAAGATGGAATGGTTCTATTGTCTGAGTATGTAACATTGATACAGGCTATATAGCTTCAAGGCTTTATGCAGGACATTTTTTTTGCCAGTCATACATTTTTGGTGGACACATGGACATCAACTATTAAGCCAGTTTACAAACATTAAATGTGTTTTTGACCTGAAATGGACTACAAACACACATGTGATACCATCGATATTCATTTCTATGGCATAACTGACAATATCTATGATTTTTGAAGACTTTTTTAACCCCTCTACCCATATATTAATATATATATATATATATATATATATATATATATATATATATATATATATATATATATATATATATATATAGACGACTTCTGTATTAATGTGTGGAAGAACTGGAGAAATGTTATATAAAATTTAATTGAGGTAAATGGCAAACATGTCAGCAATTCTACAAGTTTATGATGAAATTTCATATGCATACATATATATATTAGAATATGTGAATATGCTAATATTATTCCATTAGAAAGTTGTATGTGGCTACCTGTTCCATAGTCTATCCGTGTGGAATTGCCTACACTTTCCACAAGGTAGACAGAGACTTCTTTAATTGCCGGATGAAACTTCTCATCAAGCGCTGTTGACAACACGCTCTCGCAGTTCTGAAACAGAAAATACTGTAATTTATCACCGGTAACATACACCTTGATATAATTATGAACAAACATAACATGGTTACTTCCCTATATTGTTTATTAAACATATCCCAAGCAGACGTGGGGTCAAATACATTAAAATGTATTTAAATACAAATACTCTTGAGGGATTCAAATACAAATACATTTTAATGCAAAAGTATTTAAATACAAATATAATGGAAAGTATTTCATATACTTTTCATTTTCAGGATATATTACTATAATAGGTAAAAGATAAGCAAATCATATATTACAACATCTAGTTTACAGGCATAATTAGTGTTTTACAGGCAGACCAGTGCTATGGGGTATTGTTATTGCTAACTACATCACAGTGACAACTGACTTAGAAACCTCTATTTGTTTGTTTGTTTGCTAAGTTAAGCCAGGAGGTCCATAATAAAATGCCTATCTTGCCCTCAAAAGAGACAATGCTAATGACTGCTAGGATCTTGTGAGGAAGTGTGACAGCTCAACTTGAAAGACAGAATAGCCTAGTGCCAGCTTGGAGCCTAAAAACGGTGATAATCCATCCTCTGGCTTTGAGCAAACAGAAGTTGTGGTCAATGCCAGGGCCATGGGGGACACCTGCTGTCAAGTGTCTTCAGTAATTAGCACTGTTGCATTCAATGGGTATTTTGGTGGTTGAAAACAACTTGTTTGGTGAAAGGTTATTTGCAGTGAAGGTAATCAGTTTGGCAAGCATTACATGTAATCTTGAAACAGAAATGTTGATACTGACAATGACTTTAAAAAAGTATTTGAAAATATCAAATACTTTAAGAAAGTATTTAAATACAAATACAAATGTATTTGACCCCATGTCTGATCACAGGTTTATCTGTTGTCTGCTGATAATAAATAAACAGGAAAGAAGATTACTTCTTGAAGTTTCTTGAACCAATCTCGGAATGCTTTGTTGCCGAATCTTTGAGGTTGTTCGACAGGAGGCAATTCTTCGATCCAACCATCTAACGTGTTGAGGGCAACTACCAGCTTCTCTGTTGTCTGAAACAATAACAATACTAGCACATGAATGAGGCGGACATATCACCCCTGAGTTCATGTCAATGTTCACGACATGCTGGCAGATGTAAAATGTTTCTACAAATAGAACTAAACTGGCTTACACTTATGTTAATGTAGAGAACAAAATATTTTTAAACAAATTTCCACTCATAATGACCTCATGCTTAGCTACTACTTCTTGGTAGAGCAGACATGATATGTCAGTGCTGGGTGCTGGGTGGTATCCCTGGAGTGACCCAGAGGCACAGGCCACAACCTAATTAGTACTCTGCTTCCATCTTACTTCAACAGCTAAAAAATATTCATACGAAAAAGTAAATTAATATTTTACTTTGTTGTTAATTTCATTGCCAAATGGAAAGTCATAGGTAAACAGTCAAAGGAAGGACACGAACATAGACAATGTGAAAAGTTTACTGAATACGACCTGGGAGGAGAGTTACTGCAGGCCTACCCCCAAAAGTACCCTCATTACTTACCCAATAAAACCTATGTCAAATGTGTACCGCACTACGTGTTAAATGAAATTAGACAAACAGATCAATTATAGCTATCTTCAACTTTTTCAAACATTTAATAATAATATTATGTGAACATTTAAAAAATAATATCATGCATGGTTGATATAAAGATTTACTGTTCAACTTAGTTTTACCAAAGGCTTACCATTGTTATCATCAGTACATCATTGGAGACGTGTCTCCCTGGCCAGTTAACCACTATTTTGAACAATATCAGCACAGTCACATAGCCGAATATTCACTGAAGTTCCTAATGTTTGAATCTATATTTTTATTATTATTATTATATATTTTTGGGTTAGGACTTCGCAAGTGCAAGAGCCTAAAAAGGCACGTTACTTACCTCGGAAATGAAATAATCATCTGTTATCTTTGTTTTATGTACACCTGTGTTCATGGCTTCCATGAACCCGATTATATCTTTGTAACCCTGAAATACATTAACCAATTTTATTTATTATGAAAACTGGGTCATTCCCTATAAGAAAGAAATTGAATCTCTTTATTGTATTGATTAAACAAAAATTATTTTAATAAATAGTTTCATTAAATGCATAGTATATTACCAAATCTGGATTTGTTTGTTACTTGTTGAAAGTCTAATTAACTGTTATTACTGTGAAAACAATGTAATTAACTTGTTGTTCAGTTGAAAACAGTTGTCAAAAAATGTCAATACTTTTATTGGTAATACATCTTATGTAAATTCATTAAAAGAAACATGTTCTTGTAAAGTAACTGTAGATATATAAGTAATAAGTTCAAATCGTACCTCTGATATTTGCCATTTCTTCTCAATATCTTCAGGATTAAATATCTCCTTTTTAGGAACGACAAATGTGTGATTTTCTACATCAATTGTCTCAACAGTACTGGAAGCACCTGAAAGAAATAAGTATAAATAATTTCACATAAAACTGCCATTCGCAATTATGTTAAGCAGACTTGAATATGTAAGTTGTGCAATATTTCCATAATTGTATTTGTCCAGTGGTTGATCTTGTTCAGACCATAATGTGGTTACATAATGTCATAGACACTAAATATCTAGCAAATGATGATGCATTATTATACATGTAGCACAAACACATTATTAATTGCATATTCATGACCAATTACATCTGCAGCCAAGTCAAGATTAAGTGAATTTCAACTTGTAAGATAAACTGGTGATTTATTAAATGATGGGTAATAGTAACTATTACAAATATTGAAGCAATGGTAATAGGCTGAACTAGAACACAATGTAATAGTAATTGACCTATTACTTCTACATAGACTATATTACAACTGCAAATGAACATTTCGGCTGAATCTCCAGATCACCTCATTTACCCACACTTTAACTTTAAAGGAATCTACACTTTGGAGTAACACTGGCTCCCTCTGTGTTAGAGCTGCTCCGACCTCAGGCCTGATTATAACAAGATTTTTGATTTGCAATGTGGCCAGTCCAGCATGTTCTCGCTCAAAACCTAATCTTCACTTATGCAGAATATACCATTCCGTGTATGCATTTCTTTCACACTACTTTTCCTTTTTTATTTTTAAGACCTCCACGTTTTTTACCCTCCTTCCTGTGATGTTACAATCTGGACATTATGCCTTTAAAAAAAAAAAAAATCCTACGCCTGTAGTTTTCATGTATTTGGCCGATTTTACTTAAAATAAATGGATTAACAGACTTAATCCAAAATGGTTGTCAAATTACATGAATTATTTTATGGTGGGTGTGATTATGTAATTCAGTAGGCTTGAAGGTGTAACTTTGGCAAGGGCGAGTTTGCAACTGTCACAATGAGAGAAGGGTTCCGCTTGAACCATTTCCGGGGGTGCAGCTGTTCGAAAGGTGTGAGCTGTGACTGTGTGTTTGACGAGTTTGAAGGGAGACTGCAATGTTAGGTGGGTTTTTGGTGAGTCCCAATTAAGTGGTGGGGGTGCAATTGGATGTTTAGAAATGTTGTTTTTGTGAGCCTCAGACTGCTTAGTCTGGTTTGACATTGACTGATTTGGTCAATTTGCTACGACCAATCAATACTTGCTAGACTAGGTCTAGGCCTATCTAGACTCGAGATGTATTCATCAGTTTGACAAAAGTCACACAAAGTCGACAAAGGTGTCGACTTTTCTGATCACTGATGTGGTGAGCATTGTCATCGAGACTAGTGCTGGTTCGATACCAGGTTTTGTTCGATACCGATCGATACCTGAATTTTGTTCGATACTCGATACTCGATACTTACGTTGTAAGTCTAATATTCAGATAGAACACAGTTCCCAGTAGAAACAGTATGCAACAGAAGTAGTGCTGGTGCGATACCAGAATTCTTCGATACCGATCGATATATTGCTGGTTCGATACCAGAATTCTTCTATATCAATCGATACCAGATTTTTATTCGATTCTCAAAATTTACTTTGTAAGTGTAATTCAGTACAGTAGAGATCTCCAAAGAAACACACTACTATCCACTTAGACTAATGCCACAGAAACACACACAATTTTTCACTTACAAGTAGGGAAATATGTGATAATTTTATAGTCATGCAAACAATGATTAAAATGCAATTTTCATTTTATGTAAGTAAACAAACAACAGTTTCAATATAATTGATTACTGTTGTAAAACTAAAAGGTAACTGTAATATAAAATTAAAACAATAAAGACAACTGCAATAAAATACCTAGTGACAAATAAATTCATCAATTGCACTGAATTATTTTAAATTAATAACAGTACTTCACCCCAGCTGTTTGTAAATACACTATAATATAGCAGCTTAATTTCAATTCAATGTGTCTCCTAAAGTGACCATCAACAAATACAGCTAAAACATAGCATACAAATAATATGTTATTATTATATTAAATATAAATACACCTATCACTTATTATAGTGCCACTGCCAGCACAGCTGCACACTCACTGTTATAACTGTTTTATAATTAATTGTATCGTAAAGATAATTGTGATTTAACATATATTAATAAAAATTACAATTGCACTTCCCAGTTCACACAATTTTTTTATATAAAACTTAAATTACCACGTTATCAATAACAAGCCCCATAATGTTTTTGCAACTGTTTTCAAGAACCGGTCAGTTTCTTCCTCTACCTCTGGCTCTGCCAGGCAGTGGTGAATCTGTGACTGGCAGTGTCACAGTGAGTGACAGTAGATGCAGTAAGCACATCATCATCGTTAATCAGTCACGTCGTGTATGTCACTTCTTGGCGATGTTTGCGCAGTTACTTAGTAGATTCGGCATCCGATGGCGATTCGCTTCGAATGTAACTAGATGTCCATTGCTCGCTCACTGTCGAATATTTCTATAGAATACATTCTCGAGTCAATGGCAATGGCGGGCAATGCGACGTTGCCCACGACGTCGACGACGCCATACGATGAAAATTGATCATCACGTTTTGATAGCTTCTTGAATGGTGACAGGTTTCGTCAAATTCGATGTATTTCCCCCGCTATCTTTGAGATGCCTCTAGCACAGCAGACACTCTTTGTTGGAAAACTGCCAAATTATTAGCGATGAACGTTGCGACTTGTTGTCGTTCGCCTTGGTTGTGGGCATCGTGTACGGCAAATGGTGGCGCCATCAAACGGAACCCGGATAAACATAACCGCATCGCGCTCGAATAAATATTTATATTAATAATATTATTATTAAACTAGTTTCATAAATACTAGTGCGTGCAATTAACACACTATACAAATACTATAGGATGTGTGTTTTTGTACGCGTAACCGTAAATAAAGTAGGGAGAAAGATGGCATGGTACTGCCACCAAACGAGAGTGTCACATACGAACTTTGGTTTGGGTAACAAGGCTATGTGAAGTCTGACCTACGCTAAGATAGCACACAGAAAACAGTTATTATAGAGACTAATTCTACAATAAAGTTTTAGAAAACAATTCACATTTTATGTTATATTTTTTTAAACAACCACGCCTAAGTCAATTTAGGCTACGAAGGGCTGTAGTGATAGTTCCTGTAAACAACGTCGTCACCAACAACGATGTTGCGCCTTCGCATCGGTATCGAATAGTGGGCGTTCGATACCAAAAATATCGAAGTATCGCGATACCACTAAATATCGGTATCGAACTTTCGCAAGTATCGCGATACTTCGATATTTTTGGTATCGAACCAGCACTAATCGAGACACGTCTCAAGATATTTTGAGTTACAGTTCCTTTTATTCAAATCTTCCATGTTACAATCTGGACAAATGTAGCAGTCAGTTCGTCATAAACACGTACAGACTACCACTAGTCTAGACTAGTACTGCCAGTCAGAAGCTTGCAGTTTAAATCACGAAATCATTCATCCATCATCAGTCCCTCGAAACGAGGATGACGTCTTCCAATGGTCCGCCATGTGTCCTGAGGTGACTCAAGAGCCCGGTTCTTGGTCTGCAATCTTCAACTTGTTGCAGTGTGGGCACGAATACCAGACAATCGACCGGTAAGTTTTGCCGCGTTCAATTTTGTCATGCCCACGGTGTCGGTGAGGACACGGAATTTAGCAAGGCAGGCAGTTTGGCCGCTGAACGACTTAGTTTACACCGCACCCACTTTTCGGCACTTATGTACAAGTCGGACCCACCTCAATTTTGCTATTATACCTGTATTTTTGCCAACATTTGATACTTGATTTGGTTAACTAAATCAATTATAATCATCTTGCGCATATTTATGTTTTATAAACAGCGCGTCTTGGCATACTTTTGAGGTCGAAAAGACAGCGCGATTTGTGCCAGTCGCAAGCGCAGCGGTGCATGTGTTACTGCGCTGTGCACATGGAATGAGCGATAAACAGTTTGTCTATGCCGACCGCACTGTCTTTTCGACCTCAAAAGCCTGCTAAGACGCGCTGTTTATAAAACATAAATATGCACAAGATGATTATAATTGATTGAATTAACCAAATCAAGTATCAAATGTTGGCAAAAATACAGTTATAATGGCAAAATTGAGGTGGGTCCGACTTGTACATAAGTGCCCACTTTTCCTTAGGCTGCTTTCATTTACTATATTTCTGGGGCTTAACGTGAGAATCACGTGATTTTGTTAGTTACTTAATTATGTAATTATATCAAGGTACGTACCCTTGTCATCTGCGCTACCATTACCAGCATCCATTTTCTTAGTTCATATACTTGCCGTTTGAAGGAAATCGCCAACTTTCGGAACAGTGGCGGACTAATACCGAATGGCATCGGATAGCGCCACATAACCTGGCTATGTCGAGTGGTTCGAATATGACAATGCATTTGCCTTCCCATTTAGAAATCAATCTTCCTCCACGAAATATTCTACGTGTCAGAAATTATCCATTTTACATCATGCATTTTTCTGCAACAACATTTCAATGCAAGCTATAAAGTAAAAGGTAAGTTCTTACACAGAACTATAATATCCAATCAGGATTGTTCAAAGCATATATGCTGCACACTTATACTCCCTGGCAGGCCTGTTCAATCGAACCTTGTCTTAACTTCTATGGGAAACAACAGCCTACACAACCCTAGTTCGACCACTTTTAGAATACTCATCTTCAGTATGGAACCCCCACACCCAGACCCTAATCAACCAAATCGAAATGGTTCAAAGACGCGCAGCCCTTTTCTGTCTCAACGACTATACATCTAGAGAAGCGGGCTGCGTGTCAGAAATGCTAAACCAATTACACTTACATCAACTAAAAACCAGAAGAACAAACAGACGCCTCACCATACTCCACAAAGTCATCTATGGACACCTATCCTTGCCTGTCAATAACCTCCTCCAGCCCGTACAACGCCTATCAAGACATTTAAACACTAAAGCATTCAACACTATCCATGCCAGTAAGAACTGCTATAAATATTCATATTTCCCTAGAACAATAAGAGACTAGAATTCCCTGCCAGATGCAATAGTTAACATTTCTAAACCACAACATTTTAAACAAGCTCTAATACACGACTAACAACCCAACAGCATGCGCACCCAACCCTGACCATTTGACTCCACCAGGAGTGTTGGCCAGTATTCCAAAAAGACAAGCATCCAGACATGCTGCAATTAATACGCGAAGACAATCTGTACACAAATATCCACCACTGTCTACATTGTCAGGTACTCATTCATACGGCTGAGTGAACAGGAGTAATATATAGTGGAAACAACTTACCAATGGTTATATTATAATATATTATATATATATATATATATATATATATATAGTTATGTATAAACAGTTTAATAGTTTTCATGCATGATTTTTCACCTTACATAGGCCTAACTGAAGTGCTTGACTGTTGTACAGTGTACATGGATGTGGCACAACAAATTCTTCGAGCTGGATAACTAATTTTATGCAGGTAGTCAATTATATTTGTCAATACTCAATAACACTTTCATTTCACTCGGTTGGTTTTCTGCTGGGCAGAAATAGGGCAGACAGTTGTGGTCACTGCCAGGGCTAAAAAAAGTGTGACAATAGAAAATACATACCATGGATAGGCAAATTTTTCATTTTTAGAGAATATGTTTTCAGTCTCCCGACCATTTCTAAAATGTTGCACACTGATGACATTAAAACCAACAATTCTGGAAAATAGGAGCTTATGGACAGGGTTGGTTTTCTGCCATCCTGAAAGGTATTTCTGCCGTGCCAGTCCAGAAATAGGGCAGAAAGTATTTCTGCCTTGCTGAAACGACAATAACAGAAAATACATGCCACCAATAGACATTTGCAACATAAAGAATGCCGCAATATAGTGCTGCCATATTGTGCTGATAGCGACATTAGAATGGAAATTAGCAAAACATGTGTACGTGTCCAAACTGCTACTTAACATATAATGAAGTAAATAAAATGTTACATTGATTAGAAACAGGGGCTAGTTAAACCAGAAGCTTTGGAACTTGTATACTTTTTAGAACAAATATTGCAATATGCAGACAGCATTAAACATAAGAAAGTTATTTAAATTTGTGTTTAATCTTTTTAAATGTATTCTCAGAGTTTGAAAATTATGAGATGTCTCTATGAGTACACATTCATAGAAAATGACTCGACACTCACTATTGACTAGTTATTCCTATATATTTTTCTTCGAGGTCATCTGAAATATAAAAATGTAATTATGGCATATTTAGATATTCCTCAGATGTCTGACCTAGTCATTTTAAATAAAAATTATTTGTTAATGTAACAAACTAATCATAATGTTTCATTTGTAGAATTGTGCTTCAATAAGGGCAGTGCCAGCAGTGTCATGATTATCAACGTCTTCAGATGAAGATCAGTGAGTCAGAGACTTGCCCACAGGAGATGAAGAAGACATCAGTCGATTTATGTATAATTTCAGTAAAATTAATTTGTTATTTTAAAATTGCATTGAATGTGTCATGTAATTCACTTTCTCATATAAAATACTAAAAGGGTATAGATGTTTAAAATAGAGGATGGGTGGGGTGCTCGTGCAAAAGATGCATAAAAGGTTGTGTAATGGTTGCTGGAAGGTTTTAAAAAAGTTTTGGGAAAGTCTCTAGGTTGCATAATGGTTGCTGGATGGTCACCAATAGGTAGCGTTTTGGTGGCAGGACGGTCATTTCACAACGTTATTGGGAGTCTTTGTAATGACGTAGCAACGTCATCAAGACTTTCTGAAGTGTTGAAACACCTTGTGTGTAGAATGCAAATCAAAAGTAAAACTCTGTTTACCTCAAAATTTGTACGGGCCTATAGGGCAATATGGACTTCCAGCCCCCAACCTCGTTTTTAAGCACAAGACTAGCATGGCCTAGAGCGTTTGAAGATCGCCAACTTTCTGAGTGGTGGCGGACTACCGGTAGTACCGAATGGCATCAGATAGCGCCTCAATGCATGTGACAAACTGACAATGCATTTCTCTAACCATTCAGAAATTAAACTTCCTCCATGAAATATTCTATGTGGCAGATGTTATCCATTTTACATTAACGTGCATTTTTCTGCATCATAACTTTAAAATGTCAATGCAAGTTATCATACGAGATAGTGTAGTGCTTATTACATCTGCCTGGCATACTAGCTACCTGGGGTTCAATACTCGGGTCATGGCTGGAATATTTGGTGTTCAAACCTGACTCTCAGCATTGGGGATTGTGTATCCCTCGTGAATTGGAGATTCACATTAATGTTTGTCCCGTCTCGATTTGGTATATAAAAGGATCACTGACTGTGACAAGCGCCCTGGCAGTGACCACCCTCAGTGCCAGCATAGAAAGGTTGGCTTGGCAACAATTTTCTGAAAAAGACTGACTAGTTCAATGAAACCTCATAACCACAATATATAGTCAGTTAATAGAATCCTGCAGAGTCCTGGAAACAATTAGAATATTAATTTATTATATGAGAACACGTTAATAAATAATAATAAATACAATATTTATATAGCGCCATAATCACACGGTGGTCTATGGCGCTTTTGTTGTTGTTGTATATTCCTGGAGTTGCCCTGCCAATCAGAATATCCAGTATCATATTTCATTACCTTTATTAGATAAATTTTATACACATCAAAATATTACAGTTATACTATAACTGTAATATTATTTCTTGCTTTTCTATGTTCCAGACAATTGCATACACATGACTACCCATGCAGCTCACTAACTTCATACATTCTTGTAGATACTCCATTCGGTGGCGATTGTCTTTTTCCCGTCACCTCAGAAACATGTATTACTAAGGGAATAATGAAAGGTGTGTACTTTAAAGTTAGAAATTGCATTAGGAAACTAACTAGCATTAACACAAGCATCCATTATTCCCATTAGCTAACCCAAAGCATGGCTGGATTTTCTGCCATATTATCAATATTGCTGAACATTGTGCACGAAAGATTGTTCATTACCAACCACATAGTGCATCCTTCAACTTTTAAACCGAATCTCTGAGATTCTGTATTATGCATGTTTTCATATGTCAAGTGGATAATGCTGTCGAATAAGGTAATCTTACACATTATTATATAGCACTCCTAGTGATATGTATTCACACTATGAATACAAACAAACATAATTATAATATGTAATTGAGCAAATACATGCACTTTGCACAATACATGTTTACATCTCCCGCTACTGTGGAATGACAGGGAAATGATATATATAATTATATATGACTATATACATGTATATATATATAATATATATAGCATATATATATAATATATATATATTTCATCTCAGTGAATTTATATACAGAGTGAGCAAGATTTAGGCAAAATATTTCTATTAAATGAGAATTCCACAAAATGTTAGCCAACTACTAAATCAATCATCATAATCAAGATACAGCATCCTCACAAAGAGTACATGTGTCATCTTGATTTATCCTGAGTCCTGACAGGTGTTTGTCATTCTATCCTTAATACTACACCTAGATTATGCTATGTATATAGATTTTTAACTCATGCAAACTTACAGCAATCATTAATAATTAATACTGTTTAATTTCTAAAGTTACTGTTATCATAATGACCATATAGCAAGTTCCACCTAGTTAACTTCTGCACCTAACCAACTACAGCAGGTTGAGCTGTGAGGTTTCTTCATCAGCCCTGGCTGCGATTGGACAGAAGAAGTGTCTGAGCGTCTGTCAAAGCTGTCCTTATGCTTTCTTCAAAGCGCGCTGCACTCGTTTCACTGCAGCTGCGCCAGGCTGACACGGAGAAGTTCATGTGGTCAGCCATGGGGTTGTAGCAGAAGCCATAGCCATCGTTGACCACTGCACCGAAACACAGGAGACTGTCATGCTTCGACGGCACCTGTAATATTAAAAATATAACATTTATAGCATTGATCTTTTAAAAGACGTACATACTGTTTATGGTCATCAATATGAAGATTTTGTAAGAAATTATATATAAAAAATAGCAATAATAATGTCAAGGATGGACGCGGAGCGGGCGGTAACGGTCAACAATTCTTTATTGTAGCAACCCTGTCCACAGTCCGATGTCAGGAACACATGCCTCTACTGCCAAATCATCAGTGCAGTAATCATGCAAAGCAATCATAATTTCTCTCCAGAAAACACAGCCTCATGGTTTGGCTAATTGCTCGATCTCCCCAAATCCTGTTCTCTTCCCGCCGATCAAACTGCAGTAACACCTATTGTCACTGCTAATTAATACTGACCATTAATCGCCAGGTGGCGTCACCGATTACTAAATAAAAAAGTTATATAATAACGTCATGGCGGTCCATGACAATAACAGTATAACTTTGTGGATTAATACACAATTTAAAAAGCTCCAATGGTTCCTCTACACAACTAGGCACAACACACTTGATTTGTCTTGAATTTTTTTTAAGCACAGTCACATGACAGTAAATGAGGAAGACCACACAACAAGTACATGGACAATATCTGAGAGTGTGTGTGTGTACTGCCTACAGTGTACACCCAAGGGTGTTGAGTGGCATAGCCCTCAACCTTCCCAGGTGGATGATGATCACAGTGGAAGCTTCCAAATGTGTACATCTACGATTGGCTCAGTCAATGGATGAGTGAGTGAGTGAGTGAGTGAGTGAGTGAGTGAGTGAGTGAGTGAGTGAGCGAGCGAGTGAGTGAGAGTGCACGAGTGAGTGAGTGTGAGAGTGCATGAGCGAATGAGAGTACGTGAGTGAGAGAGTGCATAAGAGAGTGAGAGTGCATAAGAGAGTGAGTGAGTGAGTGAGCGAGCGAGCGAGCGAGAGTGCATGATTGAGTGAGTGAGCGAGAGTGCATGAGTGAGTGCATGAGTAAGTGAGCGAGCAAGTGAGCAACAGTGCATGATTGATTGATTGATTGATTGATTGATTGATTGATTGACTGATTGATTGAGTCAGTGAGTCAGTGAGTCAGTGAGTCAGTGAGTCAGTGAGTGAGTAGATTCACACCTGGCTTGTAGACAACTTCCAGTAGCTGCTGTCTGTGTAGACGGGATGCTGGAAGAGTTCTGGTGTGGCCATCTTGTTCTCACTAGCCAGTAGCTTCAGTCCCAGCAGGTGTCTGTCAATGCCTTGACCATTGGTCACCTGCAACACAAACAGCCTACATCATGACCCGTCCTGGTGACATTCATTCACTCTGTCCAGTGGTGTTTGTTTAAATGTTGGTTCAGTGTCGTGTGTGACGGATACTACTAAAATATGCTGTCTCATAACTAAAGGAGCAGCAATAGCATTGATACGATATCACATTTGACAGCATCTTGAATTAATAAAATATTGTCAAACTCCTCAGATCAGATTTGCTGAATCATTGACGACGGCCATGTTAGAGGAAATCAAATTGGAGAACTTTGATGACTTTTCTTAATAAATACCTTTAAGGTAGGATTCAATGTATGCCGTTCTAAGCCTTGCCTACACAGGAACCAGGTAAATGTGGGGAGTATCAGAAGAAACTAATGAAGTCTCGGTTAAATTGAGCTTGACTTGTGGAACCAATCAGCAAAGAATAGCCAGTGACGAGAGTGGAGTGGGTAAGATCCGAGGTAAGAGGATTGGGTCGAGAGAGATGATGGGACTGGAAGAGGCGTGAAGAACGGAGGAGATAGGTAGGGAGCGGAGGCAGTTGGTGGGGAAAGTGATGGGTGTATGTAAACACAAGATCATAGACCGGTATAGAGGCTAATCACTGCAGACAACAGGGATAAACAACAGCTAAGTGTAACCAAGATTTATCTACACAAGTGCAGAAGGAAGACAAGAGGCTACAGGGATAATGACATTTAGTTCAACAAGCTACACCTCACCTATAGTGAATATATTGTTCATGGCTCCAAGAATGGTTTATTGTAGTATAATTAACTTACTTTGGAGCGTAATGTCAGCAGCCACACATACATAGGTGAAACCAAGACAACACTCAGCCAGAGATTCAAAGAACAAACAAACCTGGATAAACCAACAGGAGTAGGAGATCATTGCCGGGCTACAGGACACTCAAGTGTCCATGAAGAACACTAATGTACTGACCCGTGAATCTAACTGGCACAAGAGAAAAGTGAAGGAGGCCATATATATTAAACAGAGAGCCCCTATCATGAACAGAGATCAGGGATACCATCTGCCTGCCATCTACAATCAAATAATCCCGCCGAAATCTGAGGCAACACACGTGACACCAGTACGTGAACAAGGTCCGTAGCTGACGGACCGAAACGTCGTACCCATCTTCGACATTAAGCTCCAAAGTAAGTTAATTGTACTACAAAAAACAGGCTACAGGGATAATGACAACAAGCTCCACCTCACCTCCCGTGTGTACTTGCTGTGAGCTGTCACCGCGGCACGCAGGGCTTTCATCTTGTCAGCCGCTGACACACTCTTGTCCTGCATCGCCAGACAGTAGTTGTGTGAGTCGATGCTACAGGACCTGATGGTGTCAGTCCTGCCGTGGACGTACTTACGCAGCGACCCACTCTCATAGGTCGCAGTCGGCTTGCCGTGTAATCTGGAACACATTGACAGAGAGCATTTCATGATTACCGGGGATATTCTCAGTAAATTATCTAGTAAGATAAAAATCATCCATAGAACCACACTAGTTTATATATATATATATATATATATGTATATATACACATATATATATATATATATATATATATACAGTGTATATATATAATATATAATATATATATATATATATATATGAATATGTATTGCTCAAACACAATGCAGTGATGTAATATGCTCTACACCAACAGTTGAGTAGGGATACAAACTGTTTAGATTTTTTTTTTTTTTCAAAAGTGTAAATCCTACAATTTTGACAATGATACCAATTTAATTCAGCCTAAAACCTGGTGTTCAACATGTTATGGTAACCTAAAGGACAAAAAAACGCAACTGTTTCGTGGCATACACCTAATAGAGTTAATATAGAGAAACAATTTCCACATATACTCAATTTTTTAACGCCAGCGGTTTACCAGAAAAATATTTTTTAACACCCAGCCATCCAAATACTGTAACACCATCTTAGACGAAGAATGACGTCACGACGGTGATCGAGGCACTCTCCACGCAGATTCCCTGCATGGGGTTTGGCTGTTGTCATGAAATGGCTGCAACTTGGCAATGCGCGTAACATGCTGATGACAGTAAACATAAAGTTGTCTATTATTGTTATCACTGAAATCATCCTATCAACTGATGATACATGTCTACTTCAAAGCATTTCTCCTCAAAATGGACCGAGCAAAGTGAACTGTACTTGGACTGGAGGGATTCCAAACATTACGCCCGCAAACGTGAATCCATTGCTTCAATACTACCGGTTGTTTCAACTATTATTGCATGCAATCGTATGCTGTAAGGCGTAATTACTAAAGTTTACCACAGATTTAACCACAGATTTAGATACACATCTATAAGCAGCTGATAGATGTCACGCCAACTGAACGAACTGTCGAAGAATCGAAGTTGTTGACCCTTAACGACGTTGCAGGAAGCTGACGAGACATAGAATGCCACGCGCTGAATGGCCAAGCCAAGTTAACCCTTCACTGATGGCGGCATCTAGACCATCGTGGATTTCGTTAGAATTTTAGACTTTAAAGTCACATTCTGAGTAAACCGCTGACGTTAAAAAATTGAGTATATGTGGAAATTGTTACTTTGTATAAACTCTATTAGGTATATGACGCGAAACCGTTGCGTTTTTTTGTCCTTTAATACAGTGTACACTAAATTATGTTTTTACAAATATATAATTCAGTCATAAATGACGTAATGTCTATCATATTAAGAATACAAATATGATGATATGACCTTGACAGGAGTCACAGGACAAGTTCTATTCACCCACCGGTAGTAAGCCAACTGTAGGTTGACCTGTACAAAGGCATCTGGACTCAACTTCTGGCTTTTAATAAATTCCTTGCCAAATGGCATGAATTTAAAAGCTATCAGCTCTATATCGCTGATTTCTCTGAAATATAAAAACAACAAACATACCCTTAAATCCACAAGCCTTTATGTTTTGAATCTGTGAGTAAATGTAACATTACTTTGCCCACTAGAATAACATTACGTTCCTTGTTACTTCCTCTCAACAATTATGTGCTCTCTACATTTACAGTAGTTACATTCACACCAATATCAAAACACATATTTCCTAGATACTCAACCTGAGAGCAGACTTTTGTTTTTTGTGTATAAATTATACATATTTACAATATTATAATATAAATGACGTAATGTCTCTCATAATATTATTGTTACACTTAAAAGAGCCAGACTAAATACAACAATTACTCTGCCAAATCTTAGATATGTATATTTCACACCGTTAAAACCACCCAAACGTGACGTACTTGTCAATGAACCCTGCAGCCTGTTTTATTGCCAAATCTATTTCTGGTGTGACTTTGAAGGGTAGTTGGGTGGGTTCCTGGACCCCCGCCGCTGGCGTCTTGTCCTCCACCTTCGACTGACTGCAACACAGTAAAACTTCTTCGCTCAGTTCAGATGAACAAACAATATTATGTTTGAGGCTGTCACAAGTGTTATTTACGTTAAATCTGTTTTAGTCTGTATACATCTACTTCCTACAACTTACACCTGGTTGTTACAAAGTTAATAATAATGACTTCTTTTGCGCCAATATCCTCGAAGATCAAGCTTAGTGGCGCGACAAAACCAAGGGATTAAGCAAACTCGTAATCGAAAACAATGCAAGTTCTTGACGTGATACAGTAACAATTCTACAGACACACACATCAACACATACACTTGTACAACATGCAGATGCCCACTCATACAAACATTTGTGCACAAACACACACCACCCACCCACACACACCCACCCACGCATGCACGCAAACACACACACAGAGAAACGCATACACACACACACAAACACGCACCCACACATACACACACACACACCCACCCCACCCACTTCCATCCCACCCTCCCCCACACACAAATAAAACCACCCACCCACACAAACAAACCCACCCAACCCCCACACACACAGAAATGCATACAACCACATTAACAGAAACACATCACAACACACTACAGAAAAGTTCTCAGAGATATTTGGTGGCACTAACCAGGAAGGTGTTGTCAACTATTGCAATGACCAGTGGTCCTAGAGACATTTGTTGACACTGACCAGTAAGTGAAGGTGTGGTCAACTATAGCAATGACCGGCGGTCCTTCGGCTGCGCAATGTTCATAAGTGATGCCCACTGCTCCGTCCACTCCTACAACAAACTGACCACACCACAACCTCAGTCCACACCTACAACAAACTGACCACACCACAACCTCAGTCCACACCTACAACAAACTGACCACACCACAACCTCAGTCCACTCCCACAACAAACTGACCACACCACAACCTCAGTCCACTCCTACAACATACTGACCACACCACAACCTCAGTCCACTCCTACAACAAACTGACCACACCACAACCTCAGTCCACTCCTACAACAAACTGACCACACCACAACCTCAGTCCACTCCTACAACAAACTGACCACACCACAACCTCAGTCCACTCCTACAACAAACTGACCACACCACAACCTCAGTCCACTCCTACAACAAACTGACCACACCACAACCTCAGTCCACTCCTACAACAAACTGACCACACCACAACCTCAGTCCACTCCTACAACAAACTGACCACACCACAACCTCAGTCCACTCCTACAACAAACTGACCACACCACAACCTCAGTCCACTCCTACAACAAACTGACCACACCACAACCTCAGTCCACTCCTACAACAAACTGACCACACCACAACCTCAGTCCACTCCTACAACAAACTGACCACACCACAACCTCAGTCCACTCCTACAACAAACTGACCACACCACAACCTCAGTCCATTCCTACAACAAACTGACCACACCACAACCTCAGTCCACTCCTACAACAAACTGACCACACCACAACCTCAGTCCACACCTACAACAAACTGACCACACCACAACCTCAGTCCACTCCCACAACAAACTGACCACACCACAACCTCAGTGCACTCCTACAACAAACTGACCACACCACAACCTCAGTCCACACCTACAACAAACTGACCACACCACAACCTCAGTCCACTCCCACAACAAACTGACCACACCACAACCTCAGTCCACTCCTACAACAAACTGACCACACCACAACCTCAGACCACACCTACAACAAACTGACCACACCACAACCTCAGTCCACTCCCACAACAAACTGACCACACCACAACCTCAGTCCACACCTACAACAAACTGACCACACCACAACCTCAGTCCACTCCCACAACAAACTGACCACACCACAACCTCAGTCCACACCTACAACAAACTGACCACACCACAACCTCAGTCCACTCCCACAACAAACTGACCACACCACAACCTCAGTCCACACCTACAACAAACTGACCACACCACAACCTCAGTCCACACCTACAACAAACTGACCACACCACAACCTCAGTCCACACCACAACCTCAGTCCACTCCTACAACAAACTGACCACACCACAACCTCAGACCACTTCCACAACAAACTGACCACAACACAACCTCAGTCCACTCCTACAACAAACTGACCACACCACAACCTCAGTCCACTCCTACAACAAACTGACCACACCACAACCTCAGTCCACACCTACAACAAACTGACCACACCACAACCTCAGTCCACACCTACAACAAACTGACCACACCACAACCTCAGTCCACTCCCACAACAAACTGACCACAACACAACCTCAGTCCACTCCTACAACAAACTGACCACACCACAACCTCAGTCCACACCTACAACAAACTGACCACACCACAACCTCAGTCCACTCCTACAACAAACTGACCACACCACAACCTCAGTCCACACCTACAACAAACTGACCACACCACAACCTCAGTCCACACCTACAACAAACTGACCACACCACAACCTCAGTCCACTCCTACAACAAACTGACCACACCACAACCTCAGTCCACACCTACAACAAACTGACCACACCACAACCTCAGTCCACACCTACAACAAACTGACCACACCACAACCTCAGTCCACACCTACAACAAACTGACCACACCACAACTATGTATTGTAGTAGCACTACTGGTTGGCACTGTTTGCTAACACTGCAGCTGCATTCGGGCATCATTTGAACTCTTTCATCTTCAAGTTGTTTTAATTTGAAAATATTAATAAATGTATTTTCTTGTCATGCCATACAGGGGCCACTAAACTAGCCAGTACACATTTCAATAGTTGCCAAATGCATGTTTCTTATGCCACGTCATGTTATTGTTTACATACTTTAGCAAACATAACACTAATTTGTATTAATATGCTGATATTTATTAAGTTATACATTCTTGTACCCAAAACGTGCTTTATTTGTATTTTTATCTAGTAGTTTTATGTATAATGATACAAATCTTAATCACTCTTATTGGTGCTATTTAAATAAATATTAAACAGTTGAAAATAGAAATAAAAATATATATTAAATAAACTAACAAATTAGAGATTAAACAAATATTACTACTCTTCTGCAGCAGTACCTGTAGTGTCTTGTCGAACCACCTGTTGCCAGTGTTGTGTGCACTGCCTCCCCCGTGGTTCATCTGAGCTGCCATCACACTGTACCTCTCGTCTCCCGTCTTTGTCTCTGGCATTGCTCGGTCCAGGTTCAACACAAAGATACTCTTCTGGATCTCAGCTATCGTTTTTCCATTTGTTGGATCTGGTGAGAAATAATAATTGATGCTGTACCTAATCCTTGAAAATCAAACCCACAGCCAAAAAGGGCAAAGTTTTTCAATGTCGAAGTTGGTGAGTTGTATTAAATTGTCTGCAGGTGTTGGTTGGATAAGTGTGGTTGTGAAGGCATAAGACATATTTGACCTGTACCTAGAGATATGCCTTATACTGGCAACAGTAATCTGTAATGTTGAGTGGTGGACATTTGTAAAGATTCACAATCCCTGGAGGTTTATCAGAAGCATTGCCTGTGAGCTATCTGGTTGAGAGACACATGTACCAAAAAGTATCTAGATTAGACAAACACATGTTCACTCCTCAGTGAGTGAACATGTCCCCCCAAACACTGATGTTCACCTCATCACCATGATGTCCTCCCATCACCTGATGTCTTCCCAAACACCCTGATGTCCCCATCCCACACCCTGATGTCCCCCTCATCACCCTTATTTCCCACCTAACACCCTGATGTCCCCCAACACCCAGATGTTCCCCAAACACCCTGATGTCCCCCAACACCAAGATGTCCCCCCAACACCCAGATGTCCCCAAACACTCTGATGTCCCCCCAACACCCTGATGTCCCCCCAACACCCTGATGTCCCTCCAACACCCTGATATCCCCCAACACCCTGATGTCGCCCAACACGCTGATGTCCCCCCAACACCCTGATGTCCCCCCAACACCCTGATATCCCCCCAACACCCTGATGTGCCCCCAACACCCTGATGTGCCCCCAACACCCTGATGTCCCCCCAACACCCTGATGTCGCCCAACACGCTGATGTCGCCCAACACGCTGATGTCCCCCCAACACCCTGATGTGCCCCCAACACCCTGATGTCCCCCCAACACCCTGATGTGCCCCCAACACCCTGATGTGCCCCCAACACCCTGATGTGCCCCCAACACCCTGATGTGCCCCCAACACCCTGATGTTCCCCTCATCACCCTGCATGCAACCACGGGGAGACAGACAATACGTTGACAGCACTAGTTGATAACAAAACATTTACAATACAGAGGAACTGCAGCTACCTGCTTGAAGCACTTTTGATACCTCCGCCCAAGTGTCCCTCTCATTGGCTGTCAGAATACCAACAGGTGGCGCCAGTGTTGGTGACCTTTCAACCACCAACCGCAGCTGTTGATACAGCTGATCTTGACTCAGCTGCTCTCCGTCCTTGCCGTAGACATCGACTGAGAAGAACTACAGGAGATAACCAATGAAGACATGACATTTAAGCAGGTAATCAATTCGTTTAAAAAACCTCTAATCAGACATCATATGCAAGCAAGTTTATGCAAATTGTTTACTTCCAATTTTACACAATCATTGTATCAATTATTTTTGACTAGATTTGGTTAACATTCAGTTATAAAGTCATCTGGTCATAATTAATATGTCCAGTTTCACATGTCAAATGGTCTAACAACTGAAGTAAAAAGTCACTGATTAGGTTACACTAGCCCCGCCCACAAACACTAGCCCTGCCCACAAACACTAGCTCTGCCCACAAACACTAACCCCCGGCCACCCATAAACATTAACCCTACCACAAAAACATCAGTTTCATAAATAAAATGTTCCTGGTCTCAGTTTTCACTGCAAAAATGTTGCATTATGTTTTTGTCATAATGAAAACATTATGTGGTCAGAATTTCAACAAAGCACATGACTGAAACCTCACTCAAGCCTAACGTCCATTTGATATCCTTCTCGACACTTTTGTTAGGCAACACATCCCATGATGAATATGTATTAGGTAAACTACAGGTGATGTCATGTTGCTAACACTGGCACATGTATATTCTCAAGACCCTAAGTTGAAGCTTACATGGTTGTTGTGGATGACTACAATGTGTTTGGCGTCGTCTGATGAGAACTGTCTGACAGCGTCCTGGTCTGGCAGTGGCACCCGACAACTGCTCAAGATCTTGTAGTACTGAGTCATACACAGTGGCTGGTCCCCCATGTACTCCTGGGGCACATTGTGACTGAAACAACATGACACTGACACTTCAGCTGACATAGTGACACTTCATACGATTCATTGACATTTCATCTGATACAGTGACACCTCATCTGACATGGTGACACTTTATCTGACATGATGACACTTTATCTGACATGGTGACACTTTATCTGACATGGTGACACTTTATCTGACATGGTGAAACTTGATCTGAAATGGTGACACTTTATCTGACATGATGACACTATGACACGGTGACACTTTGTCTAACACGGTAACACATCAAACGACACAATGCACTTCATCCGATACAGTGACACTTCATATGACACAACGACACTTTATCTAATGCAGTGATGCTTCATTTGACATAGTGACTTTACCAAAACAGAGACACTTCAGCTGATATGGTGACACAACACTATAACTGGAACAATGACACTTCAGCTAACATACTGGCACTTCTGCTGACAATGACACTTCATCCGATACAGTGACACTTCACCTGGCACAATGACACTTCACCTGGCACAGTGACACTTCATACGACATAGTGACACTTTATCTAACATAATGCCACTTCATCTGAAATAGTTATAATTAATCTGACAGTGACACTTCATACAACACAATGACACTTCATACAACACAATGACACTTTATCTAACACAATGACACTTTATCTAACACAATGACACTTTATCTAACACAATGCCACTTCATGTAACAGTGTTACTTCACCTGACCCAGTGACCCAGTGACAATCACACTTCATACTTCATCTGACATGATGACACGTCATCTGATATAGTATAGTGCCACTTCACGTCTGACATCAGACAGAATTACTTTCATTGGGCATCAACCCCCACCCCCAGATGAAAGTTTGTGAACAAAATACAGTACTAACAATATGGGTCTAAAGCATAGACAACTAATGGCCAACGGCACATGAAACTGCCGCTGACCCCCTGTAAACAAAACTAATTTTATCTGATATTCTGAGATGATCCCTTGTTACATTAAACTCATAAGTTTTTCCCCATCTCTCCCCTACTTATGCAGCTGCATTGGCTTCCAGTTGTATACTGAATGAAATTTAAATTGGCTTCTCTTACATACCATATATTTTCTACTCAACAAGTGACATACTTAATCTGCTGCATTTCCCCGATATCCATAACTAATTATACAACACATCAAATTCACTGAATCATGTATGAAACACTATTGTAAAATCATCATTATTTATAATTTTATCAGCTTACATCCAGCCGTGATGCAATAAACCATGTTTACAGTGGTGCCCTCACTCAATTATCTCATCAATCATTACGGAAAAAGAACTCCTATAAAAGGTTACACACCAAAAACATGTAAGTAAATAAATTGTGTTTTTATACATCACCAACTGATAGATGAGAGGCCCATGGTCCTATGAGGCAAATGTAAACCTTGCCTGGGAGGAGATGCACTTACCATTATCAGATTAGGTGTTAATATTTAAATGTTATAGGTCCATTTCACAATAACTTACATGGTTTGATTCAGTGCAAACAATCAGCGTTTTTAACAGACAAAATTAACATTGAGTTGACCTACTTTTACCAACACCTGTTCTTGTGACCAGATACCATATATCAGTGTTGTTATCAAAGCATATAATGAATACTTTACTTACCCATCAATGAGCACTTTGTAGTCTAACAGTCCAGCTATAAGCTTTGCTGCAAACCTGAAAATTGGAGAAAAAATCATGCAAAACCAGCTGTCTCAAACTGACCTAAAAGTAATTACATACAGTGTAATGATATACCTGGTAAGTTAATTTTACAAGTTTAACTAATCTTACTTGTTTATGCAGTGTCCCCAGATTGAACTGTAGATTTGTGCAACTGCTCTAGTTCTTATTGAGACTGCAGGCATCCAGTGCATGGCAGCCATTCACACATTACAATAAACCCGCCATTATAATTTAATTAATCACAATTTATTGCAAGACATTGACAGTATGGCATGAGTGCCTTGTCAATACAGGTTTATAGTTACTACTGAATGTTATTAATTAGTGTAGATTGAAATCACTATTATTCCATGGTCAATGGGTAATTTCCAATTGTGGTGTTCAATTGCTAGTAGTGATGCTCAAGAAATAATGTACCATGCATACATATGTAATATATAAAATACCAACAAATACTTTCAATGTTAAATATGCAGTGATTTTCTTTGTCTAACAAAACAACGTTACATTATATTGTGACACTGTGTAATACATAAGCATTTGTCTTGGCTGACAAAATATAAAATATTTTTCTCACAAAAATGTGTCACAATTGTTCACCTGTAAATATGTTTTTAATACATGATTTTGATATAAAATAAAACATACTATGTTTATGACATATTGTGTACATACAGATTTATGAGATTAAAAACAAGCTCAATGAAACATCCCATCAGAAAATGAAATATAGTTTATAGGTCTGTTGAATTCCTTATTAAAAAAAATTAGACAAATAGGCAACATCAACAGAGTTAGTTAGACATACATTACTTTTAATTACACAGAAGTGTTTTGAAATAAAAAAAGAGAACTGTAGCACCTTAATTTCCCTAAATGCATCATCAGCAATTGCTGAATAAGGTATTAAATTAAAATTATTTCTGTTAACATTATTCCTATTTGAATGTAATGATATGATTTCTTTTTTGATATGGAAACTGTTTAGTTTTCTTCGTATATTTCCGCTATCTCTCACAGCCTTCTTCAGCAGACTGAATTTCATAGTTGTGTCACAGCACTTATGTGACATTCAGCCCTTCTGAAGATGGCTGTGAGAGATAGCTGAAATATACGGAGAAAACTAAAATTCTCGAGAAGAAAACCATTTACTAAATAACATTATGCCTGGTAACACATTAAATTCAATAACCAACAAAATACCTCAGTTGCTGCTGTTGATCTTTGAAGGATTGTTCTGGCAGCACGACTCCAGGACTGACATTGATAGGCACACACTTCCTGTAGTCCAGATACGCCACATTCAACCACCAGTCCTCCAGCTGAAAACACACAACTCCTTCCTTCAGCCATCTATGTTATCAAGATGTGCTGGGAAGCAGCTGGTATTCTCTGCACTCAACAATTTGTTTTAACTTGGCAGTTCTTACATTGAGGTTACCAGCCTTAAATATTTGAAATGAGGATGACTCAACAAGTTAACAAACACGACAGTCTGGTCATATTATGATGTCTCACTTAAGGCGTCAGCATATCACAACAGTATCGCTGGCAAAGTCAGCTTCTCTGTGCTGGCAATAGGACTCAGACCACATTTGCATTTTCCATAGGCGACCATTATAATGTTTCCTTCATTTCCTACTAATCTTGATCAGTTCTGTTATTGACAATTTCACAGCTTATTTACCATCCATAGACGGAGGTTCAGTGAAAAATTTGTGAACTTTTAATACCTCAGGCTCCCATAAACTTCCTTCAAACCTTACACCCCTCCATTTCTGCTTGAACCACCCACGGATTGTCCCCGATTACATCACCAAGCAAAATGACAACTGCATTAATACGCAGAAATGCACCGACTGACAGTGACAGCTGTCATAATTTGACAGCTCTGATGCCACGCTGCACAAAAACATCATTTCTATTCATTCACCACTACATATGTGTCCACAGA
The DNA here is from genome assembly GCA_964017155.1 of Oasisia sp. SBJ-2009. Classification (NCBI taxonomy): domain Eukaryota; kingdom Metazoa; phylum Annelida; class Polychaeta; order Sabellida; family Siboglinidae; genus Oasisia; species Oasisia sp. SBJ-2009. The sequence goes on from OZ024859.1 coordinate 35,835,365, forward strand.
AATTCAGACAACCTGCATAATGCCGCTTTTATTGAGTACTCTTTGGTCGCACGGGGAATGGCGGACGTGCACGTTTTAGTGGTCTTACACCAGTATTGAGAGTGGTTGGTGTCAGGGAACACGTGAGTCTTACATACCAAGTTAACAAGATGGAGAAACTGGGAAGATTAAATGTAATTATTTAGAAAACCATCCACACAAGATGAGATGAAAAACATGAACATATATATAATTTAAAACATGTTTAGTAATATGATACATAGATGACAGTACTAACCCAGTTAACAGTCTTGTGTGCTTTTTCTTCCAGCAAATGTTGCAGTTGGTCTCCCTCTCCACCACATTCACCAAACCTTTCGATAACCTGAACATACAAGTTATCATAAAAGTATTATCTTTTAACTAACAGCTTAATGAATTAAAAATGTGGTGTATTAATAATAAAACCGTACAAGTTATTTCAACATATATTATGCTGTAAAATGTGAATAACTGGAATTGAATGGATAAACAAATTAACTTCACTTACTTAATTTAAAAAAAAGCTTATACTTAAATCACACGTGTGAAGCATGCAATCATATATGGAATATTGTTCTACACACAAAGTCACATATGCACCCTTGTCTGCTTGCCCACCAGCACACACACACATGCGTGCACGCAAGCACGCACACACACATACTTCCCCATATACATACACATTCCTACACACTCCTATAGTCCTACACACATCAGACACCTACATAGTACATATACACTCTCACTCTCGTTCTCGCTCTTAGTCTCTCGCTCTCTAGATCTCTCACATGCACATGCACGCATGCACATATTCATGCACACATGCGCACATGCATGCACACACATATGAACCGACCTGTTTGGAAGCACTGAGTTGACTGGAGGGAATAAGAGGTGTGGCAGACAGCATCAACTTGTCGAGTGTCTGCTGTAGCGGTGGAACAGGAAGATGTGGTAAACTGTCTCCTTCTGAAGAGCTCTCTTCACAAGGAGAACCGCGTTGCGACGACCACACATGTCTACTTAGTATAAGTGCATCCCTTGTAGATGTCACATTCTGTCCGGCCGACCATCTCTGCACTGGTTTTCCCTGCAACAAATATTGACAATTTTAAGTAGGTCAGAGTGTGTAATTTATAAGCTGCATGTGTTTACCTTTTAAATTAAGTAGGACAATTTAAAACTCGTTTTGATAAACAACTCAGGATCATGGCTAATTTGGGTCTATTTTAAAATTTCCACACAAAACATGCATTCTGTAAAACTATAATCTATAAAAAAAAAGCAACTTTTTGGTCTCGAAAGAGGTTAGAACTGTTAATTTAAGAACAAAATTAATTAATGAAGATTTTAAATTTGGTGTTCTGGACAGAAATTGGAATTGATCGTCCCTACATTGGCCAACTATTGTAACAGCAGCAGGAAACATCAAAAGTGCCTAGGCTAGAGGCTACAACAGAGACGAGGGAACCAACTACAGAGACCAAGTCAAGAATTTAGACTACATGTCTACAACTAGAAGGGCGCGTACGGTCTGGCCTACATCTCTTATACTTATTTCCCGTGTGTCACCCCACATAGAAAGTACAAATGCGGCCAAATACGCACAAGTTGAAAAGAAGATGATTGAATCATTGGAACTTACCGCAGTTTTTGCTAGGTTAACAGAGTACCGCAACCACATGACGGTGATTCGTTCGTTCAATGTCGATCAATAACATCAAAGGCAATCGAACCTAGATATCGGCGATAACGCAAGGGTTAAACAGTGGCGCCACACGGTGGATATGTATGACAAACCGGCTGTGTCATTTTTCCAGTTTTAAAGATACGTTTGCCCTGATTGGCTTCATCAGTCAGTAACTAAGTCTAGCTTAAATTTGCATGTTAACAAACGGTATTTTCCGCCTGTATGGTAAACTGGTTTATTTGATTTGCAACTATTATATGATAGGTTTTTGTATGGAAACATACGTCGTGTCTATTTTCTGATAGTCCGACATTGGTCCGACATCAGATTACTAGGCTCCCTCGACAAAATGGCGCTGGTCGCAGCACATGTGGAGGAAGATGTCCTCATCAGATTTGCACAAAAACTAGCCTGTAACGAAAAGAAAGTCCGCGACCGGGCACTTAACAAATTACGCAAATGGATTGAGAACAGATGTAAAATGGAAACAGGTTTGTACATTGCTTCGAATTATAATACATAAATATTTTGTAGTCGTAGACGTAGGCACGGTGACGGTAGTAATAATAGTACCTAAACAATAGTAATTCTAAAATATGAAGCCTGAATCGTAGAACTGGTAAAACGGTACTTTTGCAGTTTAGGCCCGCACCTCGAGGTACTTTTGCAGTTTAGGCCCGCACCTCGAAAAAACAATCAAAATGTTCACCTACGATGACCAAACTTCGCATGGTGTATCTACTATACCTGTACTACGCGTATACACTTTTCACATGATCCACAAATAATTATTAATGCCTGAAATCTATCAAAATGTGTACGTAAATAATGCGCTTTCCTCGGCGCCACCTGACGAGTTCACTGTGGCGGCAGTGACTCGACGAGGAAAGCGCATTATTTACGTACACATTTTGATCGATTTCAGGCATTAATTATTATTTTTTGATCACGTGACAAGTGCATACGCGTAGTACAGGTATAGTAGACACACCATGCGAAGTTTGGTCATCGTATGTTAACATTTTGATGTTTTTTTCGAGGTGCGGGCCTAAACTGCAAAAGTACCCACCTCGATAAAACCAACAACATGATCACCTACGATGACCAAACTTCGCAGGGCGTATCTACTACACCTGTACTACGCGTATGCACTTGTCACGTGATCAAAAAATAATAATTAATGCCTGAAATCGATCAAAATTTGTAAGTAAATAACGCGCTTTCCAGGCGCCACCTGGCGGAGTTCACTGTGGCAGTAGGGACTCAACGAGGAAAGCGCGTTATTTACTTATACATTTGGATCGATTTCATGCATTAATTATTATTTTTTGATCATGTGACAAGTGCATACGCGTAGTACAGGTGTAGTAGATAAACCATACGAAGTTTGGTCATCGTAGGTGAACATTTTGATGTTTTTTTCGAGGTGCGGGCCTAAACTGCAAAAGTACCGGCAAAACTTGATTTATAAATGTGACGTGTTCTAACGAAATGAGTCGTATGTCAATAATGTCAGCGAACTTGATTTCGAGAAAACACCGCATAAACATGCAACCATGATTTTCGCCGATTTCGACTTGTTGTCACCAAAGTATACTTTGGTATCTTTTTTGTCCATTGGCAATGCTTATTTCTCGTTTTTATTATTGTTTAATACATTTTATAGCCTTTTTAGACACTACGTAACATTTCACGCATGAATTTCGTAAAACAGAACCGATAAATCGCACTAGTTTAATGTCGCATTCTTCGGGGTTCCCTCAACGCATGGCGGACTATTTGGTACCACAAGAAAGCCCATGGTGCCCTCTTTCGGATTCTTGTAGTAAAAATTCCCACTGACGTCAGTGTAAGCTAATAATAGCGCTTAATACGAATGCCCTGTCTGAATAAACGTCACTAGACGCCGCTGATTGGCTTAGAGCTGCAGGCGCAGTGCGCTCTCGCTAGCGTAAACAACGTGGAATCGATCGGGTCGCTGCTACAAAACATTGTTAAATACTCGGATTATGTTGTAATAATTTCAGTATACAGTTAGCATGATATATCCTCGACAGCGAACATGCCTTTGGAGTTTATTTTGAAATGAAATGGAGTAATAGAAGCAAAACGGCCAATTTTAGATCGACAATGTACTCGACCATGTGCTTACTTGACCGCGAACTTCAAGTTTGTTGTTCTCCGTTTGAAACTTTCTACCCTAGGCATGTTCAGCATCCAATAACTTTGGCTGTGTGAGAGATATGTCCATAATTTTTACACCGTTGGAAAGATTAATACATATTCTTTCCCATTGTGTGACTAACTCTTTCCAATTGTGTGACTAATTTTTTTTTTTTGACATACGACTCATTTCGTTAGAACACGTCACAAATGTTCTGAGGAGCGATTGGCAGTTGTGTAGAATCTTGACCCACCTCGACTGTGGAGCTATAAGCTTTGCCTACGTTTAACAATAGTCGATACCCCCCACCCGGCTGTCTGGTTGGTTGGCTTCAAATATGTTTTATTAATATTGTTTCAGAGCATTTCATATTCCAAGTGTGACCTGAATCCCCTGATTGAGTGATAGGGATGAATATCCCACATGTAGTTAACTTTGCAGTTCAAAGTGTTTTGGTTCTGCTTTTTCTTTAGGTGGCTTTACTGAAGAAGACTTGCTGAAGATTTGGAAAGGCCTGCACTATTGTGTGTGGATGTCAGACAAACCTCTTGTCCAGGTATGTTAGGATGTTCATGTGAAATTCTTAATTGTCAACATATCTAGCTTAATTTCTACAATTCCATAGTGTCTTCTGACAATTATTGCATTATTGCAATAACATGAAAATATATTAATATTTAACTCTGAATATTGTATCAATATATGGTAAATTTAGCTGGTGGATTTTCCTGTGTTCACAGCAAAATATCCCACATTTTGCAAGCCACAGATGTACAACAACCTTGTCTTTAGCATCTTCTTCCTGTGGAATTGATGATGTACTTTTGTCTTTTCATATTTACAGGAGGATCTCACTAGCAACATTGCCAGTCTCATTCAGTGCTTCTCCAATGCCAACACCTCCATGCTCTTTATCAAGACGTTCTTCAGAACAATATCCAGAGAATGGTATGGCATCGATCGACTTCGTCTTGACAAATTCATGATGGTGAGTGTTCAGAACATGCTAGGTCCAACTTTGCTTAATAATCATCCTTTTAAGTTCTTATACATTTTTGATGAAAGTATTTAAAGTTTTAAGCTACTAAACTGTGGATAATTATAACGTTTGCTTTTGAAATAATAAATCAGGGGTTTAGGATATGTACAAAGTACAATTGTACAAAGATGGGGTAAATCACCAGGGTAGTGAATGTGTTTGATGTGGCCATGACTGTTTAAAATTAAGTTTACATTTACCTGCTTTGTAATTTAACTGGCGCACATATTTATTATAGAGTGATATGATCATTAGAATTGTTTTTATTTTTGCAAAATTAAAAAATGCACTTCAGTCTTTGAAATAGTTTCAACATATTTCATGTTTACGATGGTGTGTCTATCTGTGCTGTGGCTGTCACAGTTGGTGCGTCGGTGTCTGGCCAGTAGCTTTGTGCTGCTGAAGAAGTACAGTTGGAGGCAGTCGTTGGTGGCACAGTTCATGGAGGTGCTACACACCTGCACCCTCACTCGACACATTGACAGCATTCCTGATGGACTCAAGTTCCACATTGTCGACATCTTCTTTGAGGAGTTGGAGAAAGTCGCTGCGGGCTCAGTGAGTCAATATTTGCATGTACAAATATATAATAAGGCATTCAATGGAACCTGTTGAGCTCACCTTCAGGCCTAGGTCAAAGTGACCTGAATAGCAATACTGGAAAGTAATTTGCTATACTACACTGTCAGAGTAATGATTTGGGAGTGTCTCAGTGTGACCCCAATTGTGAGATGGCTCTTATACCAAGGGGACTGTAAAGCGAGCTTTGACTGTTCAGCATATATACATGCAAAGTGTAAACAAACCTATGTACATTGATTTACGCATAGTGATTACGCATAGTACGCATTACGCATAGTAATTTCAACATGATCAATATGTTTGAATTTCAAAACACTGGAGGCACATGTAGCAAACTGGGAGAAACATTTGTTGATCACAAGACTTATAAGACATGTGGTAGCTGCTTTTTGACAGTTCCTGCTGTAAGCCAAAGTGTTGTTCAGAAATGCCTGGCATGATAGTTAATCTTAGATGTAAACTGCAAGAGTTGTCACTAGTGATGTAAGATTATACGTGGCGCGTGTTTTGTTGTAGTTGGGTGTTGAAGAGATACAACCGTTTCTAGATCCCTACTGTGTCATGCTGGCAAGAACAACCAAGTAAGTACAACTTACGTGAACTGGCGAATGCAGATTTATAACATTTCCATTAATGCACATGTAGTTGCTTTGTGAGTCTAGCAGCTACGTGTTGACAGGTGTGTCACATGTTAGTGTGTCACATGTTAGAGCAGCACCTAGCATTGGTTTAAGTTTTACAGCAGGCGTCCTTCAGATGGGTTTGGCAAAAATATGTTCTTATGGGAACAAGTTGCATGTAGCAATGCGTGTACGTAGATCGTTGTGTAAACTGTTATTTATCAAGATAAGATTGTCGCATTATATAGTTGTTAATATCATATTTTTATGCACAACAATTAGCAAACTACACGTAATGTAACTTTCTTAAGATACATGTGCAGTGAATGGTCTGTTCTTTGTTGCTTGCAGCAAGAGTCTATTTGGACACATCCTTAAGGAGATCTTTTACAAGATCGTTCGGCAAGCGACGGACAAAAAGGAAGACGAGGAGTCTGAGGATGCTGCTGAGGCTGAGGATGCTGACAACAGGCTTCAGGTACACTACTCTCAAAGCCATCTTCTCCACATCACTCTTGTCTGTGATAGCCACGGATATGTGGCTACAGCATTGTCAACCTTTTACCAGTTTTCCTTCTCCAGAAACTGTCCACGGCAGGTTATACATTTAAATGTGGGATATTTTTCTCCCCTTCCCATGGACTGCCAGTGGAAGGGATCAACAAGGTGGGGTGAATGAAACATCCCAAGTTACAAAACGGGTTGGTACTTGGTAGTAGGGTTTGAACCCTGATCCCGTTGACTAACAGCCTGGCATGTATCACTAGACCACAGTACCTCAGTGTATTCATGTAGCAGTGATCAGACCATTGGACTGTCAGTCGGGAGGACCATTGGACCAAATGTCCAGTAATTCATTCACCCAGTGTAGCCAGTGTCTTTCAGAAAAGATTTAGAGATAGTATTCCATTCTACTTGGTGTCCCTCTCAGAGGAAGTAGGATATATTATGCCGTGACCTAGACTCAGCTGTATATCTAACCCTCACCATCTGTAGGACTATTAAGTAACTGGATCCACTATAGAAATACCTGTGAGATGAATCACTTGAACATAATGTAGTCTGGTTCAGTATTGGCACTGGTATGGCATAAAGTCAAAATGGTTTTGCTAAATTGTCAGGCATGCTGGTGTTGTATGAGAACTGTGTAATGACAGTGGCTTGGCATGAACCATCTTATGTTTTGTGACATAGTCACAGATACTGTTTGTCAGTTTGAGCTGTTTCTTTTTCATAAGGACTTGTTGTTTCAGTTTGACTTTGAGGCCGTCCACCAAAAGTTGTTCCAGTTGGCAAGTAACAAAAGATGCGTAGCCCGCAACAGAGCCAAGATTTACGATTTGGTCAAACGGTATGTTGCTTCATATAGCTAGTTTTTAGCTATAGTTACTGTGTATGGTTGTGCTGTCTTTGTGTTTGTAGACAATATGTTGTAAGTGCTTCTACATTTGATTTTAATAATTGCAGCTATTATAATTGCAGTTATATGCAAACATTTGAATATGGTTATGCATAAGTATCATCATTAGTCGATGACTTAAACAGCAAATTATGTGTGGTTATAAGCGGGATTAACTACCATCTTTTTGTTTATGTAGACTGGGTTGTGTGTGATATCTGTGTGACTGTAGACTGTTAAGTTGTAGGTGGTATAGTCTTTCAAAGTTTGTGTTTGAATACTAGATGTATGAGATTGTATATTCGTTGTGTGTGAGAACAATTGGTTGTATTTGGTTGTACTTCTGTCTGTGTGTGTGATGAACTGTCCTGGTGTGTTCAGACTGCGGACTGTGTGTGACAGCACTAAGGTGGACGTGGACGTGGACATGCCTACACCACTGCTAGAAAATGGTAAGAAAAGCGTTTATACATTCACATACTTGAAACATATTTTTAAAATAATGTGTATTGATCTGTATATTCAGTACCAAGAGATTTAGAAAATGTGCTGTGTATTTTAATAACTGAAAAAAATTCTGTGGGGAATTAAAATGTAATTTTGTTCTAATCTAGAGAATTTACCATTGTCTACAAAGGTTATAATATGATACCCAGAGATTTTGAAAAATGTGCTATGTATGTTAATAACTGAAAACATTTCAGTGGGGAATTAAAACGTAATATTTTTCTAATCTAATGAACACAGCATTGTCTACAAAGATTCAAATGTATCCAAAAAGGTATGACACTATTTCAACAGGTCTGTCTACCATATGTTTTCTCTCCTTGCAAATTACAAAAATATGCAGATAAGGGGAAAACAGGAATGCCAAAAAGAAATAATATCCTGAATGGATTGACGATCTGTTTTCATGGTATATAAATAATAAAATATTTTACAATGTTCGAAATGTTGGCATCTTTGATGTGGAATAGAGATGACTATTTTGTTGGCAGGTTGTGAGAAACAGGAAGCACTGGAAGAGACAGAAGGCATCAAAGCAAAGGCTGGAAAGAAGAAGAAGACGAAAGTGAATGGACTACAGAGTGAAAAGGGCAAGTTAACGAAAAAGAGAAAGCATGCTTCACTTGAGAACGATGAAAATAGGACGTTATGCAATGGACAACTGGACACTGAAGTTGGTCAAACAAGACCAAAAAAGCAGAAGAACAACACGATTGCCACACAAAAACCGGCAAAGTCTCCAAAATCTCAGAGAAAGAATTGTGATGTTTCAAAGACGAAAACAGAGAACATTTCTATGCACATTCTTGGTAAACAGTTGACTCCGTTTAAGCACAAACATAAGGATTTACATCAAAAGAAACTTGCAGAAGACCATCCCCATACTTCACAGCAAGAGGGCACAGACACCCCCGGTGAGAAATCAAAGAAAAGCAAGAAAATGAAGAAGCTCTCGGGTGTGTCGGCAAGTAAGGAGAATGACCTGTCACTGACAGTAAACATGGCACAGTCGACAAATCAGCCACAGAAGACAGTGAGTGCATTTGCAAGCTTCAATTCACCGAATAACATGTCTCCTCTCACGGCTGTCTTCCTGAAGCGAGCGATCAGCAAAGCATCGCCCAAGACAGAGCCAAAGAAGAAGCGAAAAGTAGGGAAAGTTATTATTATGTCGCTTGTTCATTATGTCGTGATTGACATAGATTCTCAAATACACTGTAGTCTTGTTTGTGTTAGGATCTGTATAAAATGAAAAAAAAAGATCTTATGAAGGGAAATTTGTATGCTGCTTTAATCATCCGGCATTACAGTCATCTGGCTTGCAACTGCTAGGTTAAAAGTAAGAGTTAAGAAGCAAAGCAAATTAATTAGTTAGTCACTGATGCATATCAATATACTTATTTACATGCATGAATGACATGCAGTTAACGCTTAGGTTTTTTCTATGGTGATTTTCCAAAGATCTTATGGTTATTTCTATATCTGGATTTCATCTAGTAAGCATTTTACTTGTATGTTTATTATCCAGATAGGTTATAATTTACTGATATATTTATATATAGTGTATATGTGTATGAAGACATTGCAAAATATTGAGCAATTGTGTTTTTTGGTCCACCAGGAAGCACACAGTGCAAAAATGAAATCACATTCAACAGGGAAGAAGAAAGTGATTTTTGCAATGGCAAAAAATACTGCTCAAGGTAAGATTGAATTTTGCCTAATTACATTTTAAAACCTGCTAGTTATCTGTGATAATAAACTTGTTTATTTTACTGGCAAACAACATGACAATAAAAGCAATCATGAAACAAATAAAAATGCCCCTGATACCTTAAGGCCTACAATTTAATAAAAATGCATATCCATTGGGCCTGTATTCGAAGAACTGATTAGAATTTCATATACAAAATACATCAATGAAAATACTTGAGAGGTGTTGCACATGAAAATTTCAAAGAAATTTCATGTTCCCCATTATAACTTTTATTTGAACACTTTTTTTTAGAACATTACAAAATGTTAGCTCATTAATTTGTGTGAATGTGCTGTTTTTAATTACTAAGTAACTAATAAATTATTTTTAACTCGGCACAGTCAAAATCATAAAATATAACAATTGTTTGTTACTCAGTCTGCTAAAAAGGTTGGAGTGATTTACAAAAAAAAAATGAAATCTTATGTGGCATGTGCACATGTTACAATTTTCAGTACGACACAAGTTAGTTTATAATTGACTAACTTACTTGATCGGGTTGAACTTTTTCTAGAAAGGTGCGGATTTTTATAAAATATAAAATGATGCATAGTTTTACCTGAGTACTGCTTCATCATGATTGTACACCATATTGACATCCAGGTGACATTGTTTGGTTTCAGAGTTCAGAGACAGTCTAACATCGAGTCCAGTGACACCGTTCAACCCTGTCCAGAAGCCAAGTCAAGGCATCCTCAAGTCGCCCGCCTCTCTAGCCGGTAGTCCTGCAACAGTCCCACCCACCAAGCTACTGTTTCTCTCAGCGAGGTCCTCAGCAGCTGATTTCTTCTGATGTCTGCCATTCTCTCAACTACCTGTCTGCTGTCAGTCATGGTGACACGGACGTGGTGACACGGACGTGGTGACACGGACGTGGTGACACGGACGTGGTGACACGGACGTGGTGACACGGACGTGGTGACACGGACGTGTCATGTTTGACAATGCATGAGCTATGTAAAATCATCAGTGTGATACATATGTACATGAATAACAAATATGAATTTTTAGGAGAGTAATATTAACTGGTTCATAATTGAAACACGTGTGAACCATAAGTATACATTTAAGTCAAGTGTGTTCAGTTATCTGAGCAGGGTCTTGTTAATGTGTTTGGGATGGTAAGCTCATGGATATCAACAGAAAGATGTGTTTTATTAAGAGATAGCCATGCTGTTAAGTTTGGAATAAACTACTGAAATGCGTGGAGATAAACATTCATCACCTGTGTCATGTGTTTTTGTCATACTAGTTAATAGGTTTCAGAATGAATTTATAAAAACTATCTATTGAATTTGGGAGAATGCCGCTGTTTCTTCCTTGATGGTGCAAATTTAATTCGAAATTTTTTACAGAATTGTCTTTATATAACACATTGGTAAAATTCTTTTGTTGAAGATTATTTAATTCCTTCATCTACTGCATTTTGAACACACATGTAAGCCCATTGTTGTCCGATTATCAGCCATTGTCAGATGAAAACTTTAGAAAAAGATGTTCTCGTGATCAGTAGGTTTGATTGTTGAGCACAGTCCGTGGAGCATTGGGCCCTCATTCTTGAGAACCCAGGTTCAAATCCTGTGCAGTCATGTCAAACTTTGGGCCAATTTATTCATTTTACCTTGCTCTAGTTGACTGGACTGCAAGTATGATTACCTGTCTATAGACAGTGGTGGATATTTGAGTCTACACATACATTGCATCATGACAGAGAAGTCAAAGTGAAGATGGTATCTGATTAGTCAGGTCACCCTCAGTGTATCGTGTGAGATCTGGTCACTGTGCCATGTAAGAACTCGCCTTTTTACACTCCCTGTGTTGACAGAAGTACTGGTTCCACCCATTTAAAGAGACGGGGACCAACGAAAACAGCTTCTTTGGATAAAAGTCACAACAGATCTAATAAAATTTATTATAACTCATTACAGGACCTATAAGATAAAATTATGACAAAGCATACATAATAATGTAATTACGTATTGTTATACTCCCTCATTCACACGTATACATCTGTACATTCATCACACACACACACACACACACACACACACACACACACACACACACACACACACAAACATTACCTTCTCTTTAACATCAATTAAATATAACAAACATACTGTGCTATAAAAATAAAAGAAGACCACATGTTAAATAATAAATAAATGCTACACATAATAAATACGGGATAATGTTGGATATGGCAACACTAATATCATTATATCCCCTGAATGTGTTACCGTTAAATTACTGGCCTAATTGGTATAAATAAGTTATGGCCGGTTGTACGTCATTCGGACACACGTGTTCTTCGGCACGAAGGGAATTGCAATATTTTGCATGTGTGGGGTGTTACAGCACATCTTCGCCAGGCTGGATCAGACCGTATTCACCACGCTGTAGTCGAGCGTTGGGCGGGACGCGATGACTGCCATTGACTGCCACAGCTCGGATTCGCCCACGTTCGGGTGACAGAGTGTTTAGTTGTGTCCTTAGTGCGTCTGGAACAATCAGTTGACAATCATGTGAAGGAAGTAGATTGATGAGAATCTCATTGACACTCGGAGACCGGTACCTTAAAACCGTTGGTGTCCTGATATGGTTTAATGCGAACGACATGTACACATAGTGTTATTCCCCATTATTCTGAGGATCGAGGTGTATTAGTTCAACACTCAAGGAAGTTCACACACATAGAGAGGCGTCTCGCTATGATTAGTTACTACTAGGAACAAACATGGATCTGTTTTCTGCGTTCCGCCGCTTATATTGTTTCGTATCCATATATTTATGTATATATATACGTGTATATATATATATATATATATATATATATATATATATATAAAGCCAAGTTACCCAGAGTAGTAAACGGACAGTCACGTTTTTCATATTATGTTGGTCTATTTTCGATTTCAAAATAGACGATGGACCTAGCCTAGTAGCGCCTAAAGCTGTGTTGATGCGACGTAGTCCTACCTCTTGACGTCGTCAGTCGCCGATTCCTGACAACCAGCCACGCAATGGCAAAGACAGCGCCGCTGAGGAGCAGAGCCAGGACAACGCTAACGACGGGGAATGCTGAATTCGAGTCTGAATGAGAAAAAAATTAACCAGTCAACTAAAAGATTAGTCAATGGGATATACGCAAGTCTATTCTGCCGCCATGTTATTTTTACGCAATTTTGTCACTTTCGTTCATGATCCCGTCTCCCAACGCCTCGAACAAGCCAAGTATTCTATCGCAACTATCATAGCAGTTGTAATTTTTTTAGGTTTCCACCAAACGACAATTCAACTGGAAGGTGGGAGCTAGTGTGTAGATCAGTTATTGTTTGTGTATTGCTATAAATTTGAGTTGTATAAGCTTACGGACAACAACGTGGGGACCATGCAGTCGTATATGGTATCGGTGAGTATCGCTCAATACGGACATTGGTCATTTTGTATAATCAACGAATACACGCAGGCGCGTTATAATGTTTATTTAACGATTCCGTATTTTTTTCTAAATATTACAGTCACGCACAGCTGTCAATTTTCAATGCATCCCGTCAGATGACGGGCATTTTGCGAATACATTAAAAAAAATACACAATTTAAAGTATCAACTTACTGGTATCCGGTAGCGGTACGCCCCGGACGGTCTTGTCTGACGTCGGCAGTAAAACATCTGCGGAAGAGAAATACCATCGTACGAATTACTGACGAATGCATGACAATATCACAATAATGCGTGTAATTCAAACAAGAACCACGTTCGCCTGAACCCACGACAACCTTTGCCAGAAGCTGTGTATATTATGGAAAATGTGACTGTTGAAAAGAATATGCACAATGCGTCCAAAGTAGAAGACATGTGTGATCTGATAATAAACATGTCACCGTTACTTAGACTGGAAGATGAAAACTGGTAAATAGATCAGATGCCCAGATATGGAAGAGAAAAAGTAAAGTTAGTGGTATCACGTAACGGCAAAGATATGATGCTAATGAATGTTACCAATAACAGCATGCAATACTCACGCCTGAAAAACACAACGAAGCCTTTGTACAGCTTCGTGTGTCGCGTTGTCACGAACGTCACGTTGACATCTCCACGACACCGGTCGGGAGAAATGCTCCACGGAGTGGTGCCGCAGTGTCGCCAACTTGTGCTGTTTGCACTGCAGTTGACTTCAACGTAGTCGGTGCAGAGACCAGCCACTTCCGGTCGCACATCCATGTCGACTGTCTGCAGGAGTACGCCACTTCCGGCGCGTGCCGCTATGGTGACCCACAGACGGCGACCGTCGGCCGTGTAGGTTTGTGGGTAGCCCGGACTGATGACGTATCCCGTCATTGACTTGACCTTGACCTTGGTGTTGTCACTGGGTCTGGTCACCGGGTACACCTCGTTCTCTGTGTGGAGTAAGAGTGACGTGGTGCATTAGATCGGTGCTGTGCGTGCGTGCGTGCGTGCGTGTGTGTGTGTGTGTGTGTGTGTATGTGACTGTGTGTGACTGTGTGTGTGCGCGTGTGCGCGTGTGCGTGCGTGTGTATGTGCGCGCGTGTGTGCGTCTACGCAAGCGGTCAAAACAGCATACGTAAAAAGCATCCTGCAATAACGTGATAGCTACGTCGATGGTTTTTTGTGCAGTTGGAGATTGTTGTGCCCCTCCCATAGAAACGTACAGATACTTACTCGGCACGCACTTGAAGTCTTCGGCAATCAGGTAGTGGATGGTTTTTGCCAGACACGGCTTGTGCAAGAACACGTGTTTATCCGGCAACTTGATGGTGCAATTGGCCATCTTCCACAAACAGTCGGCCCAGTGTTCGTTGGTGATACGTAGGCCCCGTATGGACGACTGGCAGTCTCCAGGCTGGTACGAACACGTGGTTGAGTTGTCGTCCTTGTGGTGTCCTCCGTATAGTTTCGTCGCGACGACTGAATGCGCTGGACACGACAGAACCAAAGGCTCGTGGCGACATGCTGTCCGGTTGACGCCATGAGGCACAAATTCACCTGAAATACACACACCATTCAACAATGCGTGCTTAACATGGGCGAGACTTTGCATAATAAAACGTATGCTATAGACAACAGTAAGTTCGAGTGGCATGTCTTTATAGCATTTTACAGTTAGAAACCTGTTTGTATGATGCAGGATATCTTTATATCGACACGTGATAAAAGTATAAACATAAAGCTATTTAGATTGGTTAATGTACAAAAATACACAATGTGCTTAAATACACATAATATATGCTTATATTGCTTAACCGACTTAGTAATTCTAGACGTGAGGTTATGCTGGAAGTACCATTGGACACGGAGAAGATGAACAGAAAGAACGACAGAAGATGAATCAGAAATCGTGTCCCAGTCTTTCCTCTTGTCTGTCGCTGTGCAATATCCCGGCACGTTCTGAAAACAACGGCAACACGGTGTCATAGTAATATTACACACTTAGTAAACACACACCCACACGCACACGCACACAACACAACACAACACAACACAACACAACACAACACAACACAACACAACACAACACAACACAACACAACACAACACAACACAACACAACACAACACAACACAACACAACACAACACAACACAACACAACACAACACCACACACACCCCCACACACACACACACACACACACACACACACACACACACACACGCACGCACACACACACACACATACACACATACATCATATTTATCTATCACACAACAGCAATTATGATTGGGTTGCTATTACTTAAACGCTAGACACGAACGATATATATATATATATATATATATATATATATATATATATATATATATACCCTATATAGCGTGTTTCTATCACATACAACTACTACTATCAGTAGTTACATTGCTAGTGGGAAGTTTGCTGTATCCTTATGTGTGTTTTAAATAAATTATATGACGATGTGTCACAATACACCATAGCCAAACACGATGGTGTGATAGCCTAGACAACCTACTGTCAGTCACAGCAAGACTTATGACGCACCATAATAACAAAAAGACCGTAGGGGAGACCGGGGCTAGTTGTAACAGGGCTAAGTTGTAACAGAGGGCTTGCAGACAAAACTACTAATGCAAATTATTCTGCAAGAAGACAGCATGTTCATCAATAGATTTGAGCATGTAATGTGTAATATCACACGAATCCGTCGAGACTCCATTAATTTATGCCGTTTCTAAAGAAAACACGTACTGTTCTGATTTTTTTCAATATTTTCAAGTTAAGTGTATGTGTATCCATAATTCATATTTTCTGCTTTTTCATTGATGGATGTATTTACGAGTATATTATTGTAACTCTGACATAAACTTTTAAACAGGATTTGAAGAATATTTTATGCAATATCGTGTTTTATGAAAAAGACGGGTCGGGGCAAGTTGTAACATTCATCTCGGGGCAAGTTGTAACACCGTTAGATCTTGCCACAGAGAGCCTACAGATAAAACTGCTAATGCAAGTTCACCAAGAAGGTGGCAGCACATTCATCAATAGATTTGAGCATGTCACGTGTAATATCACATGAATCCGTCGACACGCCGTCCAGCCACGCCATTTTGAAGAAAAACTTACTTTTCCTCATTTTGTCCTCATCTTCAAATTACCTGTTTGTGTATCCATAATTCTTAGTTTACTGCTTTACTGCTGATTTATGTGTGGTTATGTGTATTATTATTATTATTATTATTATTATTATTATTATTATTATTATTATTATTATTATTATTATTATTATTATTATTATTAGTATTATTAGTATTAGTAGTAGTAGTAGTAGTAGTAGTAGTAGTAGTAGTAGTAGTAGTAGTAGTAGTAGTATTAGTATTAGTATTAGTATTAGTATTAGTATTAGTATTAGTATTAGTATTAGTATTAGTATTAGTATTAGTATTAGTATTAGTATTAGTATTAGTATTAGTATTAGTATTAGTATTAGTATTAGTATTAGTATTAGTATTAGTATTAGTATTATTATTAGTATTATTATTATTATTATTATTATTATCGACATGTGTCATGTTGCTACCCTGTCGAACTATCAGAAATACTTATAACAATGCTAAAATGTGCGGCGAATAGCAAATAATAATACATTATATATTATACGTACACTATTTCTCTCTCTCTCTCTCTCTCTCTCTCTCTCTCTCTCTCTCTCTCTCTCTCTCTCTCTCTATCGCACACACACACACGCACGCACGCCCGCACACACGCACGCACGCACACACACACACACTCTCACACACACACACACACACACACACACACACACACACACACACACACACACACACACACACACACACACACACACACACACACACACGAGACTGGAATAAAAACATGTATTTATCTTATCCATAACTCCTGCACGAAAGACTGACGGCCGAGGACGTATGAGACGGGAAACGATGATCGCCACCGATACCCCAGTCCGGAAAATGCTCGAAAACAGACAGGCCGCTAGAGCAGCGCGAGCTACAGGATGCAGTAGTAAGCGAAAACTACCACTCACGAAAGGCAAAGGCAAAGCTCTCGTCAAGAAAACAAAATCAGTGGAATGGTTCTGCTTAGTATGTGACGAGAATTACGCCGACAGCAGGTCGCATGAACAGTGGATCCAGTGTCAGATGTGCCTCAGATGGGCACACACTGAAAGCACCACAGGCGACGACACATAGGCCTATCTTTGTCACTTGTGCGACTCTGACAGCGAGTAGGCCTTATTCGTCAGGTTCCTGTCGCTGCCGATCTGATGATATATGTCATACTAGTCTTGTTTTTAATTTCGATTTTCATCTTTCTTTTTAATTTTATTGTGGAAAGGACTACCTAACGAGTGTGCATACTTGCCCATTGCATTCACAATATACGTTACATCAGATACTTAGTTAAAACATGCGACTAATTACTGGGCCTACTGTGTTTGGCAATTATAAATAACCATCACATGTTTGTAATCGAAATGATTATAGCGCAAAACGTTCATCGTCTTCAGCGACACCGTACGTGCACCGAAACTGGAGATTCGTCAAAATCGACCGAGAAGTTTTCGCTCCGACCGGACAACAAAAGACGAAACTTCCGTCGGATATACGCGATGCTCCGACCAGCAGACGTCAAGTCCGAGACATCTGTACGGCAGAATAATCAACACGATGGTTGTGACCACCAAATGGACGATGGCTATGTTGAAGGCTCGCCGAGCAGCCAGTGGACAAAACACCTGAGACATTTCTAACGCTCAGTGTTGTCGCGACGACAATTACGTTCGTTGACGTAGACGTGAACAATGCGGTCACGTGGACTCTGATCGCGTCGTCTGTTTGCGAAGTTAATAAAAAATTCTGCTTTATTGATCTTGAAGATAGTTGTCGATATCATTTTATGTTTAGGTATGTTCTGTCATAAACTTATTATTACATAGTTTTCGTATTTTAATTGGTAGTACCTACAAAAACTTGTAATTGTGTAAGACCTAGATCCAATGTATGCTTATTATTTCATACAACTTTACAGACAATAATACACACACACACACACACACACACACACACACACACACACACACACACACACACACACACACACACACACACACACACACACACACACACACACACACACACACACACACACAGACAGACAGACAGACAGAGAGAGAGAGAGACAGAGAGAGAGAGACAAAGAGAGAGAGCTTGGATGTCTGATGGCCTCCTCCAATGCAATGCGTGTGGCACAAGTAAACATGCCCGTGTGGTACAGGTAAATATGCCCGTGTGGTACAGGTAAATATGCCCGTGTGGTACAGGTAAATATGCCCGTGTGGCACAAGTAAACATGCCCGTGTGGCACAAGTAAACATGCCCGTGTGGCACAAGTAAACATGCCCGTGTGGCACAAGTAAACATGCCCGTGTGGCACAAGTAAACATGCCCGTGTGGCACCAGTAAACATGCCCGTGTGGCACAAGTAAACATGCCCGTGTGGCACAGGTAAATATGCCCGTGTGGTACAGGTAAATATGCCCGTGTGGCACAAGTAAACATGCCCGTGTGGCACAGGTAAATATGCCCGTGTGGTACAGGTAAACATGCCCGTGTGGTACAGGTAAATATGCCCGTGTGGCACAAGTAAACATGCCCGTGTGGCACCAGTAAACATGCCCGTGTGGCACAAGTAAACATGCCCGTGTGGCACAAGTAAACATGCCCGTGTGGCACCAGTAAACATGCCCGTGTGGCACAAGTAAACATGCCCCTGTGGCACCAGTAAACATGCCCGTGTGGCACAAGTAAACATGCCCGTGTGGCACCAGTAAACATGCCCGTGTGGCACCAGTAAACATGCCCGTGTGGCACAAGTAAACATGCCCGTGTGGCACCAGTAAACATGCCCGTGTGGCACAAGTAAACATGCCCGTGTGGCACAAGTAAACATGCCCGTGTGGCACAAGTAAACATGCCCGTGTGGCACAAGTAAACATGCCCGTGTGGCACAAGTAAACATGCCCGTGTGGCACAAGTAAACATGTCCGTGTGGCACAAGTAAACATGCCCGTGTGGCACAGGTGATTATACCTTACCTTATGATACCTTATGACGGTTCTGATCGCAGGATTGTGTGCTCCTCTATGATCAGCTTTTCATTATCTATTAAATTTAAATCACGTGTTCCGGTTCTATTGTTAGTAATTTTTAGCGGTGCTTCGAAGTCATATAAAATATCCTGATTATACCAAAATTTGTCTAGTAGTGTTTTAAATGAATTTAGAGATTTAGCTGTTACAACTGTATCTGGGAGACTATTCCATGGTTCAGTAATTCTAATTGGAAATACATTTTTTCTTAAGTTTAGTTTGGCTCTTTTTGTGAATAGTTTTAGGGAATGTCTTCTGTTTCCTGTTCTTTGTGATATCTCTTTGTTTTTCAGCAGATTTGGCCCAGATTCATGGTCATATATGTTGTGTAGTATTTTATAGACTTCTATCATGTCTCCTCTTAATCTTCGATATGCTAATGTAGGTAGTTTAAGCAATTTGAGTCTTTCTGTATATGATAGGTCCCTCATACCTGGTAATTCTTTAGTGGCTCTTCTCTGAATATTTTCTAAGGCAATTTTGTGTTTTATCTTATATGGGTGCCATACTGCCATGGCATAGTCTAGGTGTGTTCTAACCATTGTTTTGTAGAGAGGCAAAAAAGTATGTTTATCTAGAAATTGGAAAGTTCTTCTAATTATTTTGGTCATTTTAGTTGCCTTATTTACCACTTGGCTTATATGTTCATCAAATGTGAGTTTTGAGTCAAAGGTTACCCCTAGGTCTTTTTGTTTATCATGTGTGTCTATTGTTTTTGTGACATTGTTCATTGTTGTATAGTATTGATTTTCTCCTACATTATTTTTTCCAATTTCCATATGTGTACATTTATCTGGGTGTAGTGTTAGCATCCAATCATGACTCCATTTTTCCTGTGGCGCTGACGGAATAACAACTAAACCTGCAAGTCTAGAACAACAGGTTCGGAGAATCACAAAGTGGGGAGAGAAGAAGAATAGACGACCCGGGGAAGGGATCAAATTATCAACACTCGTAATGCGCCGGGACTGACATCGATCGACCGGGAGATCAGTGTGTCTTCAAGCGAGCGACGGCACGGCTCGGCATTGTTCAACGTCGGCGGCTGTGACTCCGCCGCCAGCCCCTTAGCCGCCTTTTTGTACACGTCAAGAATAATTACCAGTGTCATTCACATGGTGCGCTGAATAGCAACATTCAAACGGCTTAAATACATAGTAGAAATATCCACAAGCACGTTTGGTATTATGTCCAACTGACTTGTTGTTTTCGGGTCTAACCAGGCAGGTTATATTGTGATAAACGTACTTTTGTCTCGTCTGTGTAACTGCCTGGTAACAGGCGGTTGTTGATCATAACACGTACTGGTGAACGAGGCCAAGGTATGCCACGTCGCAATACATAGAGGCCACTCGATAGGTGGCTTTGTATCTGGGAATGTGACACGAATAGTAGATTTGATTTTATGCGTTCAAAAGTCAAATGTTCATGTCGAATTCCCGGACCCATTTTCGTTTAACTGCAATTTGGAAACTTATTAAATTGGTGACTTGTGTGTGGATGTGAATTAAAAACCTTCTAGGTTGATAATACAAATATCTTTGTCATAAAACCACTTCACGATGTCCCCCGGTCTACCAACGTCACTACATATTAAGAAATAACAAATATTACCATTGTAAATAAAGCGCTGATGTTGCAGGGTAACCTTTGTACGAATGTAATACATTCAAAATCGATATAAAGATCATTACGTCACTGGCAAGGGGACGAAAGCATTACTGGTGGGATACGAAAACCGGAGCAACAGGATCACCCCGTCCCTTTGTCTCAGAGCATGGCACGGGAAGATTGGAGGGAGGCCACCGCGCCGCCATAACTTAATATTTACTGTGGGGGGGGGGGCAGAACCATGTCCTCCCCCAGCAAAATTCCACGGGATAGTTCCCCCTGTTGTGACGCCTATGCATGAAGATGACGCTGCAAGTTCCTTCCTTTGGTGTATACATTTCGCAATGCGACTATGTTAGCCATGTTGGACATAGTGTGAACTGTAGTAAACAGGTGGCGGTACAGTTGGTTGTCACACTGTCCGAGACAAAGAAATCCGCGCGTCCTTAACGACAGCAGCGACAGCGATTGACATGCTACTTCTACACAATAGAACAAAGTCACCAACACGACTAGGATGTGTCTGTACGTACATTGATGGTCCCATGCTAGCGGCCCACACGGAGAGAAGGACACAACGTGCATCTGGTTCGCGTGACAATCGTGACTCATCGAACTCTGGATTGATCTGAAGACAGCTGTATATCGTCTACGATGTCGTTGCTAGTACCGTCTACATGTGTGTGAGTTACCACACCATTCCGCAGTCGAACTCCTGCGCTGATCGTTGAAATCGAGGAACACGCCAGGGTTGTTTCGCCGTCAGCCTGCGTTCTGGTCGCCTTCCACCTAATCCAGTCACGGTCCTGCCACGGTCTAACGATTCCCTTCGACTGGTGCTAGATAATTATCGAGTTACAGTCATTGATACGTAATTGGCACTTGCCGTGTAGTTAATCTCAAAGAGTTGTAGCTGGTCTCAACACAGTGTCTGATCACGGACAATGTTCAGCCGACTGCATGAATAGACATAGACCGGAGCGCTTCATAACTAGTTGCTGGCCTAGTGTCTACAGCAGCGGACTATCAATAGAGCAAATCACCCTACCACCCTTAGCAAAGCAATCTATAAAACACTGTAGATCTTCTATATAATTCAATAAAAAGTTAGAGCCTAAGGTAGTGCAATATATAATTATCGGGACTGTTCAACGCGCTTTACAATTTACTCCCTGGCCGACCTATTCTACCGAACACCATCTCTGCTTATCTGGGAAACATTCAGCCACGCTACAATTAATGCTATTCATATACAAACATCCACCACTATCTACAGCCAGGTTCACACAGCTGAGTGAACTGGAGCGGTGAAGAGCAAAACAATTGTCCACGGTTTTACACGGCAGCACAAGATTCGTACCCTGGTTATTTTAATCGAAAGTCCGGAGCTCTGGCCACTGCGTCACTGCATATAATAATATTAGAAATATAATATAGTTTTTGGTTAATTTTCTACAAAAAATGTAGAGTATTATAGAGTTTATTAGAATGTTATGACCACTGTATGTCGTATATTTAATTATGTCGCATATCGTATATAATTCAATACAATATGGCGCAATGGTCCTATGTCGTCTTTATTAAAATGTATATTCTATATAGAATTCTTATTTTTTATTTGTATGCACGAATCCCTAGAAATGAGACTTCGTGAACCCGATATGCTCCAAGCGCGATTTTAGGTTCGTTGCCTGGAATATTTCTTCTCTTAGAAAAACTAAAATAGTTAACGCACCACAACGGGGTGCTGTGAAAGGACGAGATAGGGGTGTATGACAGGTTGACGGGGAAGATTACTCAAGGGTGAGGTGGACACAGGACCCCAAGTACACAGAGACTCGGGAAGGCCGCGGCCGACAAGTTGGGGCACTGCACCAAGGGGGTTTTAGAAACTTGAAGGAATAGGAAAGGTGGACATGACAGATATTGGAAGCAGCCGAAGATGACGGCGAAGTGAGTTACGAAACGAGTTGACTGTCCCTGTGTGTAGGCGGACAGGAACACAGAGGAAGAACACTGCAAGTAGATCGTGTTGATCGTCCTCGCCAGTCAGGAGACGAAGACAGCAAAGAAGAGCTGGCACTGACGTAATCAGTCGCAGCGACCCCTGGCGCGTGAAAAAGATGTTGATCGACCAGCGTACACGCACTGCCCGATTGTGAGAGACGGTCGTACATTATGCAATTTTGGTTGCCGCGATTAACTTTTCGGATCGGTTCAACACATGTTGCATTGAATCAACACGCAACTCGGGTATTGTAGAGTTGCGCACCATCGCATTATTACACGACTCATCAGATGTAACCAATGTATTTGACGACTTGCATTGTGAAATCCAAGAGAAGCATTAACAGTACGCGTCATCTAAATCTTACGCCACTCTCAGCCCGACATCTTCCCTAGAACAACAACACAATACAATTGCTCCAACAACGCCTTTTGGTGACGACAGACGTGTCAAACCTCTCGCGCAATACCGACAACCGTTCGCCGGTGTTGCGCAACGAACAAGGTGGCTCAGTCCATAGGTGGGGTAAGAGGGGGGTCCAACATCCTTTACATTTCAAAGTGGCTAGAACACATTGCAGCGAAGCCACCAATAAAATAAATGCGACTTTTAATTGTTTTAATAAATGCAAATAAAAATATTCATCAAAATTGCCGCCCAAAACTGCAAGGTCCAGAGATAAGCTGCCAAGGGCAACATTGGATTGAGAGTCCAATTACGTATCGTTCTATGGGAGAGTGTAAGTTATTTTCTTATGTCCAATCTGTATTGTTGTTTTACTGATACTTCTTTGCGTACTTTGATTGCACCGTCTAATCAGTCAGACGACTTCGAGTGGAAACACGAAGTCATAGTCCACACCTTCAACCCCTAAACTTCGTCAACGGTGCAATCCGAGGTGTGGTCAGTGCACCACGTGACAAGGCCCTATATAGTCCACGACCATGTGGTCTTGCTCATTCTCCACATACAAACTCGAGTGCATCTGTAACGTGTTTTTTTCCGACGGCAGACATCATGGTCATTTACGAGAGCGAGGTAAGCCGCCGTGTCACTCTGTAGCTCGGAACGCCGCGTAGGTCTACGGTAACAGGCACATTTCACATTTGAATGGAACTATGGCCACGTTGTAAGACCGTTTTACAGACTGGTTAGTTAGTTTTCGCTATACTTGAATATCAATGTTTGAAGTGGCAGAACAGTCTTGGTATGGTTGTCACCTTTTCAATCGTAAGCCTACATTTATTTGTCGTGACACGTGTCTCTGTGTTACATTCGTTCGGGGTAGACGTAGATTCTCCTAGAACAACACACTAGGCTGTTAACGGTTTTCGTGACGATATTAATCGAAAATATATAGTGCATACGAAATAACTTGTTTCCCCCCCCCAACATATCGCTAAACTTTGAATGTGTACATGAAAGTTCATTCCTAAACTTCGAACGTGTTCATGGAACCCCAGAAAGAGACTTTTTATATCTACGACTTGGCTATATACTCTACAAGAATATTTAAGAGATGGGTATAGACTCTACAAGAACACTTAAAGTTGGCTATAGACTCTGCAAGAACATTAAATGTCATTTTTTCACACATGTAGCCGACCTGACGAATGTACTGATGTCATGTCTTGACCAGTCTTGACCAGTGCCAGCTCACAACTTCGGACGTATATAATGTATAAAACGTTCACCGTTTCGTTTTTAGGATTTCAAGAAGGCCGCTGAGAACGTGCGAAAGTTAGCAAAGACGCCACCGAATGAAGTGTTCGCCAAACTGTATAGTCTCTTCAAGCAGGCGACCGTGGGAGACTGCGAGCGAGGTGAGAGGCGCTGTAGCGCTTACATTTTCCGGCGTTATAAACGTTCCGATTGACGTTTCTGCGCATGCGCGATATATGTAAAATCATCGATATGCAGCGAAAAGACAAAGTATTTATGGCATTAATACTACGGGTTGTTCGTTAGTATGTATATACAATCTCTCAGCGAAGTTATTTGTTGCAAATTAAACACGAGGCAAACACGTTTTGAAGCATATTTTGATAGCAAGCGTAAATCACGTGACAGTAGTGCTGCATAATCCGTGACAGTGATTTATAAAAAACGTAATATTCTTTTGCCTTGAACGACATTTTAAGAAACTCTTCACAGTAATCATCACAGGAACGACATTTTAAGAAACTCTTCACAGTAATCATCACAGGAGAGTTAACGAACAGCTCGTGGCATTTATACCGAAAATGCTTTGTTGTTTGGCTGGACATTGATGATTTTACATTCATTGCGCATGTGCAGAAACGTCAGTCGGAACGTTTTTAACGACCGGAAAAATGTAACCGCGACAATGCTCTACCTCTGTACCTTCCTGCCTTGTATTATCTTGCCTTGCATTATCTTGCCTTGCATTATCTTGCCTTGCATTATCTTGCCTTGCATTATCTTGCCTTGCATTATCTTGCCTTGCATTATCTTGCCTTGCATTATCTTGCCTTGCATTATCTTGCCTTGCATTATCTTGCCTTGCATTATCTTGCCTTGCATTATCTTGCCTTGCATTATCTTGCCTTGCATTATCTTGCCTTGCATTATCTTGCCTTGCATTATCTTGCCTTGCATTATCTTGCCTTGCATTATCTTGCCTTGCATTATCTTGCCTTGCATTATCTTGCCTTGCATTATCTTGCCTTGCATTATCTTGCCTTGCATTATCTTGCCTTGCATTATCTTGCCTTGCATTATCTTGCCTTGCATTATCTTGCCTTGCATTATCTTGCCTTGCATTATCTTGCCTTGCATTATCTTGCCTTGCATTATCTTGCCTTGCATTATCTTGCCTTGCATTATCTTGCCTTGCATTATCTTGCCTTGCATTATCTTGCCTTGCATTATCTTGCCTTGCATTATCTTGCCTTGCATTATCTTGCCTTGCATTATCTTGCCTTGCATTATCTTGCCTTGCATTATCTTGCCTTGCATTATCTTGCCTTGCATTATCTTGCCTTGCATTATCTTGCCTTGCATTATCTTGCCTTGCATTATCTTGCCTTGCATTATCTTGCCTTGCATTATCTTGCCTTGCATTATCTTGCCTTGCATTATCTTGCCTTGCATTATCTTGCCTTGCATTATCTTGCCTTGCATTATCTTGCCTTGCATTATCTTGCCTTGCATTATCTTGCCTTGCATTATCTTGCCTTGCATTATCTTGCCTTGCATTATCTTGCCTTGCATTATCTTGCCTTGCATTATCTTGCCTTGCATTATCTTGCCTTGCATTATCTTGCCTTGCATTATCTTGCCTTGCATTATCTTGCCTTGCATTATCTTGCCTTGCATTATCTTGCCTTGCATTATCTTGCCTTGTATCTTCTTCGGTCCACGTCACCCGCGAAGCTTCTGTAGGCTAGTCCCGTCCCCAGTAACTGTTGCATTGAATCAGACTCCACAGCACACTACATTTGTTGGATCAGACCTCATAGCACACTGCATTTGTTAAACCGTATGAACTGTTTTTTTATATTTTATTTTGTGCATTAGTGTTGAGTTGTTTTTGATCGACGGAAATGTTGCGAGAAAATGTTATGTGTAGTAACTAAAAGTGGACGTAAACTCGGTGTTGAACAAAAAAGAAGCAACGTCATTTTATTGCAAGACATGACTAAATATAAAGCCCAGATTTTCACTAATATCTGGACAGAGTAACTATTGATGATCGAGTGTTATGAAGAAACTTTACCAAGCCTAAATAAATTCTTACATGAAATCGAATTCAAGCATTTTGACTCGCTGTTAAAGCGATTATTCCGAATAAACATTGAAAGTATTGCTTATTTTCAATGACATTAAGAGCGTAAGTGTTGCGAGTATTGCGTAGTTTCAATGACCATTTAAGAGCGCAAGTATAATTTGTATAGGCCTACACTTGTACAATTTTTCAAGTTACGAAATCGGTGTCCAGTTGATGATTAATACGAATATAAATCTGGATGAATTAATGACAACTAAGCTCGTCGGCCATCGACATTTTGACGACCCTGAAGATATAAAGTGCACTAATAGACAACGCAATATTACGGACATTGACTCTTCTAGAACGTTATATGGAATAAAGAGCGCATTGGCTCATGGGTAGAGCTTCGGACTCTCGACTACGGGAACCCGGTTTCGAACTTTGGGCAATTTTTCTCTCTACATTGCTACAGTTCACTCTGCTGTATAAATGAGTAACTGGCTATAGACAATGGTGGATATTTGGAATAGCCTTCGCGCATTAATTGTAGCATATGGCTGGATGCTTCCCAGAGAACAGGTCTGTCAGGGAAGTAAAGTGTAAAACGCTTTGAACGGTCCCGAGGACTGGATACCTCGCTATATAAGAACTTGCCTTTTACTTTTTAAACAACGCAATACAGTGCGATTTCTCTAACGCTGCGCATACATTATTGCCATGACGTAGGCTTGTATTTACCCCTAAACCACACCCTTTCTCGTGTGCCTTTCAGACAAGCCCAACGCCACGGAATTGAAGGACAAGGCGAAGTATGAAGCGTGGATGTCGAATAAGGGTAGGTCTTGCATGCTTTATAAATGCACCTAGTCTTGGTCTGGGACATTCCAATGTTGTATTGTTTATATTTGAAGACATATGCATTGCATGCCGTTTGATATACTTGGGGGTGGTAGTTGTATAGACTGCGAGTATATTTGGGGAGCATAGCATAGGCCTACGTTAAATCTTTGGCATACTTTGGTTTGTCATGGAGTAAACTGCTAATTCTGTTTTACGCCACTTAATCGAATAAAAACTTAA
Organism: Oasisia sp. SBJ-2009; assembly: GCA_964017155.1. Lineage (NCBI taxonomy): Eukaryota > Metazoa > Annelida > Polychaeta > Sabellida > Siboglinidae > Oasisia > Oasisia sp. SBJ-2009. The sequence goes on from OZ024859.1 coordinate 35,863,244, forward strand.
TTCCAACGCAATTTTGAAATAGGAATTTCATACGCACACTAATCTCGTCTGACTTTTTGATATCTAGTTTAAAGGAACGGAAAGCGAGTAAACACGACCTTTTTTTGGGCATATCAGATATTTGTACCGAATAATTAACCTGAACATATTTTGCCGACAGGAATGGATCGCGAAGAAGCGGCAAAACTATACATGGATGAAGCGAAAAAGGCGGTCGAAAAGTTCGGTGTGAAGAGCTGAAGTTAGTAGCGTCCGTGTAGAGATTTAAAGGCATTACAACGGCGGTGACTGAGACAGTATCCCGAGTGATATTGTTGTTTTGTAATGTTGATGCATTGTTACGGCATTGTTACTGTGTAATGATATTAATAAAATGTATTAAACTAATGACAGACGAATGCATTTCTGCTCCATTGCTTTGGTTGTTCGAATTTCGGTAGCGTCTCTGTAACTGTCATGGCGCCTTCACATACACCAATGCATGCTGGGACAACTATATAAAATCCCGAAATGTTCCTGTTCAATGCGCCTTGTTCAATTAGGGCTACTTGTTCAATTAGGGCTATTTAGTATACATGTGTTATCTTGATCAACTAAGTTATTGTCTGGAGAAAGTGTCTTTTGGGAATAATTATTTCCCGGAAAATGTCTTATTTCCACACGACGCTGTCTTGTGAACAGTCTCGCATGTTTGACCAGAAACATGTCGGTACGATCAGTTTTGCTTCCAAAACTATCCAGCAGTCGGCGCCACCTCACTCAGCATGGTGCTGTTGTTGGACTGGCGTTTAGCCGACATGGGGAGACTATGCGAGTTTTCTCCACTTGGTATACAATTTTAACACGATTTGCGCAATATGATGATGCTTGTTGGGTATCCAAGTTATGCTGTCACTGCACTCCGCTGTCACTCCGCTGTGGCTCCACCCCGCTGTGGCTCCACCCCGCTGTGGCTCCACCCCGCTGTCGCGCCACTTTTACTTCGCTTTTACTTCGCTTTTACTTCACTCTAGTTCATTGCCGAAATCGCAAGGTAATACATGTCAGTTTTGCTGGATCAGTGAAAATCACGTTTTCATAAAACAATATATTTAAAACAGAAACGTTTATCCAGACTCATCCGTTGAAACAATAGCAAACATGGTTGCTTAGTTGGAGAAGAAAACGCCACAAATGAAAACACATGCTAGTGAAACCGTTTTAGGTCTGCGAATTATCCAGGCAACTGCTGTAACGTGTCCATGTCCATGCAACTAGTAAACATCTTTTCACACTTGACTATAAATATCAACACATTTATTCCAGGTAGCTCATAAACAACCACATGCATACATCTATGCATGCTTGCATATACACTTGCATATAAACAAAACAACGTCTACTGAACAGGATAACTCGACATTACTGCCAATGTCCAAGCTTCTAGCACCACGAGGGGAAGAGATCTGAACCAAGACAGAATTCGCCTCAAAGATTTTCAATATAAACAGGACAAACACTACAACAAGACAGCCAAGGATCTGCCCGTCTTAGAAGGGGACGTGGTCCGAATGAGGTCGTTTCTTCAAGGACAAAAGGAATGGGAAAAGGCTTGTGCAAAGACGACTGGATGAGCGTTCGTATGAGGTAGACACACCTCAGGGGACATACAGGCGCAATCGAGTGCATCTACGGAGAACACGTGAGACAGAGACGACAGTACCACTTGTGCCAGTCCTGTCACATGATCTGCTATGCAGTTGTTCCTGTCCCACCAAATAGCACGACCATGAACGAGACAGTGATCGACAGCGAACCGGCGATCATCAGACGATCAATCAGACAGAAGAAAAGACCTGCGCGTCTGGAGGACTATATTCACAATTGATTGTAATGTGAAAACACGGATCGTAAATTGGACTGTGCAAGAGGTTTAACATTCAACAATAATGTCGACTTAATTGGCCAGTTTACCTGACAAGAAGAACATCTGACGCAACAGTTTATAATTAGTATTAGTCGTCTAGATTTTAGAGAACATTCGACATTATTTTAATGAATAATTCTTAACAGTCTTATTACGATGAAGACTAATTGTGAGCATGTGTTTTTACATGTTTGTGCACTGCACAATAATTATAGTTGCTTGGTATGAATAGATTAAGAAGTAGAATATTCATAATTCAGAATGACATTTAGTTCTTTTAGAACAAAAGGGATGTTTCAATATGTGACTTGTGCAAAATACTATATAGCAACGATCATGCGCACTAGCGCACTTGTCTTGCTAGCCCAGTAACGCGACGTGAACGGTGGAGATGTACACCGCACTCACAACTCTATAGAGACAATAAAGAACATTGAAACAGTTGGTTCAAAAAATGCTTATACATGACCTTCTAAACAGTGGTTGTTTGCTTTATAAAGCATAACCATAGTCCTATGTGTAATTAAATCTGAACCCATCTCCTATACAATTATAAAACCACTACCACCATCTCCACTATTACAGCTACTATTATATATATATATATATATATATATATATATATTATATATATATTATATATATATATATATATATATATATATATATATATATATATATATATATATATATGAGATACCTATGATAAAGACTACAATTGAAGTCTTAACAGAAGTTTACTACATTGTAATAACATATTTTATTACCTTACTCTTCATAACCTCTACGTTAATCAGTTAGTATAGGCATGCTTTACTTGTATAACCTGTCTATATCATTACGTGTTGTACAATACCAGGAAAATATACACATCTATTCCACGATAAATTCGGTGTGTCGGTATACATTGATTTCTTTATCGGCCAGCAGTATTTGTGGTGCGGATATTCAGGTAGGTTGGCTGTCTTTGTGTAGGTTCTCCCGCGACAGTCTGATTCACTTCTGAATATTCAGTAGTGTCGTCGCCGACTACTGCTGCCTGTAATTATAAGAGCAAAGTACCATATAATGTGACACCTACTAGTACTAGTGAACAGGGTTCAACAAGTATGGCAGTTGTTAAATATTTATAATATACTGAACCCTAGAAAGATGATATTGTTTTGTTTTGTAAGCGTACACTTACGTCAACATGTTCTTGAGCCTGGCCAGTTTTAGAGTTATTCTTTGGCACTCGTGATATGCACTGGACAATAATAACTAATACTGCCGCAGTACACATAGTACGTACATTGATGTATGCGTGTTGCTTTTTTGATCCATTGACATCAACATCTTCATAGGTAGGTTGTTGCGTAGATGGCACTGCTGATTCTTCTGACGTGTGAATGACTGCGTATGTTCCTTTCGGAAGACACAAGCACAGATCAAAGAAACGCTTTCTGAGATGGCGAATAAAAGCCACCTGACATATCTTGACTGGAAACAGTTGGCAGCATTTGATATGATACGATAAACATAAATATGTCGTTTTGAACCGACAACTATTTATACAGTATTATATGTTTTCTTTTACAATTTTAAAGCACGTTATCTGTGTAGATATTGTCGTACAAACGTATATATGATAAACACACCGACTCGCTCGCTCGCTCATGCACGCACGCACGCACGCACGCACGCACGCACGCACGCACGCACGCACACACACACACACACACATTCTACTTGAAAGCCTCTTTGCTCTTCAGCATGGCGAATCATTTAGAAGCTTAGAACGGAATCCACAAGCAAACTCTTCAAATACACCATCTGCGCCAGATAAATGTTACATAATTTATCAAAAATATGTCTGCAAATTAGATTTAATTAATTAAGTAGTCATAATTACAATACTTATTACAAATGCAATAAAACGGGTTGCAACTCGGTCAATGTTTTATGCATTTGAATAATATTACAAATAATGTTTACATTTGAATAATATTACAAATAATGTTTATATAAAAAACACCACTTGGTGGCTTAATTAAAATTGTTATGATGTGGCTCTACTGCATTGCTTCAAACTTAATGTAAAAAAGACGGTTTATGTGAAATTATTCATACAAATTCTGCTCTGTCTTATAGGTTCGAGCGCCAGGTCGGGAACTTCTTGAGAGATTTCGCCAGATTCTAGACACCGACATTAACCTATTATCGCCAACCATGCGTTGGAAATGCAGCAAACGTTCTACGGTTTAACTGCTTCCAAACTCCAACAAATGGCCTTCAAAGTAGCTGAGTACAAACATTCACACCTCTGTTATTAAACACAAAAAATAGCTGTTCGACAGTGGCTAGCTGGATTTCTTGCTAGAAACGGAACACTGTTTATTAAACAATCAGAAGAGTCGAGTATAAATCAGACAGTAGTATTCAATAAACTACTAACTGCTATTTATCGAGATATGGAAGTCGCTTCTATTGGGGTACATAATCTGGAACATGGAAGCGGTTGAATGGTTGTACACACCTGGGAGAATCGTCGTTAAAAAGGGACAAAAACGGGTTGTACCAAGAACGAGTGGCGAAAAGAGGTAAACGGTCGGCATCGTATGTAGCATGAGTGCACGTGGGTGTTATCTTGCACCATTTATCATCAATCCGAGGAAGAAAATGAACGAGCACTCGCTCGTTGGCTGTCCGCCTGGTACCGTGGGAGTGGTGATAGACAGTGGCTGGTCAGACAGCGACGTATTCGTGCAGGGGTTGATTCACTTTGTCGATGTGGTCAAACCGTCGCCTGCCAAAAAGGTCTCACTCTTTGTTGACGGACACATCAGCCACAAGACGCTCGAAGCAGTGGAATTCGCATTCGCCAGGGCGAATGGCGCCGCGCTCATCTCATTTCCATCGAACACTACTCATCAACTCCAGCCGTTCGACAAGTGCTAGTTCACTGCTAGTTCACACGTTCTAGGAGTACTACAAACAGGCATGCGACTATTGGATGACTAGCAACGCTGGAAAACGAACCACCTTACGTAACACCGCGGCCCGCTTTGGAACAGTGTACACAAGGGCTTGCACGATCGACAAAACCGTGTCAGGGTGTTCCAGTTGTGCACTGTGACCATTCAGCCCTGCGGTGTTCAGAGATGCACATTTTGCGCCATTGTTGATGACGGACAATGAGCCAGCAAGAGCAAAGTGCCGGTGGTATTTGCTACTAATGAAACAGTGACGCCGGAGCCGATTCCGAGCAGCGTCCATGTTGTACCGACTAACTCTCCGACTGCGCGACGTTATTGACTCCACATCGACTGGCCGCACTACACAAATGACGCCTACAAACACAATCATTCACGGCATATCACCAATACGCAAGGCTGAGCCCAGGCAGGGTAAACTGCGTTCCTACTGTGCAGAACATCCCACGTCGTCGCTAATCAAGGATAATCTGCGAGAAACGCATCAGCAACTGAACGAGAAGGTTGAGAACCAAGCCAATAACCAGACATGCGAGAAATCCAACAAGCACCAACTGCGCGAGGACAAAACACGAACAAACCTCTGTCAAGCACGTCCATAAAGTTAGTGCAACCGCCACGAATGTAGATCCATCAAATGCAGTGAGCTCCATGCCACACTAGTAGGAAAAGATTCACTGCAATTGTGCCGCTAATGGTATCACAACAAGTGTGAAGCGAGAAATTCGCATGGGACCTTTCCATGCAGTAGACGCAGAATGGTTGACTGTAAACTGTGTAGGGTAACAATTACAGTGAGTCAATTGTGGCTAGACTATGAGGCCTAATAGTAATTTGGTATTGTTATAACAGGCACAGTTTTATATGTATGAATATATATATATATATATATATATATATATATATATATATATATATATATATATAAATATATATAATGATGCCTATTATAACAAATTACTATTAGGCCTATAGCGACTCCAAAACCCATCACTTTTAAATGTTTTAGCTTATGCAATAGTGTTTTCTTTTATAATAATAATAATGTTTACCGTATACGTAATGATGAATTAATGTAGCCGCGTCGAATAGTTCAAATAAGACGATTTTGTGACAAATTCATTTCAAAATAATAGCAGATAATGCATAGGCGGTGTGCTTTAGGAACTTTCACATATATTATTCCAAATACAGCAGGTCTTCTTAGTCTTAACCAGTTGTCTAACCTTGTTGTGGCGTAATGTCTCCTGTGTGACCTTCGGTGAGGCTTTCATACTGAGTTTTGCCATCGTTGAATTCAGTACTTGCTACATTATTGTGATCATCTTGTCGGGGGTCATTCATTCCGGCGTTACTGGAAAAGTCGAGAGTACCATTTTTGCAGAAATAGTCGTATAATTCTATGTAATAACATATTTATGTTAACGTGGTTATTAATGGTAATACGATCAGTTTAGACATTTCACAAACTAATTTGCTCAGTCAACAAATAATATTAATAGCATTGTCCATAGAATTGAGATACACTTTGCACTGAGGAGGAAGCATAAAACATAATATTGATATCGCATAGTAATGTAAGTACACAATAAAATCAAGTTTGTAGATAGTGGCTGTTAGTACTATTTAATAAGTTAAAAATAAATAAGATGACCAAATATGCTAAAACAATATGAAATATTATAAGATAAATACAAAGATAAATAAATATTCTAAAACAACATGGCAATGTTATGAAACATATTTACACACGCACACGCACGCACGCACGCACGCACGCACGCACGCACGCACACACACACACACACACACACACACACACACACAATCATCATGCTGTCGAAAAAGACTGCTTCCATCACTTGATTATTGCTCTCCATTGATCTTTCTGCTGTGAGAATGATGTCCACGAGTCGGTCTTTATGTCTCTCAGCTTCAGGTTTCAGGTTTGATGGTACCCTTGAACTGTGACCAGAAGACAGTTGAGAGTAGAGAATCTACTTTGAAGCCTGTCTGGTGACATCCTGATGAGTTGTCCAGTCCACCGGAAATTCTTTCTCATCAGAAGATCTTCCATATATGGCAGCCCTGTCCATTCGAGTATGTCCGTATTTGTCACTTTGTCCAACCAGGTTATCCTCATGATCGAACGCAGATGTTGCATCATGAAGGCATGCAGCTTTTTCACCTGTCGTCTGTACACTGTCCAGGCCTCGGCTTCGTATAGGAGGGTGGACAGCACGATTGCACGGTATATCTTGCCTTTAACACGCATGGACACATGGTGGTTGTTCCAGAGTCTTTGGTGTAGTCGGCCGAAAGATGCACTAGCTTTGGCCATCCTCCTCTGTATTTCATCGCCAATGCATCCATTACTTGATATAGTGCTTCTGAGGTAGGTGGATTCCAGAACAGAGTTCAGCTTGTTTCCATCAACCTTGATACCTCCTGTCGGGTTCTTGTAGAGTTGGGTTGGTACAGCACCTCGGTCTTCTTGATGTTAATCTTCAGGCCGAACTTCTTCGCATCGGAGAAAGCATCCACTATTTTTTGCATCTGTTCAACAGAGTGGGCAACCAGTGCACTGCCATCTGCGAATAGCAGCTCTCTCATCAGTATCCGCGAGTAGTCTTGGTCTTCGTTCTGGTGTTTTCTGACTGGCTTGCCAAGATATGTCTTGGCTGTGTTATATGCGACTTGCAACAGAGCTTCCATTCCTAGTCTGGTGTTGAGCTTTTATTCTCTCCCATTGGACGAGACCACTGTCCATCTCCTGCTAAAAAGTAACCCTATGGCTTATTGTACTTAGTTTGCTGTGTTGAGCTTGGTTGGCTTACTTGTCCCTTGCCTGTTGTGTTTTTGTTGTATTCTGAAAGACACTTTTGACCTCAGCATCTGGTTATCGGTCCAGCAGTTAGCTCCACGCATGGCTTGGGTACTGTGTATGTCCACCCCGACACCTTGTCACGATGAAGTCGATTATATGCCAGTGTATGGAACGAGGATGCAAGTGATATTGCTTTCATCATTATGCTTGAACATAGTTTCGTCCCTATCAGTTCGAATTCAAAGCAGAGTGCCAGTAGAAGTTCGCCATTGGAGTTGCATTTCCTAATCCCATGTTTACCCATGACCAAGGGCCACTTGTCATTTTCGCTTCCTATCCTCGCATTGAAGTCTCCTATCAGCAGTAGCTTATCTGTAGAATGGATGCCACTGAGCACACTTGCCAGCTGGTTGTAGAAGGCCTCCTTGTTTTCATTTGGGTTTGTCATTGTTGGAGCGTACACGCTGATAATTGTAGCAAAGTTGTCCTTGCTGAGACGTAGTCTCATCGCAATGATTCTGTCACTTACTGGCCGTGGCGTTTCTGTGACGATATCTTTTTTGATAGCAAAGCCCACTCCAGCCTCCCTTCTTTCTTCTTTGGGTTTGCCACTCCAGAAGAAAGAGTATTCCAAGTCGTTGAGACTACCAGACTCTGAGAACCTTGTTTCACATAGGGCGGCGATGTTGATGTTGTATTTGGCAAGTTCCATTGCTACTAGTGCCATACGTCCTTCTGGTCATTCAGCTGCTTCTCGGTCGAAGAGAGTCCTGACGTTCCATTGTCCAATTGTCAGTAGTTGTCTTCTTTGTCTTCTTCCTAGCTGATTTCCACTGTCGACGGAAGATGAGGTCGAGCAGCGCGGTCCTTGGTAACCCTGGCGACGGCCGATACGGTATGGAGTTTCGTGCAGATATACATGTCATGGAATCTGCCAGCAAAAAGTGTTGAAGTGCTGCTGGCTTTTGCAAGATACTAGCAGCTCTCTCACTCTGGGAGCAATTAGAGGTCTCACACCGGCATGAACATGTCAAGACAGGCGAACACTATTTGTCCCTGCAGTGGCTGGTCAAGATATGTTGGGAGTTCCATACATCAACCGCCCTTGATGCTGCCAAAGTGACATGGTTTTCTGGTTAGGGTTTGCTCCCTTAGCCTTCGGTTCTGTCAAGAACCTGTACTACAAGGCAGTGGATTACAACTTTGCATGGCAGGGGCGTCAAACTCCCTGAGGTATTGCAATACCTGAGGTACTGCAACACCTGTATATGCGCATATATATATATATATATATATATATATATATATATATATATATATATATATATATATATATATATATATATATATATATATATATTTCATAACACTGCCACGTTGTTTTAGCATATTTATTTATCTTTGTATTTATCTTATATTTTCATATTGTTTTACCATATTTGATTATCTAATTTATTTTACTGCTGAAATGTATATATAATTATATATATATATATATATATATATATATATACATACATACATATACAGTATAATATATATATATGTATGAATATATATATATATATATATATATATATATATATATATATATATATATATATATGGCAGCAGTAGATACTGTGATAATTCGGCCAATGATTGATTTTCTTTGACTGGTTCATATACTTGATGTAGGGTGGAATGAATGATTGAAAGGCACGCTGGGTTCTTTTTGTTGGCATTCTGTACATCCTCCATACGGGAGGGGCTCATAAATCATGTAAGAGTTGGGTGGTGTCAGATAAGATTTTCTTTGCCATCTGCAGTGTTCTTGACGGATACAATTGGTTTTGGGTGTACAACATCCAGCGATCTGGCAACAAATGGTGTGAATCATGTTTTATTTCTCTCTGTTTTTGACCGAGATATTTCCCCACAAGCAAATATGATCGAAAGTCATAACACGTTTCGCAAATGAATCATGGAACACAAACACAATTTTCTCTATGTGCATGGCATTGGGTTGTCTCAGGAAGTTCAATCTTTGCTGGCCTTTCCTATATAGATTCATTGTCGTGTCATCCTATCTAAATTTGTCATCAAATGTTGTACCCAGTTATTTATAAGATTGCACAAGTTTTATATTTTGCCTATTGTTGTTGACAGGGTTGGGATGATGTAACCTGATCGGAAGTCTATTACAATTTCCTTGATTTTTATAACATTCAAGTCAAAGCAGTTGTCCACACATCATGATACCACATGGAAACAGGCTGGCTGGCATGCACGTGCATTATATACATTATATATATATATATATATATATATATATATATATATATATATATATATAATATATATATTACTACTAACCTCATTTCTCCAACACCATCTGAAACAGACGAATACAAGGCATGAACAAGATGTATATTACAATATATCAATACAGTGAAAGCGTATCACAACTATATCCGATCACTGGCAGTTATACCTAGGTTCTACTTAGGAGAACTGTGTGTGATCGATGCATGACTGAGTTAACATAACTGTACAATATTTACAACAACCGTCACTAAGATTAATTATGTTTTAATCCTTGTTAACGTTGCTATAGCCCACACAGTCACTGCATAAAATGCTTTTCATTAATATTGCTCAGTGATAATCAATACTTTCTGATTGAACAGGTGCAGTGAAGAACAGTAAATGATACTTGCACAAATTATTATGTCAAACAGTAAAAATAGTCTGTTAAAACGATGAAATGCACATAAACAAATACAGTCTAGATACATTTCCAAAATACAATATAAAACCGAAATCATTTTATCTGCATCGGACAGAACACATTACACAACAGGTACACTTTTACTTAACCAACTTTATGTAACATCAGTTGCAAAAGTGTCATTTAGTAATGAACGACCCACTCAGAAATACGACTGATTTTGGCAAATATATAATAACGACATATTGTTTTATAGCTGTAGTAACAAGGGACCCATTGTATGATAACCCGACGTAGCCATTGTGTGATAACAGTATGCTCATTTTCCTTAATATTTTCAATGGTGCCCAAAACATGAGGCCTGTTTTTATAATAACATATACTTTAATATTTTACAAAATTGACTTCCTGCTATTACAAAGTATTAATGATGTTAATGATGTTGATTAATAGAAATATGACAATGTAAGAATATAATGCATAGGAATAGGTATGAGAGTATGATGATGATGACTATTTTATGATGATGATGATGATGATGATGATGATGATGATGATGAAAAAGATGATACATATTAAATTGAATTATGATGATGAAGAAAATACAGAAAGCTGAAGCTAATATGTCATGGGAATGATGAAGGTGGAGATGCCGATTAAGGAGAAGACGAAGACTGAATGATAGAGATGCATGCGACATAACTGGAGACTAATATGAATTAAATTATAATATTGGAGATCATTTAAGATTATGATGATGAAGGTCAAGTTTACGAAAATGTAAATGATGAACACTATCTATGATCAAGATGACTACTACGGTTAGGTTGATAATAGTGATGATACATTTGACCTATTAATTGACAATATAGTTATAATTATGATGATGGAGATGGTTATTGTGATAATATCGAAGATGATAATGGTTGTGATGATGATGACGATGACACTGATGAGTACGCCGATCAAGGCATTAATTCATGAAGGTATCATAAAAACATATTACAAAACTACCTTCGTAATGTTGAAAGAAACATTTCAAAATGAACTTTAATTGTAAATATTATAGATCATAATTTAAAAAGGTCGTTTATTACGAAATGCGTCATAACAGTAGTCAAAATTAAAAGTAATAGGTTTTTGGAGCGGTATTGTTAACACTACTGAAACAATCTAAGACATCAGAATGCAGTTATATTAAAGGAAACGATACCAGTTTTAGCTGATTGTCTTCTTCGCCGCATACAGGCAATGCCTATAATGAGGCCTAGAATAACGCCGACAGTAATTCCAACAGCCAGTGTGCCAATGAGCATACCAGCACTGGTCGTACAGACATTTGTGCCTGAATTGTTGGCATCCGTATCTACAAACATGCCATTTATTCAGATTAAATATTGTGTAATATAATACAAAGTTATAGAATTTTTGTCAACTAGATAATTAAACCGTTCACATTAGATGTATGCAACGTACATTTGTGATTAAAACTAAATGTAACTCAACCTTATTATATGTACCCGTTTAGAGTGGGTATATACACACACATATATATAATTTTATATATATATATATATATATATATATATATATAAATATATATATATATATATATATATATATATATATATATATATATACATATATATGTATATATATATATCATGTATGTCTTTGTTTACATACATCATTATCATATATAAGACGTTTGTTTCTGTTATGGCAGTTATTTTAAAGGAAGGTTATCCTATAATTTAGATTAAATCAGTAAAACCAAGTTAAATTGCATAACCTTCTTGCGAATTGGTAAAACATATCTGACAAAACCAATGAATAACATTGCAACTATCCAGTACACATAGATCAATTAATCTATGCCAAATTAATCAAACTCGTAAGATGTTACTACTTTCGTATAGAGTATTTAATGATAAAATGTACCTGTTTCAACAGCTGCTTCAAGTGGCTTGGTCTGTAGGGATGAAACAGCGAGTCCACCTTCATAAACCTTCAACCACACTTTGTACTTGGCTTTCACATCAAACTTTCCGTTGATGATCACTTCCCGTTCCTCAGCCGCCACACTGCCCTCTGGTGGATAATGTGCTTCTTCTCCACCATCCGGCTGATAGTAGATTACGACTGACACAGACGGAGATGTAGATCTCTTACGTCGTCTACTCTGTCCAATGTATGACCATGTGACAGTCATGTGATCTTCCTTCAGCTTGACACTCTCAAGGGAAACTTGAGGAGGAGCTAAGATAAGAAGCAAATTCAAGAACAACACTGATGCCATTAAAACGTGCAAAACTGTACCAAAGAAATAGCAATAATAGTTAAACATTCCAATGTGAAGCAGTTTTACTGTCATTCCTATCATAATGAAAACAAAACAGATCATAATATATAAACAGTTATATGTATATATCAACCTTGTCAATTCTTGCAGAGGAATACCTGGCAAATTGCAAGAAGAGAATGAACAACAAGCTCGTGCAACACAATGGAGAGAATAGATTAGGCTAGACACAATGGCATAAAAACAGCTAATGTGTGTGCGTCTAAGCACTATCTAAGCAAGTGAACCATTCATAGTTATTAATGGGTGAAATCAGTAATACTTCTTCACCCATCTATATAATATATGAAATATTGGATTAGATTTGTTATTCATGTATTCAAGGAAATACTTGGATAAAAACAGCACCATAGTAACATACTAACTAGTTAATTAATAATGATTTAGAAGCCATTGGTAAAATAAACACAGATGTAGCTTCACTACAAGATATATGAAAGAAAACAAAAAGTCATCCCTACCCGTGGTGCTGCCGGTCTGTGTGACAGTGCCACTTCTGTTTGGTCCTTGGGCCGGTGGTCGACTGTTCTCAGCATAGAGAGAGAAGACATACTCAGTCTGAGGCCTTAGACCTGTCACAGTCGCCTGATACCTGGTCACTCCATCTGTTGTGTGGCTGAACATGTCTCTACAAGTTCTCAGAGTCCCCTCAGTAGACGCCCTGTACTGTAGGGTGAACGTCTGCGGAGGGTGGCCACCGTCGAATCCAGGGTGCCACTGAAGGGTGAGGGCAACTGACGTGTGGTTACTCAGGACTGTGAAATCAAGTGGTTCTCTAGCTGGACCTGAAGTTAGAAATCAATAATAGTAACTAGCAAAAATTATTAAATAATGTTTTTACAAAACCATTGAAAAATCACATTTATAAACTAATTTCAATTCATTACCAAACCATCAAAATCAACACAATCTTTAATATTATCTCCCTTTCTAATTTTTTTGCATTGTCATTTACCTTTTCGTGTATATGAATGGGAAATTTGTACTAGAGAAAAAGAAATACTGTCTTTGTAAGCCTCTTAGTTTATTTTACTACACTGCCTGGTCTAGCACTCATTCACATGATCTGGCCATAGACTGACTTACGCAGCACAGATAGGATGCACAAGCACAACTTCTGATATAAGCATCTTTTACGATATTTGGATTTTCATCAGTATTGTTCGTACCAAGTAAATAATATATGTATATGTAATATGTATATATATATATATATATATATATATATATATATATATATATATATATATATATATATATATTGATTCCAGAATACAAGTCATCTAGTAACCAAAACATATCTTTATCTATAATCAGAACATAATTCAGAGCTGTTGATCAATACCATATAGTGATATCGTAATGAAAACAAGTTTAAACACATCAGTTAATTACACGCTTTGTACTAAAGTCTTGGATAATCATATAAGTAACTTTAATCAAATAAAACTTACCTTTCTCCACCATATTGATTTCAAAGACAGCCATTTTGTCTTCCCCATTGACCTTATTATTAGCCGTGCACTGGTAGACACCAAAGTCGTCCCTTGTGACACGGTCCAGGATGATTTTGTTTCCCACTACTTGGATTCCTTCTCGCAGACTCTCATTCTTGAATGTCCACAGAAAGGTTGGCTGTGGGTTGGCGCACACAGAACACACAATCTCCTTGGACGTGTCATTTGGAGCAGCGACTGTGAGTGTAGGGCTGGAGGACCAGTGAGCCTCATCTGACAACAAGTAACATAACATGAAGTATTTATACAATTTGACTGCAAATTAGAAATGATACCTTTCACTGTAAGTCGACAATTAAATACAACACACAACATTGTTGTTTTTAAATAATTGAAGTTGTCTAGTTGTCTGCAAAGTCTGTAATTGCACTAGCACCACTCTGGTATGAGCAAGAAAAACTAAGCAGGCAAACCTCATCTCTTGAGCAAAGCCTGCTCTAATCGTAAGCCTGAGTTACTAGGTCTGAGCTCTCACTAGTGCTTCTTTTGTTTGTGTCACATGGTGAACAAAACTGAAACAAAATTTACAAGTGGCAATATTTGACAGTATTTCACATGGGATGGCACATGGAGCATCAATGTTATACAAAACATCATAACTGTACAGTTCGGAGTGAACTATCATTGAAAGATATTTTTCTGACAAATGCATTTACTTACACTGAACATTGACAATGAAGGTCTTGGACTTGTCACGAGTCGTTGCACCAGCCGTCTGTGTAGACACAGCACAGGTGTAGACGCCATCAAAGTGGGTGATGTTGTTACAGGTGAAATACCTCACTCTCTTTGTCACCTTCCACATCAATGTACTGTCCTTGGCTTCTGTCTGTCCATACATGTACTGTCCACCTGTCACTCTGACACTGGTGACAGCACAATCACCTGTGTCAACTGACATCCCGTCTTTGCTCCACTGAACCGTCAGGTCACCACTGCCTGACACTGTGCATGTCATGTTGAAGTCAGTGTCATCAAAGGCTGGACTCCGGTGAATGTTGACCTTGCGTGGAAACTCAACATTGGCCGGAGCTGGATTTAGAAACAAATCAAATATATAATAGTTGTTTGCGTAAATATGTTTGCATATATAAAGAAATCTACGTGTGCAAACTTCCACACTGAACATGAGACATCGTCTTCACCTTGCATTTTCATATTCACAGTCAGTCACTTTGCACTGTCACAGTCACTCACATTGCAGTGTCATTCAGTCACTAAGCTTCACCCTTTCATATAATCACTTATCTTGCACTATCGCAGACACTTATCTTGCACTGTCACAGTCACTCACCTTGCACTGTCACAGTCACTCACCTTGCACTGTCACAGTCACTCACCTTGCACTGTCACAATCACTCACCTTGCACTGTCACAGTCACTCACCTTGCACTGTCACAGTCACTCACCTTGCACTGTCACAGTCACTCACCTTGCACTGTCACAGTCACTCACCTTGACTGTCATAGTCACTCACCTTGCACTGTCACAGTCACTCACCTTGACTGTCATAGTCACTCACCTTGCACTGTCACAGTCACTCACCTTGCACTGTCACAGTCACTCACCTTGCACTGTCACAGTCACTCACCTTGCACTGTCACAGTCACTCACCTTGCACTGTCACAGCCACTCACCTTGCACTGTCACAGTCACTTACCTTGCACTGTCACAGTCACTCACCTTGCACTGTCACAGTCACTCACCTTGCACTGTCACAGTCACTCACCTTGCACTGTCACAGTCACTCACCTTGCACTGTCACAGTCACTCACCTTGCACTGTCACAGTCACTCACCTTGCACTGTCACAATCACTCACCTTGCACTGTCACAGTCACTCACCTTGCACTGTCACAGTAATTCACCTTGCACTATCACAGTCACTCACCTTGCACTGTCACAGTCACTCACCTTGCACTGTCACAGTCACTCACCTTGCACTGTCACAGTCACTCACCTTGCACTGTCACAGGCACTCACCTTGCACTGTCACTGTGGTCCAGTCTGAGTGGTCACTCTGTCCAATCCAGTTGCCGGCCGTACACCTGTATTTGCCAGAATCTGTCACATTAGGCAGTGTCAGATTGAGGGCACCTGTTGTGTTTCTGCTGAAGTCACTGTTGTCTTTGCTCCACATGAACCAGGAAGCTGTCGGGTGGCCAGACTCACTCGGGGCACGACAGGTCAATGACACTTGTCCACCCACAGCTACTGTGACATCTTCTGGGTCAACTGTAGCTTGACCATATGGCTTATCTGAAGTTAACAAATGATGTACGTTACTCTGATAGGAAAAGCCAACTGTTTCAGTCTTATTTCATAGCAATATGTAGTTTTGTATTCATATTGTAGTTTCATTCTAGAATTAATAAAATGGTAATTAGCATCACAGTTTGAGATGCGTTATACTCAGCAAACCATCATAATGCTCCACGAACTACTTACACAAGACTTCCAGTGTGACAGACCCAGTGCCGTGTCCCACGTCATTGTCCAGTTGACACGTGTACTCTCCAGCGTCTGTCTTCAAGACTGACCCAATGGTCAGTGATGGTGTCTGGACAGTCCCTCCTGTATACTTGGAGTCAGTGATCACATTGATGACCTTTTGACCTTTCTTCCAAGTGACACTTGTCACTGCTGGTCTTGCTTGTGACTGACACTTCATGGTCACCGATTGTCCTTCTACCACTGGGTCGGGCGTGACAACTGACACAGTCGGCTTATCTATAACACGTGTACAACTGCATCAATACCATGACCTGTACAGTTTTGTATAAATCCATAAAGAAATGGTATAAAATTACACGTGTGTATATAAAACAATATACAATAACCTTAGTTGTAATTCTGAATGAAACTTACTCAAAATCACTTGCTTACATTAATTTTACAACATTGTGTGTAATCCATAGACTTGCCAATCTGGAAACCATTCTAACACTCAGGGTAAGCTGATACTATAGCACAATTTGCAGTGCTTTGGAGGGCTCAGGGTGTCTTACACTTCATGTCCTGGCAGATCTGTTCACTTGAACACAATCTCAACTTCCCTATAGAACATGCTACCACGTTGTAATTGCATAATAACCATTTATACACACATGCTCACAATTCATATCACAAAATCAACTGGAGGAACGTGTAGTAAACAAACACGTCAAAGGCTAGAAAACTCAACTGAGTCTGGAGCGTTACCCACATGCCAAATAACAGACAACAGTGCCATGATCACAACTGCATTTGCTTGAAAGGATGCACTCCCTCTATCAATCACACATTTAATCCATTGCAAGAGGAAAGTAAATTTGTTCTGAGTTTCCAGTAGTAGTTCAGGCCTACATATCTGTACTTCCATCTACTACCATTTCTGGAATTAGCTGGTATTCATACTTCTCATGTAAACACTGAAATAAAAGTCTTGAGTCACTAAAAATAGCACTGACATATTACGAGGCATTGTTCTAGGTTTGTTTTCTAATGGCCCATCCTGACTGGAAAGTTTCTGTTGTGTTATACAGAAGTGTCTTATCAACGTGGGACAAAGGTAAATGGAAAGTATATAGCCACAACATAAATCAAACGGGCAGTCAATGTAACACAAATTTACATTCCACTTAAAATAAGTGCACACTTACATTTCACCAGCAAATGAAACGTTGCATTGAAGTCTCCCCTCCCAGCCTCGTTTGTTGCAGCACAAGAGTAGTGACCATCGTCCACAGTGTGGTCAAGTGAACTTATTGTCAAGACCTTGTTTTTCTCACTGAGCCTGTAGTGACTAGATGTTGATAGTGTCTGGTCTCCTTTCTGCCATATCACATTTGTGATGACTGTAGGACTACCATCTGTGATGTCACAAGTCAATTTCACAAGTTTCCCTTCAATTGAACTTCCAGAATGACTGACTTTGGTGCTGAGGCGATCTGGAACAGCGTCTCTCTCTCTCTCTCTCTCTCTATCTATCTCTATATATATATATATATATATATATATATATATATATAATATATATATATTATAATATATATATATATATATATATATATATTATAATATATATATATATTATATAGATTATATATATATATTATATAGATTATATATATATATATATATATTATATAGATTATATATATATATATATATTATATATATATATATATATATATATATATATATATATATATATAAAGTCTTGCCTTGCCTTGCCTATCCCGTAGTCTCAGTGGACCGTTGGGGCACCACAGATGACCTGGCAACCAGCTCCCTCCACTCCTCTCGTCTCTCCGCTTTCCTCATGGCAGCGCCCAGTGTCAAGCCCGTCCATTCTGTGATGTTGTCTTCCTATCTCTTTCTCTGTCTGCCTCGTCTTCTCCCTCCTTGGACTGTACCTTGCATGACCGTCTTGGCAAGCCCTGATGATCTTGTTATGTGGCCATACCATCTCAGTTTTCGTTGTTTGACTGTGGTCAGGAGGTCTTCGTGGGGTCCAATGGCTTGCCGAGTTCTGTTTTGAACCTCTTCGTTGGTGATGTGTTCTCTGTACGTGATGCCGAGGAGTTTTCTGAGGCATCTCATCTCCATGGCCTGTATCCTTTTCTCGGTTTCTGCTGTTAATGTCCAAGACTCACAGGCGTACAGGAATATGGACATGACTAGGGAGCGCATCAGTCTGATCTTTGAGCTGAGCGCTATATTCCTGTCATTCCAAATGGTCTTCAGTTTGGCGAGTGCTGCTGTGGCCTGGGCGATCCTGGCGAGAATTTCAGGTTTAGATCCTTCATCTGTAATGATTGCTCCCAGATATTTGAATCAGTTGACGCAATCTAGTTTCTCGCCGTTGACCCTGATGTCAGTGCTGAAGCCATTGGTGTTGTTGGTCATCAGTTTGGTCTTTTCTGCATTGATCTGCATGCCGAAGGCTGTAGAAGTCTTGTCAATGCGTTCCACCAAGTCAGCTAGCTCATCTTCCCTTCCTGCCAGGCCGTCTATGTCGTTGGCAAAATGCAAGTTTGTGATATTTCTGCCACTAAGTCTAAAGGCAGCTTATGTCGACCAGTGCCTAGAGGTCCGGCTTATGTAGACCAGGCATATATTTTTATTTAATAAATTTTCCAAAGATGTAAAACTGGAACATTGTTTCTAATACTAATGTTTAACACATAATGAACGTTCATCAAAAAATTTCAATAAATAAGGTATATGCAAAAAAATTGGTCTATATAAAAACCGCGTATGCATAGATGCCGATTTATAATAATAATACAATTTATTTGTATAGCGCCCGAATCAATAGTATTGCTCTCAGGCGCTTCACATAATGTACAAATAGTAGCTAAGATAAAATTATTATTAAAATAATTATATGTATATATGGATGCTAAAATATTATTAAGATATATATTATATATACACATACACGCACATTTATAAATATAACCCTATGCATGAAATAATAAAATAACATAGCAGAGTTACATTTAATATTCCTCAGTATGCTAAAATAAAAATTAAATTAAATAAAAAATTAAAAGTATAATGATTAAAAATAATAATTATAATAACATAGCTCATCAGTCTTAAAAATATCATACTAAGATGCTAATAATTATACTAATTGCATAATGAATATAAACTGTATAAAATATTGGTAAATGCATGTCATTAAAGTCCACATCACGTCACAGAAACGCTAATCTAAAAAGGTGTGTCTTAAGAAGTGTTTTATATTGTGGCTGTGTCTTTGCCGTCCTAACACTGTCTGGCAATCCATTCCACAGAACGGCTGCTGCAACGGCAAAACGGCGATCACCGTGAGTGACCGTCTGCGATGCAGGTAGTGTCAATAGCGGCAAAGACGCAGACCTCAGACGGCGATTGGGTTGACGACGTGACAATAGTTCCGCGAGGTAACACGGTGCTTATTCATGCATTGCCGAATAAACAAACAAAAGCACTTTATACGTCGGGCGCACACAAATCGGTAGCCAGTGCAGATGCTGCAGCACTGGCGTGATGTGGTCCTACTTTCTAGTACGGCTGACGAGCCGGGCAGCGCAGTTTTGCACACGTTGCAAACGCCTGCGGAAGGCCGTATAGTAGTGCATTCGCGTAGTCGAGGCGTGCAGTGACAAGCGCGTGTACTAGGGTTTTGCACGCATCGTCAGTGGTGCTTGACCGAATTTGCCCAATGTTACGTATCTGGTGATAGCAAGACTTTGCTATCTGAGCGACCTGCGCTTGCATAGTGAGTCCACTGTCGAGTATAACTCCGAGGTTTCGTGCAGATGGCTTTGGCACAACTCGATGTTCACCAATTATCACGGAAATGTCACAAGGCAAATCGTTTCGTTTTGTTTTTGTTGAGAAGATGACTGCCTCTGACTTCTCAGTGTTCAACTTAAGTTGGTTCTTTCCATACCAGTCAGTCACCTCCGTCAAACATTGTTCGATCTTTGTAATTGCTTCTGTGATTGGCTGGTTATGTTTCACTGCCATATATATTTGCGTGTCGTCAGCATAACAATGGTATTTCAGGCCATGTCGTGCAACGATGTCACCGATGGGTCTAGTGTATATGCAGTACAGAAGTGGTCCAAGTACTGACCCTTGTGGCACGCCACATTTCATGACACAATCAGCTGATGTTGCGCTGTCCACAGCGACTCTTTGGTAACGTTCAGTGATGTACGAACGGAGCCATGAAAGTGCTGCGTCTGTAATGCCGACCGAATGTTGCAGTCGATTCATCAAGATGTCGTGATTGATTGTGTCGAATGCACTGGACAAATCAAGCATCACAAGTACAACCTTGCCCTTCTCATCCAACGTCGCGGGGATGTCGTTCTTCACTCGCAGTAGTGCCGTTTCCGTTGAGTGTCCATGACGGTATGCTGATTGAAATGGATCGCGTAGGGTGTTCATGTCGAGATGAATGTTCAGTTGTCTTGCAATCACTTTTTCAACAAGCTTTGACAAAAATGGCAAGTTTGAAATTGGACGGTAGCTGCATAAAGCATCTTCATCAAGCGTAACCTTTTTAAGGACAGGTCTAACGACCGCCTGCTTGAATGCGTCAGGTACAGTTGAACTTTCGAGGGAGGAGTTTATTATAGCTGTGATCACAGCTACAAGTTCAGACGAACACAGTTTCAGCAGCCATGTAGGGAGTGGGTCTAGTCCGGATGACTTGCACGGTGAGTCTGCGATCAACTTTATGTAGACCGGAGCAACGCCAGAAGCTGCATATATTTAGTTAGCCTTTTTGCGGTAGATCGCCGAGTCTAGTATTTGATGGTACATGTTTGTACATTGTATTTAACAATTTATTGAATGCTGTAAAATAAGTTGCCGAGTACCAATGGCAAAGCCAATATTCGAGGGATCTATCGGTTCGCAACATAGACAAAATGCAAGTTTTTTACTAATTTACACATAATAATATAGCCATTTGCATCAGTATAAAGCATATAATACACTGAACACGAAACTCCAACCTTTCGATCAGTATATACCATAAATATAGATTTATAAGAACTTTGACCCGGTACACATAACCTGGCACACAATATACTCAAAAATATGCACGGCGCTGGAGAAAACATGCTCAAAATCACTTAAGATGTTGTTCATTTAAAAATTAATTACGCACAGTACTTTACTGTCATATGAACTGAGTGCACAAGCAATGGTACTGATCAATTCAATTGTGTTAGTTGTGAACTAACACATCGAATCTTTATGTAGACCAGTTTTAGTCTACATAAAACAGCGGTCTACATAAGCCGGTCCTATATGCATAATCGGTCGACATAAGCTGCCTTTAGGAGTATATATATATATATATATATATATATATATATATATATATATATATATATATATATATATATAATTATCCCATTATGTCAGGAATATTTTCAGGAAGTGCCCATCATTGAATAGCTAAAACGTTTGGAAATAATACAAACTGTTTCTTGAGAGGTAATTACCATGTAAAAACATTTAAGGAATGTATATGTAGAACATTATATTAATAAAAAATCAACATAAACGTAAATTCAATGAATGTTTAAAAATATAATTTCATCATACCAAGCATTGAGTTTGAAAAGAAAAGTGTAATTCATACAAATATATTGCTGTGTTTAAAGTAATATTCATTTCAATATAAGCAAAACAAACCTAATTAAAAACAGCTTTGTCTATACTCACATCCCACATTGACAGTCTGACTTGCAGTGCCCCAGACATCAGTGCTGTCTCCAGGTCGAGTGACCAGACAATACAACTTTGTGTCGTGTTCACTGCGACTGAAGGACACTTTATACTTGGACTGTAGGTGAAAGGTTGTGCTATTCCAGTTGGTACTTCCTGTCTGCAGTGAGCCTTTGAGTCCTTTCCTCCAGTAGATGTCTGCTGCGGGTTTCACTCGACTCACGTCACAAGTCACCTCCACCTCAGTGTTGGCTTTCACACTTTGACCAAGACCAGTCACAGACACTCCCTCTGGGTGCACTGAAATATACAGAACTTTTAGCCAACCTGTTGTGTGCGTGTGTGTGTGTGTGTGTGTGTGTGTGTGTGTGTGTGTGTGTGTGTGTGTGTGTGTGTGTATATATATATATATATGTGTGTGTGTATGTGTGTATATGTGTGTATATGTGTGTGTTGTGGTGTGTGTGTGTTGTGGTGTGTGTATGTGTGTGTATATATGTGTGTGTGTTGTGGTGTGTGTATGTGTATGCATGAGCATGCATATATGTGTGCAGATATGCGATATGCAGATATGTGTGTATGTATGCATGTGTGTGTGTATGCATGTTTGTTTGTGTGTGTATGCGTATGTGTCTGCATGCACATATGGGAGTGTGTGTATGTATGCATGTGTGTGTGTGTGTGTGTGTGTGTGTGTGTGTGTGTGTGTGTGTGTGTGTGTGTGTGAGTGTGTGTGTGTTGTGGTGTGTGTATGTATGGGGGTGTGTGTATATATATGTGTGTGTGTATGTGTATGCATGAGCATGCATATATGTGTGCACATATGCGATATGCAGATATGTGTGTATGTATGCATGTGTGTGTATGCATATGTGTGTGCATGCATGTGTGTGTATGCACATATGGGAGTGTGTGTATGTATGCATGTAGCAACAAACCCTGGGGCTAACCTAAATGATGAGAGTTCCAAAACTGCAACTGATTAGAAACTGCAAAGGTGTGGGGTACATTAAGTGCAGTACAATGACCCCTGGCTTGCGAGGATGCTCTTTACTTTTTATTTATTTATCTATTCCTACATATTTAGCAGGGATGAGGTGGACGTGGAAAAGCCCAAACGCCGTAACAAAGACCAAAATTGACTACGGACAGCATTCGTCAAGCACCGCGACATCTCCATGGCTAACATTGGAACATGCTTGAAGAAACAAATCTACAACTCATGCGTACTTCCAGCAATGACATAGGGTGCGGAAACATCGGCACTCACCACCCATGCAAAGAAAAAGCTAGCAGCCGCACAAACAAAGATGGAAAGCAGTATGTTAAACATCACATACTAGGACAAAAAAAACATCTGGGTAAGAGAAAAGACCAAGGTCACAGGCATGATTGAACAAGTCAGAAGACGGAAGTGGACCTGGGCAGGGCTCGTCAGCAGGATACGAGATAACCGGTGGACACTGCGTATCACTACCTGGAAACCCTACCAAAGGAAAAGACCTAGAGAAAGACATACAGTGACAGTACCCTTAGAAAACGTCTTTGCAAAATTTTAACTAGATCTCCAATGGTTTCTGACATCTGAGAGCTAAAGACACACAACAGACGGTGGACGCTTGATGCCACTAGTATGTTGGACCTTCTGCCCAAAGGACTAAAATCACCGGTCAGATGAATAATTTATGGTAATCTTGTATAACTTCTAAAGCCTATGTGATATAATTCTTTCAATGTGCATTTCACTTTCATGCCATAGCATAGCATAGCATAGCATAGCATAGCATAGCATAGCATAGCATAGCATAGCATAGCATAGCATAGCATAGCATAGCATAGCATAGCATAGCATAGCATAGCATAGCATAGCATAGCATAGCATAGCATAGCATAGCATAGCATAGCATAGCATAGCATAGCACATATACTATCAACTCATGAATTCCTACAATAATTGGTATCTAGAATTGATGTAATTCTGTCAAGCAAACTTTATAAACACAGTATTTTTATCATGCTGTGTGATTAAACATATATATGCATCCTGTGTTCTGAGCATATTTAGGCTAGGTGTATATTGAAAGAAGTTTCTACTTTAATCACATGCATTCTGAAACTTTCCTGAGTAATTTTAAGTAATAACAGACCACAAATTCATTATTTTATATTTAGAATAGTTGTTCATAGTTAGTTTTGTAAAAATCACTCTCTGTGTACTAATATTATGTTTTATATCTGTCACAACTGTTATGTTTATGTTGTTGATGTGATAATTGTCAAATCATGTTACTGTCTAGACTTCAGTTGACAAATATTTATATACAGAAAAATCTTTCAACCGCAGCATTTTTTGTGGGAGAAAACAACGATGAAATGCTATATTCAACGTGTTAGAGTACTCACCATTCACTGTTAGCTTCTTTGAGTTTAAGGCTAGTTGATTTACAACTTTGCAAGTGTATGTGTCTTCATCTCCCACATGTGTAGCGTTGATGTAGAGTATATGAACGTTTTTATTACTGTTCATTTGTCCCACACATCTGCCAGCCAGGTCATTAAATGCTCGTCCTGTTCCTTTATTGGGACTTTGCTCATATAGGTATACCTGAGTTTTAGGGTCACTCCCTTTGTACCATCTCAAATACCAGTATTCATCACTTGGTGTTGTAAATGTACAAGTCAACTTGGCTCCTTCTCCTTCCCATGTCTCGGATGGAACGTCCACTTTCACTTCTCCAGCAACAGTGTACACTGAAAACAAACAGATTATGTGATCAACTGAAGGTCTATTTAAAATTAGTTTTTTTTAATCAGACTCGTTGTACAAGTTATTCATTTGCAATACTAGCTAATTATGGCAGAACCAACAATCGGTCTAAGTTGAATTATTCGTGGTCATGCCTACTCAAAATTCAGTGGAGATATGACAAAGGAGATCCAGTTACAAGTACATAATGTTTATTAGCTGATCTAACAACGATATAACATTATTGACATGATCTTAACAAAATTGTTCCTCCAATAATAATTAAACTTATATTTCAACAAACCAATTTAGTGATGGGTCAAGCAGCCGTTCCCAAACAGGGGTATGCAGGGGTCAGCAAAAGGTTTTCAACAGGATATGCGAAGGGTTGGCTGAAAGTTGGAATATTGCCATCTTGGGTGCTATTCTTGCTCAATGTTTGCACAAAAGACGGAAATTTCACTTCATCCTTCAAGTTTCATTAGGAATGGTGGGAGCATTTTATGAGAAGTTGTGAGGGCATCTTACCATCTAATCACCTAACGGACATTTTTCTCTAGTTATCCATACGAGATGACAAGGAACATGGCCAAACTGTTTGAAGTTGAGAGGACTGGTCATTAGATATTTTTAGTCATGATGGAGTTATCTACTTCCATTTCACTAGTCCACCCCACTGAGCCAGTGATCAGAATGCAGTTAATATCAATAATGTATACGAATGATATGTCATTCTATTATTGCACAGTATATTCATTTTATATGTTTGTCACATACAAGTGACAATATACCACTGTCACACCATCTTAAAGATAACTAAATAAGTATCAAAATAAACTGAACTTGTATTTACAGAAAATCAATATTTGTGAAGGTACAGCTTAATTAAAACCTGCAGAAGCCAACTGCCACAGATGCAATACCAATTAGCTAAGCTTTCCAAGCCTTCTGTGTATAGCAGGGGGCAGCCATCAGCTGAGAAAGGTGGGACAAAGTACCCATGGTGGGACATAGCGCCCAAAACTGCCCATACCATTATTTTGCCGAATATTCCATTTTGTGGCTTTGGATAATGCAAGAATTAAAATATGTTTAATTATGTATTAATCACGGGTGGTGGAAACATGGTTTCTGTTGCATTACTATATACTTTGTTATTCACCAGGCTGATCAGAATCTTAATTACGGCTCAGTCATGCAATGCCAGGGTCATCAGTCAATGTCTGTTGGCACGTCTCTGTTTAAACTGTGGTTTCCTGTTTTGGTGTTTCGCAAACTGGTTTGGTGTTTCCCAATCAGCCCACGGTCCTATTTAAACTGGTGTTTGGCGGAAAATCAGCCTCACTTGCTTCAGCAGCAGCTCTACTCAGTTAATCGATATCCAACAAAAGCGGTGTTATTATTTTACCCGGGTAATTTTAAGCGCCCACCCACCCTCCCTTATTGACTGGTTTACTTATGTCTGTAGTTTGATTATTGTATAATTTTACTTATGTTTGTAGTTCAATTATTGTATCAAAAAATTATGTATTGTGCAGATGTTAGTTAGTAGGTAGACTGCAGATAGTTAATAGGTAGTGTGACTTGTTATGTGGAGTTTGCATTGTTATGTGGCGATTGTCTGTATACTTGCACATGTTTACTATGCATATTGATTATTTGAATGTATGGTTATTGCATAACATTAGAACAATGCACATCTACAAGTTCACCCACAACCCTGTATTACTCTTATTTGTCCACCAACCTTGAATGAGTATCAGAGCAGTTTATTGCTAACAGACAAGATTAATGATCAAATATTACTTGGTACCTCATCCGGACAACATACTGATGCTTTAGAGAATCGTAACCTGAGATGACTGACCAGTTATGCAACAGCCACGGTTTTATGCCTATTGCTAAATGTTAGCATACAGGCAAGAACACAATACTCGTACACATTTGTACTGCATTCATTATACGAGAAATAAATACATGCTATGTTTCAACCATCAGGCAGATGATAGCGCAAGATGGCAGATGTGAAACTTGTCAGATTTGTTGCAACAAACTAAAATACTATTTTTAGGGGCTCACAAAAGTGTGTGTATTTACCACAAAGCTTTGACATCTGACAAATAGAGTAAATGGTATATGGGGAATACAAATGTGTCAATAATATTATTATTGTAAGATTCAGGTGAAATGAAGAGGAGCTATAGTACCTGCAAGGTGGCTTTTTATTCTGGCTCACATTTGGTGGGGAAACAGTGTGCCAGAAATCTTGATAACCAATAGCAACCAATGCTTGTTTTCAGTTCCATGAGAGGTCTAGACTCTAGTTGCTTTTCCAATTTAACACAGTTTCTTTCACACATTTCAACAAAGGAATAAATCATACTTTTGATCAATACAGACATGGTCATCCTTCCATAAGCCACACAACTTAGACACTTTACTTGTGTATTAAATGTGTGTTAGCAACTAATGAAACAATTACATATGTATGATTTAACTTACTTTGGAAGATAAATTTGTCGATAAGTACGACATTTCGACCTGTCAGCCTTGTTCACAATTTATGCTCCAAAGAAAGTTAAATCATACAATAAACCATTCTTGGAGCCATGAACAATATATACAATAATTACATACATCATCATTATTACATGTTCTTCTTAGTCAAGCACTCAAAAGAAATGTGAACAAACTATTGTGTTTAAACACCAGTACTTGTCATGGGTATTCGTGTTACAGAAGCAATACTTTTTTATTTAATTATTAAATGCGCCAGAAGCCACCCAAAGCATTTTTTAAACAACTTCTGTTCGCCACTCACATTTGTAGTGCACTGCGTCCACATTCTGTAAGCAGATACTCAGTTGTTAAAACCGGCTACTGACAAAAAACGTAATATTACACTACACATGCAGGTAGGTACCTGCCGAGAGGGCACACTAAAAGGCGGGCCACAATTGGCAGACCGCGCGGAAGCGGCAGACCACATTCACAAAATCCCACCGATCGATACGCTCCATGTTTACAAGCTTTGTTGTTGTTTGCGCATGCGATCGTGAATATTGGAGACTTATTATTGTGTTGTGTTATTCTAAATGTAATACAGAATGGTGTTACTTGTATTGATAAAATCTTAGAAATAAAATGTTAGGCCTATAGGTATTATATAGGTACTGTATAAAAGGTAAATATAAAAAATATTAATAAAAAGTAATATAAAAGAAATAGTAAAAATCTATTTGAATATAAATTTAATAACATAAAATTATTAATATAAATATAATAAAAAAATTATATAAATTTAATAACATTAACATTTTTAATATGAATGTAGGCCATATACAGTCATATGTAAAAACAGCAACTATAAGGCGCCAACTATAACAACGCATATAAATATGGAGCGCATCGATCGGTGGCATCTTTGTGAATGTGGTCTGCCGTTTCCGCACGGTCTGACAATTGTGGCCCACCTTTTAGTGTGCCCCCTGCCGAGGTGTGCCGTTACCTCATGCGTAGCTCAAACTTCAAATCAAAGGGATACTGGGCAGCTGTTGGTCTTGGTTATTATACACTGTACCTGTATGCAGTCACTTGTATGCGCTATTGTAAGGTGAAATTTTCTGTCATATGAATGTTACTGACTGACTGCTTCAACTACATTAGCTCTGCTTCTGGACATAAACATAGTAGGGCATAGCCTTTCCTACGTCATAGCCTATAGGGGTGAAGTCACAGCCTATAGGGGTGAAGTCACATCTCTGTCTAAATTAGGAAACAAGATAAACACACATAATGTCATAATTACTGGCGATTTCAACCTTCCTAATATAAACTGGGAAAATCATCATGTCACACCTAACAGTGGATACAGTACAGTTGCTGCCAACAAACTACTCTCTCTTGTAGAGGAACATGGACTAATCCAACATGTCAATGAACCCACACGTAAACAAGGAAATGCCAACAATATCCTAGATCTTGTCTTCACAAACAGACCTGGGTTAATAAAGAAACTAAACGTAGTAGACGGCATATCAGACCACAGCACAGTTATCATTGATGTAAATATCTCACCCAAGCGCAAACATCGCCCAAAACGTAAAATTTTCATCAGAAATAAAGCTGACTACCCTAACATCCAGAAATCTCTCGATGACTTCACACATGAATACTTCTCTCTAAACCAAAACATGACAGTCAATGACAAATGGAACCTTGTTTCAACAAAAATCATCAACATTATGAACCAATATGTACCGGTCCGTCTCACAACTTCCAGATTCAACCTTCCCTGGTTCAGTAAAGACGTGAAAAAAATGTGCAAAAGATGGAAACGATTATATAAGAAAGCAAAAAGATCCAGAAATCCAGAAGACTGGTAAGAGTTCTGTAACCTCAGGAAAGACATGCACAAACACCTTCGTTCTGCTAGATTGTCCTACATAAATCAATTCCTAACAACTGCAATAACCGACAAACCGAAAGCATTCTGGAGTTTCATTTCCAAACTTAGACAAGATAACCAGGGTATTGGGAACCTCAACATTGCGGGAAACATAATTAGCGATGACAAACAAAAAGCAGAAGCCTTAGGCAATCAGTTTAAAAGTATCTTCACACATGAAGGAAATTCCAAGTTACCAAATCTGAACGACAGCCCACATGGAAAAATACCCAAAATAACAATTTCACTTAAAGGAGTACATGACCAACTATCAAAAATTAACACCTCTAAATCGCAAGGACCAGATGACATTCCACCATGGTTTCTAATTTCTAAATAGATATGCCTCCCACCTAACGCCAATAATACATGATATCTTCCAATCATCAGCTGACTCTGGTCAAGTCCCCAATGCCTGGAAAGAATCAAACATAACAGCAATTTTCAAGAAAGGAGGCAGGGCAGAAACTTCTAACTACAGACCAATATCCTTAACACCTGTGATTTCTAAACTTCTTGAACACATAATTCATAGCCACATCATGAAACACCTTGAACAACATCACATCCTAATTGACCACCAACATGGGTTTCGTGCAAAACGATCAACAGAAACTCAACTAATTCAAACTATCCATGACATAAGCAAATCCCTTGACGAAAAGAAAACTGTAGACATGGCCATTCTAGACTTCACTAAAGCATTCGATAAAGTTCCACATAAAAGACTAATTCATAAACTAAAATACTATGGCATCACAGGCCCAATATCATCACGGATAGAAAGCTTCCTTACAGAAAGAACCCAACAGGTTGTAATAAATGGATCAGCATCCACACCCATTCAAGTCACCTCAGGGGTACCACAGGGAACCGTACTGGGGCCCCTCTTTTTCCTACTATACATAAATGACCTACCCAATAATCTCACTTCAAATGTTCGCCTTTTTGCAGATGACTGCCTACTATATCTACCAGTTAAATCCGACAATGACACTTCTCTCCTCCAAAATGATCTACTCAAACTCGAAGAATGGCAAAACACTTGGCTTATGAAATTCAATCCCACCAAATGCTTTACAATGACATTAGCCTCAAGAAAACCGACACCAAATCACTACACCTTTTGTGGCCAACAACTTAAATCTGTTCAATCTCACTGTTATCTTGGAGTACAAATATCAAATACTTTAAATTGGACAACACAATGCAACTCAGTCGGTAAGAAAGCACAACAGACACTAGGAGTCATTAGGAGAAATCTAAATAAATGCCCAACCCACATTAAATCTATAGCTTACACAACCCTTGTCCGACCAATACTTGATCGAATATGCGTCAGCATCATGGGATCCACATTGCCTAAAACATATTAAAACCTTAGAAAGAATCCAAAGACAAGCTGCCAGATTTTGCACACAAAACTATTCTAGAGAGCCAGGAACAGTAACCCAACTTCTTAAAGACCTCCAATGGGACACCCTTCAAACAAGACGAAAAATTAAAAGACTTAGCATTATATACAAGATGGAACATAACCTTATAGATATCCCGCTAGATCACTATATCCAACACAACACTAGATTCTCACGTAAACATGAGTCAGTTCTTGCAAATTAGACACTCTGCAAACATATTTGGAAACAGCTTCTTCCCAACCACAATTAAAGAATGGAATTCTCTGCCCCCAAACACTGTCTCAAGTAAATCACTAAACTCATTTCAAACAAATGTAATCCAACATTTTAACAACTAATCCAAACGACCCACCATGCGCACTGGCGTGATGTGTCCCCAGGACATTTTGCCAGTAACAGATACAGATACAGATACAGATACATATACATATACATATACATATACATATACATATACATATACATATACATATACATATACATATACATATACAGATACAGATACAGATACAGCTATGTGTCATTATTGTGAATCTGATAAAGTTAACATGATTAAAAATTATACAAAAGAAAGATAAACATGTGTCCACTTACCTTGAAGAGAAGTCCAGACAATGCATATAAAGAGACATGTCGTGCTAACTTTAAAGTTTAACAACTTATAAACCATGACTGATTGGCGACTCTCAACTAGTTCTAAGAAGGGGGTAAGAAGACATTACTTCCGCATTATAGTTTATGTTGACGCCGCTGTTGTCACTACAGGTTACAATATTTGTCCGTAGCGTGGCGCCACTTTTGGCTACTCACCTCTCTGGACAAAAGCGTTTTGAACACGTGGTTGTATACTGAATGCTGCTTTGCTAATCTTTGTTGATGGCTATGTAATGCAGTACATAGTCGATTCTATATGAATACCAAATATAGCGCTGATGTGTTGTATGCTATAACAAATATAATTTGCCACCCTAACAAACTTTTACCTAGATTCGCCGCTCCCGCTCCCTCCCCCTCCCCCCTTATGAACATAAAAAAGAAATTGAAACCGTAAGATCTAGACGTTTTACTCGGGAAACA
The DNA here is from genome assembly GCA_964017155.1 of Oasisia sp. SBJ-2009. Taxonomy (NCBI): domain Eukaryota; kingdom Metazoa; phylum Annelida; class Polychaeta; order Sabellida; family Siboglinidae; genus Oasisia; species Oasisia sp. SBJ-2009. Next base: position 35,895,448 of record OZ024859.1, read on the forward strand.
AGGAAATGTTCGACAAACGTCGAACACAAAATCGTCTATAACCGACCATGCGGACAGACACAACTGTGTGATAAACTGGGGGGGGGGGGGGCGAAAGTGGTGGATAAAGAGACGAACAGGTGTGCGCGTTGGATAAAAGAAGCCATCTCGATTTGGAAGACGGAACCAACTATGAACAGAGACGAGGGGGCAAGTCTGGATGATCAGTGAAACTCACGTTTTCATAAAACAATACGTTTAAAACAGAAACGTTTTTATCCAGACTCATCCGCTGAAACAACAGCAAACTTAGTTGCTTAGTTGTAACAGAAAACACCACAAATTAAAACACCATTTTAGGTATACGACTTCTCTAGACAGTTGCTGGGAACTGGCCATGCAACGAGTAAACATCCGTGACACTGACTGTAAATATCAACACATTTATTTCATGTAAACCTATAAACCACTACATGCATACATGTATGCATGCTTGCATATACACAACACACACATATATTATTTATAGTATATATATATATATATATATATATATATATATATATATATATATATATATATATATATATATATACTATATATATATATATACATTAGAAACAATAAAAAAAATATGTACATAAGTAAACTTGTAAAACCTACATACTTAAAAAAACAATTATAGCAGTTACTTAAACAAATACATACAACTTGGATATAAATTCATCAATAACAAAACAAAAATCGCATATATATATATATATATAATTAGAAACAATAAATAAATAATATTTAAAAATATTGTATATCAATAACATTTAAAAACCTAATACATTCTTAAGATAAACATTATAGCAGTTACTTATACAAATACATACAACTTGGATATAAATTCATCAAAAACAAAACACGGCATGTAGTCGCATTATTTGTACACAAATCTCAAGTGGCGCTATGCAGAGAGATATTTTTGCAATATAAAACCGGTCGCATTTTGCTATTCATGGCATGTGATCCTTACTCTTGTCATTTGTGCCCGGTGAAAATACTTTCCACCTATTTCTGCCGTCGGCTCTGCAGAAATAGAGTATACGTTCTGGGCGTCAGAAAACATACTCAACTTCTCGGAACGTAATGACATATCATCACAATTGCTAACAATGTATAATTTGTATGACGAATCGTGATATTATACATGCTATTGACAACCCAATCCAATTATTGAATTGTGATACTCAATAAGTAGTCTTCGATTGTCACTTGTCAATAAGATGTAGTTCAATGAACGCGGAAGACGATGACATGTGTTGGCCACAGGTCTTGTCTTGTCTTGACACAATCGGGAGAGTGGCCTGGCGTGGCCACAGGTCTTGTCTTGACACAGTCGGGAGAGTGGCCTGGCGTGGCGTGGCCTGACGTGGCGTTACGAAACAGACTTCGCTCGATCTGCGTATATCCGCTCATTGTTGTTATTCAAGCACCGTCCTCCGCTGGGCCCATCCAGCATGCCGCTTGCTCATGTAGAGTACAACCGCGGTTATACGTCATCTGTCGGCTCCCTGTGTAACACAAGTGTTCTGTACTACAAGACAACGTGCTGCTACACATATCATATTACATAATGCGCGAATAATATTAGACGTTATGTTATGTATTTTAGGCATTCGGATTTTCTACCGGGGAAGCGGTGTCTTAGGACGGAGCATCTAAGATACTGTATTAGAGGTTCGTCGGTGCCATAGCTGTTTTGTATCATATTAGTAACGTCCTCTCTTGGGACATGCCTACAGACACAACATGTTTGCTACAGACAGGGCGACGCGTTACCATGTGATAAAAGCTACTCTGCCCCTTAATAACAAATGGTTGATGCTCTTTCAAATGGTGAAACTGCTATAATATTTAAATATCGTGCACGTCATTAAAAGACCTTTAAAATAGCCATTTTACGGAGATGCCCGGTTTGGATGTGTTGTTCTAGCGTGATGTCAGTCGAGGTTTTGGCTTAATCTCGTGCAGCGCTGTCGCGTGATATGTAAATAAAGCTGAGAACGCTGGCGATCCCGACAAATGTCGGCAATATTTTCCACGACTGACATCGCGTTTCTGCCCCGGGTGCATTTCCAAAAAACAGAGTTTTACAAATATGCACCGCGACAGCTCTAGATTAATGGCAATTTTGTTAAATGTTCCATAAAACTTGTGAATTCGGGATTGTCGTTGTATAGCAAAATACATATATATGTACATGCATATTTATTGCGTTATTAGAATTGTTTTTCTGGGGGGGGCGGCTAAATATGGCCTTTAAGCAAACTGTTTTGCTAAGGTGGAGGAAATATAGAAGACAACATACCTCTGGTGGAATAGGATAATGAAAGTGTAGACGGATGAGAAACCGGAGATGATCGCCGTAAACAAGTACAAGGCGAGGAAGACGTACAATTCGACGACGATGAAACGTGACTAAGAACAAATGTAATGACGAAATAACAGTTAACACGTTTTTGGAGCTTTGTCTAGTTACAGGTTACATGCGTGTTATTGTAATAGAGCTGTGTGTGTGTGTGTGTGTGTGTGTGTGTGTGTGTGTGTGTGTGCGTGCGTGTGTGCGTGCGCGCGCGTGTGTTGTGTGCATGTATGTATGTATGTGTGTGTATGTGTGCGTGTGAACACTCCTCTTGGTGCAATATCATTCCCTAAATGCAATATCATTCCCTAAATGTGTGTGTCTGTGTGATCCTGCGTTTGTAGTACAACAGTAATGTACACTTACCTGCTCATAGCCTGCCATACGGACTCTACTAACTAGCACTGCAGCCTTGACGAGGGCGAAGAAAAAAACAATGGCGCCTATACAAGCTACACTTGACATGCACATGAAGTAGACCACCTGAAGAAAAAACGGGTGCTTTGTAAATCGACATTGCAGCATACAACAAACACCTGCATAATAACTAGTATGCACGCGTGCAATTCGCTCTATCCAAATGGTGTACATGTTTGTTTGGGTAATCTATAGTAGCGATCATCTTCTTAAATTCGCGCCTGTGATTTCACGATTTTAACAATATTTAACATTTCGAAGAAATTATGATTGATGTAATCTCGTAGTCTACACGGTGTCTTGGCAATGACAGCTTTGTATTTTATCGTGAATGGAAGCTTATGGACCTGACATTATACGCAATACATTCACACAAACACACGCAAGAAAACACGCGCACACAATCACAAACAAACGAATAGTGACATTCAGTGATACATTTATGTCACACAGTGTCACACACACACGCACGCACATACTTACATACGCACACACAATACATACACGCGCACATATACATACATGCGCATACACACATACACAGCGATGATTTGATCAACTTGTCACTTACTATTATGTTTGCCCTCGTCTAAAGGGCACTATTTTTATTTCCACGACGCACTAGTTAACAGCGACGTCACTAACGTCCCGCGGTATGTTGTATGCTGCTGTATTTGTTTTACTTTGACATGTAAGCACTCCTGAATATACTTCGTAGAGATATGTGGTGTTAAAATTGGTTGATTGCTTGCTTGCTTGCTTGCTTGATTGATTGATTGATTGATTGATTGACGAACATTACATCGATATTATCAAACATTCTCAATTACCAGGGGGCGCTGTAGCTGACAATACAAGTTTTAGCGAATGTCACGGTGCACTTCTCGAAGTTTCCATTACGCGTTACGTTGTAAACAAATAAAGCAGCAATAACTCCTGAAATATGTGTCAAAAAATGGGGACTACGGTCCGGTCCTGTATATATATATATATATATATATATATATATATATATATATAAATATATATATATATATATATATATATATATATATATATATATATATATATATATACATATATATATATATATATATATATATATATATATATATATATATATATATATATATATATATATATATATATATATATATACAGGACCGGACCGTAGTCCCCATTTTTTGACACATATTTCAGGAGTTATTGCTGCTTTATTTGCTTTTATTTATTTATATATATATATATATATATATATATACATATATATATATATATATATATATATATATATATATATATATATATATATATATATATATATATATATATATATACTGTATAAACAAATAAATCTACTCACGGGTTTTACAGTCTTGAGTTTGACAACGGCGAAGCCCATTATACCGGTGAGGATTAGCTGTAAACGAAAAATATAACTCGTTAACACCTTAGCTCTCATATAACACGCAACGTTCTAAGGGGCATTGCAAATAAATATAACTTGTTAACACCCAGCTCTCATTTACAACGTTCTAAAGGGATTTGTAAATGTAAACAATTATAATCATCAAAAAAATTGCTAAAATAATTACACAGGGTACACACAGACAGCGTCCCAGTCCTTTCTGTTGAAAAGAACGGTTAGAAAATTATTAGTATTATAACACATCGGTGAATGGCATATGGCTTAGTCTATCAAAAATTAACCACACCTTAATAGACACCGCTGAAAGTGTGTATACTTACACGCCCTATTATAAATCTGGATGTTTCAGGTTACGCTACGTTTTTCTTTTATAAAAATAACAGTGAGAATTTACGTTATTTCTTGAGCTTCTCTAGAAATAACCTAATTAAGCCAACAGGATGTGGCAATGCTACTCACGTAGAAGCCGGCGCCCAAATGACATAGGCTGCCGAGGCCTAGTCTCGCTTAACCGACTGTCGGTCGGCTGCGGAACTACGCCGAGAAGACAGTCTGGTTACATTAACGGCTTTTGTTTGGGTAGCAGCCGTGATCTATAAAATGCTGCCACCTCACGGACACTGCCGTAATATATATTTTTATAAACAACTGCAAAATTGTATTTCTTTTTATTTTGTGTTAATATAAGTTTAATTTTGAATAGTTTTTATAATACAGCATTATTTGATCAAAAGGTTTCCTTATTTAATGTGTATGCTATCCGTGTCGGGCTAGACAATGCTGCCACCTCACGGATACTGGTTAATCCTGCCGTAATTCTTATTTTATAAACTACGGTAAATTTGAATTTTTGCTTACTTTTGTGTTAATATAAGTTCAATGGTGAATACTTTTCATATGATATTATTATCTTGTAAAACTATATCGTTATTTAAATTTTTATTTCATAGTTGGCCTGAGAGCCAATCAGCGTCTCTACCCTAATCTGGGGTAAGGCTGCCCGGATGTAGAAACTTAAGCCCATATATAGCCTCGGTTACCCAGACTCCGTGAGGTGGCAGCACTTTTAAGCCCCCTCAACTACGCCTGGGACAGTATATATGCTTAAGTTTCTACATCCGGGCAGCCTTACCCCAGAATAGGGTAGAGACGCTGATTGGCTCTCAGGCCAACTATGAAATAAAAATTTAAATAACGATATAGTTTTACAAGATAATAATATCATTTGAAAAGTATTCACCATTGAACTTATATTAACACAACAGTAAGTAAAAATTCAAATTTACCGTTGTTTATAAAATAAGAATTACGGCAGGATTAACCAGTATCCGTGAGGTGGCAGCATTGTCTAGCCCGACACGGATAGCATACAAATTAAATAAGGAAACCTTTTGATCAAATAATGCTGTATTATAAAAACTATTAAAAATTAAACTTATATTAACCCAAAATAAATAGAAATACAAATTTGCAGTTGTTTATAAAAAAAAATATTACGGCAGTGTCCGTGAGGTGGCAGCATTTTATAGATCACGCGGATACCAAACAAAAGCCGGCAAATGTCACCAGACTGTCTTCTCGGCGTAGTTCCGCAGCCGACCGACAGTCGGTTAAGCGAGACTAGCCCATATACTGTCCCAGGCGGAGTTGAGGGGGCTTAAAAGTGCTGCCACCTCACGGAGTCTGGGTAACCGAGGCTAGCCGAGGCCTGGAGCAACTGTAACGATGAAGTGGGCGATGATCAGGGAAGACATAACAATTCCCACAGCGATATGTGTAAAGGCAAGAACCCCCGTTACAGTGGTCCGGGTTTTTGTCCAGCCTGGTACCGGGGCATCCGAGGCTTCCTCCGTGTACATGTTGTTGGGGTCTTCCTCAGGGTACATGTTGTTGATATTCGCAGCGAGGCTGATACTGGTTTGTAGAGACGAGGGACACGGTTATATATAAGAGCCGGGCCGACATGTTATTAATAGCACATCCGGGTAGGCGGTAGGCCTACGCACATAAGCTACGCATCCGGGTTTATGCTTGTTTTCGAGTGAGTGTAGCTCCGGCTTGAATGTTTTTGTAAGTGTATTTACTAGCCAATGACTGTCGCGCTCGAAAGGGTCGAGTCTCGTGAATATAGTAGGATGTGTCACGACAAGACAATGAATGACAGCCACTGCATATGATTGCACACCCATCCCAAGCAGTCGGACAAACAACCTCGTTATACTTGCTGTATAATAATTTATTTTATTCTCACAAGTGTACAAACATTCTTCACAATAACAAAATTAACACATGGCAAATGGTCTCATAAATTGAGGCACTGCAGGAGTATGCATGAAATCCAACTGGTCGGCCACGCACATTCTAAGACAAGACCATGGTATTACTCTTAATATATTACCTTTAAACCGGATTCAATAGTATCGGTTTTGGTAAGTATTCTGATATGATATGTGAAATTTACGAGTACCTTTTAACCGTAGTAACCACGTGACACAATAATCGTGAACATGTTTGCAAACATAGAAAATAAGTTTGCAATTAATTTGTATCGTATTCAAATGTATAGGTTTTTGCCATATATATGTCATATATGGCACGACCTCTTTCAGTTTCAGGATAAACATAATAATAATCATACTAGTACTCACATGAAACATAGCTCGTTGTGCAAGAAACCAAAATAATTGATTTGCTGTGTCTTTATAAGTATTATATATAACGAGGATATATATATATATATATATATATATATATATATATATATATATATATATATATATATGTGTGTGTGTGTATATATATATATGTGTGTGTATATATATATATATATATATATATATATATATATATGTGTGTGTGTGTATATATATATATATATATATATATATATATATATATATATATATATATATATATATATATATATATATATATATATATATATATAGAGGGTATTTAGCGTGGCTTAATTATTAACGGGACATCCTAAGTGAATAAAGTTCTCTTCTATAGTTACAAGAAGTTAATAATTAATAGTCAAGAAAAAAAAATTCTTAGTTTTTAGGAAAAATCAAATGTACCACTGTGAAACCTTAGCGAAGGTTTAGTTGACAATCCTCGTAGGTTCTCGGCTTCAGCTGCTTGGTGCATGATACGTATTATGTAGGAGACGTGTCTCATTCATGGCATACGACTAACAGTGACATAGATATAGATCTTAGCCTGTGCGTGCATCCGTAAGCGTTGAGTGATTGCTTGTGTGTGTGTGTGTGTGTGTGTGTGTGTGTGTGTGTGTGTGTGTGTGTGTGTGTGCGTGCGTGCGTGCGTGCGCGCGCGCGTGTGTGTGATCGAGTGAGTGAGTGAGTGAGTGAGTGAGTGAGTGAGTGAGGGAGTGAGGGAGTGGGGGAGTGAGGGAGTGAGTGAGTGTGTTATTCAGTGATGCCATACATTTTAAAGACGTTAAATAAAACAAAACATCAGCCAGCTGAATGTTTTCATTTCCGGATATGACGTGTTGTAGATCAGTTCGTGACGCTTCCATTTCCAACTCTTAGTATTTCGGCGGAAGTTCTAGATGATATAAAAAAACATACTTCAGCATCTTAATAGACAACTAAGACAAGGCCTACGGACGACATTGGGCTGACACTATTAAACCATAGCCAACAAAATATAGTTGCAGTGTGTCAGATGGACATATATATATAAACATATAACAGTACTGATGTATAGTAGTAGTAGTAGTAGTAGTAGTAGCAGTAGCAGTAGCAGTAGCAGTAGCAGTAGCAGTAGCAGTAGCAGCAGCAGCAGCAGCAGCAGCAGCAGTAATAGTAATAGTAGTAGGAGTATTATTTTTATTATTATTATTATTATTATTAGTAGTAGTAGTAGTAGTAGTAGTAGTAGTAGTAGTAGTAGTAGTAGTAGTAGAAGTAGTAGTAGTAGTAGTAGTAGTAGTAGTAGTAGTAGTAGTAGTAGTAGTAGACTACTACCAGTAGCAGTAAGAGTAGTAGTAGTACTTAGTAGGCATAGTAGTAGTAACGATAATAATTCGTTTCTTTTTGGATTCATAGAGATTGGACCGAATACATAAAAAACATGACAAGGAATATTTTGTCAAAAGCTACTAGACAATAATAACTACTTCAAAACACAAAACTAGTGTTCAATAGAAAATAATGTATAACATTGATGTGCTTCGCTGGTTAAAAAACAAAACAATTCCAAAGTTACTAGTAAATTAACGGGAAATACACATGCGTACTATTACCATCGTAATGATAATAATTTATTTTATGTGCTTCGTTGGTTAAAAACAGTTCCAAAGATACCAGGAAATAAACGAGAAATACACGTGCGCACTATTACCTTCGTATGACACAGGGTTCTCAGCATAAGCTGCTGGGGCGCCTTGCCAACCGTAAAGTGCCGACGGTGGCGATGCCATGTCCGCTGGGGCGCCTTGCCAAACGTAAGGTGCCGACGGTGGCGATGCCATGTCCGCTGGGGCGCCTTGCCAACCGTAAGGTGCCGACGGTGGCATGCCTTGGACAGGCTGCGGCGACATATGTGCAGGATTCACCATCGGCATCGCCACCAGGACTTGGCCCGTTTGTGCCTGATGCCCGACGGGTATCTGAAACCAAACGACTACTTTTGAGATGAGCATGTCCAACTTAATGATTTTCGATGTCTTTCGTTTACAAAGTCCTAGCAGCGGACAGTGTTTCGTAATGGTGCTTCTCTCCATCCGCGATTTGTTGTTCTTCTGTCGTCATTGGTGAGGTTGGCCATGGTTACCGTCGTCTTTTTTTTCGTCTTTTCTTTCAACAGTCTCTAAATCCATCCATCTTTTCCTGCTGTTCTCCATTCTCCTTTCCAGATCTCTCTTAACACAGTCCTCCCATCGCATTCTCGGTCTTCCTCGCCTCCTTTTTCTCTTCGCTTTCTAAGTATCTGATGTCTTTGTCATTATTTCATAACCCATTCTTTCCACATGACCGCCATGTTTCAACCTATTCATCACCAATTCCTTCTTAAAACTTTCCTTCACTCCAACCTCCACTCATAGTTCGTTCAACAATTCAACTCTTATCCACTTTCTTCACTCCCGCGATTCTAATTATCCAGTTGTTTTCGGCAACCGGCAACTTCTCCTGTTGCGTCTCTGTTAGAACCATCGTCTCTGAGTTATACAGCTATGCCCGGGTAACATACTTTCCTTTAAGTTTACGAGATATCCACCATCTCCCTTCACCCATTCGACTTTTTCCCAAGCGTTTGCTTCTGCTGTAATTCTTCTGCGTATGTCGGTGTCCAAATTATCATCTTCACATATCGCTCCACCAAGGTATACAAAACTGTCTCCTTGCTTAAGCTTCTTCCCATCCAGGTGTATGTATTTCGTAGCAATCTTTGTGCGTACCACCACAGCGACAAGCAGCTATGGACCCAGGCGCTCGCCTGTCTCAGGCCAACATTTACTTCGACCCCTGCAGACACTCAACTCCCGCGGTGAAGTGACACATATATAAAGTGACCGTTTGTGCGTTATGCTGCATCTCCAGTAGATATTCTGGATATGAAAATAGTGGTAAATGAAGGATAAAACACAAATAAATTTCCAGTATAACTTTAGAATCTTAGAACTGTGTCCACTTACCGATAATACCGTAACGAAATGTTGTTGCTTTTTGTCACGTAAGTTACGAGGTATCCATTAAGCACCACTAACTTAAATTATGGTCCCTAACCCGTTAGTAATGATGCTGGTGAAATGTGTCGACTAACTATGAACATATAGTTATTATTTGAAAACAAACCACGTAGGGGAATCCGGGGCATAGTGACACATGGGCATAGTGAGACAGTGACAACATAGCAATATAAATGTCACTATCCATAATTATGTTATTGCTATCATGAGAAAGTTACGTGACGATGCGTTGTTGGCTGTGGGTGCCATTTGCGTTAATCGGGTATGTGCGATGTTGTGAGGATATGTCTGTTTTTGTTGTATTTAAATTAGTAATCTTCGTAAATAAATATTCTGTTAAAATACTTTATACTTGTAGAATCCTTATGTAAGCCAAGGGTTTATATCTAAGATCTAGGCATGTCTTACGCATGATGCTATTTTCATAGCAATATGGCTATTGTTTTGGTCCACTTTGCCCAGGGTTCCCCTAGGTAATTTTATTAGAACGGATTTAGCATCTATGTATTGATGGAAACGCTAACTTTAAACTGCAATTTCAAATTCAGTAAATTATCCACACTACTGTAAACAGGTGAAAGAGGCAGAAACGCGCAAAAGCAAATCAATCGTATTTCAGAATTTCAGTTTGTGGACCTTCCTACGCGCATCTCACTTGAATCGCCAGCTACTATTCGCCGCTGCTGGCCCGACGGTAACCACCGATGTCAGACATTTTCTTGAATTGCTCTATGAAACTGGATAATTGGTTCATGGAATCACGTGACGGGGGAAAGTAAGCGCGTGTCAATGGCTCGTATACATACCGCCTTTTCTTTTGTTCTTATGAATAAATTAACCAAACGAACCACAAAAGATCGTACATACAAGCACTGTCCATTTCGGACCGCTGATCCGTCAGATTAAGATGGTGGAAAGGTAGTTTGCGATCGGCGACCTACCCCTGTAGTCGGTAGTTGTCTACAGCACACGGTGCGGCAACAGATGCTGGCCGACCAAATGGAAGCGACCGACTCAATCAGGAACAAAACCGACATGGTGTAAATCAATCCCTTAGGACAGACAAACATAGATTCATTGTCACAGTTTACTAAAACACTAACAACAAATAAGAATATTCAATGACAGGTCTGTCTGTTGGCGACAACTACTTGTTTGAGGCCATGTTGAGTGTGTGTGTGTGTGTGTGTGTGTGTGTGTGTGTGTGTGTGTGTGTGTGTGTGTGTGTGTGTGTGTGTGTGTGTGTGTGTGTGTGTGTGTGTGTGTGTGTGTGTGTGTGTGTGTGTGTGTGTGTGTGTGTGTGTGTGTGTGTGTGTGTGTGTGTGTGTGTGTGTGTGTGTGTGTGTGTGTGTGTGTGTGTGTGTGTGTGTGTGTGTGTGTGTGTGTGTGTGTGTGTGTGTGTGTGTGTGTGTGTGTGTGTGTGTGTGTGTGTGTGTGTGTGTGTGTGTGTGTGTGTGTGTGTGTGTGTGTGTGTGTGTGTGTGTGTGTGTGTGTGTGTGTGTGTGTGTGTGTGTGTGTGTGTGTGTGTGTGTGTGTGTGTGTGTGTGTGTGTGTGTGTGTGTGTGTGTGTGTGTGTGTGTGTGTGTGTGTGTGTGTGTGTGTGTGTGTGTGTGTGTGTGTGTGTGTGTGTGTGTGTGTGTGTGTGTGTGTGTGTGTGTGTGTGTGTGTGTGTGTGTGTGTGTGTGTGTGTGTGTGTGTGTGTGTGTGACCGACAGACCGCATATCTTATGTCTTTTATGTATGTAATATATCTGTGTATGTGTTGTTTGTGGGAATGTGTGTGTGTGTGTGTGTGTGTGTGTGTGAGCGCGCGCGCGCGCGCGCAATTGATGTGCGTGCGTGTAATTAATTTATAGGGAATAATTCCATGAACGGAAGATCAATCAAATCGGGGTAAGGTTCGTATTTATTTATGTAGTTCCGAACCTTTATTTGTTAGAGTAAATCATCTTTTAGAAAATCCTTTCGGTCGGATTAACTCAGAAACCTACAGAGTGTCATCAACTTACCTTGAGGTGAGTGGGTGTTGAGTCCGAAACAGTTACCAAACAGTCGGGAACAGCGCAGAGAGCAGCAATGATTGACAGTACCATGAAGCTGGTAATCTGCAAACGTCACCACGTGGACTTCCATTAATTCTCATACACGTTATACTGTGTAAAACAATGTTGGGTAATCGATACTTCATATTCACGGTGATTATTGAGAATGACCGTCAACAGTCTCGCTTAACCGACTATCGGTCGGCTGCGTAACTACGCCGAGAAGACAAGAGGGGCTTAAAAGTGCTGCCACCTCACGAACCCTGGGTAACCGAGGCTAGACCGACAATTGTTGGGTGTTCGAACGAGTATATCCGTTCGAACGGTGCAGACACACAATAAAGAAGACGACACAACAGACAAGTTCATACAGTTACAGCTGCAATGCAGTTTCAGCTATACTTTTGAACGCCATGCATTATGTTTCATTAATTAAGTGTAAACATTGTAGAAAGTTCAGCTTACGAATCGGTCAACACTGACATGCCAAAAATGATCTTCCACACATCAACAATCTGTTTCGCTTTCATCAGGCCACACTTTGGTTTACATTGTAAGTCATAACGCAAGTATCGGTGTTCAAAGAGGCGTTCCTAACACTAGTCACAAACTTCTATGAAACAACACAAGATGAAAGATACACGACACCAGCAAATGACGACATCAGAACTAGAAAGAATGTTTGAAAATAGAGATGTGGGTGACAACGGTTACAGGCAGCCGAGTAGTGTATATATATAGAGAGAGAGTGTGTGTTTGTAGAGAGTGTATGTAGAGATTGAGTGTAGAGAGTGTCCATAGAGAGGTGGGCGCATGTGGAGATGCACACATTCCACACACATTCCACACACATTCCACACACATTCCACACACACACACACACACACACACACACACACACACACACACACACACACACACACACACACACACAAACAAACAAACAAACACGCACGCACGCACGCACGCACACGCACGCACGCACGCACGCGCGTGCACACACACACAATATACTACACACTCAAACAAATAGCACGCATTCCAAATCACTTACACACATGTGTGAGTGTGCGATGATGGGTGTAGAGGATGTGTGCGTATGTGCGTGCATGCATGTGTATCGATTGGTGTGATTGTGGAGTGTGTCTTCGTTGTGCGGGTGTGCATGTGCACGTGTGTGTGCGCGCATGTGTATGGACAGGTATGGTGGATGAGTGTACGTGGATGTGTGTGTGTGTGTGTGTGTGTGTGTGTGTGTGTGTGTGTGTGCGTGCGTGCGTGCGTGCGCGCGTGTGTGTTTGTGTGTGTATGTATGTATGTATGTGTGTGTGCGTGAGTGTGTGCGTGCGTGCGTGCATGCGTGCGTGCGTGCGTGCGTGCGTGTGTGTGTGTGTGTGTGTGTGTGAGGTGCCAAGTGACATACTCACCTGGCATGACTGTTTAACTCTGCCCGCGGCGATGCCACACGACCCAGCCGCTATGTACTGGAGAATAACAAAGAATATTACCTGATAAGTGCAAACAATTAATTAATTAATATTTGTAATGGTTTAGCGTTAGGGTTGTCTGTTTGATACGACTGAAGTACGCCGCACCGTGTGACACGCAGTGGACCGGAACGAAGCGCCACTGCGGTGTAGATACGCGAGTCTATCAATAGACGAACGCGGTCATTGCTACAGACCAACTGGTTAACGAAATCAGCCACTTTTCATAAACACAGTAGCTCTGATATTACACGAGATAAAAGACCAGATAATAGTTAATATGCTGGCATGATTATCAACGGTGTGGTCGTAGCATTTACTAGGTCGACCGACCGACCGACCGACCGACCGACCGACCGACCGACCGACCGACCGACCGACCGACCGACCGACCGACCGACCGACCGACCGACCGACCGACCGACCGACCGACCGACCGACCGACCGACCGACCGACCGACCGACCGACCGACCGACCGACCGACCGACCGACCGACCGACCGACCGACCGACCGACCGACCGACCGACCGACCGACCGACCGACCGACCGACCGACCGACCGACCGACCGACCGACCGACCGACCGACCGACCGACCGACCGACCGACCGACCGACCGACCGACCGACCGACCGACCGACCGACCGACCGACCGACCGACCGACCGACCGACCGACCGACCGACCGACCGACCGACCGACCGACCGATCTTTATATATGTAATATATCTGTGTATGTATTGTTTGTGGGAGTGTGTGTGTGTGTGTGTGAGTGAGAGAGAGAGAGAGAGAGAGAGAGAGAGAGAGAGAGAGAGAGAGAGAGAGAGAGAGAGAGAGAGAGAGAGAGAGAGAGAGAGAGAGAGAGCACACAGTACTCACAAGAATGCCCGTGAAGAAATAGCTCACGTCCCCCGTCTCTTCGTCGTATGGTTTACTCGAGAGCAGTACTATGGTCAAGATCACCGTCAAGATCCCGACCCCAGTCTGTATCCCGCCCAGCACAAAAGACCACCTACTGGCGTAGTTCGGGCGGTACCCCGGTGGTGTAGGAGGGGGTCCAACCACCACATTTGGCGGCATCATGATCGCGGCCATGTCTACCAAACGTTTATACAAGAGCCTTGACCTACTTTAAACAGGAAAAATCGCCTCAACGCTACTGTGTTGTACCAGTGGCGCTCTGCCAAATCAACTATAACTAAACACTGATAGCGTTCACGCTTCACTGCCTCCATTCAGTGTCAGCACAACGCAAGACCAACAAAATAGGTCCAATTCGACTGGACTTTCGCCAATCATGTGAGCCCCGTATACATGCATTGGCTATGTCACATAGTAATATATGGTCTTCAACGCACACTTGTGGTGCTTTCGTTTTAACAATTCATTGACGGGAGACGACGAAGACCGTATGTTGAGAAAGACTCAGTTTTTGTGAGTGACAACAAACACGCAAACCTGATTGACACTTACGTCTAAACGTAATAAAACAGATCCATACAACTAAGCTTTTTCTTTAAATTGTTTTTATTTAGCTTTAAAACGAGAGTAAAAGTGGCTGTTTCTAGCATTGTGCCATGCACGGTTTCCGGTAATTGTAAAGCAATTTTCATCTCTAAGTGGTCGCATGGATTGATTTTCTGACGAAACCATTATACTACCATGTAAAGTCGTCAGTCCCTGTTTTGTCTTGCAAACACCCATCAAGATAGTAATAATAATAATTAGTTATCTTCTATTGCGCCTATATCCTTAGAAACCAAGCTCAGAGGCGCATCAAAACAAAAAGGATTAATCGATCTCATAGTCGGTAAACAAATCAAGTTGTCATCAGATTGATTGATGCGCCAGGGAGCTATGGTGGATAGGCCAGATTGTACAGATATGTTTTTAAATGACGACGGAATTTAGCAATATTTTCAACTGATTTCACGCTAGAAGGAAGCATATTCCATAGAGTAGGCGCACCCACAGCAAAAGCCCTGGTCCCCATATTAGTATTGACCTTTGGTACAAAGAGTAAATCAGAAGTAGATGACCGAAGTTGAATAGGTTTTCTTATAGGAGTAAGCAAAGTATGTAAATACGATGGCTGCTTAGAAGAAAGTGCCTGGTAAGTAATGGTACACATCTTAAAGATTATACGATATTGGACAGGCAGCCAATGCAGAGACTTTAGAAGCGGCTTAGAAGGAGTAAAGCGTGGAGACCTAGTCACCACCCTTGCTAAGCAATTTTGAACACGTTGTAGTTTTGTGATATCCTTAATAGCAATATTATGAAAAAGTGACTAATCTACTAGTAACTAATGCAGTTGCAATAGTCTTTGCAACAGAAACAGGCAAATATCGACGAATACGCCGCAAATCACGAATGTGGTAAAAACATGTTCGACAAATTTGAGAAATGTGTTCTCTAAAATTTAATTTATCATCAAAAATGACTCCCAAATTCCTAGTCGAAACTGCAGGCATAACATGCTGATTAAGTAAGGGTATAGGAAAAAGAGTCTTAATTTTGTCACGCTGCCGGTGTGTACCAATAATAAGAAACTCAGTTTTATCAGCATTCAGCTTCAATCTACTCTCAGTCATCCAGCAAAAAATGTCATCAATACAAGTTCTAAGCTGCTGTAAAGAACTACTTGCATCTGAAGTGGATAATGATATATAAATTTGAGTATCATCTGCATAAAGATGATGGCTCAAATGATGCCTATTAATCACTAGACTCAATGGAGTAGTATACAGTGTAAAAAGTAATGGTCCCAAAACTGACCCCTGAGGAACACCACACGAAATATTAAGTGGTGACGAAAAACAATCCCCAATCTTAACTCTCTGGTGTCTACCACTCAGATGTGATCTAAACCAGCTTAACGCTATACCAGACACACCATACCACACAGACAAACGATCCATTAGAATAGAATGATTAATCGTATCAAAAGCAGCTGACAAATCAAGTAAGGTGAGTGCAGTAACTCTACCATTGTCCATATTTAGAGTGATGTCGTTATGCACTTTTAAGAGAGCAGTCTCTGTAGAATGAAGTTTCTTATATGCAGATTGGAATGCATTTGACAAATTATTTGAAGTAATGTGAGATCCAAGGCGTTTTGCTACAACCTTTTCAAGAATTTTAGATATGAAGCTCAAATTAGAAACAGGTCTATAATTTTTCAAGTTATCTTTCGACAAAGTTGTCTTTTTAAGTAATGGATTTACATGCGCCTGTTTAAAATCATCAGGAAAAATACCTGTCTTCAGTGACACATTTACAATATTTGTTATAGTACCAAGTAAGGTGTCAATGCATGCTTTCAACAATACAGTTGGCATTGGATCTAGATCACAACATTTATTTGGAGAAGACATAATAAATTGCCTTACTTCCTCAGCAATAGCTGGAGTAAAAGAAGAAAGTAGAGTCCAAGTTATGTCTTGAGAGAGAATGCTCGTTTTCGCTATAACGTAGCTTGAATGTTTCTTGCATGGCATTTCGAGTATGTTAGCACTCCTGGTTTTTCCGGTAGACGCCCTAAGCATTGACAGCATACACCAAGTCACCAGTGAAACAGGGTCGCCAGAGTAGTCTCTCCTGGGCACCAATGTACCTGTATATAGATGGTCCGTGCTGCAATCTTCTTTAAGGTATCTCTTGACCTGCAGGATGTTCGCCGTTAGCCCATAGACGATGGACTTTGGGGGCCGGTTATTGAGCACCGCTGCACGTGACCAAGCCAAACGTGGTATCTGTGTGGCTGATGCCCAATGCTTTTGAATTGTAGTGCAGCAGGATATCGAGATTTGTTATTTTATTTTACACTAAAGATCGTTATCAGGCAACGCAGATGTAAACTGCCTAGTTTCAATTCATGTCTGTCTTACGTTGTCCCTGTCTCTGAACCACTGTAATATAATTATGACAACATAAGCATGGTACACTGTCATCTTGGTGCGCAGTATTGGGCTCTTGATGGACTGGATAATGAGTCGTGTAAGACTATCAAATGATGTTACAGCTTTACCTAATTGTGTGTTACATATCTTTATTCCAAAAGTGATGCTTTAGATATGATAGAGACTCCAAAGGAGACATTCTCTACATATTCAATCACCATTGAGGGTGATTTGGGCTTGTTGATTTACATGGCTCGTGTTAGAAGGACAACGACGGGACAGAAGGAATGCAACTGACAAGTGACACAGAGTGTAACGTTCGCAGGAAGCAATACAATTACAACGACACAAGACCTTTACACTGGTTGATAGTTTGTTTTCCGGAGATCATGATAGAGCATGTTATAGACTAGGCGGAAATAGTACTGGGTCCTGGAAGTGGGCGGCCCGTCCCTGTCTATGTGAGCGCCATTAGGGGTCATGACATAGTTACACTTCCTGTCTGGTTACCGTTGCAACATAGTCCCATATATTGTTCTATTTTGATTTTTTTCAATATTCACCTGCTGTGACATAAGTGCATTTGAGCAGTCAGATTTCCAGGTGTGACTGTGGAAGCTGTTGACAGTGAAGTGGAGCATTTTTAGCTGATTTGACAAAGCGGATGGGTACTTGGCAGTGATTTGGCTTGTTGACACCTCTGTTGTATTACTGCCTGTATTCATGTGTAAATATTGACGGGTGTCACACATAGCGGCACTTTACAAGAGAACGAAATATTGGAACTTGACTAAACTCGACCAATTTGCCACTGAGATGATGATAACAACAGCCAATAAGTTTTCTGCGTCTGGTTTTCTTATAATCCTACAAAACGCTAACATGGTGGCCAATGGGAAAGTTAACTGTGTCACGAGCCCATTAGCACAGAGGAGGCATCAACGGAACCGGCACCTAGTCGAAGTAGTTTAAGCAGGCAAAAATTTCGATAGATTATTCTCTCTTAAATATTACCAGAAGTTGGAGGGAAGGACACATGTAGAAACAAAACCGCAAGACGATGGTGATCAACGCACTACGTAGTTCCTCAGTTGTATGTGTTGTAGAATAGATGGTGGGATTCGCAGATCGCTGGAGTTAGTTCACTGGGAATGAGAATAGTGTACACGAGAGACTGGCTTCGTCTAAACGGAAATAGGCAACACTTTCCACCGAAAGCCTGTTGTGAACCGCTGACAGCGACTGTGAGAACAACCACCATCTGTGTAACATTAACAAACAATTTTATTTAAACATGCAATTTTCATAACTGATGACATACTCATAGAAATAGATAAACATGATAATGTAAAGTGTTCTTGGGTCACGACAACGAACTCAGAAAGCACCGCTGGCAAGCTTGGCATACGCCGCAGCCATCAGCGCGTTCTCCTTCTGTACCGTGACCTTCACCTTCCGAAGCAGCCTCTGGACGGCGCCATTGCTCGGTTCGATCGCAAGTGCCGCCTGCAGATCGTCGCATGCGGCGTCGTGCTCATTTCGCATAACATACGCTTGTGCACGCCGAAACAGACCTTTCACGTTGTTCGGTTCCAACGCCAGTCCTTTCGTGCAGTTTGCGACGACACCCGTCGAGTTAGCGTGCTTCAGTTGGCAAGCAGCGAGGTTCATGTAGCACTGGCAGCGCAGTTCTCTGGCGAGGATGCGCATCTCGGCCGAGAGTCCGTCGTCATCGACGATCAGGAGGAGATACTTAAGAGCGCGAGAGAACTTACGGAAGGCCCACTCCGTCGAGCCTTGGCGGTAGAGCTGAGCGCCGACTGACTTGTACCGCTGCGCTCGCTCCAATTTCTCCTGCGCTGACAATCTCCAAACGTCAGGGGCTTGCGCGACGTCCAGCAAGGACACACGCAAGACACCGTCTCTCGGGTCACGCTCGACGCCATTACCGACAACATTTTCGGTATCAAGAGAACCGCGATGGTCTCCTTGCACAACTCTGTCTGCTGTCGTTTCTGGTTGGGTAGTGTCACGGACGCCCGGGGATTCTTCTGAGGCAACTTTCGGCAATTGCGTGACAACGCATTGGGAGTCTAGGTCGGGTATCACGTTGACACCCATTTTGACGTCCTCGCCAACATTTTTAGTTTCCTCTGTTACACTGTCCCATGTCACCACGTTACAGTCTGTATAACCTTTATACTTTCCCTCATCAGACTGCGTTGACGGTTTACCGTCGCTTGTATATTCATTTTTACTGACACTCCTCTCTCGCGGTTCACTTCCCGTGTGGTCAGACTCTCGCCGATGACTCTGGTGGACAACTTTCCCTGGTTCCACAGGCTCATCTAGCGTGATCCGTATCTCACACATTTCCCCGGGCTTCATCGTTTCCAGACATCGTTCGATTGTGTTATCGAAGTCATTCTCTGCAGCGCCAATCGTTATCTGGAGTTCTCCTGTCGCACAGTGACTGTTTGCAGATGGCGAGGAGCCATCGCCAGACACTTCATGGATGACGACTTGACAAACCGACCCTTCGGTTGGGGTAGTCGACCCGCGCCCCGGTCGAAGGAGTTTTCTGCTGTTGATGACGTACCCGCATGATTTCACAGGCATTTTCTGAGAAAAAAATTCAAAATTGTTCACAGTATGGTGTCACGCATGCTTTGTAGAATGTGTGTGTGTGTGTGTGTGTGTGTGTGTGTGTGTGTGCGTGCGTGCGTGCGTGCGTGCGTGTGTGTGTGTAAGTTGAAAATAATTGTTTTGTAGTATTTAATTTTTTAGTAAATAAGCTAAGAGATGTCCATTATCAGCAATATATATACGTATATCTGTACATTAACGGTAGAGTTTTCTTTCCGTTGGTATACGCATCCATATACTCACTCACACGCATTATTAGTTAATTACGGAAAATTATAATCCAATATTCAGTCATGGAACGGGGTGTCTATTCCAGTACAAATCGAGGATAGCGTGAAGAGCACCGACTGATATCATCAGTGGGAATGTCGCCGAACTTAGTCAACATCACCCTTTCCCCCGTCATGATGCCGAGGCAGCGCGAAACCACCGGAGATGGAATGTGGTGCTGAAAATCCTGCTCACCCCCCCCCCCCCAACCCCCACACACACAGTCACACACCCACCCATAGAAGTAAGACGGGGGTGGGTTAAACGTTACGGACCTAAACGGTAGAGTGATACTTATGCTCTCTATAGTGTCCAAACTTAGGCAAATCCCTAGTGTTTGTGTCATCCGAAACTGCGCCATAGACACTTAGACTTAGTCAATAATTATGTTCGATTATAAAGATGCATACATCACAACAATCTTGACTCCAGACCGAGTGAGTCACACTCACAGCACACGCACTCGCAGCGTCAACACTCGGCAGGTTGAGGTGCACCCTACTCGCGCGTTTGAATGAACTTACAAATACACTGGTCGTACAACAAGTACATGACGTTACACATACTGAAGATTGTGTTGATATCAATATAAACAACACTAGTTCTTTCCTACGACGCCTGCGAATGAGTGAAACACTTGTAACGGTCACAGTCGTAGTTTCTAGCGCGTTGTGACATGAACCGGAAGTAGATTTGCTTTTGATGCGTTGGCATAGGGCGATAAAAGGGAAGAACGAGAATACTTCTGTTCGAGGTAATTTTCATTTTCTAATATTTTGACCTAGTAACGGTAGCTTGTTTAACGAAACATACTCATCTGTTCTGACGAAAGCGTTAAGATGAAGTCGGTGGTTGAAACGTTATCTTTAGTTGTGTACGTTACTCGTTGAACGGAATGAATGACAGACAGACACTGTCACTGACAGTAACTGTCAAACTCGGCCATGCAGTCACAGTATCACAGTGTGTATGTAGGTTTCGATGAAGCAGTAATTATTACACCGTTACCTCCTACACATTACAACTGGATTAGCGACACTATCACGTATACAGGCTTTTACAGCTCGTTCAGTCAGTTGTAATTTCGGTCCGTAATTTCAATGTGTCATGTGACCGTGTTTACCAAGTCATTCATTCATTTAGTAAAATTGGCCGGTCTACTATAGTATTATTATCCTTCATAGTACCTTCCATTCTATCTTGTAGTTGTAGACTATGTATTCTAATTTGGGACTTATTGCAACATTTCGTCTCTTTGACAGTTACCAATGACCTAGTCCTAGACTCCCCCAAAGTGTCACTGACTAATATTTATTTTTAAATCAGATACTCACGGAGAAAGATTCTAATTAGCCACTTTCCCAATTCAATCAAGAACGGTAATATAGACATCATGATGCAGAAGTCAATATGCAATTACTAACTGGCCTAGCTCCGTGGGTGCCAGATGTAAAGTTACCTACTAACCTAGACGGTATATGGTATCTGTCGTGGGAATCTTCTTTCCAGGTTTGTCTCACTCACGCACAATTCTTTCCTACCAGCTACTTTTGCTAGTGCCTAGCCATGCTATTGGTCAGCTTCAGGTTAACGTACCTCTGTAATACTTAATTAGGAACTGGTATATCTTACGTATATGGCTACCTATACACTCGTGCTCCCACTCATCCAAGAACTGTGCCCAGTCTATAGTCCTAATGAACAACTTGATATATCTAGGTTTGGGACACAAAGCTGCGCTTTTAGCTAGACTACTGCAGTACCATTATATACTTGTTTATTACAAGTTCATATATACATATACATATATATATATATGTATATGTATATGTATATGTATATGTATATGTATATGTATATGTATATGTATATGTATATGTATATGTATATGTATATGTATATGTATATATATATATATATATATATATATATATATAATAATAACAATAAAAATATTTCATTGTTACGGAACCATCATTCCTTACAATTTGTCAACATTTTTGTGGTGGAGTGAAATTGAAACATTTATAAATGATGAAGTTACCATTTACATAACATTATCAGAAAAGACAATTATGCTGAAATACTGCTTTACTGCTTTAATTTTAATAAAGTTGCAGAGTGTGATAACCTGAGCATTGGTTCCTCATCTATCTATGTGTATATATGAATATATGACATTGGTACTGCATATACGTGTAGTTGAAATCCTTGCCTAGTCTAGAAGTAGTATTTATTAATGTTTTACTGTACACCTGTACTAGCCATATTAACGATTGTTTTTTGTTTTCAGGTGTAACAATCAAATGTATTTGAGAAGACATGTTTGCCAAGTTGAAACAGAAGCTGAATGTGGAGGTGGCAAATCCAACGGATGTAGTTGGGGAAAAAACAGTGAAGGTTCACGGCCCTGGCCTCGCCAGTCCAGTCAGCGTGGACTCCCAAAGTAGGTCTTCAGCGGATTATCTCTGCTTCGTTAAAACATCTGAATTGACTGTCCAGATGTCTTATTGAAGTAGCCACAACTTTGAATTCATCAGTTTAGTGTTTACGGAAATAATAAAAGTTGCCTTTGAAATCCTTGAATAATTCGAGCTTGGATAAACACTCGATCGGTTGATCACTTGATCACTTGATCACTTGATCACTTGATCACTTCTGTACCTAGTTCTATCTATACATGTACACAATGATAACATAGGAAGTAGACAATAACAATTACTAGTCTATCTTCACTGTATAAGTTGTAGACTGGAAGTAACACCAAATTATTATAATTATTATATACTAAAATGTTTTCATTATATTACCAGCTGAGTTACCTAGTGATGTTTTGGGGAAAAGAACCGACCAATTACCTGTTCTAATACATTTGAAACTCATATTACATTATGTTGCAAGTTACATTGTTTCATTATACCCCAGAAATAGATGGCATGCTCAAGTACAAAATGCAACAAAATGCTAACGTGTGTCATATAGAATTGTTGCAGAATTAAGCATTTACAATTTTGAAGTGTTAATAACATCAAAACAAATGAGAATTGCTCATATATCCAGCGACAGTTGCAGATGACATAATTATCTTTACAATGATATATCAAAAATATGAAATTCCACGGCTGGAACTCCATGTTCAGCATTTTGAACTATTTACCCCCTAAGTTCTCCAACTTCCTGGACAAATTTTGAAAAAGTCTAAAATATAAACCATCGCTAATACATCCGAGCTGGGGCTCTTCAGCATAGAGTGCCATCACATGGATGGGATCAAAACTTAAACCAGATAACATGCTAAATGACGAGATGTCTGAGATTGAGCTAGATATGTGCGCGTGCCGCTGTGTTTGGTCCCATCGGGGGGGGGGGGGGGGAGTTGAGTGCCCCACCTCCTATCTAATAGCTTGGGGGCATAGCTTTATGCAGAGACCCGTCCACCCGTCATTTGGACGGGTAAAAACGAATATGGACGGGTAGAAATATGGGTGGACAGGTAGTGGACGGGTAGAAAATGAAGGAGCAAAAAAAGGTCTTCCAAAACCATAGATATTGTTAGTTATGTCTTGAAAGTGAGCGTAAATGGTGTCGCATGTGTGTTTGTAGTCCTTTTCAGGTTAAAAAATGCATTTAAAGTTTGTGAACTGGCTTAACAATTAACATTCACATGTCCACCAAAACATGTGTGACTGGCAATAATTTGATCCTGCATAAAGCCCTGCTCAGGGGTGACCCAGTTCCTATCTAACAAGATTTAACAAGATTGCCACCTAGAGAATCAACTCTAGATGGCAGGTGGACAAGGAAGCCCTTTGGCTTATCGAGAGTCCAACCTATCTATCTAAATGTACCCAGCCCTTCTTAGGTACATGTCAATTTTATTTTTAAACATATTAACACTACTAGCACCTACATAATCAGCCGATAATCTGTTCCATTCATTTACTGTTCTTTGTGAAAATGAAAATTTTCTAATATCTAGTCTACACTGCTTCTTTGCTAATGTAATTCCATGTCCTCTAGTCCTTCTCTCTTCCTTAATTAACAGAGAAAAAAATATTTCTGTCAATATTTTCATACCCATTCAATATTTTAAAAACTTCTATCTGATCTCCTCTCAATCTCCTGGTTTCTAGTGTTGTTAATCCACATTCTTTTAGACGCATTTCATAACTAATATTCCTGAGTTCTTGTATCATTTTGGTTGCTCTTCTTTGTACTCTTTCTAGTATATCAATATCCTTCTTGCGATATGGCCTCCATGCCTGTATGCAAATATTCTAAATGAGGCCTAACTATTGTTTTGTACAACGGTATTATTAGTTCTTTTTCCTTGTACACTATATTTCGCCTAATTAATCCAAGAATTTGGTTTCCCTTTGCTGCTGCAATTGCACACTGTTCCGATACCTTCATATCAGCACTAATAGTTAACCCTAAGTCCTTTTCCTTTACGGTAGTATTTAGTACAGTATCACCCATTGTATATTGTGCATCTTCATTTCCATGTCCTGTGTGGAGGCACTTACACTTCCCATAATTAAACATCTAATAGCACTGTTTACATCTGATGGAGATGTGGGTCCGCATACAGAGAAAGAATGAAGTGATTTATAATAAAGATGATTACTATCACATGTGCATGTAGTGTTGTATTGTGTTCAGGTCCACAGTTCCCGGGCACAAGCAAGGAGACGTCTCCAGTGAGAGACACGACAGACTCCACAGTCACCTCATCTCCTGCCTCAAGTCAGGAAAATGGGGTGGGTTTGGCTTTATTAGGATGCAGTGCTTCACGTTTGAAAAACCCAGCCGAGCGATGAATCACTCGCCTAAATGCAAAATAATTTGAGGGAGTGATTTTTACTTCTTTTTTATCCACCAGGTGACATTCTATGTTATCCGTATGGCAGCGCCACTGTGTAACCGTGACATGCGGCTGGTTTTGTAAAGCTTTCTTGTCGGTTATGCAGTTACTTACTTAGCGCCTCGTAAAATCTGGATTGCGTATGTACATCTAAACACATAATTTACTATGTCAGTAATCTTATTAGCGTTATGAACGTTCTTAGTCGCTTTATGAGACCAGCCCCTGGCGTGTTGTGACGGGAGCGATTATCGTAATTAGCGCCTTAAAAATGAAGCACTGAGGATGGGTCATTGTTTGTTTCTTATTTCCTCTCTCTCACATGAATAAAATAATTTACAATATTCCCCCATTCATGGATATTGATTTCATGTTGTGTACCCTGAAAACAAATTTTAACAGGGAAGAAACATATTTGTGGATTACAATGTTAGATATTCTGACCACAGATGTAGATTGGCCAGCACTGAGAGTATCTACTATGTAGACAGAACACAGGACGGGTAATGGGTCAGTCCAATTACATAAAACCTGACCAGTATACTGATGGCGAGTTGGTTGGCCTTGTAGAACAGAACCGAGGCCACAAGTAAGGAAGAAGTCTTATCAATGCTGATGAAGAGAACAGACCAAGTAAAGAAGCTAGAAACCAGGGTCTCTGGTGAGTGACACGTGCTCTTAATGTTCACATCTGTGTTGAGCGAGCACCCAACTAAAGTACATGAATAACAAGTATAAGCACACTGTACTGTGATAAGTAGGAGTACACATATGAGAGCCAACACGTTAACTAAAATTGTACTTAAATAATGAATAGAAACACTTTTGAATGTACTGGCAGGAATACTTTTGAAAGTACTTGTATGAGTACTTTTGAAAACGCACGTGCACATGTATTAAATATATATGACCTATACAGCTATTTTTGGCTTCTGCAACATAGGTCTGTGCTTAATACCCAGTTCACTGGTGCAAGAGATATTTAAGTATGGATCAGTAAATTAAAATAGATTTGGGTTTAAGTAAACTGATGCAGAAAAAAGAAAAAAAAATATTAATTCAGGAAAGATCTGTAATACACTGTATAAATATTATAAAACAGTGTACAAAATTGTATTTTTTATTTCTTTGATAACTGCATTTTGGTGTATTCTAGCATTAATATTTTGTATGTATTTTCAGAACTGGCTGCCATCATCCGTGAACGGAATAAACTTGTGGAGAAGCTAGAAAAGGAACAACATGGTGTGTATAATAGTTAAGCAAACTACTTATTCAAATGTTAGAGTATTTTTGCTGTTGACCATAGAATATAGAAATAATATGTTCGAGTTAAAACATTAAACTGAATGGAGAAGTGAGAAAAAGTTATTTTCTGTGGTTCCGCCTCCTTGCAAGCCATGGCTATTTGCCAGGCAAACCAGTCCTGACAGATCCAATATGAGAAATGCTTGATTTCGCAAAATTAAACTAATTTATTGACTTCACCAGTTGTGAATTCTTCACCCATGAGAACAGTCCAAATACCCACCTCAATTTGAAGATGGATAAACCATTTCTGGGAATTCCAGTACAATGATCTGTCCGTTCAATCACATGAGCAGCTGAACGGTTGTGTGTATTCAAATATTTGCTTCTACATCCCAAACATTGCGTGTGGCTGAAATCACCCAAAATTATACCACACGACCAGAGGCCAACCATACTCCTTATAGGTAGTTTTATTGGCTGGGCTTAAAAGAGGAGTTTTCAAAGGGATGTACGATGGGTATTGGAGGCTGGGACTGACAGAACCAGCAGCAATGATGCCTGGCATGTGAGGCTGTGGTTCCACAACATCATCAAACTCATCATCAGTCTGCCTGGTGATCCCTCATCATCCAACATGAGTCAGAGGCATTGAGCAAACACATTGCCCTGTTATAATAGCAAGGTCCATACAGGGCCTTGAAAGTCTTGAAAAGCCTCGAATTTGATTGGACCAAATTCAAGGCCTTGAAAACCTTGAATTTTACAAAGTAGTCTTGAAAAGTCTTCAATTTAATTGTGGTCAATAAAATATTGTTTTGACTCAATTGTTGTGATGAATAACAGCCAGAAAAGGAAAAGCCTATGCACAAAAATAACTTGTGCACATTGGGCAATGGGTATTTATTTCACTGTGGTTGGCGCCATTGTTTTCTTAATCAAGTAAATTGTTTAATGTTAACTTATTTTACTGCGCTTAAAAGTACATGTCATTAAAACAGTCTTGAATTTCTTTTTCAAATAGCCTTGACAAGTGTATGGACTCTGTAATAGAACTGCTTGTGTGTTCAGTGTCTGATGCAAGGATAGAGGAACTGGGTGGCCAGAAGGACGGTGAAGCAAAGATCAGATCAGACCTCAACCAAGCTGAGAAGGTTTGTATCTGTCTCCAGGCAGTATCACAGACTTTCTGGTTCACACCCTTGGAACCACGTTTTACGCCCACTAATTGTCATCCTTTCTGTATATTTTCATCCTGAAATATTATGTGCTACGTATTCAGTAGAGATTAAAAAGCTATTTATGTTAGCGATTTTGTTTTCTAAAGGTATTTGTGTTTTATCAAACTGTTTATATACATTTATATACCTTTATAACCTTGCCTATTCACCATAGCTTCCTTGGTAATCAATCAATCTGTTAACAACTGGAATGTTTATTGACGATCAACCCTTTTGAACTGATGCCGTCCTTAGCATGTTTTCCAAGAATTTAGGCACAGTAGAAGTTATTGTATTATTATTGTCTTTTATCTAATAAAATATAGAGAATACAAATGTTTTAATATGATATATTATTATAGCTGTCACATCAGTGATGAACATGTAACTTGAAAAGAACCACAAATATTTACTACTCCTGAAATAACAGAGGAAACAATGTTTTTTATGCTTGAAATGAGGAACAAATGGAGCAAAGGAAATGAAACAAACACTACATGTATAATTTACCTATCAAGTGAAATTGCTGCTCCTTGGTACTTGCTGTCCTTGGGCCAACATAGCTGTTTAGAACCAGAACATCTAGAACAATCACAGAGACATAGATTTTAAAATGTTGTTGTTTGCCGGACAAATTAATTGTTTTATGGACAAGTTAACTCCTCTGGATAAATAGCTAATTTGATGAATGTTGTGCCCTGAATGCATGCACCACTAGACGTCTAAATAATATGAATTTCTACAGTAATAAAGATATTTTGTCGCAGTCTTTCCTTGTATGTGGTTTCCTGTCATGTGATCTTCTGAATCAGGCAGAATGAACCTTCTCAGTGCATCAGACACCATGGCTACTGGCTTACTCATTTGAATGTGGTTTTACAGCAGTTGAAAAAGGCAAATGAAGAACTCGGCCAATGCCAGGCTGAACTACTGCAAAAAACAGAGCAGGAGGAGATGAGTGCAGAGAAAGTTAAACGTCTTGACAGCGAGGTCATCAGTCTGCTTGAGCAAATCACACAGCTCACTGTAATCAGGTAGGCGGCTTTTGTAACAGTAACAGCATTTTTATTGTAGTATAATTAACTTACTTTGGAGCTTAATGTCGAAGATGAGTACGACGTTTCGATCCATCAGCTACGGACCTTGTTCACATACTAGTGTCACGTGTGTTGCTCAGATTTCGGCGGGATAATTTGATTGTAGATGGCAGGCAGATGGTATCCCTGATCTCTGTTCATGGTAGGGGCTCTCTGTCTGATGCCTCCTTCACTTTTCTCTTGTGCCATCTGAGGCAACACATGTGACACCAGTACGTGAACAAGGTCCGTAGCTGATGGATCGAAACATCATACTCATCTTCAACATTAAGCTCCAAAGTAAGTTAATTATACTACAATAAACCATTCTTGGAGCCATGAACAATATTTTCACTAACAGGATTTGTGTGTGGTTCATATTGCTAAGTTGGCTACCTTGAATGCTGTCATTTTTTCAGTTTTTTCCTAACGATTACATTTTCAAAACCTTTGTTTGCTTTATGGTGCATATATGGGATTTAGCTGCAGTGAAATAATTTGACAAATATTAAATATGTTTTACTTGTTCCTGTAAATATTTTACAAAGATGCACAAAGCTGGTCTACAATTGTACTGTAAGAAACGCCAGTTAGTAATTTACTTCACGATCTTTTCAGTAAACTGATCAGTTCATAAGGAAAATCCATCATTAAAGATTATACAGATTCCGTTGTTGAATATAAACATTTTAAAAAGCTGCTGCCACATCACAGAAGACAATTTCTGTGTCAGAGAAGTTAAAGCAGGGAGGTAAAGTGTAAAGTGCTATGGGCATTCCTGATGACTGGATACTGTGCAATATAAAAACTTACCTTTAATCTTTACACACCGGCAGAAATGTTCCAATGGCATATCTTGATGTAGACAATTTTCAGCACACAGGATCACTATTAA
Organism: Oasisia sp. SBJ-2009; assembly: GCA_964017155.1. Taxonomy (NCBI): domain Eukaryota; kingdom Metazoa; phylum Annelida; class Polychaeta; order Sabellida; family Siboglinidae; genus Oasisia; species Oasisia sp. SBJ-2009. The sequence continues at coordinate 35,925,048 of OZ024859.1, forward strand.
TGTCTGCGCAAAACTGTTTTAAAATTGCCAAAATGAGCTTAATAGTTTGTGAGAATGTTGGTAAAACTTTCATACATAAAATACAGACACACCATTTTATTTGTTCATTACGTGAGCTGTTGATATGGTGTAGGTAATAACATCAGTGAACCTGATAGGCAAGTAGCTAAACTAACTGAGTGATTTTATATCAACTTTAAAAATAATTTATTTGCTCCTCAGTGAGCAGTTGGAAGAGGAAAACAAACACAAGAGCAAGAAGTTGGAGGAATACGAGCTAGCACAGGAAGTACTGAGGAAGACAGTTGAAGAAACTGAGAAGAAACTAGCCATGGTGAGTGAGGTCAAAGGTTATCTTACATGAGGAGAAACTAGCCATGGTGAGGTCAAAGGTTATCTTACATGAAGAGAAACTAGCCATGGTGAGTGAGGTCAAAGGTTATCTTACATGAAGATAAACTAGCCATGGTGAGGTCAAAGGTTATCTTACATGAGGAGAAATTAGCCATGGTGAGGTCAAAGGTTATCTTACATGAAGAGAAACTAGCCATGGTGAGTGAGGTCAAAGGTTATCTTACATGAGGCGAAACTAGCCATGGTGAGTGAGGTCAAAGGTTATCTTACATGAGGCGAAACTAGCCATGGTGAGTGAGGTCAAAGGTTATCTTACATGAGGCGAAACTAGCCATGGTGAGTGAGGTCAAAGGTTATCTTACATGAGGAGAAACTAGCCATGGTGAGTGAGGTCAAAGGTTATCTTACATGAGGAGAAACTAGCCATGGTGAGTGAGGTCAAAGGTTATCTTACATGAGGAGAAACTAGCCATGGTGAGTGAGGTCAAAGGTTATCTTACATGAGGAGAAACTAGCCATGGTGAGTGAGGTCAAAGGTTATCTTACATGAGGAGAAACTAGCCATGGTGAGTGAGGTCAAAGGTTATCTTACATGAGAAACTAGCCATGGTGAGTGAGGTCAAAGGTTATCTTCCAGAAGTGCCAACGTTACTAAGTGTTTCTCACAGAGGTGAAATAGTTTCAGTCATGCTTGAGTCATCATTGTATTTCCTGTAGACGAGATTTGAACTGTGTAAAGGGAGTTTTTCATTTGTTAATATCGTAAAATCTTGTTATGCAATTATAAACTGTATCTATTATGAAATGGTAACTACTTATGTGAGTTTTAATTAACAAATTTTGGTGATTACACTTAAGTGTTTCTAGTTGAAACAGGTTGTTCACAAGGTGATGCACTGCGTTCAGAAGCATGATGACACCCTATTTACAACAGGAGCTGTTGTAAAGCCACATTGGGTCATAACCTTTTTCAAAATTTTCCCAGCTCACTATTAGACAGACAATGTGGTGATTTGTGCAGACATTGAATTCAATAAGTAGATTTTATCATAACTAATGGAAAACCGCTAGTCAGAAACACACATTGAATGTTTTAAGGAGTAATACTAGAAATGTGTATGAATATGATTTATTTATTTTACACTCTGTACACTTTTTTGTGTGAAACATGGTTTGTCAGATTGGTTTAGCTTGTCAGGTGGGTGTGGCTTATTGGGTGGGTGTGGCTTATTGGGTGGGTGTGGCTTACCTAACTGATGGGACTTATTGGGTGGGTGTGGCTTACCTAATGGGTGTGACTTATTGGGTGGGTGTGGCTTACCTAATGGGTGTGACTTATTGGGTGGGTGTGGCTTATCACATGGGTGTCATTTGTCTTAGGGTGTGTCTTGACAATGATTGATTACAACAAATATGTATGTTTGTTTTGCCAGTTCATTGTAGAGTGAGTATGAATGTTACTTGACAGAAATCGTCAGAGCATGCACATACAGAGAAAGCTCTCACCAACGTACAAGACCAGTACAATACACTGCAGCGCAATGCTGACTTGCACCAACGAAAGGTATGTGTCACATTTATATATAGCTGTAAATTTGTAAAACGTTGATAATTTAGATTTTCCTTTTATAAATATATAAATTATATTTGTATTCTTAGTATAATAATGTTTCAGTACTTGTAACATATAACATCTAGTAGTTACAGTAAACACTGATCTGCACTGGTGAAAGGTGTGTGTCACATTTGTAATGTCTGTAAAAAGTTGGTAATTTATATTTTGCTTTTATAAATAGATACATTTGTGTCATTAGTTGGTAATTTATATTTTATTTTTATAAACAGATACATTTGTGTCAATAGTTGGTAATTTATATTTTATTTTTATAAACAGATACATTTGTGTCATTAGTATAATGTTTCAGCACTTGTATCATGTAGCATGTTTAGTAGTTACAACAAACACTGACCTACATGCACCACCAAAAGTTATGTGACATATGTGTGTCACTTTTTTATAGTTGTAAATTTTGAAAAAGTTGGTGATTTATATTTTAATTAAAAAAATATATAATGTTTTTAATGTAATGTTTTAGTCCTTGTGACAGGTGACATGTTTAGTAGTTATGATAAGGGTAACTATGTTTCTTCTGCCCCAGTTAACGACCCTGTTGTCGGAGAAAGAAGACCAAATTGGGCACCTCCAGGAGCGGGCCCAGACCCTGGAGCAGCGGCTCTTGGACGGGAGTCTGTCTGGGGACGACAGGGTGACAGCCCTGGAGAGGGAGGTAGTAGCTTCTTCATCCATCCATTGACGACTCACGAATTGTTTTCGATTACGAGTTTGCTTAATCCTTTGGTTTTGTCGCGCCACTGAGCTTGATCTTTGAGGATATTGGCGCAAAAGAAGTCATTATTATTATTACATTATTATTGTGTCTTACAACTGGTAGTCATAAATTCTCATAATCCCAGTTCTCATGTACAAATACATTTAAAAAATATTATCTGCATTCTGTTTACTGAAATGTCAAGTAATCTATTCGAATGGTCGGAAGAATTGATTTTGATAAATTTTCTGGGGGTTGGTTGGGTTTAAACAAATTATGCAATTTATGCAATTCCACCAGTCCAAAACTTTCACAAAACCACACATAATCACTGATTTTTATAGAGAGATGCTGAGTTTTAACCTTTTCAGCTCAAAAGTACGTATAAATCACATTGAACCTTGTTATCTCTGACAGAGAGATGCGCTGGAGCTGAAGCTTGCAGAGACCAGGGAACAACTGACCCAAGTGAAGACGACGTGGAGCGACAAGATCACGACCCTGGAGCACCAGGTGGAGCAGCTGTTAGGCCTGGGAGAGCTACTGTGACATACTATGACATGCCTTGCTACAATATCTATGTCATAAAACAGTGTTTCTCCGTATGTGTGTGTGTGCGTGTGGGTGTGGATGCGGGTGCGCGTGCGGGTGCATGTGCGTGCGTGCGTGCATGTGTGTGTGCGTGTGTACACGTATGTTTGTTTGTTTGTGGACCTACATTTCAGTCAGTTTTGTAAGTTCTAGAATCCAGTTAAACTTTTGCATGTGATCTTGTGGGTTCTTGGAGTAACCCCTCAAATGATTCATGGATTTAGATTTTTTCCAAATTTGTCTGGGGTTGGAGAACTTGTGGGCTCAATCTTTCAAGAGGCCATGCATGGAGTACGTCGTGCATTAACATTTTTTTGAATACTGGCATGAGACATATTTCTGGGACACACTGAAACAACGTAATGGAATTTTGAAACATTTTAGGACAGGATACTGCCTTTTTCTAGAAGCGAGATTGTATAACTGCCCCTAAGACTAAACTCTGCTAGTAAAATTATCCAGGGTGGTGGGTCTGGGTGGGACCTCAGGAAAATGCTATTTTCATATGTAAATGACCACCGGATGACCATCTTTTTCCCATAAGCACCTCAGGGTAACACACGCGCAAATAGTCACTACTTATAACTTATAGCAGAGTGTAGTGTATAGGATCATTATTTAGGATGTATAGAATTTTTACCAAATAAACTCACTCACTCAGTAATGAATATTTAAAACTTTTAGATTTCTAACCTGAATGAGAAGATAGCTGAGGACAGTGAGGAGCTACATCAGTGTGAGACGTCAGCTCAACACATGAAGGACCAACTCCAACAACAGGTGAGACTGACAGTCTCAGTCACCAGTCGACATGATGGACATAGTCGAAACAAATTTCATAATTACACAACTAGCAATTCGACTTACTTCTACGTTTCGACCACCATCGGCGGCCTTCTTCAGGAACTGAATGTTCAGTGGTCACTGCTCGCTAGAGTACATAGTTACCACAGTGAATGTTTATATTCAGACACCATGTTATTGGACACCGTGTCTGTAGAGCGCAGTGGCTCAGGGGTAGAGCTTCGGACTCTCGACTACGGGAACCCAGGTTCGAATCCTGTGCTGCGGTGTTAAAACCTTTGGCAAGTTTTTTCACTCTACATTGCTCCAGTTCACTCAGCTGTATAAAGGAGTACCTGGCTATAGACAGTGGGGGGTATGTGTACGAGCAGCCTTCGCGCATTAATTGTAGCATATGGCTGGATGCTTTCCAGAGAAGCCGAGATGGTGTCTGAGTGAACAGGTCTGTCAGGGAAGTAAAGTGTAAAGCGTTTTGAACGGTCCTGAGGACTGGATACTGCGCTATATAAGAACTTGGCTTTATCTTACTTCTATTTCGTCCGTTCACCGACTTTGTCATTGGGGAGGGGATAACTGATTCAGCCACTGATATTTTGCCACTTTTGTATGTCAGTGCTTGTGTTAATAATACAGTAATGATAACAAGAAGAACAAATTCTAGTGGGCCTAAATCTTTGCAAAAATCCCTGGAGTCCTCACTCAGAGGTGCACCAAGGCAAAAATGGACAATTGTTTTTTGAACTGTGTTTTCGGGCTTCTACTTCTGCATAGTCACATACTACAGTACATGGTAACTGTGCTTGTGGATCTGTGTGTTTTTGGACAGCTGATAGTTTAATTAGGTGTAGGTGTCCAAATATACAGTCATTGAGGTACACTAGAAGTTGTCAAATTAGAATGTCTTTTATTTTGTCAACTGCATGATTTGGCCAGTCAGTAATACATGACTTTTTGGTAGGTATGTTGTCTGCATTTTTTTAAATCTATAACCTGATATCTTCATGAATTACACTTTACATTGGTAAACATAATCATGGATAACAGAATCAAGGAATATACTGATGGAGTCATGTCTTACTGATGGTGTATTTAAGTGTGCAGCTGAAGTGAACCAGTCTGACTTGACATGGTTCTGCAAAGTGGTACCAGGCTGCATGTACTTTATTCATTATAGCTTATGTAGCTTTTGCTATGGAAATGCTGTTGTAGATTGTCCATCTTGAGGATCAGTTGCAGTGGTCAGAGAAGGAGTGGTCAGCAAAGACAGGGTCCACGGATGAAGCCCTTCGGGTGTTGGAGAAACAGGTAACGTCTTACCTGTCAGGTGTTAGAATACAGTCTTACCTGTCAGGTGTCAGAATACAGTCTTACCTGTCAGATGTCAGAATACAGTCTTACCTGTCAGGTGTCAGAATACAGTCTTACCTGTCAGGTGTCAGAATACAGTCTTACCTGTCAGGTGTTAGAATACAGTCTTACCTGTCAGGTGTCAGAATACAGTCTTACCTGTCAGGTGTTAGAATACAGTCTTACCTATCAGGTGTCAGAATACAGTCTTACCTGTCAGGTGTCAGAATACAGTCTTACCTGTCAGGTGTCAGAATACAGTCTTACCTGTCAGGTGTCAGAATACAGTCTTACCTGTCAGGTGTCAGAATACAGTCTTACCTGTCAGGTGTTAGAATACAGTCTTACCTATCAGGTGTCAGAATACAGTCTTACCTGTCAGGTGTTAGAATACAGTCTTACCTGTCAGGTGTTAGAATACAGTCTTACCTGTCAGGTGTTAGAATACAGTCTTACCTGTCAGGTGTCAGAATACAGTCTTACCTATCAGGTGTCAGAATACAGTCTTACCTGTCAGGTGTTAGAATACACGGTACTAAGTTTTTTAAATGATGACTAAAATGTGGCCTAACACTAAACAAAGTATGTTGTTTATATAACGCAGTGTTTTTAGTCCTTTGGACTACTCAAAGCACATTACACTTTCCTCCCTGATCTGTTTAAGTGAACATCATCTACACTTCTCTAGGATGCTTTGAGCCATGCATCAGTTAATGCACAATGACTATTCATATACAAATAACCACCACTGTCTACAGCCAGGTATACTCACACAGTTAAGTGAACTGGAGCAATGTAGAGTGAACAAAGTTGCCCAAAGTTCAAAGCAGCTGCACAGGATTCAAACCTATGTTCTCTTGGTCGAGATACCCAGGCTTCAGTGACCGAGTCAGGCTTCAGTGACTGAGTCAGGCTTCAGTCATTGAGTCAGGGCATCAGTCACTGAGTCAGGCTTCAGTCACTGAGGGCAGATCCTCCAGAAAAAACCTGGATAGGACCAGAGTTCAACAACTGAAGATACTGGAAAAAGTTATATACATGTAACTCTTTGTAAACACACCAACAAGTATTTTGTATTCACCCTATTGTTACCAAAACATCTAGTTGTTACATGTCTCTTTCATTTTGCTAGAAACATGAGTTGGACACTGAGCTGGAGCACGAGAAGAGAAGACGGCAGGAGTCAGAGCAGGAGATGCTGGAGAAAATAGCGGCTCTGGAATCCCAGAATGCACTGCTCGAGAAAGGAAAAGAGCTCGCTAAGATAGCGACTCAGGAAAAACTTGTGAGTCAACTGTGATAAAAGTCCTGAAATTATTTCTATTTCAGAACTGCAGTGCTGTGAAAATTATCAGGCCTCTTGAGAATTGGTTGGATAATAATTATTTTTAAATGTCCATGTTACTGTAGGCGTAAGTCTTGTGATTATTACTGTATCAAGAAGGCAGTGATTTCACAATCATTCATAAAGAAAGATTTATTTTTGTTTTGTAACCTAATGGCAACAATAAAAATAAATTCATCCTAGTATTATGTCTTATTTATACATACAAACTATTAGCATAAACTAAAACATAAATATAAATGAATCAGTAACTATGATATTTTAATCTACACAATTATTAAGTTCACATTGAAATATTTAGATTACAGTACCTACAAATATTCCACTTGTTATAAATTCATGGTCTGGGTCAAATGTTGACAACGTAGCATTTGTTTTTTGCTCTTGTAGACATGTCTAGAGCAAAAGCAAGAAGAATGCTTGGAAAAGGAGATTGATATGGAGCGAAAACTGACTGAGTTGGAGGAAGAAATTGAGCAGCTCAAGGTAACTGATTCATGAAAGGCTCCAGCCATTTATGTGTTCATTTTTCCAGTCATTGAGTAAAAATTGTGTAAATGAAATTGCTGGTCTAATACATGAAAATGGAGTTAAAAACATTAATCGTTTGGATGATACATTGAATTTTTTATTCTGTCTTCTAGGGGGCAATTCCACTGCACTGATGAGCTTGTGTCAGAATTTGTTTGACATTCCATTCCATTCAGAATTTGCAATAGATCACCAGACCTGATGCTGTGGGGATCCGACCAGATTACCGCTAGTGCCAGTCGAGCCCATCATTATTTATTTTAACTTTATTTTAACAATCCAGCCTATGAATCTATTGAAAGTGTGACCGCCAATTGCAATGAAATCGTTTATCTCGTCTTTACTTTCTAAGAAAGTCTACGTTTATGCAGTTTTTAATTATACATGAATTTTATGGATTACCAGATTTCTAGTTGGATTACTGAATCCCATATGTTGGTTGTCCATACCAGATACCAGATGTGGTTCTTTAAAATCAAACCCTAATTAGACAGAACCCATCAATGACTTCACATGGTGCTTTAAAATTGCAAATGGCTGCTGCTCTGTCTGAGAACACCTGTTTGAGACACACTGGTGACAGTATCCCAGGACACATCCTGTTGTTGACAGTTTCATTTCCATTGTTGACAAAAACATTTCTAAGCAGAGCAGAACATAACCTTACATGATTTTATACCTTGTAGTCAGCCTTTCTGATTTGCGATGGTTTTGATATTTCAGGAAATCTCACGATTCAGCCAAATAGCAGACAGGGAACTAACCATTAAAATTTGTTTTAGATTGACAAGAGTCGATTGACAGAAGAAAGAAGTAAACTGGTGGATGAGTTAGATGTGAGTCAACAGAGACTGAAGCAACTCTCACAGCAGGTAACACGGGTTCAGGCTTAGTTGTGTCTGTTTTGAAGTTTACAGTTATACTTGGTAATACACCGAAACTTTAGTAATCCATGCAAGTTTTCTGGATAACAGAAGTCATGCATACTTAACAGATTTAACAAGAGTTAACAAGCTTGCCACCCAGATAAAAAAAAATGCAACTAAAACAGGAAGCCTTTGGCTTATTGAGTCCGACACTTTGTGTATCTTTACTAACCAGCCCTTCTTATTTGTTTGTATGCACTGGAAGTGAATTCCAGTGGATTAGAGACAGAGGTCATGATTCATGAAACCATGACAAATTACACATTTATCCTATCCCTCCCCTGGTATACACCACATGGAATGCACCAATGGCTTTTTATCAGAGGCAATTAATGAAATTTGCCTCCTAAGTTTTGAAACGGTAGGTGGTGCAATCGAACCACTGTCCCAGGATTCACTTTTATTCCACAGCCTGTTTTATTTTTAGATGTATTTACAACATAACTTGTGTTTACACAATTTGGTGATCGTTTCATGAACATAATTTTATATTAAGGTCTACTTTTATAGTATATACAGCAAGACATAACATAATGAATGCAAAGAATTATATTTACTTTATTTCAGTTTCTGTATTCCTGTAAATTTTGACACTGGTATATTTAACTTGCCTTGAATCTACCACCAGGTGGAGCAGCTGTCAGATGACCTTGAGAGAGCGAAAGAATCAGTGACATCACACAAAGATACTCTCACCAGTGTCCAGGCCGAACTACGCCAGTGTTCTCAAGGTATTGTTATTATAGTGTTACATTGAAAGGGATTCGTTTTATGCCAATAGGGCCTGTAAGTGTGTCACGATACATGGCGAGACTCCGTGTGACTGGAGCTGATTTGGGGACTGATCACAAGAATAATATTCGATGGATGACAGTTGTAACTTCCAACTGATGAATACTAGGAAAATCAGGACATAAATATTATCTTGTGTTATACCTTTCTTATCTGAAATGTCCGATTAAATATTGAGTTTACCACACTATAATAGACATAGCGATTTATGTAGCGTAGATAATAGACACTCCCCACAATTTTAGGTCGTATGTGTCTTTTACGGGATTTGCATTTTACACAGCTGTACGTTATGGTTTCGATAAGCACTTATATCTGATAAGTCGTCTAAATACACATAATCATAACACATGTATAAAATGTGAAAAATGGCACTTTTCATTATTAGTCAAGATCGCCAAACACAAGTACAAGCCGGCAATGCCATGGCAACCACCATAACAATCGATTAAAATTCATGATTTCCATGAGCATTGTGACCGGCAAAGTGTTCCACTGTTTCTGCTTGTAATAATCCTTCGGACAGTATAACTGAAATAGTTAGACTGGAACAGTTCGATTATTACAACCAAAAACAAAACAAAGTTCTATACGTTAACATGGAGAATCCTGCCCCCAACTGCCCCCAGCCTCGTTTTCGCGTGCGAGACTTGCACGCCCTATATACATTAAAGATTACCATATAAAAACATGATAATTGCGCATACGTATTTCCTCTGCTACTTATGTTTTGCATATGTATGCATATTTTGGGTGTTATCTGCATAAAAAGCTGATAAATAATGGTGTTTATGTGAATCATTGTGCACTTGCTGCCAGGTGGATGATTAATTATTCACCCCAATTGTAATGAATATTAATACACATGCACTGAACCATGCAACGACTATTGACTTTAAACACAATGAACTTGTCTGATAAAACCAAAGTCTGGCAACCTGCATTGAATATTCATGACCATGCCTTAAATGCATAGTAAAAATTAAAAACACTGCGTACGTGGAATTATTTTTTGGGTATGTTGTCAGGGATATAAGTGATTAATCAGATACATCTGTGATGACATGTAGGCATAGAATTACATGAAATAATCATGTTAACAGATTAGTAATAATTGCATACATTACAGTGTTTAACATTTTCAATAAATCCCTTTAAAGGCATCCTTTTCATTTGTGTTTTAGCATTAAATCATGTCATACAGCTCAATGCATATTGTGATCACCAAAATCTGTTAAATTGATCTAAACAGTATTCCTATTCATTCCTGGACAGTGCCTTGTATTACTCTTTCAAATAACATGCAAATAACTGAATAACACCTGCTTTCGCAACTGATCCCTCAGCATAATGGGGACACCTACTGGAGTAATGCATTAATGACTGCTCCCTCAGACAAGGACACATTGCTGCTGCGGAATGCTCAGCTCTTCCAGGAGCTTGAGTCGCTGAAGCGTGTCCAGACCGAGGTTTGTGGTGAACTGGAGCGTGACGGCCAGCAGAAGGACGCAGCAATCTCAGGTCTGGAGCAGCAGTTGGTGGAGCTGCAGACAGAGGTCGCCACCCATCAGGGACGAGTAAGATGATATTTCTTTGTCTGACTGCTGAGTCATTTCACCCACTGTCTTTGTTATAATCCACCATATCCTATTTTGCTACGTTATATTCCATCATGCTATGTCACACTAGCTCACTCATACTTTGTTATGCTCCACCTTTCTTCTTTGTGCTCAGTTGTATTTCATAATGCTCATCATACTCCATCTTCCTCTGTTATATTCCACTCTACTCCATCTTATTCCAGTGTACTCCACCATGCTTTATCATACTCTCTCTTGCTTCGTCGTACATCAACGTATTCTGTCATGTTCCATTGTACTTCCATCTTGCTCCGTCGTACTCCAACATAGTACGACATACTCCATTATACTCAACCTTGCTCCATTATACTCCATTTTGCTCCATCTTGCTCCATTATACTCTTTCTTTCTCCCAGATAACGGACGGGTCGCTTTCCAGGCGTTTAAAGTCCAACGAGAATTTGGGAGTCTACTACAGATTACACATTTAACCCCTGTGTGGGATCTTTTACTTCCCCTGGCATAGACACCAGATAGAAGGGACCGCCGGCTTTTAGTGTCTCTTCCGAAAGACACAGGCAAATGTGGGGTGAACGAAATTGCCAGTTTCGAAACGGCGGTAGGTGGGATTGAACCACCATTCCCTCGATTGACAATCCAGCGCTCTACCGCACGACCACTGCTCCCCACTTCCCCCATTATACTCCATTGCATTCCCCATTCGTCTGTCTTACTGCATCATTCCCCTTCAGTACACTGTGTATCACCACATCCTACACTTTTCAATTCAATGTCAATTTGTTTGAACATCTCACTCTCCAGGTGACTGACCTGGAATCACAACAGGAGGTGGTGCAAGGAGCTCTCCAGTCAGCAGAGGTAGAGAGACTACAGGCCGGCATGTCTGCCCTGGAGAGTCAGCTGATCGACAAAAACAAGGTCAGTTATTTGAGTCTTGGCTCACTGCTGCTGAACTTGTTCTGTTATAATTACAATAATAATGTATTTTATTTCACACAATACCCATGTAAAATTAGGTTATAAAGGCATTGATAAACACTTTTGAAATTTTAATAATATGGTGTAGTACTGCTTTTCTATAGCGCTAATTCCAGCATGGTGGATCGATTTAACAATTTAAAGTCTGAACCCATTGAAACAGCAAATTAGACATACAGCATGTGTCATTTGTTATAATGCTCTGGATATTGCTTCAATGATTCATAATGCTAAAAATTGTCTTCCACGTTACAGGTTTACACAGATTGACATTAGCAGTAGTGAATGTGTGGCCAGCTCTCTTGTGGGCAGATTATTTAGTATTCTACATGTATTAGTAATTTTTAAATATAATTTTCTTAAAAGTATATAACGCATTTGAAAGCATTCTGCGTGTTAAATTGCATTTGATAAGCCTGAAATAATAGTACTTGTAATATGAATGTTGACCCGTGAAGCGTAGAAGTGATTTGTTTGTGTTTAGAAACATCTCTAACCTGTGCCCATCAAATGTTCCAGTTGTACGCAGTACCATTCAGGGCCCAGTTTCATAATGCTGTGTAACTTTACGAGCAGTTATGCAGTCTACTGGTCACAGCTAAAAGCGAATATTTAGTATACCTTACAGCCAGTTTCATGAGACCAATTTGGCATTCGTGTTAACACATCAACGTAGAATTGACCTAATTGGGTCGCAGTGCGGAATCCCTGTATTTGTGGTGTCTGTAAACACCCTTTTTTTACCTCAGCTGCAGCCTTTGCCGTTCATATAGCAAATGACAAGCTAGGATGAATGCATAGGATATAGGAAAAATAATAAGTTGAGAATGGGCTTGTCGGGAGCATCAACGAACTTACGGAGAATGACGTATATATTTCAACTGGCATAAAGTTACGCCTACTAAATACATGGTGCAGCCTAAGTACAACTATGGAGCAGACTCATGAAATACAACTCCCTGGTAGCGTAACTTTACAAAATGTTAGCCTTCCAACGAGTTATCGCCCGCTACGACGTCATAAGCAGGGTCTATGAAACCGGCCCCAGATTGTTAACATTTACTCTCTATTTACTTGTGTTTACTATGTGTACTATTTTACCCCCTCATCTAGACACAGAGCCTGAAACGACACAATAACAACTATTCTTTGCAGACAATCAAACAACAGCAGCAACGGTTGAGTGACTTGAAGAAACTTCTGCAGCGAGAACTCAAAGTGCAAACGACACACGGCGACCAGCCAACCGTGACGGGCGGAACCACGTGCGTCACAGCGCGAACGAAAGACATTCTGCCCGCCGTCCACAGCTCCATGTCTCAGAACGAATTACAAACAAGACACCAGGTGGCACCACCACAACCAGACCCGTTTACTGTAAATAGTTCGGTGGCGCAGCTGCCAAATTGGTCACAAAACAATGCAGGGTTTGGATCGTCGATGATGACGTCATCGTCGTTGGTTTGTTCAAAAAGTGCCGCGGCTTGTGGAAGTTGTCATCGGCCGTACTGTGATGAACTGGATGGAGAGCAGTGCATCACAGACACAAACTTTCAGTACCTAAGACACGTTGTGCTCAAGTTCATGCTTAGCCGAGAAACCGAGGTATGTATTACAAGTAGTATACTGCATTAATTATTTGAGCAACAGCAATGACACAAAGGTAATGTTCTGTCAAAAGAAACAAAATGTTTAGAAACATCCCCCAACTTCTTCCAGTGATCCATTCGTCTTTAGCAACAATCGCAACCTACTTCGAATGATCTGTGTGTGTTTAGAAACACCCGAACCTACTTTCAATGACTTGTGTATATTTAGAAACATCCCCAACCTGCTTCCAATGACTTGTGTATGTTTAGAAACATCCCCAACCTAGTTCTTGCGATTTGTGTGTGTTTAAAAACATCTCCAACCTGAGATTTGACTGTGTTTAGAAATATACCCATCAATTTTTGTGTTTAGAAACACAGCGACCTAGTTTCAATGACATTTGTGTTTGTGAACATCCCTAACCTGCTTCTAGTGATCGTTGTTCTCTATGCTCCACAGGCCCTACAGCTCGTCAAGGCTGTCTCCATGCTGCTCCACTTCACTCTGGAGGAGCAACAGCTGCTCCACGAGACGCTGGAGTGGAGAATGTCCTGGTTTGGACCACGCCCAAAAGTCGGCAAGGGTAAACAAGCAAAGAGGGTTCCTGCCCTCTTCTGAGTCTCACAGTATCTAGTGCAATCATCACAGTTCAACTAGTCGTGGGTGGATGATCACAGGAACCACTTCCTGGGAGAACTGCATTTCTTGGAAATATTGTCGCTTCTTGGAAGTACTGCCTTTTCTAGGAAGTACAATCTCTTCTAGGAAGTACAGTCTCTTCTAGGAAGTACAGTCTCTTCTAGGAAGTACAGTCTCTTCTAGGAAGTACAGTCTCTTCTACGAAGTACTGTCTCTTCTATGAAGTACAGTCTCTTCTAGGAAGTGCTGTCTCTTCTAGGAAGTACAGTCTCTTCTATGAAGTAGTCTATTCTAGGAAGTACAGTCTCTTCTTGGAAGAACAGTCTCTTCTAGGAAGTACAGTATCTTCTAGGAAGTACAGTCTCTTCTAGGAAGTACAGTCTCTTCTAGGAAGTACTGTTTCTTCTAGGAAGTACTGTCTCTTCTAGGAAGTACAGACTCTTCTACTAAATCTAGGAAATGCTCTCTTCCTGGAAGAGCATGATCGTTGGAAGGTAACATATGATGGTTGTTGTTTCGCTGTTGAGGCCTCTGCCTTCAGCTGTGGACTGAAATCACTCAGCCATGACTAATTAACAAGTGCAATATCTATACCAGTACTGTAATGTGCCAGGTCACTGGCTTGTGTGTACATTTTATCAGCTTTATTGACTTCACATGACCATCGTCTGTTCATCCAGTCCACCCGCTGTCATCATTCTTGGCCCAGCCTTCTTTTGTTTTCTCTTAGTATTCAATGTGTACATAGGTTTCTTTCATTTATCAGTTTCAATGTTGCCAGCTGTTTATGTTTCTTTTTAGTTTTTCACCAACATTTTATCGTCATTCATTACGATGTTTGTGTAACCTTCATCAAGGTCTAGTTAATATGATGATGGTAGCTGGAATCTGTCGAAATGGCTTAACAAAAACAACTAAAATATCACAGCTTTATTGTGCTTGAATCTCTTTGTAAATGTGTCCAACGGTGCTTTGTCTAAACATCCATTCTTGCACAAACTTGTCATTAGGGACCATTTTGACCAACTTCAGTTGTCCCCCCGCTACCACCTCCTGTTTTCTACTTACTCATTCTCTAGACATACAAATATACACACAGGACAGACTTGTTAGAACCTGTGTAACAAGGACATTTGCAGTAGGGGAAGTAGGGGCATGTCCGCACACTTAAGGTGAAACAAGCTATAGATAATGCACTGTGTGTGCTAAGAGGGTGATATTTAATATTCAGAATGAGCAATCATATTACTTTGTTGTTAGTTAGCTAAGAAATCGCATATCCCATCAGATATTAAAATATTTGGTCAAATGTAGAGGCATAGCTTTGTGCGGACATGCCCCAAGGTACGGGGCGTAGCCGCACACTGTGTGCGGTTATGCCCCAGGAATGGCGAAACAACAGCTGGTCTCACAGAGCTGACCATTAACTACAATAATAATATGTATTGGTATGTGTACACTACTGACACGTGCATTACTATAAAAAAACATCAGAGAACACAAATCAACGGTTTCAAGTTTTCATTATATACGTAAAGTTTAGAAAATATACAGTGGCCTTGAATCATAGTCCACATTTATTCCTCATTGAGAGTCAAGGCAAACAACAGCAAGATTTTGTAACGGGGAAAGTCAAAGTTTGAAACCCAGCTTGTCTGAAGCCTTCTAGCTAAAACAGCATAGTCTTGTAAAGCGCAACGTCAAACTAAAAACTCATTTTGTTGGCTGTGCAAGCATGGCTTTGTATGGACTAACGTATACGGGCAAAGTTCTATATTATAGATTATACATTGTTTGTCATCTTGGTTATCTTAGTCTATGAGCAATGATCAATTAAGCTTTATTTCTTTAACGGACCTAATGATACACAACATGGAAAATGTAACGTCAGCACGATATAGACTATTATACATTGACGAAGCGATGAATGATATAATAAGTTTGATAATATTAAATAATTATATAATAATCATCATATACTATCTCACATCAAAGTTGCCTATCATATTTCTGGTAAGCAACTGAAGTATCTAAATATGTATCTAAGTAGACTACATAATATTATAAGCACAGATGCACGAAATACGTCTGCACAGCGGGTGGGGCATGACCGCACAGGCCTGTGCGAACATGCCCCAAGCATCTAACATGTGAATAATTCTGAATTGCGCGAAAATGCTACTTATGAAAGTATCCTTTATTTCACTCATCATAAAACATTAAAATGCAATTTGGAATTATGAAAAAAATGTATATGCACGTCTTACAGTTAAAGTAATACACATAACAGCATATGAGTAAAATTACATCAGTGTTTATGAAAATAACATTTTATATCATAACTTTTTACTTATTCACTTCTATCAAAAGGTATATGCAAGTGGTTGATTTGGGGGTTAGACGATGCCGCTTAGCATGATTCCAGTAACTAGATATTACGCGATGCGCAAATAATGGGGTGTGCGAACATGCCTTCAGTGTGCGGATATGCCCCTACTTGTCAGTGCAGGCCAGGTGAATACATCCTTGTGCACCAGGGGGCGCTGATTACACCAGTCTCAGCGCCACCTAGCAGATCAGTGTGAAACTCCGAAGATTAGCTCCACCAATAATATCACTTGCTGACAAGTTCAGACCGATGTAGTTGTACAGAATACTGCCCAAGTTTGTGGAAATAATTGGATGGGATTGGGATTTTTGTAACTCATTGGCTATGGCTTGGAGTGTGTGCACTGGATGGCCAGGTGTTTGTACTGGTTTCACAGGTGGTCAATGATAGTGCGTAGATCTGTCAGGGCCGGGGGAATGTTCATATGGTCACCACTCCTGAGGATGTATGAATCTATTGTGTCTTTTACAAGAGATGGACAGAGACAGTACCTTGGCTACTTAGTATTTAGCAATTCCAATGGTCTGTTTCATCTAATTGTTCATCAATATGAGTCATATTTAAAAGGTCCATAAATGAATCATCTTGGATATTAAAAACACGGATATCAACAGGTTATACTAACAACACATGGTCTGTCAGAAGATGATAGATGATTAATTCAGAATTTTTGTGTTTAAGACTTTAACCAAGTTCTGTGAACCTTAGTTTTGATGTTCACTGCCATAATGCTGCCAGTTACTTTGAAGGTCAAGGCCATTGATTTGATATGGCTGTGATAGCAGGAGCAGGTATACATGTGTATTAAGATAATGTAAACAGCAGTAAATCTTAAATATGTTGCTCTTGGATATACATTGTGCAACCCATGACAAGTCGAGGAGCACCTTCGTGGGGCATATATCATTTACTCCCCCTCAGTTTGACTGATCAAACTACTGCTTGCATTATTTGTGATATTGTACAGGTATAGGTTTTGAAAATTGTCAATCTGTTAAGTGTGTTTTAAGTTGCTAAGAAGGAACATATGATGACTTTCATTGGCTAATTTATTAATTATGATGTCAAGCTATCTATAGTGTAACGTTATCATAAAATATGGGGTTTCAGGTTTATCCAGAGAAGAATGCAGAAAGGAAAGATCACAAAAGTGGCATGTTTTGCATATTTTTAAATACTAATAAATGTCAGTTGCATAAAATACTAACACATATAAATGGGGATTGGATATTTTTTCATGAATTTTGGCATTTTAGTTGTAAGTAGTGTTATAATGACATTAAGTTGGTTAATGAAAACCTTTGATGTTCCTCTTAATATATGGTACCATGGCTAACATCTGTATAAAATATTGCATTACATTCAGTGGATGGCATGATATTTGCGTGTGCTTTGTGTAAGATGTGTATGACTTCATATATGTATTTTGTATCAAAATGTGTATATAAAACAACTGCATGTCTCACTTAATTATTTCATACATAAAATGGACCAACATCGAAATGTATACGAAGTAAAGGAATATGCAAGTGTAACATCATCATGTATATTTTCATTTATTTATTCAAAAGTAGCTGTGGCAGGTTTATTCTCTTGGATTGACAGGTGTAAAACACGACAGATAAATAAATACCACAAGTTTTGTTATTAATAAAATATATTATGTTGTCATTTAAGAGGCTGCTGTATACATTCTTTTTGAAAGACAAACTACACACCAGTGGGAATCACTCTGAAATAAATACACTTGGCGTGTCTTGGTGTTTACTCATCCGCTGTTCTTACTTGCATAATAACGTCCTTCGTCCATGTGGCACTATATACACACACGCAAGTGGTTTCATGACATATTCCTACCTGATGTGAAAGTTCATTACAAAATTGCACATTTCCTACAAATGTCTGGTTGATTTATGTAGTTTGGGACAAATGACTTTGTGAACAAAAACATCAATGGTAAGTCCATAACATATAGGGACTTAAATAAATACATTTGTTCTGAGAGGTCACTGATTTAATTCCTGGTAGCTAATAAATGTTAACATAAAGCCATGCAACTAGTATGTCTTACTTAATACCCATTATTAAACCCTCAGGCGCTTAGGATAACGAAATCCATCCACTTCAGCCTGTTGTCACCCACTTGTATGGTGCTCCAGCTGTGGTTCATATCTCTCTACTAATATATAGAAAATGGACTAAGCTTTAATAAGATGTAACACATAATTAGCCAGCAGACACAGGCTTATATAAGAGGAATTTTACTTTATCTTTAGTTTATCTGCAGGCCTGTGGTGTCTACATCACAGCAGGGTTGGTGGCTAAAGGGTTAACAAATCAAAAGAAATTGTTTGTTGTCCTGCAATATTAAAATGTGTTGCATAATAGAATCACAGAACCACTTGGCTATAGAATTTGATATATATATATATATATATATATATATATATTATATATATATATATATATATATAAACAATACACTATAGTGTAAAATAACAGGTCTTCCTAAAAAACAAAGCTCTTTTTATTATTGATCAGACTTGTAATGGGAAGAACGATACTAAAGTACATGGAAAATTGTAAACAAAATATTATTTATTTCACTTAAACACCATAGTGGCAGTGACTGGGAAATGACACAACTCAATTTGTCCTGTAAAATGTCAATAATTACCGATGTTTTAAAGATACTTCACCAACTGGTAGAACAGATCAATGGCTTTATAGAACAACTGCAGAGACAAAGAGGGGAGTGGAAGTGGAACTGTGTAGATATATTTATAGGTTCCAAACTTAGCATATTCAGACAGAGATACATGGCAAGTCTTGGGCACAAATACACAGAATAACTTACCAACAAAAGCAATACAACAGCATCGTCTGTCATACATTATGCAGCTGTGTTTTTGTCATGAACATAAACAAAGCATACCACACATATTTTGTGGACGTGGAACATGCACATGATGCATCAGCAAAATGTTTTTTGTTACACAAATACATTTACTTAAGCACTGGTCACGTGACCACTGACACAACATTGGTCACATGACTGGCCTCGTGACTGAGGAGACTAGATCGCCAGACAAACTCCTTATGACACCAGTTACACCGATGACGCTTCTGAATGGTGAGTGTTGAAGGCAGATGACGGACAAGGTCCATCCGCCGTGCAAATTTCTGTCTGCATTTCGGTTTTGCACATTTATACCGCCTGGGGGAGCCACTGCTGTTCTGCACGCTGGCAACAAGCAATGTCCCTGTGTCTTGTGAGTGACAACCAACTGGGGAAATCCTCACTGGATGTCTACACGCTGGTTTTATCTTATGCGAAACGCTTGACGGCGAGACATTACACTTGGTAAGTTCCCTGGTTTGATTACTAGGTGGCAGCAGTGGTTCATTCTGATCACTGGCTCCAATGACGGACTGTTTTCGGGTTTCTCCCTCTGCCATCTGAATGACAGCATCTGTTTTTATAGGTTTTGCAAGATTTCTGCGGTTCAAATCACTGTCTTTCACCACCGTGGAGCCAACTTGCTTCTCGTTGGTCGAGCGTGTGTTGTTATCTGTGTCCTGTATGACTTTACTGAAGGCCGTCCGAGCTGGCAGAACACACAACTCGGTCGCTGCGTTGTAGTAGTCAACGTACTCTGACCGTGTCCCGTGAACAGGCTGGCCGTAGATGAAGTCAAGCACGGCTGTCATTCCCTTTGGTGACACCCCTTCGAAGTGGAACCGATCTTTTCCCGACGACAGTGTCGTTTTGAACAGGTCGCTTGCACACACTAACATTAGGCGGTGTGCACGGAACTCGTGTTCGCACTTGCCACCGTGTGGCGCCACTGTGAGAGTGACGTCACAGAGAATGTCGAGATGTCGCAGCTGATTGGCAAGCTGCCAGAAGTTTGTCGTCCAGGAGCTCTGTGTCGTCTCAATGCGAGGCTGGTCTCTGAGAGGAACAGATGCATACAGGGTCACATCACACTTCCACATGACAGCAGTAACAGAGATCTTAGGTACGAAATGCGTCTAAGAGAATGTTGTTTAACAACACTAGAGACCAGGAGATTAAGAGGAGATCAGATCAGATAGAAGTGTTTAAAATATTTAATGATCATGTAAATATTGATAACAATATTTTTGTCTTCAGCTAAGGAATATAGAAAGACAGTGGGACGTGAAATTACATTAGCAAAGGAGCAGTGTAGACTAAATATTAGAAAGTTCTAATTTTCACAAAGAACAGTATATGAACAGAACAGATTATCTGCTAATTGTGCTAGATAGTTATGTTAGTATGTTTAAAAATAAAATCATATACCTCCGGAGGGTAGGATACACTTTGACTTAGACAGTTATATTGGACTCTCGATAAGTCAACAGGCTTCCTTGTCCACCTGCCATCTAGATTTAATTCACTGGGTGGCAATCCTGTTAAATCTTGTTAAAATCTTCACATCTTACACACAGACAATGTCACAAACAAGGAAGTCCCAGACTTAACCAGATATGACAAAGTTCTTCTTTCAGCAATAAGAAGACACACTCTCATATGTTACAAGATTCTTTGGGGGCAGGAACTAATTCTGTGAAATGCAAGCAGCAATCATCATCAGTCGTGTCCAACTGTCTCTGGTGACCGCCGTGTCAGAGGGGACACTTTACAAGAGGACCGTACTACATTTCTAGTTCTGGACACAGCTAAATATTTAGGAAAATTCAGTTTTTTCTTTAAAAATAATTTTATTAATGTCTTATTATACTTGCTATCTTCAAATATTTCTCTCAAACACATACATTATATACTTACACGTGGTACAGCAATGACTCTGTTTCTGTTGCCATGACAACTGGCATTGCCAGGGTTGGTGAGGGTGGTGACTGTGTAACTTCCTGTGCAGGAGGCTCACACTTCCTGTGTACGGGTAGTGGCGATTTACGTAATTCACGCAACAGTCCAGTGGCGTCACCTGGTGGTACGAGAACAAAGTGTACATGAATATGGATGACACTGAATCATGAAGGACATACTATAAAGAAGACACATATTTAAAAATCATTTAACATGAAAGAACATTGCAGATAACTTGACTCAGCAGTACTGTTTTGAAACTGGATATTTTGTTTACCATTTTGTCATGCACCAGGGTTGAAACTTGTAAACAAACTGCATACATTGTTATGGGCATACAAAACTAAATTTTTAGAGGGAAGGACATCTTTAGCATATTCGTTATAGTCTTATGAACATTATATCAATTTATGAAAAACTAGGAATGGACCGCGTCCTTTCAAAATAGAAAAGAGATAACCTTTGACCCTTACTTGTCGTGTCCATACCAATGCTCATTGGCTTATTAATCGGGTCGGCATTATATGCTTTCAGCGCCACCTGGTGTCTGTCTGAGGCTTCATGGCTGACGAACGTGTGTTGTTTCGGCACGTTGCCTGATTTAACAATGGCGAAGTAACTGACTGTGCTGTGGGCCTCACAACTCTTGCAGCGGAAACGGTTCCTCGACACGTCGTACTGAAGCCACGGGAACTCGAAGAACCACACCGGCTGGACACTACGAGACCCTGCCTGGTGACCCCAACCAGCCCCCAACATCCACGTCACTGCCTCGGGATGGGCCTGCAGGATCGACTTGTCAATGACGCCTGAAAGGTCCCCTAGGGGGCGCTTCTCTCCACTGTCGATTGTCCCACATTCTAACAAAAAGGAACAATGTAAATTCTTATATTCATATATTATAGCGTTAACAACTACTCCCTGGTAGAACTGTTCAATCCAACACCTTCTCTGGGAAGAGTTCATGCATTTTCTCAGACGTTGCCACGTCCTCTCTCTCATAGCGGAGCAGTTAATCTAGGCTGTATTTAAGCTGTCTGTGTGTGTGTGTGTGTTGTGTGAGTGCATGTGTGAGTGTGAGCGTGTGTGTGTGAGCGTGAGCGTGTGTGTGAGCGTGTGTGTGAGTGTGTGTGTGAGTGTGAGCGTGTGTGTGTGTGTGTGTGTGTGAGCGTGTGTGTGTGTGTGTGTGTGTGTGTGTGAGCGTGTGTGAGTGTGTGTGTGTGTGAGCGTGTGTGTGTGTGTGAGCGTGTGTGTGAGTGTGAGCGTGTGTGTGTGTGAGCGTGTGTGTGTGTGTGTGTGTGAGCGTGTGTGTGTGTGTGTGTGAGCGTGTGTGTGTGTGTGTGAGTGTGTGTGTGTGTGAGCGTGTGCGTGTGTGTGTGTGTGTATGTGTGTGTGTGAGCGTGTGCGTGTGCGTGTGTGTATCAAAGCACTTTTGCAATCTTGAGGACTGGAATGTAACCCATTCTCTCATCGTTTCCACATTCTAATATTGTTAGCATATTTCTCGACACCTTTGAAAATAAACTGACCTTATTCCAAATGCCTGGTGGTTGACCCACCCAAAATGCGTATCATTTTAAACACAGACATTCCAAACGCCTGCAAAAGAACAATAAACTATGGCTTCCTTTAAAAAAATTGATGACAAGCACATTAATTTCACCTTGCCACAATCTCTTACCATTTGACAATTCTCTGGAATCGACGTCACCGAAGAAATCGATCCATTCGTCGCTGTCAACAACTATGTTAATCGTCTCTTCATCAGCAGCTGATGGCATTTTACACTTTGCCAACTCTTCAAGATGGCCGCCACCATGAGCTGCCGGCTCCATGTTTGTTTCCAGTGACACTGTTGACCTTGCTGGGTTAAAGCCTGCACTAACATTTGCTATGCGATATTGTTGACACTTAAAATGTGCTGCCCTGTGGCCAATGGCACGTAGACCCATGCCAAATGTGCTCACTCGCCGAATCGGTCGAGTCTTTCTTCTTTTTGGATATTTATAGAGTCTGCTGAGGAAACTCTTCAGTTCGCGCCCGTCTGTCTTTGCCCTCCCTTGTACACTCCTCTTGGTGTCTAGAGCTTTCACTGATTCTATGAATGTTGTCAGCTGTATTTCACTGGCACGTGTTGGCCTCAGTTCTCGGATGTACGCTAACGCAGTTCTATATGTCCCCCCTTCTGCATAGAATGCTTTCACAATGTCCAGGATATCTTGGTTCGTCAACTCTGAAATCTGTTCTCTTCCGTGTCTATTCGCCCTGATCATCTTGGCCCTGGAATTAGCAAAATAACAAATGCACACCACACACACACATACACAATCACACACACACAATCACACATACCACATACATACCACACACACAATTATACATACTACATACACACCCAATCATGCATACCACACACTCACGCACGCACACACAATCACACACACCACATACACACAATCATATATCATACATATATATGGATACAGACAACATCATAATACATCCAATACTGCTCATGGCACTTGCCAACCATATTCATTAAGACCAGACGTAGATAAGATTGTTTTTGTTATTTATGCCAGTATACATGCAAAAACCATTTTGGGTAATTTTTTGTCAAAATAACCAGCCATTTCACATGGGATGTCTGGCTTTAAATAATATGCATGCTGTATCTAATGTACTAAGCTGTAAAGGCAAGTTCTTATATAGTGAGTCAGAGACATCCAAGCCTTATGTGTGCTCAAGTCCCTTTCGCCATCCGTGGTAGATCTACTATATGAACACAATTGTGACTATCTACACTAAAGGTTGTTTTTGCCAGTTAAACTCCTGTACCACATAGCGAGCTGGGATCAGTCTACATTCACACATATTTTAGACTTGTGACTCATGAATATCTATGACCAGCACTCAGTCAGTCATGCCTGCATAATTTTAATGACACTATTTCTACTAGATATTAAAACCATAATGTCTCCGAAAATCTTTACAAAATGCTGACTGACCAATTCAAATTTTATTTTCTATGTGTACCAAAGTGTAAATGTCAACAGAAACTTGTGAAACAAAACTTTTAAAACTCACCAATCTTGCCGATTATGCTCTTCGGGTGTTCCAGAATTTCTGTTGACTGACGCATGGTCGGAAAATACTGAAATCCACATGTGCAATACTAGGTCAAAATATATAATTATACATACATATATAATACATATATAATATTACATACACATGTAAGAAGTATTACGTATATATATATATATATATACATAATTCTTCTTACATAATACTTGCATTTTTGCAACATCAACTGGCATTGGCCAGTGTACATGACATCATTGTAAACCAGCCACTAAAAAATGTATATGACTATTGTATTATTTTGAATTAAACAGAAAACCCTTCCTCAAAACTCTATGTATATAATTGCTGCTTTCTTGGCTCAATCAATTTCGTAATTATTTTTAGTTAGAATGGACTATGGTCCATCAAAGCCAAAAATGTGTGATATTTAAAAATGCCCAACTCTCAATAGAAGGGGTGACACACGCTGTGATAACACTCACCACTGTCCCTCCTCTCATCACCATGTGCCTTGACCTCTGACCTGGATTCTGTTTCCATGGCAACATCACCACCTCCACTGTCTGCAGATATCTCCCTATCACAGAACACTGGTAAGGTGAGCCAAGCCTTTGGGACACTTTCCAGAGGATATAATATTTACATTACACACACACGCACATACACACAAACAATCACCACACAAACAATCACCACACAAACAATCACCACACAAACAATCACCACACAAACAATCACCACACAAACAATCACCACACAAACAATCACCACACAAACAATCACCACACAAACAATCACCACACAAACAATCACCACACAAACAATCACCACACAAACAATCACCACACAAACAATCACCACACAAACAATCACCACACAAACAATCACCACACAAACAATCACACACACACACACACACACACACACACACACACACACACACACACACACACACACACAGACAGACAGACAGACAGACAGACAGACAGACAGACAGACAGAGTACAGACAGAGTACTGACAGACAGACAGACAGACAGACAGACAGACAGACAGACAGACAGACAGACAGACAGACAGACAGACAGACAGACAGACAGACAGACAGACAGACAGACAGACAGACAGACAGACAGACAGACAGACAGACAGAGACTATATATATATACATATATAAATTATATATATATATATATATATATGTATGTACAGTGAACTACTCATTGTAGAATCATTTGTCCCCATCTGTTTTGATAGTGTATAATCTACATGTAATCGTGGTAATGTATGTGCACCTGTGAAGTGTGTTAAATAAACACGAATACATTGTTCTTATGCAACGCACAAACTCTCCCTAGCAAAAACTATTTCCCCCAGTTCAAAACATGATCAATATATCTCTTACCGTATGAGTAATTTCTTTGTAGTAAGTGCTACTCAGCATCTTTACATAAAACTCATGACTCTGAGTTATCTAAAATGTTGGTTTACAACTGAAATTTTCTGCAGGAAACACAACGTATTCCAGTGAAAATTACTCGAAACGTGCACGTACACACCTTGGCTGAACACGACTGTCATCTTGTATAATTTCACTTTTCATCTCCACCTCTGGTGCACTTTCTACCTGTGTTGATGTGTGCTTCTCTAGTGTACGCTTCAGTGCACACACGGCATGATTGTGACCAGGTAATCGCTCATGCATGACAAGCTGTTTACACGTCACTGATCCAGGATGTTGGCCATAGCTGAACGAGTTCTGTTTCCCCACGTGTTCACATGCTGTACATTTGAGCAGACCTTCGACAGAGTACTCCAGCCACACAAACTGACGCAAGAACTGAGCAACTGTCGGTGCATCACAATGCCAATCCTGCAACAGTGTCACAAACCATCAATTAAGTGAATGTACGAGTAAACTAATTCTGAACAAGCTGGCATACACGTGTGTGTGCGTGTGTGTGTGTGTGTGTGTGTGCGTGCATGCATGCGTGCGTATGTGGTGTGTGTCTGTTGTGTGTGGTGTGTGTCTGTGTGTACGTGCATGTGAGTGATAATTCCTTCTCCCTTTCTCCCTACCTGAGAGTCATCCTTGCTTGCTGTTTGAAGATACGAGTGATGGCGTGGCAATATTTTTATATATTGCGCTTTCGAATTCAACAGTTGTTTCTGTGACGGAATCTGTGTCAATAAACACGTATTATGAGGCATGTTAGAATATTGCATAACACAATTTCACCATTTGTTTTTAATGAACAGAAATCCTCCATTTAGGTAACTCGATACACAGACACAAACTACTGACAATATTAATATACTACCAAAATAGTTTACAAACATGAACTATAATAAAATCATTATTAAATCTGATTCAATCAAGATAATTACAAGTAATTACACTTAGCCATACCATAGTGGTGTGATGTACAAGACTGTTGTGTGGCTGGTCTATGTGGTCCCCTCCTGCATAATAAGACACAACGTTAATCATTTTCAATGTTGTTTATCTTAAATAATAGAAATATGTTGAATTGTTATGGTAATATTTCTGACAAGTAAACCGCAAACAGTAACATATTAGTTATTCTGGTTATTTACTAAAACCATCTAGTTTACTAAAACCATCTAGCACTCACAGTTTACAAATTTAAAAAAGCTACTGTCAGTAAAGAGCAACTATAAAATTCCACGAATCCAATGTTACAACCTCTTATAAAAAGTTTCAATATTAATGTTACATATTCTGGAAACTCAGAAGCTATTTAATGTACATACACCAATTTCCTGGCTAAACATTTCCTAAAACATGTATTGTTTTTTTCAAATTTCAGCAAATCCATTTGATGCAGTTTTACAGCAGTTCTGTGTGGCCTTTAAGCCCGATTTTTATTTATAAAAATATTGAACATAAAAGCAGGTTGTTGTCTAATGTAAAGAAAGAGTGTTTGGTTACTTTGGTAACATTATATTTTCCATCACACATTGCAAAACTTAGTGAAACATACCTGTGTCTGTCCTGGGAAGCTGTGATCCATTATCCTCCATCGTTGAATCACCAACCTCATCTGATGACATCACTTCCTCTTTCACTTTCCCAAGCATCATACCTCCATCACCATGCGTGGCAGAACCAAATTCTGAATGCTCATCGACGTGTTTCGATGAATTCTCCGAGCTAACACTTGCCCCTGTCTCCTGGGTGTTTTCCCCATACCAGAGGGCAGCACTTGAATGATCGGCCGTCAGAGCGTGCTTGTAGAAATGGTCCTTCTTTGGATTAGCAGTTGTTCGGCCTTCAGTGAAGATGTTATGTCTGTTGGCGGCACAGCAGTACTGGCAGAAGAACAGCTGCCGAGCACTGTCCAGGACCAGCCATGGGAACACTGTAAACCACACAGGTTTGATCTTACGAGTCCCTTTTGGCGTCACGTTTGAATCAAGTAGACCTGCGATCAAGTCACTGGTGATAATAGGTGTCTGGTCAACCGCCAAACCCAGCGTTCTGGCATCAATGTCAAAGCCCTGAGTCCAGCTTGCACCAGGACTCCCATTTGCCATCGTCGCTGCACTCACATTTGGGGTGGCTACCATGTAATTCTGACTCAGAGAGGCTGTTTGGGGCATGTGGTAGCTCTCGCTGATGGTTTGTGGATTTTGTATGTGGTCATACGATGGCACTATGCTAGAGAGACAGCCCAGGGCAGTCTCTGGGCAGCCCAGGGCAGTCTCTGGGCAGACCAGGGCAGTCTCTGGGCAGCTAGTTGGGGTCTCGGGCAGGACAACATTCAGCCGCAGTGACGAGATTGACGAGGAGCTTGTGGCACATTCCCTACCATTGCTGGGTAACTCACTTTCGTTGGGACAACTGCAAATAGAACATCAATGTTTGAAAATATGCCCGTTCCCCTGATGGTACTACACATATAAGGCATTGATGGTTCCTGGGATTTTAATGCTGTTTTTGTTTTCTATGACTGCTGTAAGTTAGGTAACAGTCAGAAAGGTACTTCTTACAACAGAAGGTACTTCTTACAACACAAGGTACTTCTGATGACACAAGGTACTTCTGATGACACAAGGTACTTCTGACGACACATGGTACTTCTTACAACACAATGTACTTTTGACAACACAAGGTACTTCTGACAACACAAGGTACTTCTAACAACACAAGGTACTTCTTACAACACAAGGTACTTCTGATGACACGAGGTACTTCTGACGACACATGGTACTTCTTACAACACAAGGTACTTCTGATTACACAAGGTACGTCTGATTACACAAGGTACTTCTGATTACACAAGGTACTTTTGACAACACAAGGTACTTCTGAAGACACAAGGTACTTTTGACAACACAAGGTACTTCTGATGACACAAGGTACTTCTTACAACACAAGCTAGTTCTGACGAGACAATGTCAGAAACTAGTGTATAACTGGATGTGGCCCTATATATGAAATAAAATATATTATTAATGTCAAGGATGGACGCAGAGCGGGCGGATGCCAGTATCACAACTCTTTATTGTACACAGAATCTCGAAGAACACCAAGAAGAAAAACCCTGCCCACAATCAGGAGTCAGGATACAATCCACCAGCACATAACTGGGTAACCGCACGAACTCAAGTAAAATCATGGTGGCACTCTTAATCATCGATCAGACTTGTACATGTGTGGCTGCTTTCACAGCAGCAATTTGAATGACTTTATAATTCCCGTGCGAACAGCTAACCGAACAACAGCGCCCTCCACCGTCAATTACCACCAATCAACCACCTCGTTAACCAACATGTGGCGCCACCACAAATATGTCAAAATATACAAACAACGTCATGGCTGTCCATGACATCAATATTATTCTTTCGGGTTTTCTGAATTTTTATCTGTCAGAATTTATTATCTGCCATGCGGATTTATAGTTTTGCTGATGTGATTTTAGGGTAAATGTGTCATCATCTGGTGAATCATCTGGCAGTGTCTTGGCGAGATTACTGAGCTATCCAGATTCCAACTAATTATCAGGTAACCGACACGTTTACCTAATTAGTTAGTACACAGATATCTTCAATGTAATTACACAGATAGTTATATTTACAGGAAGTTTGTATGCAAGAAAAACCCAAAACAAAGATGCCATGCACATTTTTAGTTTGCTGATAAGATTTTAGGGTAAATGTGTCATCATCTGGTGAATCATCTAGCAGTGTCTTGGTGAGATTACTGAGCTATCCAGATTCCCACAAATTATCTGGTAACCCACACATTTGCCTAACTAGTTAGTACACAGATATCTTCAATGTAATTACACAGTTATATTTACAGGAACTTTGTATGCATGAAAAACCCAAAACAAAGACATGTGTACGTATTACTACATACCTCATCTCGCTACTGTTGGTAGCCACGGACCTCCAGAACTGCAGTGCTGCACTCTGGTGTTCACCGTGCAACTCGTGCTGCTGGAAGTAATGTTTCTTTGGCATCTGTGTCGACTTGCCCCGTGTCATTGTATTGACCCGGTTGGCTGCGATACACCACCGACAGAAGAACAAGCCTCTCTCGTGGTCCAATTCGAGCCAGGGGAACTGTTCAAACCAATAACTCTTCACCTGCCTCCGTTTGTCCTGCGCTCTCTTCTTCAGCAGCAGCTGCAGATTAGCTTCATCCTCGTTGTTCCTTGAAGCACTTGTGTCGCTAACCCCTCCAGTCAGATCGACTTGGTTGTCCATTTTCTATGACCAACTTAAGAAATAAATTCACTACAATAATACAATAAAAAATAATTATTAATATGGGCAACTATTTAAAATAAATTCACAATTACTAAAAAAAAGATGAGTTATTAATATAGGTCACTATTTAACAAATTATGATTGGAATTTTGTTATGTTAATTAGTATAATAATAGGACAGAGACTGTAAGTCTTTTTTCATGTATATAAAAAAAATTGTAACAGAAATCAACTTCATGACATAATTTAACAAAATTGCTTCACACTTTTGACGGCATACGTGTGGCCTAGGAAGTCATAGGTTTATCAGTTCAATGTTCTACTATTATCTAGGGCTAGGCCTTTATCTACTGTTACCTGGCGGGTAAATTTTTGGCACTGGTTTTTCCATTTTTTTATTTTCCGTACCAAATAGAAGGGAGATCAACCTACCAGCAGAGGTCATGAATGGTCTCTGTGTGGTCCCTGTCGTGCCCAGCATTATGGACATGGGCCAGGCAGTGCATCTATACTATCAGTATGCTACCCTGGCCTAGGCTATTTTAGGCCCTAGCTGTAGATACGGGATAGGCCTGCTACTGCAAAGGCCAGGACCTATGACTATGTCAGCTATGACTATGACGGTCTATGACTATGTAGTATGTCGGCTACAAGTACAAGTACGATTACGTCGCAACCTACCGCCAAATCAAGGATGCAATTTTGTCAGGCTTCGTGGCTCTACTAATAAACGGTGTCTGGCATGAACATTATAGCGCCATTGATGTTACAAGCCGAATACAAATGGCCGACGACTCGCCAAAATCTAGGCTACACCGCTGCTGGCAGACGGTTGTCCTTAGCGGCTTGGCTTGCCCCAGCCGGCTATTTTGAATGGCTCGGAGCCAAAAATCCGGGTACAAATATGCCGCATTCAGGGCAGTGGAAACGTCTGCCAATACGCAACTGTATCAGTACATAAGCTGATTTATCGGGTAGCAAAGCGGGGTAAAAATGATGTAGCCATACCTCGCCAATGCAGTCGAGACTAGATTAGCGCCTAGCCTTCTCGTGCGAGCCACCTTGATTTGGCTGGCTCGTAGTGACAGAGCAGTGCTTCCATCTAGCGTACTGGCTACATATAATTTTGAACTATCCACCTTATTCGCTAGGCGGCGACACCTCTGTTTATCATTAGTATTCGGGGTTGCGTTTTGACGTCATGAATAAATTAAACGCACGTGGCGGTTTGTTTGTAGGGCAGAAAGCGGCTGCTGCAGCAGGCGCTCACATGTAAACAGGGCGGTGTGTCGTTGTCCACAAGTTCTTACCCGGTGGTCATGCCCATGAAAATGCAATTTTTCACTTGTTATACTTTATCAGAAAATGTAGATGGCCTGTCAGTGTGGATACTTCCTATATGCCGGAATATTGGGGCAGATAAGCCTAAGGGTCATTGCGTGAAGTCGTTTGTGTCAACTAGGCAGCTATCCATCGCATGCATTGCAGGGGTGCCCAAAGTCTATGAGCACACCAGGATTTGTTGCATCGTTTCTGCACATGTTTGTAAATTGGTGTTGTTATGTACAGTATATTTACAACCACAACACATCCACACATAGTGATTTTAGTTTATTGTTTTGCTATGATAATGCAGTCATAATAGTGTTTTGATAATGTAACTATATAGGCTTTCATTATTCTGATAAATATTCCCTTTGCAAAACAAAACTATTGAGTTTTTATAGGATGTTTGCATTTAGTTTTTCATAGAATTATATAGAATAGTCTATAGGATTTTTACTATGCTTGTGTGTGTGTGTGTGTGTGTGTGTGTGTGTGTGTGTGTGTGTGTGTGTGTGTGTGTGTGTGTGTGTGTGTGTGCAGCTGTATCTAAATAAAAATTATAGTTCAAACCCAACCGACATGACATGTAGCTGGCAGTTCATCAAAACCATTCTCATAAGGCGACAAACTCAGAAAGTAAGAGAGAAACGACACATTATTAAAGAGACACGAACCTATAGCATATACATACTATCCGCCTAAAGCTGGCCACCATATTCTTCATTTTATATCTCACAGAACTACTGACAACGACCATGGCAAATACCACAGGCATGAGGCGTAACACACGCTGTTCTGTTCAGTTCAGATATACACCGCACTATCGAGGTCCTAGGTGTGAGAAAGATAATTAAATTGTCTTTCTCAACTATGGTTGACTAAATTTTAGTCAACCATAGTTCTGAATTGCTGGACTAAGGCGACACAGTATATATGCTGCCCAGATCGCCCAGTTTGGCCATAGGTCGGACCAGCTTACGTTTGGATAGGTCCATGTGGAAACATTTATATAAACTCCGCAAGGCGGCGTCACCATGTTCGAAGTTGCAATGATTACAGACTCTACTGTAGTTCATCAAATTAATCATATTCTAGAAGAAATATATTATGTCAATCAATACCAGACTGTGGAATGCTCCTTTAAAGAAATACAGAGGTAACCACAAGAATGTGAAAAAGAAGAATACTTTGTTTCAAGAACTTAACGTAGCATGGCTTATAAATTTATGAGAGATGGCGGTCGGCGGAACATTTATGACCTTTTTCAGACGTCTTAATTACCAAGACTCCGTAACGGGGCGCCACTGTTTGTCATTCATTCATATCATGTGAAGCTGTGACATCATCAGTCATCACCATTACTGTACATGATACAATGCTTTTCGTTCTATAGAGACTATACATGCCATTAAAAGTTGGTTGCAAATGATACTCTACTGTTTCCATTTCTGGCATATACCATTCTCCGGTTATGGGTGGGGGGGGGGGGGGGTGTATTGGTCACGTGATTCCCACTACGCCCGCCATGCTGCCCGCGTTTTAGGCGGGAATTATACGGTTGCAGTGCGGTACGAAAGACTGCTGGTTATCGTCTGTATATAATTATGCAAATGAATACATGTCTAACGTAGGTATAAATGAAATGAGAACAATTCTGTTGAAATGTTTTTTCAAGTTTAGTGTGCATGATGCCATACCAGTTGAGTCTTGAGTGACATGGTAGTATAACTGGCTAGCCCATAATCGCCAACCTTCGGCTTCGGCTTCGCCTTTGGCTTTACTCCATTGCATTAGTTTTAAGTTTAGCTTTGCTTTTGGCTTCAGGTTGGCTTTGCCTTCGGAGCGGATTTGCCGGGCGGGAGTGTCCAATCAATCTTCGTAAATGTTCCTGATATCGGGAGTAAAAATAGAAATAGAAGCAAATCTCTTGGATGCTTGCGTCAGGTCTCACAAGTACTCCCCATTTCGCGTCAGATATCTAACATAAATCCCCATTTCCGCACCGCCACGCCCGACCCTGACCGACCTGACCTGTCTTCCGAAGTTCAATCCAACAAATGTCAAATTGAAGATATTGCAAATCATAATTAACACAAACAGGACCGAACTATTACAACTCATATATATTGAGATAACATCTTGTTCGCGGGCTGCACACGTCAGTGCTTTGGCATGATGTAAACTATTAGACTATGTTTTGTGAGGCATGAAACCTGAGCATTGCAAAACATCAACGTCATTTAATAGGTTTTCGCTTTTTTATTTAAACACTAACAGTCTGTTTGCATTTCTCCTTTAGCGTTAAATACATACATCGTTACATGTGCAGGATCATTATAAGATCATTACTCGCATAGTCGTCAAAGAATGCTGCATTGTCATTGATTAAGATTTAAGTAGGAAAAACTGAAGCTCTCTCCGAAGTCCACATATTGTCAATGTCACGTAGGGATACTGTCTAATCAGAAGCAACGTTGACAGCAATGTATTCCTTGTCAATACAGCAATGACGGATGTGCCTTTGTTGTTTGCCTTTGGAACACTATCTTTGTTTTCAGGAAAAACATTGCTGTGACAGACAGTAAAAACAGCCGACTGTTTTACCCAATCCATAATTTGCTTTCATGTACAGGCAATTAATGCAATAATATGTCAGAGCCTGTGGCATCCCAATAGTTTTATTGATTAAACATGCTTCTTCCAGAGGTTTGTCTCATTAGAAACATGGTTCTTTGTCAATGTTCAAGTAGAAACTGTATGAATAGTTGCAACAATATTGACACAAGAATTTGGTTTATTAAAAAGTATGTACATATATTTAAATGGGGAAGAAAATATTGGTTGTTATATCTGGAATGTTTCCATAGATAATTGTTAGGCTGACGTCTAACTTTCAACTAAAGAATTTGTCAGTTATATGGTTTATGGAGAGTAAAGAAGAGTAGATAATTGTATGTCACTGATTAAAAAATTACTAGTTTATTTCAATGCTGCTATTTGTCGATTATTCAGCAATACTGAATTTATATCCAGTAAATTTAATTCATAATATAAACATCATTTTGATTTTTGCACATCGTTATATTAGCATTATTTACAACAAACATACAAGGGGATTTGATTTAATGGATTATAGTCTTATTTATAGATTACTGTAGTACAACTCAGGTAGAACAGCATAATATTTGACCACCTGTACACATTTTCCTTGACCAAACCATTGACTGTTACATTTTGGTATCTGGCTGAGTTCCAAGCACATAGTGCTCCAGTCTCCAATGATGCCCTCGTAATGACGTTGTCAGTGGTTGTCTAGGATGGCCGTACTGCTCAGTTTTAAGTGTCCATTGTCTCACGTAGTGGGCAGTTAGGTGACGTGGTCACGCCGCGTGCTGTGTCAGTGTGTGTGTGGGACTGCCACTTAATAACCTGCTTGTTTCTCATAGGTCTTGCGCTTCTGTGTGGACTCAGAGTCGAATCTACACTGTCGTGGTGAAGGTAAGTCTTTCTTTGGAGGGTGTTGGCAGATCTTTATGCAGAGACCTGTCCACCCGTCATTGGTGGACGGGTGGTGGATGGGTAAAAAAATGTAGGACCAAAAAATAAAAGGTCTTCAGATATCATAGATATTAGTGAATATATTGTTCATGGCTCCAAGAATGGTTTATTGTAGTACTTTGGAGCTTAATGTCGAAGATGAGTACGACGTTTCGATCCGTCAGTTACGGACCTTCAAGTACTGGTGTCACGTGTGTTGCGAAATCTGAGGCAACACACGTGACACCAGTACGTGAACAAGGTCCGTAGCTGACGGATCGAAACGTTGTACTCTTCTTTGACAGTAAGCTCCAAAGTAAGTTATCATAGATATTGTAAGTTATGCCATGAAAATGGGTGTCATGTGTATGTTTGTAGTTTGCTACCTATCTAGATGTCGTAGGCTGGAAACATTTCACCCAGGCTTCCGTGTAGTCATGACAACAGTTTAGCCCAGGCCACCTTCTAACTCAGGTCACCTTCTAACTCAGGCCACTGTCAAATAGAGGCCACCATCTAGCCTGGGCTACCACCTATCCAAGGCATCCATCTAGCCCAGGCCATTTTCTAAGCAGGGCCACCATTTAAAAACTAACCACCTTCTAACATGGGCCACCATCTTGATTAAAAAACATCTCAATCAGACTCGAGTTTATAAATTATAACTTATCAAAGTAGGTGATGCTGAAGTCCATGTTTTTAACCCTATTAATGTTGTAAGCTGGAGCATCACAGAACTGTCATCTTCGTTAACTTTCATCATATCAAGACAAAGTCAAACAAATTAAACACGTACTGTACACCTGAAATGAACCAGGCATATTGACGAAGAGTTGAAAAGGAGAAACATTGAAGTAAGAATACATAGCAATTGTAAGATATTATTTCACATTTCTCCATGTGTTTCTAGCAACTTTTTACACAGTTAAGTGATTCAGATGTGGCTATCATTATTATATTATATTTTAAATGGTTAGCACAAGGGTAGTAAGTGTACTTTGCTGCACAAGCATAGTATGGACTCCAACATTTTCTTCAGGCTAATAACTAATGGTATGCGCAATCATAGTGATGAGACAATGACCAAGCATTGTTGCCGTGATTGTCTTGGTAACGTGTGACCACAGCGGGACACTGATATCCCATCATGCTTCGGTTCACATCTTCGTCTAAATCAATCGCATCGTTACTGCTGCACATATGGCGTGCTATTTGGTGTGACACAACCCGCGGGCAGAAATGATTTCATACGGGATGCTTAGGAAACAGTTGAGAGCAGATCCTTAACGATGAAGGAGTCTGCTGTCTAATGGGAGTCGTATGTGTCCTACTTGGCTGTGTGTCTGGTCTCTCCCACTCTCTGCCCTTTACATCCATCCCTCTTAGCTCTGACTCCCTGACTGCCCTTCCTCTATCCTAATTAATCCGGTCAGTCGTTCGTTCCGTTCATTCTGTCTGTCCATCCGTCCATCCGTCTGTGTCTGTGTAGTTTCTCAGTAGACATCTGTCTGTCTCACTCTGGTCTTTATGCATGTCTCAGTCTGCATACCTCTCTCTCTCTCTCTCTGTCCACTTGGCTCTGACTCTCCATCTATCTCTCTTGTTTCTGTCTGCCCGCCCGCCCGCCCGCCCGCCCGCCCACCTATGTGCCTGCCTGCGTCTATCTCTCTGCATCTCTCTCTGTCTCTCTCTGTCTGTGTCTCTCTCTGTCTCTCTCTGTCTCTCTCTGTCTCTCTCCGTCTCTCTCTGTCTCTCTCGCTCTCTCTCACTCTCTCGCTCTCTCTTGCTCTCTCTCTCGCTTTCTCTCGCTCTTTCTCTCTCTCCCTCTCTCTGCCTCTCTCTCCCTCTCTCTGTCTCCCTCTCTCTCTCCCCCCTCTCTCTCTCTCTCTCCCCTCACCTTTCAATGGAAGAAAGGTACAATTTCAGGCAATGTTCACACCATGTATGACATGTAAATTCATAAACTACTCAGGCATACGTTTTTATTGGAAATTGATTTCTATTCTACTTATGTTTATGGTGATGTACCATGCTTATTGTATTTTTGAACTACAACTACCAGATGCAAGTATCATTGCTTGTCCCAGGCTAAAGATAATACAAGGTATTATGAACATTTGATGATCGTTGATGTCAACAAATTTAACATTGGATTTAACATATTTTAAAGCTCGGTAGTCACACATTCTGCTGCCAAAGGAGTTATAAGGAGTCCATAAATGAAACAAGTCTCAGACTCATTGAATCTCATGGATATTACAGCCTATTACCTGATACTTAGCAACAACACAGTGTAGTTGCTTAAGAAATATGCAGTCAAGCTACAATGGACGATTCTAATCGACTTCGTACACGGTTGTCCAGATTGTCTGTTAATGTTTACACCAGGACTGTTTAATGTGATGGAAGTAATTCAGTGACAAATTGTGCTTTGACTAAAACAAAGTGGTGAGAAGAAGCACCAGTGGTGTTCAGTGATAATGGCAGCTCATTCTTCTTCCTGTCAGGTCGAGTTATTGTTGATCGAACTCATTATTTCCGTCTCAGCTTTTGTTGTGTGTTTTTGTAAAATGGCTTCATTATAACCAAGAGAAGGATGTACGTGTTTATGGCTTCATTATCACTAAGAAAACGTTATACGTGTTTATAATAATATGGCAACGTTGAACCAGTGTACATGCATCTCACAAGTGCTACATTCCATTCACCTTGCTAAGTTTATTTGTAATATGGAGTGCAGTGGCTAGAGCATCACTTAATTGAAAGAACTCCTGGATATAGACAGTGGAGGACATTTATGCTTGGAGTCTGCATGCGTTAATTGCAGCTTGGTGGTTTGAACAGGTCTGTGGGGTAGCCTGTGCAGTGCGCTTTGAGCAGTTCTGAAGACTGCATTCTGCACTATAATATAGAACAAACTTAACGTTTTTTTTATTTGAATTGACCATTGTATCTTATTTTCAGATGTGATTATCTCAGACAGCAGTCATAGTATTTAGAATTCTGTACTTTGATGAGTTTGATATGCCACACATTTCAAAAAAAGTAATTTATTCTCCCAGAGATTGAAGGGTATCATTATAACATATCAAGGATATCAATGAAACAAAATATGCCATAAAACTCAGTGTTCACAATGAAAGTCACAGGTGGCTGGTAGAATGTAGTCAAAGAATCGTCCATGATAGAAATGTCATAAAGACAGCATTCCTTAAACTAGCGAAACTAGTGGTTTGTCACTTTGTCAACGGTTCAATCTTCGAGAGGCGACACCACAGGTTTTGTGCTGCAGGTATAATTTAGATTATCTCTGGTTCATCTCGACTCTAAATACCCAACCCCTTTCAAGGGTGTCTTTTAGACATCTCTTAAGTACCCCGATACATATCTGTGAGGACAGTGGTAAATGATATTATGATTAGGGTGACGAGACATTCGTGACACAACACGGAGAGGGGCTAATTTCATTCAGTCATGCCATGTGTGGTCTCTGTATTCTCATCAATAGAGTGACTGTACGGTATGATAGAACGTCTTTTAGAATACCCCACTGTCACTGTCAGACTGGGGTAACAGCCCAACTACTGTCAGAGCTCTAGCCAGAAATAATAGTTTGCCTCAGTCACAGCCAGGATTGGGCAGGTAAAGTTTTATCATTGACAGCAATGTCATTTAAGCTGTTTATTTAATTAATGGACCCGTCCACCCATCAATTGGACAGGTAAAACCTGTTGTGGACAGGTAGAAACATCACTAGACAGGCAAAAATGATGCCTTCAAAAAACATAGATATTGAAAGTTATGCTTTGAAAATAGGTATAAATGTTTGTAATTTATTTCAGGTCATAAAACACATCTCAACTGGCCTGTATGTGTATGAGTTTACATCCACGTGGCTACCAAAAACTGTGACTTGCAACTATTTTATCCTGCATAAAGCCCTGGTCAGTGATAATCATTAATGTGACCCTGTGGACTGAACTATTAGTTTATCTAGCTGTTGCTGTCCCCTCAAATTCCTGTCTTATCAGTTGTAATTGTTCCTCTTGGTCGGTTGTGCCCAGTCAGTAGCATAAAGACGTCTGTCTCATGTCCTCATAAACTCCTGGATAGTGATACATAATAATAATCTACCCCTGGGGACTGTGAGCATGGCAATGTCTTCTCCTTGGCATACTTTATGCAGAGACCCATCCACCTGTCATTTGGACAGGTAAAACCATTGTGGATGGGTACAAATATGGGTGGACGGGTAAAACAATGAAGGAGCAAAAAGTGTTCCAAAACCATAGATATTGTCAGTTATGCCTCGAAAATGTAAATGGTGTCACATGTGTGTTTGTAGTCCATTTTAGGTCATGAGACACATTTAAAGTTTGTAAATTGGCTTAACTGTTAACAACTCACGACCACTCACCCTTCCTTTCTGTGTTCATTCTCCTCCTTGAGATGAGGAGGGTGAGATTGGTGTATAACATATCACTCAGCGACAGACAACCCAGTGTGGGACTTGGAAGACGGCTAGGTGTGGAGGCATTGGCCATGTGACTAGAAGAGGCAGGTTGAGGTGGCAGGGGCAAATAGAGAGAAAGGGTGATGCGGACTAGGTGAAGGTTCTACAAAGTCAGAGGTGGAGGGGATCTCCCATTGGCCATCCAGGGAAGACCTGACAGGACTCTGTGTCTGCAGACTTGAATCTGATGGGTATCAACCCATGGGATCCTCAGGAACTAGTCGGTTGGAAGAAAGCAGTTGGAAGAAAGGTAAATCTATCAGTAGGAGACCACCTTTAAATTATGATGATGATTCACTTCGTTGATTGTCCCCCAATAGATCTCAACTGTCGATGTATTAAAACACTTGTGAATGTAGTTGTTTGTAGTTACGCAGTAATCTGTTTGCTGCTCACATCGAAGATCATATGGAGTGGTGTGCTACCCTCAAGGGGGCACCACTGACACTACTGGAAAAGTTGTCGTTGACGACAACAGAAACTGTAGTAGGAAATACTGTAAGGAATAATGTTTAATTTTTAACACCTGTTGTGTTTTCGTGTCTGTAAGTAATGACTATGTCTTCAGACATGAAAAATGAAACTTGTTTCTCCATGTTTTCAGAGTTGAGAATTGGATTTTTTGTGTCAGTACACAACTACACATACAGTCATTATGAAAATTTAATAAAAAAGAGTTGACAATAACTGGTGTGCTTGATGTGTTACTCCAGGATCATTTGTGGGCTAGCTCTTCCAGTGTGTGAAGAATCAACTTGACCAGTGTCTATCTTCACCACTACACCTCTCACTGCCTCAAGCACGACCGCGTCTGTGCACTTGATGTCATAACACTGACGACGCTTCATTTGCTGTCCTAATGAAAACTTGATTTAATTTGTGCAGGTTAATGTTTGAAGTACCAGTGGCTAATGACAAGATGTCAGTGACTCGACGACAACACAGACACGGCAATCGTGTCTTCGGCATGATCGGACACACTTGTGACACAATGGTCTTTGTCGGGCACTAACTGTCGTTTTCCTCAAGTCACACATGAAACGTCATTAGTGCTCATTTTGTGTGGTTGTTAGGTCAGGGATTGTAGTGGCGAAAATGACATTTGCTTGGCTCTCTGAAGAGCTGATATTGTCAGGCATTCGGTTTTGAAGTTTATGATATAGAGTTTTCAAACATGAGATGGAAACTGTTTAGAATCTACTTGCTGATTTGTAAAGGTTCAGCAGTTTTGTTCATACCATGTTGCTTTAGTTCAGTCAGCTGTATGAGTAACGGTAGAATAGACAGTGGTGGATGTAATATGTTAATCAATATTCTTTTGAATAATAATTGCAAAGTGACTGAATACTTCCCAGGGAAGTCAAGATTTTGTTCAAGACTATTAAATCATACTTGTTAATTTTAGTAACTTGAAAGATGGGATTAACTAAATGTAAAATTAATATTCATCATGATGAGTACCAGATAAAGATATTTATTAAGGTTATACTTGGAGACTTTCGTGACTAACCAGACAGCTACTATGAAGTATCCAGATGATTCATGGATATCTATTCTCAATATAGACCCGGTGTGCTATCCATCCAAAGCTTGTCTTGATATGGAAAGGTTATGTACATTTTATGTGTGTCATAACTACGTGTATACAGCGGTGTTCCTTGGTGACAGCCTGATAATGATGTCATTACGACCTGGTAACAACCTGCGGTAGAATATAGACTTTGTTCGTGGATTCACTAACAGCACCGACATAAATCATGTTATGACACGTTCCCTTAGCAAACGCAGTCATTGTCTTCCGTCAGCCACAGATGGGGTGGTCAGTAGGACACCTTGACCACTCAATAGCCTTTGTCAGTGTGTCTGCTGCACTCTTAAGTACCATCGTAATTGAGCTTAATTATTACCAACGAGGGATGTTAGCATCAAAGTTCAATCCATAACTGTTGTTGACAGTTTTCAGCTGGTTTCACTAGTGATTTTCCTCAGGCTAAATAGAGGTGTGACTTTGGGTTGAGTCATTTGGTGTCATTTAGGACATTTGCAGGGTCGTATGTACAGTTAATTACTGGGTTCTCATACAAACCGTTACCATAGACGCCTGTTCAACACGGGTACTATGGAACACACTACTAATTTGCCTAGGGCATCTCAAACAAGACTTGGCATTTTCAAGTCTTAAATGAGTACTGATACATTCAAATACTGATTTTCCTATCGGTGTTACAATCTTTATATTAATAATAATTGTACAGGTATTTTCAAACTGAATCTCAGAGCCTTTTTATCACATAAGTTTTTGCTAAATGTTGCATAATTTATGTAATTTCTGTGAAGCATTTAACAACATTTGATTTTAATTATTAAGATACTATTACAATTACTACAGGCACATTCAACATCTGGTATATCACAGTCAATAAGCCCTACTTATGTGCAGTCCATTTTTCATTCACCAACTCAAATTTTATAATTAACCCATTGATAGCTTTGTCTTGCATTCGCTTAACCCTTTTTATACCAGACGTCCGCCCAGAAATTATACCCATGTTACCAGCACATTTGGGAGAAAAAACGGATATGGAAAAAAAAATTACATGGTGTGTGTCAAATTTGATTTTCTCAGCAACTACATAACATATATACAAGTGTTGTATATCAAATGAAAGCTAAGAAATGCAGCTTTCCATTGATGTGCATCATATAAATAGAACTGTTTATTCAACTATGATATTATAAGTTGAAATCAGAGGAAAGTTTTTTGATTTTTTTTACAAAATGCATGACTGAACTTCAGCACAACTTTTCGACTGTTTCTTGCATGAATAGAAAGCAACTTCAATTACAAGAGTTATAGAAAAATTCAATAGCTACATTTTGCTATAAGAATTATTACTGTGTGACGGGTAGAAGGAATGTTATGAGCAATATTCATCAGGTATGTCAGTCCGAAAATATTAGTTTTGTAAGATGACAAGTAACAAGTATGGATATTATCATATTATTTCCTTCCAGCAGTCAATAACTCTGCTACTGTTTTTTGCATGAATAGAAAGCAACTTCAATTACAAGAGTTGTAGAAAAATTCAATAGCTACATTTTGCTAATATACCTGTGTGACGGCTAGAAGGAATGTTATGAGCAATATTCATCAGGTATGTCAGTCCGAAAATATTAGTTTTGTAAGATGACAAGTAACAACAATGGATATTATCATATTATTTCCTTCCAGCAGTCAATACTATCTCTCCTACTGACAAAATGAGTTCCAGAAATATGTATGCTATGTGTAAACAATAAATTTATTACAAAACGACAACTAGAACTACAGAACGATCCATCGATTTACATGACAACCCTGTCTGCCAATGTTCGACTGGTTGATGTGTGCCCTCAGGCATTTCTGGTGCAGAGGCACAGAGCACTCACTACAACCATAGTTCGTGGCCTGTGCCATCCAGGGAGCAATCTGGCGCACTGACAGGGCGAAAGCGGCGAGGATCAGTCACCCAGTCGGGGTGGAAACCCTATAAATCATCCCCAGACTCGTTGGATTCGTGAAACAAATTGTCAATCCACTGCGGTTTGGTTTCGTCGCCGCCATCCTGCACTCGATCCAGGGCAGTGGGTCGACATTCTCTCCCGCTAATTCTCCTTCAAAATCGTCGTTTATAAACTTGTCAACTCCCGAAATATCACTGCCTTCGCTGTCTGAAGCACCATCGTCCGCCATTTTTAAATGCCGCGACGAACAACACAAAACAAAACTTTCCAAAAACACGTTTAAAAGCACTGAAATTGCCGCAATAAAATGGCGTCTGCCTTGCAGGAAGTGTGGTGTAGCCTCGTTCTCTTCGTATGACGGAAGTGGGGGATTTTAATTTATTCAATATGGCCACAACATGGCCGCATGGGCGGACACGTTGGTAAATACGCACCGATGCGTATTTGGTAAGATGCGGCAACTACGCATCGGTGCGTATCTGGTATAAAAAGGGTTAATAAGAAAACTGTTAAAGCAACATAATAACAAGATTGGTGATATTTTATTTGTTGTTAAGACCAGATCCAGGAAATCTTTTACAATGATTTACAACATTAAAACAGCATACGATTGCTAAATAAATAAAAATAATATATTATTAATTTATTATTCAAACATACAGAATAATAAAAACAAAACCAGAAAAAAATATTGAAGATGTGAGTAATAGCGTATGTGCAGCTACATTCTAATAATAAATATGTATGCTTTACCTTATAAGAAGCG
This sequence comes from Oasisia sp. SBJ-2009, assembly GCA_964017155.1. Taxonomy (NCBI): domain Eukaryota; kingdom Metazoa; phylum Annelida; class Polychaeta; order Sabellida; family Siboglinidae; genus Oasisia; species Oasisia sp. SBJ-2009. The sequence goes on from OZ024859.1 coordinate 35,968,594, forward strand.
CACAGAGTAACAAATGCAGAAACAATTGTGAATGATGATTCATTGTATTCATACATTAAATTAATTAAATTAAATTTATTATTACAACAAATATAGCATAATAAAAAATATTAAAGATGTGAATGGTAATTCATGCACAGCTTTATAAGAAACACACAAAGTACCAAATGCTGTGAAACTTGTGAACGACGAATCATTGTATTCATACACTGCAGAGCTTACAACGAACAAGCAGCCCAGTGGAGCAGCCAACTGTCACAGACACCACTACATCAAGTGCCTAATGTCCATTTTGTAAAGGTCAGCATCTGGACGATGCTACCCTTAATATTGTCCTCCTCGTTGGAGGCGTGTCTAATCAATTCCGAAGAACAGGGGCACGGAGGACGTGATAGTCTTCAATGAGATCCAGTCAGGACAAGAGCAGTTCGAGCAATTAGTTCCAGCGATTAATCGCTGCTCCCTCGAGTGATTGATTGGTGCGAACAATAAGGACAGGAGAGACAGTTCGCCTAAAACATGATGCACTGAAAATGTGATTCTTTCTGATTCATGTCATGCCTCATTTCACGTGTAAGTCTGCCAGGCTGTTTGGAATACAATGGTTGGTTGCTATAAGGATCTCTTGTGCAAGTATCATCCGCTTAAAGTTACGAGGTCTGGTGGATGTAAAGTAAATTTGATATGGTTATTATTGTGAACAGTTGTGGCTATATCCAGGACACTCACAATCAATGAGGCACATGTCGGCAGCTGTCAATAAAAATCAATGTGGCTTCTGTGAAAAATGACTGACTTAAAAGATGTTAATTTTATCAAAAATTGCCATAAATATTCCACACTTAGTAAATATTGCATTTGTCAAAGTTTGTGAAATTACCTTTCTTTTAGATTATATTATTGCTATTTGCTGCTGCACCATTATGTAGCACAGTGAGATAGTTTTTATGCAGAATGATGATGTCTTATTAAGCATAAGTTCCAGCATAAATAACCCATGGATGGTTACAACAATTATGTCTACAGTAAATCCAAACCTCATCTTTCTTTCGTAACTTCATTACAAAAAATATTGATTAGACAACTTTATTAGCTACTGCACCCAACACGACAGCTGTTGAGAGTTTAAAATAATTTATTGCAATTTTGATAATTGATTTTAGAAAAGTGAAGAAGTGTAATTAATTTTTGCTGATGTGATTTGGGCAATTGTGGGAAATGCTGTGTATTTGACTCAACGGGAAAAATTACCTCCTCATAAATTAACCCCATTTGACATTGAGGGATGTTTTACATACTAAGTGCATGCATGGCATGGCATTGCATGCACACACACACGCATACATGCACGCACACACGCACGCACACACTATTCAGGATCTCACTGATATAGAAACCTTGGCATTGTCATTACTTCATGGAAATTTCATGCAATTTCCAAACTCTAAGATACCGAATTTGTTTGTTTCTGAATGCTTGATAATCCAGTCACACACACACTGGGGATTTGTGTGGCAGGATTAATGCGGATCACTTCTGCTGGAATAGGAAGCCACACCTTTCACATCTGTGGTTTTTTTCAATTAACATTAATTAATGGGAAGTTAATTAAGACACCTTTCAGTATCTGTATAGATGTTCAGTGAAGCGTGTTGCTCACTGCCAGTAAGGTTCTCACTGATCCATACTCTGGAGTGTGGTGACATGTGATATGGTAATTAGAATGAAATTGTTCCATCTTTCCACACACAAGTAGGACAATGCTTCAGTGTTTCTATTGATGATTTTTCTGGACCAGAAATAAAACTAGTAATGGTCAATACTGTCACATCTAAGGATGTAGTGATATCATTGCTGACTTCGAGTATTCAGTTAGCAAACATTCTGCAGAATTCTACAGAAAAAACAGCTAGAAATGTGTAGTTTCTTTGGAATTGTACGGAAGATAAAAAGAATTACAGTATACATAGAAGTGTATAAAACATTTTTAGAATTCTAGAAAATGGATTGCACCATAAAAAATAATGTTTTTAATTCTACACATATAAGTACTAATTATATATATATATATATATATATATATATATATATATATATATATATATATATATATATATATATATATATATATATATGTACAACTGTATATATAATATATAATTATACATAACATTTGAATGTTAACATCATTTCCTATTTACTTGTATAATGTTTCTATGGAATGTATACAGTGTACCCCCGGTATATGAAATCTTATGGAAATTATATAAGTAGGGAAACTATAGAAAATCATCCAAGCAATCATGTCTATAAAAGTGTAAAATATATTCTCTAGTGTTTATTTTATAGCTATTCTACAGAAACATTTGCTAAAGTTTCTCAATATGTGTCCTCATGTTAGTTCTGTCAGGAGACTAAGAGAGTGTGGCCTCGAAGAAATTATGTCGAAAGCCAACTCCATTGAGGGTAAAACACTTTAAAAGGGATCAGAGCTTAGATAATAAATACCACCGTGCCTAACATTAACTGATGTTTTACACCAAGATATTTTTACATTACATTCCATAAAAATATTAACTGAATGCTAAGTGATATTTAATTATGGGTGTGAGTTTTTATTTTAGTTCTAGAAAAGCACTATTAGATACGTGTTTGATTTGATTACATGATCTTGATGACAGAAGTGATTGTGACAACCAGGATAATTGTGCATATGGCTACACTACACTACACATCCGTGGTAAAAAGTGCTATCATGATTTCAGTTGATTACCTTTTTCAGTTACTCTGTCATCCAAATCTAGTAAATCTGCCAGTCAAAAAAGCAACTTTTTCATTTCTTTGAATTGCATTATGACTCATAATAGTACCTGTGTTAATACAAGTACCAATGTCATGATTGCCATCTTATTGCTAGTGGGCTTGGGGTGCATAAAATGGTGTTTGGAGAACTATTTAAAACATAGCCAACAAATATATATATATATACAGGTGTACCGGTATACCATGGGTTTGTGATATCGATAAAAATTACACTTGTCATAATTCCATTACAGATTTCTGGTAATACACTATCGGCTAGCAACTTGGTCAGTGTGCTTTTTACTCACAAAAAGGATTAAAAACTACTGTATGTTCAGTGATGCAGTTTTGTCAAACATTGCCACAGTATTTGAATAACAGTTCCAATAACTTGTAATTGAACTGTCGGTTTTTACAGGTTTGAGTCGTGCATTGAACAAAGTTTTGATTCATGTGAATCTGTTTCACAACCACTTGGAATTGTCAAGAGCCATTAGAATTGAGAACAATTATGACAGGCCATTACAGTGAGTTGTAATGAGAGACCACTTCGTTAGCTGCGTGGTTCACATTACTCTCTAGGATCATAATTGGGAAGGGGCAAGGGAGGGAGGGAGGGAGGGAGGGAGGGAGGGAGGGAGGGAGGGAGGGAGGGAGGGAGGGAGGGAGGGAGGGAGGGAGGGAGGGAGGGAGGGAGGGAGGGAGGGAGGGAGGGAGGGAGGGAGGGAGGGAGGGAGGGAGGGAGGGAGGGAGGGAGGGAGGGAGGGAGGGAGGGAGGGAGGGAGGGAGGGAGGGAGGGAGGGAGGGAGGGAGGGAGGGAGGGAGGGAGGGAGGGAGGGAGGGAGGGAGGGAGGGAGGGAGGGAGGGAGGGAGGGAGGGAGGGAGGGAGGGAGGGAGGGAGGGAGGGAGGGAGGGAGGGAGGGAGGGAGGGAGGGAGGGAGGGAGGGAGGGAGGGAGGGAGGGAGGGAGGGAGGGAGGGAGGGAGGGAGGGAGGGAGGGAGGGAGGGAGGGAGGGAGGGAGGGAGGGAGGGAGGGAGGGAGGGAGGGAGGGAGGGAGGGAGGGAGGGAGGGAGGGAGGGAGGGAGGGAGGGAGGGAGGGAGGGAGGGAGGGAGGGAGGGAGGGAGGGAGGGATTATGAAACTTGTAAGGAGCTTCTTTTACATAGCAAGGAAAATGAAAGTCAAATATCACTGAATTGAAAAGAATTGAATATAATTACAAGTGCACAGTAATAAACTGAGTGGACCGTGGGGTATAAGTCTGACATTCCACATTTAAATCCCCTGCTGGTATTTCTAACTTTCTTGTTGCTCCAGTTCACTTAACTGTATAGATGAATACCAGACTGTAGACAGTGGTGGATATTGCAGTAAAAATGGTTCCCAGAGAATATGAATGGTGTTCAAATGAAGTGGAAAATGCTTTTGGTACTGTTTTGATGTTTTTATACAATTGATAATTGGTTTAGAAATATGGTAAATATTCAGATGACTGAGGCTCGCTGAAAACCTCCAACTGTGTTCCACTTATGGGTCACAAACTACTGAAACTGCACCACTGGATTCACTTTCATACTTAATACAATACCCGGTTTTTGACAACACACTGTTTTGACCTTGTTATCCGGGGGCAATATATCCAAGATCATGGTGGACAGCAAGAAGTAGCTGTAAAAACAACGTTTTCCGTAAAATCATGGCATAATAAATAATAAATATCCAGTTATGGAATTTTACCAAAATACACATGAACAATAAAAACCTGTTTTGATTTGTAAAAAACTAATGGACAACAGATATCTTGTCTTGTATATCATGTCTTGGGCCAAGGCAAACTCTACAATTTGGCATTAATTGCTAGTAGTTTTGTAGAACTTTCTCTTTATTGATTGAAGTGTCACCAAACGAAACAGCCCAGTTTTACATACATCAGGTTTCAAGATTAAAAACAGTTGTGGTAGAAAAGTCCCACTTTTATTAAACAGTTACAAAGAATGTTTACTTCTAAAGCTGTTTACTGCAGTATCTAGATAAGAGTTTGTGTGAAACATCAACACATGTACAACAGTATATCTGTGTACAGTATCTTCATAATGATGGGGTTTTCACTAGTTATATGTCACTAAGTACACATGTGCGTGACTTAATCACTGGGTGGTCAATCTTCAGGGTGATCTGAAGCAGTGACAACCAGGATATAACAGGGTTATAGTGAATACAATATTTTAAAAATGTGTGAGAAAAGTAGCAATTTTGTACATGTAATAATATGTCTCCTGATAACCCCCAGATCCGGCAACTCTCATGGTTGAATTGGTGTCATTTGGGCTCGTCTTACCTCAGTCTGCTTATAACCCCGGTTATTTCCCCCGAATCTGGGTTGCAGTGAGAATTAACCATTTTATTATATGTAAGACTTGACTGTTGCTTTTAGTGTCAGTTTTATTTATGTAGTTTTGTTATTTACACAATGTTTTATAAAGGCTTTCAACATGATGTTATTGTGATTATGTAGTTAATACCTAATTGCCTATGTCAAATCAGGCCTACCAAATTTATTCATCTAGGATCAGACCTACCAAATTTATTGTTCTTAAATCCATAATTTGCTGTAAATTCTATATCATTTGTAATTGGTTAATTGACGTGTTGTATTTCTATTCCCACTGCCTGTTGACTTCTGTCATGCTACACGGTATAGCTACATCAAAATGTTTAATTAAAAAAACTTGTCATCATGATGGCTGATGAATAATTAACCATGTTCTCTCACAATATCCCATTTCACCAGTCTCATAAAAAATTCCATTTCTCAGTTTTTAAAGCGGTCACACGATTTCGACAAGTTGCCAACATAAAAAACCACGCAGAGTTGGCACCACGAAAACAGTGTCTGGCCGCGGCTTTGAGTAAGACGTAGCAGGATGTTTATTTAATTAAATTAATTATACATGGCCTGTGAAATTAGAGCAGTTCCGTTGGGATTCGATGTAAGATTACTTTCTAAGCCAAAGGTGTCTGGTAAAAAATAATTGGGTATTGTGGTGATCTGTCAGAATAATCATATGTGTCAGTCACTGATTCTGTGTAGTGGCAACTGATGGAGAAGTAACCAGCCGGTTAAGACATGTATTGTGTACTCGTAGATTAGAGGGCCATTGTCCATCGGGGACAGGGAATGACCAGGGGAAACGGAGATCAGGGATAAAGATTAGGGAGTATGGATCAGTAGTGCACATAAAGAAACACATGACATCACATGTAGAAAAGTTTAAGACTGCTAATTGTTATCATTGTGTTACTACGATTATGTACTAGTTTCTCCAATTTACGAGATGAGTCAAATAGTCCTACTATCTGCTGAATTGTTAATGTGTCAGATGCTTTCTGTGTTGCCCCCTTCATTTCTTGGCACGTGTCAGTTTAATTTGTTAAAGGCATCGTTTGGCACGCGGCTGCGTGCCAAACGATGCCTTTAACAAATTAAACTGACACATTGCACAGGTGTTCGTGGGGTGAGTGTCTGGTCTGTCGTCACTGACAGTGTCCCCAGTCTCGTTCTAATATTGAGTTGAATTGAAATTTATCTCAATAACAACAACAACTACTACTATATTATAAATACAGTGCATAATATACAAATTGTTGAAAAAAGGGTAAAAGAAGTACAATACTTATCATGTTTACCCTTATAATATCTGAATTTCATACATAAAGCATCTGAACAGTGCAATAGAAGGTGTGACAACACTATTTATATGTGTAACCATACAATATTTAATAAAAAAGACATTGTGACATTTATTGAAGAATTTTTTATAACAATAAACAAACTAAATGTTTAATTTTGTTATCTAATTTACGTTGGCAAAAATGGTCTAGGACTCTTAACACATAACTATTCAACAGTCTGTCTGTATAACACTTTTTGAAATGATGAAAATTTATACAACGAATCAGTGAATTATCGAGGGAGTTCCAAAGTTTAACTCCAGTAACAGAAATACACATACTTTTTAAGTTAGTATACCTTATAATATACATTATGGATCCACTTAATTAATATAATCAATGGATTTACTTATTTTCGTGAAAGTCCCAGTTAGTGCTGGTTCGATACCAGGTTTTGTTCGATACCGATCGATACCTGAATTTTGTTCGATACTCGATACTTACGTTGTAAGTCTAATATTCACATAGAACACAGTTCCCAGTAGAAACAGTATGCAACAGAAGTAGTGCTGGTTCGATACCAGAATTCTTCGATACCGATCGATATATTGCTGGTTCGATACCAGAATTCTTCGATATCAATCGATACCAGATTTTTATTCAATACTCAAAATTTACCATCTAAGTGTAATTAAGTACAGTAGAGATCTCCAAAGAAACACACTATTATCCACTTAGACTAATGCCACAGAAACACACACAATGTTTCACTTACAAGTAGGGAAATATGTGATAATTTTATAGTCATGCAAACAATGATTAAAATGCAATTTTCATTTTATTTAAGTAAACAAACAACAATTTCAATATAATTGATAACTACTGTAAAACTAAAAGGTAACTGTAATATAAAATTAGAACAATAAAGACAATTACAATAAAACACCTAGTGACAAATAAATTCATCAATTGCACTGAATTATTTTTAATTAATAACAGTACTTCACCCCAGCTGTTTGTAAATACACTATAATATAGCAGCTTAATTTCAATTCAGTGTGTCTCCTAAAGTGACCATCAACAAATACAGCTGAAACATAACATACAAATAATATGTTATTATTATATTAAATATAAATACACCTATCACTTATAATAGTGCCACTGCCAGCACAGCTGCACACTCACTGTTATAACTGTTTTATAATTAATTGTATCGTAAAGATAATTGTGATTTAACATCAAAACTGTATAGACGATTAAAATAAAATAACACTAATTAATAATATTGTTATTTAGAAACAAATATTAATACAAATTACAATTGCACTTCCCAGTTGACACCATTTTTTTTAATATAAAACTTAAATTACCACGTTATCAAGTACACATAACAAGCCCCATAATGTTTTGCAACTGTTTTCAAGAACCGGTCAGTTTCTTCCTCTATCTCTAGCTTTGCCAGTGGTGAATCTGTTTGGCCAGTGCCTGGCAGTGTCACAGTGAGAGTGACAATAGCGTGTTGGTACCTTTCATCGACAGGGTCCCTAATGATCGACCGTTTCATAAATGCAATAAATTTGGTGTTGACTGTTACTGTACTAACGTAATTGTATATGTGTAAACAAACACGCAAACTGATGTCATGCCCATGGGCGCATCCATGTTGTATGACACATCTTTACTCAAGTTTATGTGCTGAACGCTAACGGTCGATCATTATGATTAGGGACCCCCGTGACCTATTGGGTGAGAAGGTAATCACTGCCGGTATGTTGTCACCAAATTGTATCATACTATTTTTTTGTGTTTGTAGAAATCGTCAATTAATATGCTTTGAATAGAGAATAATTTAAATTGCGTAACTTTACATCAAAGGCGAATAAAACGCGGAAAACTGCGCAAAAACGGTGGATCATAGACATAGGTACCCTGACCGGGCTGCAGTGAGTAAGCACATCGTCATCGTTAATCAGTCACATCGTGTGTGTCACTTCTTGGCGATGTTTGCCGCAGTTACTTAGTAGATTCGGCAACCGATGGCGATTCGCTTCGACTGTAACTAGATGTCCATTGCTCGCTCACTGTCGAATATTTCGATAGAATACGTTCTCGAGTCAATGGCAATGCGACGTTGTCCACGACGTCGACGACGCCATACGATGAAAGTTGATCATCACATTTTGATAGCTTCTTGAATGGTGACATGTTTCGTCAAATTCGATGTATTTCCCCCGCTATCTTTGAGACACCTCTAGCACAGCAGACACTCTTTGTTGGAAAACTGCCAAAACGTTGCGACTTGTTGTCGTTCGCCTTGGTTGTGGGCATCGTGTACGGCAAATGGTGGCGCCACCAAACGGAACCCGGATAAACATAACCTCCGCATCGCGCTCGAATAAATATTTATATTAATATTATTATTAAACTAGTTTCATAAATACTAGTGCGTGCAATAAACACTCTATACAAAACTATAGGATGTGTCTTTTTGTACGCGTAACCGTAAATAAAGTAGGGAGAAAGATGGCATGGTACTGCCACCAAACGAGAGCGTCACATACGAACTTTGGTTTGGGTAACGAGGCTAAGTGAAGTCTGACCTACGCTAAGATAGCACACAGAAAACAGTTATTATAGAGACTAATTCTACAATAAAGTTTTAGAAAACAATTCACATTTTATGTTATATTATTTTTTAAACAACCACGCCTAAGTCAATTTAGGCTACGAAGCGCTGTAGTGATAGCTCCTGTAAACAACGTCGTCATCAACAACGATGTTGCGCCTTCGCATCGACTTCGTCGAATGGACTCGATGTCGAGTATCGAAATATCGAAGGTATCGAAGGTATCGAAGGTATCGAAGGTATCGAAGGTATCGAATAGTGGACGTTCGATACCAAAAATATCGAAGTATCGCGATACCACTAAATATCGGTATCGAACTTTCGCAAGTATCGCGATACTTCGATATTTTTGGTATCGAACCAGCACTAGTCCCAGTGAAGATTAACAGATTTGAGCGTCCTTTCTAGAGCAGTGTTTTCAGCAATGGCTTATGCTGGCAGTTATAATTAACAACTAACGGTATTTTAAAAATAAATAAAATTATGCATATTTCAATCAGAGCTAATAAAAATTATCTTGAGTTAAATTATTACAACAGTCTTCTAGAATTGTTCTGTGCAATGTATAAACCAGATCACTAATATCTCACACTTGCAGCTTATGGTTTTGACTGTAGATCCACATACAAGTATTGCCCAAAGCATTCTGCTGTTCAGAAGGACATAATAATATCTCTTACTTTTCATACTTCTGATGGCCATATGAAGTTTGCATGATTCCAAAGCAAATTTGAATCTCCACCAATCATGTCGGTCAAAACGATCATGAATGTTATTAACTGAACAAGTTTATACAAAATCACTTATTATGTAATCCTGTTAGGGTACCACAAATGTGCTTACCAAAACCCCCTGAGCTTCGAATTAACCTCATCACACGCCATCTGCCAGAAATTTCAAACAACCAAGTCTTGTTGGCAAATTACTAATCTCACCGGTATAATTGTTGGTGTTAGCCAGTTTTCAAGTTTTTAGACAATACAATTCTGACATGCAACAGAAGTTATAATTGTAGTCTGACCCCAAAACAATAATGTCCGGTCATAAAATAGTTTGCATTGTATTCACCAGGTGGAGACACCTAACTTCTGAGTGGCTGTAGCCGTCCTGTAATTTTATAACTACTGAAGTCTTTTTACAGGTGTGACATCTTCTGATTGTGGTGAATTATTCAGCAATCAGAGTTTGATTGCTGTTGTCAATAAGGAATGAGGCGAAGTAATGAAACAGTACAGTAGAGCAGAGAGGGCCCCAAGCTACGTATGCTCCCGAGAAATGGTGGCCAACTTGAGTGAGAGGAAAAGGGGCATGTTCCCAGGGGCAAAGAACTAGGGACTTATGTCAGTAAGTTATGCATTAAATTATTAATAATTAACCAGATCTGACTCACACATGTTTATGTTTTTTTTTTAGAAACGGCTACACCGATCTCCATTGTCAAATGCAGGTAATTGTGTGTAACTGTAGGCCTATAATTCTCATTGTGCATTTAAGCATAATTATGAAGGTCTTACAATTCCAACCATAATTGGTTTGTATATTTTCTTTTTGTTGTTTTCTACAGACAATGTGTTAAGTTAATTTGGAAGTGGGGATGGTTATCTTCCCATGTGGTTTGGTAACTTCACATTATGTAGCTCTGCATCTATTAGTATTGTCTAAGGGATTGGTATCTTTGTTAATATATATATAAATATATATATATATATATAATATATATATTATATATATATATATATATATATATATATATATATATATATATATATAATATATAATATATAATATATATATATATATATATAATATATAATATATCACTCCAACACACCATATAAATTTTGTTTTTGTTGAAATATGTAAGTTTTACTTTAAATAATGCATTAACATATTAATATGTGTCAATTCCGAATCATGTTTCACCAATAGCTACAGCATTGTTTTTTTTTAATATACTTTCCGAAAGAGGCACTTTGATGGTTTGGGTATTTCAGTTAACTAGCAAAACCACTGTGTTACTTAACAAATGAATATTGTGTTTTTCCACTGGATTACGCTACTTGAGGTATGGGGCTATGTAGTATGTACCTTCATGGATTATTGAAATACAACCATATGCTGCTATGCAGTGTTAAAAACACGTGTATCGTTTACTAGCAAAAACCTTGTGGAACACACGACACCTTTACTTCATGGGAAACACACTGTTTGTCTCAGCACAGCTGCAAGAAATACTCACAATTACATTTAACAAATTACGCTGTCCCCCTGGGCCATGTCAATGTGGGTGGCCAACACGCACGGATTCAATTTCATAATTATTACCGCAATCTAGATCAGATATGCTTCACGCATTGCACAAGACAGAAAGGTGGCAACCAGCATGAAATTGTCTTCCGTATTAACCGAGATTAAGAAATCAATTTCCAGCCTTTGTAGCATTGTCCGTGTGCACCCAGGCTTATCTGGGACCCGTAAATCTTCAAAGGGCCCAATATTTGTTCCCATGGTGGGTAACAATGATATTCAGTCAGAAGTAGAGGAGTGATATGTTGTTGTTAAGACACTTGTGGTGTATCTAATTACACCTGGTTGGTGTTTCATGTTAAGGTTTTGGTCATTGACCCTGTGTGAAAGTTGACGTCACAGTCTAGCGAACTCCAGACCATAATTTTTACTTGCCCATAAATCATATATTCAGTTACCATACGTTCTTATACAAGTATGATATGTAATTTTGTGGTGGCGAAATATCTTTATGTTGGGCTGTCTCAACTAACTGACAAATCTTAAGACCTAAATTTGTTTTCATGATTTTTCTGTACATGCATCTGCTGGAGTATGAATGTAGAAATTCACACTCATTTTGACTTGTATTTTATGGTTCAATGAACTTCATCGGACTATCAGTACTCTTTATGCAACCTGGTGCCAGAAATGACTTCGGTTTTGGAGTGGTCGTGATCTTAATTACCATTATTAAGCTATAGGAATAGAATACGATACAAATGTGCAATTTTATAACTAAGAAATGCTACAACCTTTCATTGTAAAAATGTTGTGCTGACTTGTCAGCATGCCTACACATAAATTTGACTTGCCCATCTGGGCAAATGGTGTGATCTGCAAGCTTATCTGACTATATCTTACTTGACCCTAGAGAGAATTGACCAACTGTTAGCGTTAAGTCCTGCTTTGGAAATAAAAAATAAACTACTGTATAGAACCCTTTTGCTTCACCACTTCATGTTAGCATGGAAAATTAATGGGTAACAAAGCTTGGGGCCTCTTTCCGACTTCACAGCCATGCCCATTTCAAAGTACGAAACAATGATTGATTTCCGGTGGTTTTTGCTGAAATGCCAATTCCAAATGTTTTGTTCAATGTGTTGTGTGCATGCATGCGTGCATGTGTGTGTGTGTGTGCGTGTGTGCGTGTATGAGGGATGCCACTCCTTTAATCCAATTCAATCATGCAAACATGCAACAATCCCACAAGGACTGGCACAATACCCAAGAGTATTGCATGTTGCAATACTCGTGGGTATTGTCATGTTCAAATTTCAAAGATATTGTGAAATATTTGCAATTGTTTTGTTTGAACGTTTTTCTAAATAAGTAGTACTACAGCAGATGTATAAATGTGCAATATGTTTGACAACAAATTGACATCCATTTAAAAATGAGATGATTAATTTGTACACTACTAATAGATTAGGTGCATAACAGTTAATACATAAAATAAATAAATATTTGTAACGTGTCCAATACATTCAAGGCGATTCACATATAAATTATAATAATTACAATTATTAGTTAAATGCAAAATATAAATATTATGATTACATTTTAATTGTGTTGTTTAACCTCTTAAGCCGTGAGTTTCTGAGGGCCTCAACACTGACTAGACTAATTATTTTTGATTGTAAAAACAACTGGATATGAAAATAAGTTTTCATTAGTATTTAAGCTTAACCATTATGGGATACTTATATTATTAACCATGATAACTTCGAAGATTTTTTCTCAACAAATAGTGCTCATAAAGGCTAGCAAAGTTATTGATTGAAGCAAGTGTGAACATTATTGTTGATTTCAAAGTCAACAACACAAAAGATGTCCTGATCATAATTACACTGAACAATTTAGATTTGCAGCACGCATTGTAGCAGGTACAAAGTTAAAAGCAGATGACAGGTCTTGGCGTTGTCAAAGCATGTGTGCCTGTGCATGCACGCGTGCAGTCATGCGTGTGTGCGGCCATGCATGTCTGCATGCCAACAGGAAGGGATTGCATGGAGGGAAGTTTTTGTCATGGTTCATGTCACAGATTGAGATGAATCAGAGTGAAGGAAATGTGTTTCTTGTGTGACCCAGACACATGCGATGACTTGGGTTACGATCAGAACAATATCTGATAGCATGATTCGACCTCGGCGCAATTACTGATTGATTTTTTTAGAATAAAGTAACATGTATTTGTGGGAAATGAAGTGACAGTGAAAAGACACAATGGTTCTCATTAAAAGCCCTTCCTCTGTTCGATGTGTTCGCTTGTCTTGTGTCAGACTCATTTTGTGAACATTGAACTTGTCTGGCATCCACAGAGACGCTGGCACGATGGTTCAGATCTGTTAGGTTGTGTTGTTGAAACCGAAAACCAAGAAATCTATCACATTAGTCATTTAAATATTGTTACCAACATTTATTCCGTTCATAATATTTCAGCATTGATAAGGCTTACTTTTTATTACTGCAGCTGTTCACATTTTCACAGATTACATGATCTAACAGTAAATGTTAATGCTTTTTAAACAAATTAGCCCCATTTCATTAAACAGATTGCATGTAACTGTATACATGTACTGTACTATAAATTTGACATTAATAACACATCCACAATGAGCTTATATAACCATGGATGGCATTATATATAATATATATATATATATAATATATATGTATATATATACATATATATATACTCCTAAAGGCAGCGCTTATGTCGACCGATTATGCATGTAGGACCGGTTTGTGTAGACCGCTGTTTTATGTAGACCAAAACTGGTCTACATAAAGATTCGACATGTTAGTTCACAACTAACACAATTGAATTGATCAGTACCATTGCTTGTGCACACAGTTCATATGACAGTGAAGTAATGTGCGTAATTAATTTTTAAATGAACAACATCTTAAGTAATTTTGAGCATGTTTTCTCCAGCGCCGTGCATATTTTTGAGTATATTGTGTGCCGGGTTATGTGTACCGGGTCAAAGTTTTTATAAATCTATATTTATGGTACGTGTATATACTGAAAGAAGGGTTGGAGTTTCGTGTTCAGTGTATGATATGCTTCATACTGATGCAAAAGGCTATATTATTATGTGTAAATTAGTAAAACTTGCATTTTGTCTTTGTTGCGAACCGATAGATCCCTCGAATATTGGCTTTGCCGTTGGTACTCAGCAACTCATTTTACAGCATCCACTAAATTGTGAAATACAATGTACAAACATGTACCATCAAGTACTAGACTCGGCGGTCTACCACAAAAAAGGCTAAATAAATATATGCAACTTCCGGCGTTGCTCCGGTCTACATAAATCGGCATCTATGCGGTTTTTATGTAGACCAATTTTTTTGCATATACCTTATTTATTGAAATATTTTGATGAACGTTCATTATGTGTTAAACATTAGTATTAGAAACAATGTTCCAGTTTTACATCTTTGGAAAATGTATTCAATAAAAAAATATGCCTGGTCTACATAAGCCGGACCTCTAGGCACTGGTCGACAAAAGCTGCCTTTAGGCTTATATATATATATATATATATATATATATATATGAAGATTATGTTAAATATGGGAAACTTCTGTAGTCCCTAATAATCCAGAATTGACAGCCATACAATTTTTCAGTGGCAGTTCTAAAAAAATATGTTTCACTCTATGACACAAGTTAACTTGAAGTATCCATACACCATTTTTCCAGATCATTTATTTTTAATTTTCAGTAAACTTATTCCAGGAAACGACAGAAACGTGACCCAGCTATGTAGCATGACACAGGTGTTTTGCTGATCGCATTAAGTAGAAGTGATTTGTTCCTGTTTTATTGCCTACTGAAACAGAAAGCTTTCTTACGTCAAAGTGGACACTGATAACATACAGCTTGTGTCTGTCTGTGTGAGACCGTCATATGATAACACTGTCTCCTTCAAATCCTGCGAATTGTGACTTTGGTTGCAGTAAGTAGTGTCATTTAGATACATTGTACCTATATGCATATTTAAAAATGCAGTTAAGCAGCATTTTCTGTCAGTTTACTAAATGTGATAACATTTAGAGTAAGTGTTCTTGATAACATTCTTGTTGGTTGTAATTAACTGTCTTTTTTGGCTATGAATTATGTAGTCATAACTGTGCCTTTTTCTTTGCCTTACTCCCCCCTTTGTTGTGGGTCTTTGTCACTTGGGACCTTCCTTACATTTGCTGAAAATACTGATCTCTCTATTCCTCCGTCTTTTCCCTATTTGTCATTTTCTCTTTGATATGGAGATTATGGACATTGCTCTTCAAATCCACTCATTTTCACATATTAGTGATTTAATAATCACTTGGGTGAATTTGTATAGATTGAGATCTTGAACTGAGTAATATTTCAGGGTGAAACCAGAACTGAATCCTATATTTTCTAGTACTAGAAAACAGTGGTAGGCTGATGTTAGCTCATTCTGTAAGTTGCAAAGATGGTGGCAATCCCTATATGGATCAGTGAGTTAAGCCGATTTGTCTTAAACGGTAATGCGGGAATCCAACAGGAGTTAAGACAGTACAGTATACAGTATACACTGTTTCATGTGTTCCAGTCTAAGTGAAATGTTGATGGTTGCCAGGGGCAACACATCTTAATTGGAGATTAGTGTAATCCTTTTAATGCACTGTCTATTACTGCAGCTTATCAAAAACAATTATTGTCTTATTTAATTTCGAGAATATTGTGGAGTTTGTTCTTTGGATCATTATTAATGGGTAATACAACAAATGTTTTGGTAGGTACAGTAAGCGACAATTTTGAATAACCATTTTGTTTGGTGAAGATAGCCTTTTTTAAAGACATTCTTTATTTGTTGATATTGTATACAGATATACCTTACCAAAGTAACCTCTGCACATTTTGAATAGTGTAGATACCATTGTCAGTATTGACGCTGAAAAATTACCTTTCAGCGATTGCATAATGACGTGTTTTATCTAGGACTTGTCTGTTTACAAAACGACTTAGATGTCATTTATTACATAGCGCTGTTGCATAAACACTTGGTGTTATGTTTGGGTGCAAGATGAATGTTGCACTAGCAAGATTTATTAGAGTTACTGATTGGCACAAAATTAGTTGCACCAATTAAGTTGATAACCACACATAATTGTGTTAGACCTTGGTTTATGAATAGTGTTAGATAGTGGATGAATAAATATAAGAATTTATTTTTAGGAAATTAGGTGTACATATTTATAACTGTCATGATTACTTACGCTGATGGCCGCAAGGTGGCACCATTTGTTTATCATCTTCCCTTTAATGGCTGGGCTCTTGCGGGTGTAATTAATTATCCCAGCAATACACTGACAGTTGTGATTAAGTGTAGCAGCCGGTGTGACAAATATTTAAAATCAAATTAAAACTTTGGAAGATTAAACTAGGTTAAAGCAGTTAAAAAAGCGCATGTGTGTGAGCCTCAACTCGAGGTGTTGCTGGCGGTGGCTGAAGGTTGTGTGAACTGAGTCTTTTAAAGACATTTTAAAGTTAGGACACTGGTGAAGGCTGCAAGGTAGAACTTTTATAGTTTCCATGCACTGCCCACTATTTTGCCAGAAAACTGAGACAAAACCTTTCAGGCACATTTCCTACATTCATTATGTTTTTGTTGGTACCTAGATCTATTGGTTTCAGTGTCACAAAAATCTATAAATGTGTCAACAAAATATAGCAGATGTGTTATGTGTGTATGTCTGTTGTGTAGCAATATTGATTGGAATATTCAGTCTGAATCAAAATTAATCAGACTTATGACAATACATGTACTTAGCAGCTTTTGTTTGATTTAGTGTAATAGAATAAAATAAAAAAATCTTGGAGCCATAATATATTCCCTAATGAGTGACATCTTGTTGCAAATTTAGGCAATATTTTGTGTGAACAATTAAGATTTCAACCAGAAATAAAACAAAACACCTACATTTGTGCATAAACGTTTTATTGTCTTTTGTGCACAAGTGTTTTATAAATCCAAAGTAACATATTGGAAAAATTTGAGTTGTAATAATTTTCTAATCAGAAAAAAGAAGCAAGAAACCTTTTAAATACCTGCGAATCAGGGATGGCCATTGACATCTAGTGTGATACCAACACATATCAAAATCTGCATGCCATAAATACTTGTGTCTGAATTCAGTCATGCGCGCAATTTGTTTTGCCGCTAATAAATTGTGGTCATTCATTAAGTGGTCAGCGATGCTGTGGTCAGGACTGTAGCCACGTGAAATCACCCGACATGGAGACCTGGCAATTGTGGTTGTGCCGCCGTATACCACACTGTATACTTACTCCGCGGCATGTAATAATTACCTTATCTGTTCTCTACATCTCGACTGCCCCAATCCAATCACACTGGTCTTTACACGTAATCACCGTGTTGCATGTTTGCACACACGACGCATTTTTGTTCGGTTTCACCAAACAATGATGAAAGGCAGATATTTGATTCGGCAAGTGTTCGCATTGTAATGTGGGTCCAGACAGTCGCCAGGATAATCACGGTGAATATTAATATTGTTGTATCATGTTAAATGGTCGTGGATAAACATATTGAGGATGTACTTAAGATGTGGGCGTCTGGCATATGTCACCTGTGAATGGTTATCAAGAGTTTGTGTCTGCAGCAATTCTGAATGTTAAGGTGAGATATTGGGACCTCACGGGATAATTTCACTGACAGATTAACTTGTAAGGAAAATTCATCAATAAACATGATATACTGTTAATTTCAATGAGCTTTATAAAAATGCAAATATCTGTATGCATGTGTTTCACATGGAACATTATTTCTGCAACAAATCAAGTGAAAGGGTCCTTGTTGTGAATTAACAGATTTGGAAGATGATGTGAGATGGCACCTCAGTGTTTATAGGAAAATTAACACTGAAGAGAAATTATTTTGGCAGAAGCAGAAATCAAAATGGGCAGTAGGATTGATTGAGGGTGGCTAGGGGTGGGGTAAACTAGAAACAATGCAGATTACCCACCACAACACCTTAGGACCAGTCGACTGTGACTTCAGTGGACTGTGACTTCAGTGGACTGTGACTTCAGTGGACTGTGACTTCAGTGGACTGTGACTTCAGTGGAATGTGACTTCAGTGGACTGTGACTTCAGTGGACTGTGACTTCAGTGGACTGTGACTTCAGTGGACTGTGACTTCAATGAAGTCAGCACAAATGATCCCACTGACTGGGTCTAGGATCAATACTTTGAAGGTCAAGACCTTGATCCTCTGGGTCATGTAACAGTACTGGCCTCCATTGATTGGGAGGTCGATGGCCGACCTCCTGGTCCATGTGAGACACAGTGATCTCCCCAGGGCATCAATCAGTTGGTCATGTTGTGTATCAGTTGTGTAACAACAGGCCTCCATGTAAACAAGTTCAGGTTTGAAGGAACCCATCATCATTATTAACATAATATAAAAAGCTTAAATTAAACAGCAAAAAAGTAGTGCTAAAGTAATTTTTTATAGCATTAAAAATAAAAAAGGCTTAGAATCTAAATTTCCTTACCCAGTAAGCATTCAGCCATGGTGTAGTTATAATGTGAATAGTGCTAATTTGCATTTCTGCCCCTTTTTATAATGAAATATCTATCTGTACATTAAGCTAAATGAAATTACCCACACTTCAAAATAGCAGCAAAATGATTCAAATCAGGGTTTTCGTTGTTGAAAGATTAATGTTATAACCACTCCACCACTTGATGCTTGGTGCCACAATCATAGCTGAGGTGATGAATCGTACACGTCCAATAGTGTAATTAGACCCACAACTTTTGGGGCCACACAATAATGATCTCTGTTTCTTTTGTATGGAAGTGTAAACCATTTGAAAATGAATTAATCACACTTGTGGGCTATTTACAAAAGCGTACGTCATTAATCAGCACTCTTTCGACAGACAAAAAATATGCAGATATGATGCACTAAAAATTGGGTTCACACAATTATGACCCATGTTTCTTCTACAGATGTTTACTGAGTGTTTGAAAATAAATTAATCACTTGAATGTTTACCCGCTTTTTACAAAGCTTGGATGTTTAACGAAGTCAATCTTTTCACAGGCGGCAGATTGGATCAGACACTAAGCTGGGAAAAAACCCAGAAACCTTGCACTAGGTTAGACACCGGAGCCAGCCCCACTTGGCAGTTGCTTTTCCAGCTGACGTAGAAAAACGACCGTCGGATAACAAAACTAAGAAAAACAAGAGGAATCCGGTGTAGAAAAACATGTTAGTGACAAGGGCAGGATTGAAATGAGAGATAGCCTTTAAGTAACTGTGTCTGCTCTCCTGATAAATCATGACAGTTGGTTTGTTACACGCTGCCAGATTTTAATGGTATGTTAGGTGGCTGCCAAACTCTAGTGGCATGCATGATGAAATCATGTTTTATTTGTGAGATGCTGTAACGAAGGTATAGGAGGCTATATCTGGATAAAATGAGATATCTCTCTCCACCCTCTTCCCTCTCTCCATTGCACTCTCCACGCTCTCCACTGAACTCTCTCCACTCACTATCCTCTCTGATGTCTCTCTGCCTTCTCTTCGCTTCTTCTCCGCCCCATTGCTGTTCTCTCCACTCTGCTCTCTCACCAATCTCTGTTCTCTCCACCCTCTCTCTGTTCTCTTTTCTCTTGTCATCCTCTCACCCTGCTCTCTCTGCTCTATCTTCACTCTGTTCTCTCTCCAAACACTCTGCTCTCTTTGCCATCTTTCTGCTCTCCACTCTCCATTCTCTGCTCTCTGCCCTATCTGCTCTCTCCGCTCTCTGTCCACTCTGCTCTATCTCCACTTTCTCTCCGCTTTCCACTCTCCGCACTCTCCATTCACTCTACTCTGCTCTCCCTTTCTGCTCTCTCCACACTCTCCTCTCTCTCCACCGTCTATCTCTGCTCTGCCTGGGTGTCTGCCCACCTGCATGATTGCCTCACATATACACATGCATACTCATACTTTTTGTGTAAATTTTACAATTAAACTGCAATCAAACTGTATTCAAAGGCCTTTTAATACAGGTACAATTGTGGTGCAGTTTGCATTTCAAAATGTCATCTAATTAATTCTCCATCATCATTCAAATTCACTTTCGAATCACTTGGCCAAAAATCGATCCAGCATTCATTATGATTAACTTGTTCGTGCCAAATCACTGCAGGTGTCATGTATTTTTCATTTATTTTTGGACAGGCTTTTCAATTATATTTTATTGAGCCCAGTAGAAATTTGGCAAATGTTGCTCGGTTTCTTGCTACAGACGATAGTACAGACTGGTCTAGTAGCGACTAACTGCAGACTCCACGACTCCCACACGTTGAGTAACTGACATATCTTCTGAGTTTTTCTTAGACATGTTCCAAGCCCCCCTCATGTTTGTCATAAGAGCACCTCCCCGTCACAAATTAAGGTTCACAGTAATGAACGTGATTTGTATTGGAAACATTTAATTAAAGGCAGTCTTTACAATTATTGGGGCATGGTAAACATCTTTGGGCAGTCATAATGACTGAATAATACCACGTCACTTAAGAATTCACCTATTACTGGAGAAATAGTCAGATAACATTGATTTACTAAAAATGTGAAAGTCCCGAAGTGAACATTCACACCTACGCACTATTCTTAACACAGATGTGCTGTTTTTGTAGGTCACCTTTTTATTTTGTGCAACGGAAGCTTCCGAATGATTGCTGGTCTACCACCCAGTGCTAAATAGCAAAAAAGACATGAAACGCGCCCGAAAAGTACTTTTTATAATGCAATCACAATTCATCTACAAACGTGTTGTAAGGATAAAGAAGATTGACTCGTAATTACTATATTTAACGTCAGTGTGAAATCATTGGAAGGCAACACAAAGAGATAGCCGATGTGAATGATGATAATTTTATGATCAATTTAATGCGATAACGAAGAGAGAGGGTAGTTTTGATGCACTTTTGTGGCTGGCATACCTCGCTTTGTAATTTTTGTGCATTGAAACCAAGGCTGATAGTTACTTGTTTTTTAGTAACTGGAAATAAGCCATTATATTATTTTACTATTCGTTATGCCTAGTGGAATGTTGATGGTGTTGTTAATATAATTACATTTTACTATTCATCTTCTCATGAAATAACGTTTTTCTGTGAATCCTATTTCAAATTTTTTCATAAAATTACGTTTTTCTGTGATTCAATCTTTTTATGCAGTAATCAAGCTAATAAACCGCACATACTGCATGCCAAGGCGAGAATGGTAAATTATCTGGCTACGTTGTGTAGGAAAGCAGTTATACAGGCTAACAGGAGTAGACACCCTGGACACCAAGGGTAGATACCTTGGACACCAAGGGTGGACACCCTACCCTGGACACCAAATGTAGACACCCTGGACACCAAATGTAGACACCCTGGACACCAAATGTAGACACCCTGGACACCAAGGGTAGATACTTTTGACACCAAGGGTAGACACCCTGGACACCAAGGGTAGACACCCTGGACACCAAATGTAGACACCCTGGACACCAAATGTAGACACCCTGGACACCAAATGTAGACACCCTGGACACCAAGGGTAGATACTTTTGACACCAAGGGTAGACACCCTGGACACCAAATGTAGACACCCTGGACACCAAATGTAGACACCCTGGACACCAAATGTAGACACCCTGGACACCAAATGTAGACACCCTGGACACCAAATGTAGACACCCAGGACACCAAGGGTAGATACCTTTGACACCAAGGGTAGACACCCTGGACACCAAGGGTAGCATAGCTTTATCTAGAGACCCGTCCACCCGTCATTAGGACGGGTAAAAAGAAATATGGACGGGCAGAAATATGGGTGGACGGGTAAACAAATTAAGGAGCAAAAAAAAGGTCTTCCAAAACCATAGATATTCTTAGTTATGGCTTAAAAGTGAGTGTAAATGGTGTCATATGTGTTTGTAGTCCATTTCAGGTCATAAAACACATTTAAAGTTTGTAAACTGGCATAACAGTTAACGTCCATGTATCCACCAAAACATGTGCGACTGGCAATAATTTTATCCTGCATAAAGCCCTGAAGGGTAGATACCTTGGACACCAAGGGTAGACACCCTGGACACCAAGGGTAGATACCTTGGACACCAAGGGTAGACACCCTGGACACCAAGGGTAGATACCTTGGACACCAAGGGTAGACACCCTGGACACCAAGGGTAGATACCTTGGACACCAAGTGTAGATACCTTAGACACCAAGGGTAGACACCTTAGACACCAAGGGTAGACACCCTGGACACCAAGGGTAGATACCTTGGACACCAAGTGTAGATACCTTGGACACCAAGGGTAGACACCCTGGACACCAAGGGTAGATACATTGGACACCAAGGGTAGATACCTTGGACACCAAGGGTAGATACCTTGGACACCAAGGGTAGACACCCTGGACACCAAGGGTAGATACATTGGACACCAAGTGTAGATACCTTAGACACCAAGGGTAGACACCCTGGACACCAAGGGTAGATACATTGGACACCAAGGGTAGACACCCTGGACACCAAGGGTAGATACATTGGACACCAAGGGTAGACACCCTGGACACCAAGGGTAGATACATTGGACACCAAGTGTAGACACCCTGGACACCAAATGTAGACACCCATGACACCAAGGGTAGACAGTCTGGACACCAAGGGGTAGACACCCTGGACACCAAGAAGTAGACACCCTGGACACAAAGGGGTAGACACCCTGGACACAAAGTGGTAGACACCCTGGACACAAAGGGGTAGACACCCTGGACACAAAGTGGTAGACACCCTGGACACAAAGGGGTAGACACCCTGGACACCAAGAAGTAGACACCCTGGACACCAAGAAGTAGACACCCTGGACACCAAGGGGTAGACACCCTGGACACCAAGGGTAGACCCCCTGAACTGAACACCAAGGGGTAGACACCCTGGACACCAATAAGTAGACACCCTGGACACCAATGTGTAGACGTCTTACATACTAATTGGTAAACACGGCGGATACCACGGGTAGAGACCTTAGATACCAATGTGTAGACCTGGATACCCATATTTATGATACACACTACACAGGGGTAGACCAGTCATAACTTATGCTACTGAGTTGACCTGGCCATGACATCATGTACCTTGTCACTTTCTCCACTGACCAGGTGATAGCCATGGTCAGTGGTCACTGGTAGATAAGATGTGTTGACTAAACAGTTGGACACCGACAGAGGATGTTGACGTGTGAGTCCCTACAGGTGATGTGTGTTGTCTTTGACTACACACATGGGGGGGGGTCAATGTTACTTTTACCATAGGGGGTGTATACAGCGATTTAGGCATTACAGAGAGAGGAAAATGGACCTGAAGAATAGTCTATGTAAGTGGTCAGAAGTGGTCAGACATGAACCCCTTGGGGAAGGGCACAGGCCTGCTGGGGGTACCAGCTACAGGGGGAGGGGCAGATTTGATGTAAAGCATTTTTTTTACAATTGTTTCCACATAAAATGTGTACTATTCATCAGGCCTGGTCTAGGTCTAGTTACATAATTTGTAATTGTTTACATACAAATGAATGCCGTAATTGTAATTGAATCTGATCTAACATGATTATGTAGTTATCATTAGTCCAGTATGTGTAATTGCAAAGCACATTAGTTACAATCAATTACTCATTAATTAGTATTAATTATTTTTAGGGAGGCATTTATAATGGCAACACTTAAAAAATAAGCAAATTTAGTTACCTTCCGGTCATGTTTCTACCTTATTGCACCAAAGAATATTACACAATATTGAAATGTGTGATTAATCAGTTATATTATTCAGCAACAAAATGTAATCTCCCAATGTCTGGATTAAGGCACTTTCTCAACAACAATATTATTGTCTTGAAAAACATCATCACTGACATATTGTCTTGCAAACACATCATCCTATTGTGATCAGTACACTGCTCAAACAATACATCCTCTATTGATACCATTGAGATAATCCCTGGCTGATCAGCGAGAGATTATTGTGGTCAGTGACAAACGTTTGATAAGCCCCTGTGATGAAGTGAGGGCCGGTGTGATATCGCTGGACCATATGTTAGTTCTATTGATTCTTCTCAACAAATATTGGCATAATCGAAATCTGTCGGTGTTTTGCAGCGAGCGGCAATGTGTTCACCATCTTATCAGTGCAGCCTTTCCTTCGGGGGCCAATGTCTCAGAGATGTGAGTTCACTGACAAAGCCAGCGTGTATGTTTGCTGTTGTGATAGGCCAGAGTTATTGAGTGGAAAGCAACGGAAAAATTGTTGCGAGTATTGAGAGAAGCCGCTTGGAGAAATCACCTATTCATCTGCCTACCCACAGCGGGCTAATGTCGCGGTGATTTTCTTAACTCTCCATCTGTCTTGCCGGTATTCTGGCATCATATTTAGTTTGGTGTGTCACATGTAGGTGTCAGCACTGGTAGACGTTTCATGCATGGTTCTCAGGCACAAAGCAGTGATTATACGGTGTTGGTAAAGTAATAAGAATTGCCAGAGCACCAAAGTGCACTTCTGCAAGTGAATGCCTCAGATTATGGTGTCTTCATTAGTCACAAAAAGGTAATCTACTTACTCAATTATGTCTTTTCTTTAGCGTGATTAATCTTGATCAGTATGTTGTATACTCACTCATTGGCTTCATATCTAGTTATGGCAATTGTGTAGTATCTTTTTATGTTTATATGTGTACATTCTTTCTGCAATCGTTGTTACTCTGTAATCATAGATTATGTATCGAGGCATCTGTGTACTTCGAAATGTAAACCGTGTATTTGGGCATGTTTCATTTGAATTACATTATCTTGCATAAGTCGTGTGTATTTCTTTCAGTTCTTTTTCATGCAAACAACATTGGATTAGCCATAAAGACAAAGATCGTCTATCTTTCAAGTACACTGTATTCATGCAAGAATCAACAAGATGATGGCACGTGTAGATATAATATGTTGTGTAACTCAAGATCCAGTATTTTACTTGGTATGTTATGGAGGTGAATATCATAATCTACACATTTCTATAACTTCATTTTGGTGAAATGTTTTAGTACACCAAATAGAGGTATGATAATTTTGTTAGGGTTGGGAACAATAAAATGTATGTCACCTGAACAGGTCATCATTTGTTCAACAACAACAATGATGACATAATAATTATAATACATTTATACATATATATATATATATATAAATTAAAGTAATCATAATTGTTTTGTAAACAATATTGGTTTTAATGAAAATATATAATATGGATGATACCAGCCTTAAAAGAAGCATACACATTGGACTATTGTATATAGTCCAGAAGAAGTAATCAGAATAAAATGAATCTAATTTTGATGTCTTTGTGGTGGTTCGTGTTGTGATGCGGACATGCACACTCAAGTAGGTTGGGAATATAAAATTTATAGGAATGGGAATTAATAACCTTTGGGATGATCCGGATTCTTTTTGTCCTCTCTGTGGGAGTAACAAAGGTGAACCGTAGAGTTGAGGGTTATATAACACTGTACCCTCAATGCAGGTGTGACAGCACAGGGCACTCCAGACTTCAACTGCTCTAGGGTGTCTCTGGTGAACACCCCCTGTGCTGATTACTAATGTATAACATGGACAAGTAATCAGCGTCAGTTTTACAAGAAGACAGTGTTTTCTTGTTCATGCAACTGTTAATAAATACAAGAATTGTGAAACCCCAAAACATTATGAGACGTATAAAATTACGGGTTCTCATTTTCTTTCACAAATCTAATGACGAGATAACTTTTAGTATGACTATTGACTACACTGTCCGTCTAGCCACATAAAGATCCTGATTCCATGTGTTTTGTTACAAGTTACCTGCGTGTAGTTATATAACAAAACCATTACTCTGCGAGACAGCGATTTTGTGACACCCTGTATTTTATTTTACTTTCTGGAATAGACGTTATTAAATAATAAATCAAGGGCACCGACAGTCTGATATTGTATTCCAGTTTATCCTCAGACCCGTTGATAAGTTGTGTTCTGTCAACAACGCTGGCCAGACATATCTAAACAAAACAAGCGTGAATTGATACCAACAAAGCCTCGGCGTTTCGGCAGATAAATATAGCGACATTATCTTAATCCTGGAAGCGTCCTGTGGAGTCGAACTTCCGAGAAAGACTGCGTTGATGTTATTGCAAATTATATCCGTTTAGTAGGAAGTGCGTTCAAAGGAAAGATGACACTATGATTAATCTAGTGGCGAGAACCCTGTGTAATTAATGAGCTGGGATTGTTGCTGCAGTTTTCCCCGCTGGTGGTACGTTACTTGTATTGTTAATTAATTTATAATATCCTCCACTGCCTCTATTAACTATCAATTACACGGTTGAGGAGACTCACGGCTGTGTCCCTGTGATTTTCAAGCAGGCGGCTTCTTTCAAGTGCATCAGGTGGAAAAGATTGAGACAGTGGAGAATTTAATCCTGTTACGGATAGCTTCACTAGACACAGTGTTGGCAAACTTGAAAGATAGCCCAGTTTTGACAAGAGCTGTTTTTCTAATATATCTCAGGTTTTTTTTCAATTCGAACTTTTGTTACGACTTGTGTGGTGAACATTTTAAAACTATCTGAGGGCAGAAAACAAACAGCTTTTGACAGAACTGAACTTTTTTCATTTTCACCTTTTTCAAATTTCCAAAAAAATGCTAACAAGGTAACCTTATGTAACGAATCCTATCATGTAATGTAATAAACTTACCTGCCTATGTTACATAATTTTTTATAACTATCTTAATAAAAAACATTTAAGAATATTATCATTTGTGACTGGTTAAGACATATTATTATTTGTCCTTTTTCTGTTGTTTTAACGTTTTAAAAGTACTTCAGTTGAATTTAAAAGCCCTTTGCAGTTTGCACAGTCAGTTAAATAAAGACTACCTTTGATAAACCATCAGGAGAATGGAATCTGATTGTTAGACCCAGTGGATAACTTGTAAAAGAATGAACAGCACTAAGTTATGCATGCACGAGTTTGTGGTTTTCTAGCATCAGTACAGACTAGTGTGTTGCATGTTACATGGCAGCATCTCTGCCACCAGGAGTATTGAACCAGCATCTTCAGCAGGCATTGTTGCCTTCAGATAGCATGCCACGCCTCAGTGACTTGAGCATTCCATGCTGAAAGATTAATTTCCCAGGTTTCTGGGTTGTGCAGACCCTGAAGCGAGTCCAGCCGCCGGCCCTTGCATTATTCAGTTCATTGCTCTCTGGGGAAATGATCTGTGATTTTTATTGTATGTTGTTACGACGTCTGGTTCTGTTGCATCAACTTCTGGCATGGCTGGACTGAACTCCTACAACAACTGGGGCAATGCAATGTGTCCATTAATAACCTGACTCGATTTTTAACGGAGTCTGGGTTTGAAACTCTTTCGTCTTTGCACTCCTTAAACATCCTTGGTAGGGGTCCATGTGACTCCCTGTAGATTTGAAAAATGATATAAATCCAGTTTGAAAGTGGCCATTGTAATGATCTATCAAGGCCTGTGTGTGCTGCCAGTGTATCATCTTCATTTGTGATTACGCCAAATGCTTTTGTTTGTTGCACCTCTGTGCTTGAATTATCAAGGATATGGATGGTGTAGAAGTGTTGCAATTACTATTACCATTAATATACTCGCATCTGTTAGCTTACTCCCTGTCACCATTGTGAAACTTTGTCATCTTACGGCTTCACAGAGAGGGTGATGCTGTAGAGGATACTACATGTCAGTATATTTACTTCAAAACCAGGCCTGCGTGTTGTATTTGGTTAAAAACCTGGCTGGGAGGTGTGGCCTGTGTAGCTCATGTGACTCTGAGATCACATCAATGTTGGTCACATTTTAACCTGTGATGTAAAAAAACTACCTGGGGTACTAATGATGGCAATGTCAGTGGCCATGTTCCGTGCAAACATAGAAAGGTCGGCTTGGCGATAATGTCCTGAAAATGTAAGTGATCGAATTAGACCTCATAACACTGTAACCACAACATATATATATATATATATATATATATATATATATATATATATATATATACTCACACACACATCAGTATAATAAAATGATGCTGATTGGTGGAAACAACTGAACCAAGAACAAACCTTCTTTATGTAGAATGGACTCTTACAGTTGAAAACAGGATGAAATGTGATGAAATGTTCAGTGTCCAGGCGTTGACTCCCTAGCTCTCTCAGGCAGACTTCAAGGTTCGGAGGAACCACCACAGAATCTAGAACATTGGTCCACTAATTAGTATGTCATAGGCCAACAGAAAGGGACATTCTCCTGCACTGTTTCAATCATAAACAAGAAAACTAGCACCATGGCCAAGAATCTACACCAATTTCACCTGGCCTTCAGATCAATTATGGTTATAATCATATTTGCACTACCAGTGCTGTAGTGCAAATTGAGTAGTTTCAGCTCAATCATCAGGTAGGGTATAGTGTGACATGTGCATAATTAATGAGCCAATTATAAATTCTTACTTTATACGGGAAAATGGATTCGTACAGGTCGTACCAATGTTTGTGTGCTTTGACAGTAAATTGTACGTCACTGTATTTGGGCTACCCTGAATTAGATTAATTGAAGTTATTTTATCTATAAGTTATTTGAAATTGAGCAAACTACTATGTGATGCACACATGCACATATACAGGTAGTCATGCAGTCACACACGTGGGTGTGTGCACATGCACGCGTTCATGCATGCGCACTCAGTACACAGGACTACAGCACGGATTGGGAATATATGACACTAATTGGATTTCTACAGAACTGTCTTCATTAAGCATTAATTTCCCCAACTAGAATCACACTGATTACTCGGACAAAGTAAACATTTGTTTCACCATGGAAACCAGTGGGAAACAAAAGGTGGGGTCCCCTGTCACGTTTCTTTGTGTAGGAGTTATTGTGGTCTATGCCAATCCTACATTGTCTACCACTAGGATTATCCTGTGGTTTGTGTTCTGATACTGGGGAAATGATCTGGTATCATCCAGTGGTTAAAATGCTCGGTTTTCAATCAAGAGGATGGCGTGATTTTGTCTGCTGCTGTTTTTGACAATTTATTTGTCCCATGTTAGCTGTATTATTTGGAAGAGACACCAAACAATGTTGGGTTCTTCAGCTTTGTTTCTATGAAAATGGGAGAAAACTATGGAGAGAAAAATAAAAATAAATCACATCTCTGTAGACTTTACTGTCGGATGAAATAAATGTCAAGTTATGTCTACTTGCTGTCTATCTATCAGACCGTCTATGGCAGGCAAAGCAAAAAATTCCATCCAAAGAAGTGGAAAAACCTGTCCTGGTCTAATTAACTATGAAGAAAGATATCTAAATGTCTGTGTAAGCTACAGACAAGACTGCAGCTTAAATGTCATAAGTAATGATGTCTTGGTAATAGCCAGCATTCAAAGCGCTCTTCATTTTATTCAAAATCATTCCTCATTTGCAGTGTTTTGACTCATTCCTGTGATGTGCTGTGAATGAACATTCCATCATTCAGTAACAGTCACTTCAGGAGACAATTGTCTGTCTTTGTAAGGAAAGTTGTTTTTTCACACTCGCTGGATTCATGAGAATGGTAGTAGAGATCTGTTCAATACAGTTGAAGTTATATATATCTATATCACATGGACTGAAGCTTCCAAAGCATTTTAAGCAAGAAAAAACGTAGACAAGGCACATGCACGCAACCACCAAAGGATAGTCTAGGCTCATGATTCCATATTCCATGACATCTTGTGGGACCAGAAATAACAAACGTTGGATTTCACCTGAAAATCAAAGCATCCACATAATCCAAAAAAATACTAAACTGTGGCTAAATAGAGTCCAACTGTGTAAATGAAGAATAAGTACAGTTGTACTAATTACATGTGTTAGAACAAGTAGAGTTGTACTAATTACATGTGTTAAAACAAGTAGAGTTGTACTAATTACATGTGTTGGAACAAGTAGAGTTGCACTAATTACATGTGTTAGAACAAGTAGAGTTGTACTAATTACATGTGTTGGAACAAGTAGAGTTGTACTAATTGCATGTGTTGGAACAAGTAGAGTTGTACTAATTACATGTGTTGGAACAAGTAGAGTTGTACTAATTGCATGTGTTGGAACAAGTAGAGTTGTACTAATTACATGTGTTAGAACAAGTAGAGTTGCACTAATTACATGTGTTAGAACAAGTAGAGTTGTACTAATTACATGTGTTGGAACAAGTAGAGTTGTACTAATTACATGTGTTAGAACAAGTAGAGTTGTACTAATTACATGTGTTAGAACAAGTAGAGTTGTACTAATTACATGTGTTGGAACAAGTAGAGTTGTACTAATTGCATGTGTTGGAACAAGTAGAGTTGTACTAATTACATGTGTTGGAACAAGTAGAGTTGTACTAATTGCATGTGTTGGAACAAGTAGAGTTGTACTAATTACATGTGTTAGAACAAGTAGAGTTGCACTAATTACATGTGTTAGAACAAGTAGAGTTGTACTAATTACATGTGTTGGAACAAGTAGAGTTGTACTAATTGCATGTGTTGGAACAAGTAGAGTTGTACTAATTACATGTGTTGGAACAAGTAGAGTGGTACTAATTTTATGTGTTAGATAAAGTAGAGTTGTACTAATTACATGTGTTGGAACAAGTACAGTTGTACTAATTACATGTGTTGGAACAAGTAGAGTTGTACTAATTACATGTGTTGGAACAAATAGAGTTACACTAATGATACGTGTTGGAACTAGTGATTCTGCAGTTAAGATATTAACACGTTATCATTCAATGAATTCTGTAATCCAACAAAGGTCAGACCTGTCACAGTTTTGTCACATGCTTAAGATGAATATATTTATGAAGCTCTTAGTGTTACCATATCTGCCCTTTCAGAAACTGGATACTGTTTGAGTTGAACTACCCATGCATGACCACTACGTAATGAAGCATGCTTCAGAAAATATTTGCTACGGGTACCCGAGAGGCAAAAATGCCTGTCAGAATAAATGTTACTGTTTAATTATACACAAACGATTCAGCGTGCTGTGACATTTGATGAATTACAAAGTAATTCTGCCTGCCCACCAGCAAATGAATGTTTTATTCACTGTGGCTGCTTTATTGAGTGAACCCTCAACTCCGATAAAAATCAACATTTGGAATATCTGTACATATATAGCGTGTGGGTAAATGTGTAATCTGTCACAGACTCGCTAATTCTAGAGAGGGAAAAGAGACAGAAAACAGTGAAATAAGTTGTATAAAGTTAAAGGTAGGTGCTGTGTGTATGTAGTGTGTTTGTGTTCAGTGTTTGCGTGCGTGCGTGCGTGCGTGCGTGCGTGCGTGCGTGCGTGCGTGCGTGCGAGCATACATGTATGTGTGTTATGACAAGCCATGGCGTGGAGTGATGTGGTAATCTGCATGTACCATGTGACACTGTTTTGACTCCTTGTAGTGATTTAAAAATACAACCGATGACTCACTACAACTAACTATTGTTTTGTACTATATATAAAATATTTGTTTAGTTGTTTTAATGTGAACATCTGTTTTGTTGTAGATTGCACTGATCGCTGCAGATATATCAAGGTCTGGCCAAGGTTATGATGGACGTCACAAACGTTAACTTGCTGCGAGATATGTTTTCAAGGTGAAGGTCACAGAGGGCAGCCAATAACCAGCCAGGGAGGTGAGCTACTTACCGGATTTTTTCTTGTGCACGTTGAGGGAAATATGTTTGGCTTATGGCATAAGGCTATAGGATGACGAATGATAATAGATGGCTGTTGGCTGGGGAATTTAGCATAAGAAGTTTCACGAGTTCAATTCATCATTGTCACTGCAAAGTTAATGTAATTTTGAATCCCATGTTCATTGAAATGACTGCAAGAAGTCCACCGTGCAGTTACATGGAGCATGATTACTTTTTGTTTTAAAACCAAATTATACACCCTATATTCTAACTATATTTTCAGTTGTATGCGTGTGTAACTACTTTTTCAAGAAAAAAGATTTCAAAATTTAGATGGATAGTAAATTGTTTCATCCCTGTGGATATATCTTAGATTGTCCTTAATTCTATGAAATCATTGTGGATCTGAACCATTGTGACTTGTCAGAAATACCCATTTTGATTGAACTTTATGCCTTTGAAGTTTGATCTGTTCGATTGAACCTATATATAGTTTATGGGGTGGACAGGACAGTCTAGGTGGACAGACAAATGTTGGATCTCTTATCGCAGGACACTGCCCATGCATGAAGAACCTACCTAGGCACTGAACAAAACATCATGATTGTGAGATATGTCTGATAGTTTCATAACACTCTATTTTGCAGTTTATTAACGCAAATCTTGATCCTGATAACAAACATTGTTAAGCCTCATGATTGTGAGATATGTCTGATAGTTTCATAACATTCTATTTTGCACTTATTAATGCGAATCTTGATCCTGATATCTTTAATCAACCAATTGCCGTCAAATTTACTGATGATGCGTGAAAACAGGCAAATATTACAGGGACTCTTGCTATATTCAGAGTCAGACGGCGAGGAATTGTATTGTATTGTGTAGACTGATAATAAGATTCCTCAATAATACACGACACAGGACCAGTTAGTGCAAATGCATGGGTAATTAACCACACAGAGCGGTGTCTGACTGCCTGGGTGGTCTACGGAATTACATACCATAACAATATAATATTCTGTTGCATGTAGTTTGCTATGATCTAAATTAAACGTAATTGTACAGCTTTGATCAAATGAAGTAGTTGGTAGTTTTGGCAAGACACCAAGTTATGATGTGGTGGCATAATTGTCTGATTAAGTCGTTTGCACCAGTACTTTCTATAAGTTCGACCATGCTGTCATAATTCATCAATAAATTACGGAAATGTAGTTCTAAATACATTTATGAAATTGTATATTATGCTTTGTGCTTATAAACTTACAATTGTTAACCTACCTTTTGCTTTGTCATTATAAATAATTGATGTTATCAGTCACTCAGTGAATATTTTTTGTTCTGCATGTTCAGTTTGAGATCTTTTGGTGTGAGTCCTAAAACTCTGCAGATGATTTATTGTAGCTTCATCAAATCTGTTCTGACATCTTGTCTTGTCTGCTGGCTTGATACTTTGAGCATGAAGAATAGTAGCAAGTTGACCTGTATTATTGATAGGGGAAGTAAAGTTGTGGGAGTGAGACAGACTGGACTTAGTCAGCTGTATGAGACGAGAGCAAAGAGAACACTGAAAGGGTTTACAAATCCTGAGTGACAGGTGTCACAGTCTGTCACAATATTATGACATGCGTGTACAACCATCAGGCAGTCCTGAGACTTATGGTGGACCAGACTTACCGCCCTTACAGCAAAGAGGCAAAGTCATTGCGCACATTTTATCCTCATGTCAGTAAAGTTAATTAATACATCCTAAATCCAATTATCAATAAATCTCAAGTTATGAAGACTATCAATAAATCCTAGGTATATTTTAATTTTTATAATCATGTCATGTTTTACTAGGTTTAAAATGTAATTAAGCCATAATTTATTTTAAATCAATACTTACCAGGGTATGTATTTATTTTATAACCGACTGTAAATTGTGTAACCTTGTCACCACTGCCACAATCAGTGTGACTGTGGAATGAGTCTACGACTGTCTAGGTAATTACTCGTTTTTATGATTTTATACTGACCACAAAACAATGTTGTCCCTTTGAGAAATTTGATAAGCTATCTTGTATATATTTACTTTGGATAACATGCTCTTGGGTGCTTAACACAGAACTGCATAAATTAAAACTATAACATATAAATTATTTAAAATAAATATTAAAAATATAGTGTAAAGGAGCTGATTAAGAATCTGGGTTATTGGAGTACATTTAACTGTTTCTCCCAGTTCAGCTGCTCACATACACACTTATGTTAATTGTCTAAATTTAGTTCGTTAATACAAATTAACCAATAAGGCACGAGTCACACCACACCTGAGGGTAGGACTCACCTGTGTTTACCTGTAGCCCTAGATCTCAGGTAAGCCCGGGAATGACGTGTTTACTCTGGGGATTAAAGCCACTGCCTGGCCTCACTTGACACTCCCACTTCAACACTCTTATCTAAGTGTTTTCCTACTGTTGTTTTCACAGAGTTGAATTCGAGACACCAAAATAGTATTCTTCAGGTGAAATTGCCCAGATGTTAAGAAAATAATTCAGTGAATGGTGAGACTTAACAATGTAATAGACACTCGTACAGCTCCTTCCCACGTACTTTGTGATTGCAAAATTGTATTAGGTACATTCTTGTATAAGTATTCGTGTTTGTTTGGTTTGTTAGCGTGAGTTTGCAAAGAGATTATGCCACAACTTAACTTAGTTTTTAAGTGGTTATTCTTTAGAAATCATCCATCCATTAAAGTACTCCATAGGCCACAATCCCAACCAAAGTGAGGCAAATACTGAATAATTACCCTGAGCTGTGGGAGAACATCTCTGCTGGGGGTAACTAGAATAACTACAGGGGGTGTGGTGTGTGCTACCACTGTGGGTGCGAAATGCAATTACATTGTACCCCATTTCAAGGATGTCGCTGTGTCCTTGGCCTTGTTGCCAGACAGGAGGAAGTACAGCTTGAACTGGACACCTTTTGGGCTAAATCCTGCCTTAAAAGAATGTTACCTTGTCAGGATAATTAACCCATTTTAGAAGGGTGGCAAAAAACATTAAAAAACACTTATTTTTTTGTGGGGGACTAGGACCCACTGCCTCAGAGAAAGATTTATTTATGTCTTCCTGCCTTACTTTTGTTCTAAGTGGTTATGTCCATATCCGATAACAGTTCCACTTGTTTTTAATGATCGTGAGAATACTTTTAAGTGTCATTTTCTTAAATAAATATATATTCCAGCAATTAACCTTCAACCACCCAGTTAATGATATGAAACCTCAAACATAGTAATTATTGGGGTAACTGAGTTTACAAGACCACAACAGATTTGAATGTGTGTCCATCGATGCCCTCACAACATACAGTCCTGTACATATAATTTGTTATTCAGTTTATTCCTGAGTAGCATAGCTGTGATAAGCTAAGCGCCATTTACTGTTTAATCAGTCCACCGTTTAATCTGATTAGAAGGCGCCCAATTAGCGAGGCGGTGTAGAGTAGTGAGTAATCCAGACTGAATGTCAGGTGTAGCATTTGTACTTGACAGTGTGGCTTATTGTGCTCTTCAAAGGAGCAAACCATGTCCTAATAAAAGGCGGTACAAATATTTGTGTCAGGCTGGTGAGTTAGGGGATAATTATGTGGGGGTGTTGTAATTTATGTTTACTGTAATATTACCTGTGTGGAGTCATTTCAGGTGTAACCAGTACATGTGTGAAGGTCGTGACTTGTTATTACATTTAATGCTTGTTATTTAGTTCCACTTCTGGGGGGAAGGGGTGGGAAAATAATATAAGTTCAACAGCAAAACATTAATGGAGACAACTTATAAACAAGTATTATTTTCAGATTTATATGTGTTTATGATTGTGTGCTTTCAGTAAAGTGTATAAAGTGTGGTAGGAGCCACACAAAAAGTAAATTAAAATACCTGATGTTGTATGGAAGTTTTAAAAAAACAACCTATATACATTAGCATAGCATTATGATGTGGTGATATATGTTGTATATCTTTTTATGTGTTATGGATTTCAGTTAAACATATTTACAGCTATACACATGCATGCGTGCACACACACGCATGCATGCATGCACGCACGCACGCACGCACACACGCACGCAAACACACACAGTATATATATATACATACATAGTATATTATATATACATACATTACTACATAAATGTACTGTTTAAAATACATCAACCATGTAACTTGTTCATCATTGAAGGCTACTGTCCACTCTCTGTCAGTGTTGTTATCTTGTTCAACATCTAGTCTTCCGTGTTGTGATTCCTACTTGGGTCTTGACCGGGGCCTATTGTTGATTGTCTCTGTCCAGGTAAATAATGATAGTAACAATACATTGTAAATATCACACACATCAGGTCCATGCTGGTAGAGAGAGGGTGAATTACTGAATGTGGACAATCTCTGTTACGACCACATGAAACAGTGAGTCCTACTGTTCATCCAGGGACGATGGTGGACATAAGATCTTAGCCAATATTCTCAAGATAAGTAAATTCATCCGCAATTGTCCCACCCACAAGATACTCTTATCAGTTTCTGGCTGCACGAAGGTTGTGAGAAACTGGACAAAGAAATGTGATACAGAGATGTCCAGCGCGACAACTATTGTGAGAAGAGTGATAAACAGATAGACATGATTGATGACAATGTATATGTGGGCGTCACTGAGGGGTGATGATGTTGAATATAGACACATATAGCCGCCTACCGTGTCCATCTGTTGTGTTGTGAATTCGGAAGTTTCCCGTACACAACATAGTACTGTTTAGTGCTGGACATTGAGGCCTGGCCAGTGGCAGTGTTTATGGTTGGTCATGACATCGGAATGTCTCTGGTCACGCAATTCCTTGTCCGTTCGCTGCTACACAAAAAGCCGGACAAAGAATGAAAAAAGAGGCGTAGATTGAATTGAAAGACTTGACAAAAAGAAAGACTTTTTAGGGTCAGTTGTGGTGATTGTTGCTGGTACTGGACAATATGTTTATGTTGGTCGCATTATCTAGCAAGTGTCTTTCACAAGAATTCTGCACAAGTTCCGAATAAGAAATACCTGTGGCATTTGCAATTGAAGCGTTTTTATGTTTTTAGATAACCGTTTACAGTGTACTGTTGTCTTCGACATGAATGCCTGCCCATGACAGTTGCAACCAACACAAGACATATTTTGATTACTTAGACCGATATCACTGATACAACCTCTGTGCCTGTGTCTAGAGTCTCCAAACACCCTTATAAAATGTCTACCCCTCTTTGAAGGGTGTTGAAGATGGGGTGACTGCTTAGCATGACTACTTTATTCAGTTTGGTATAAAAACAAAATGATATGTGCTCGCCAATCATATATAAATTTACTTACTCAAGCTCAAACACACGTGAAAATATTTGCTAACAATTTTAATGATTAAATACGATAAAATATTACTTGTTTCGTGTTTGAGACTGGAAGAACGTTGGAAAGATGTCCCAATAGATCAGATTGAGGAATCAGACTTAGTCATAGAATGTTAGCTGCCAAGTTTATCAAATGTTGAGTTTAACAACAATTTCCACAGGTGTGATTTCAAATTGAGCAGTTTTCCAATTGCTCAAGAGCTATGTCGTTTAATGCTTGCAAGATATTGAACTTTGTCCAAACACGACGTGTGCAATCTGTAATGACATCAAATGTCTCTGGTTGAGAGACCACACAAAAATTGATCTAAAATGTGACAAAGAAATGAAAAAGAGAATACTAGACTGACAAGAAGTTCTTGATAAACAGATGGGTGAGTTTTTTATGATGGTGATTATACTGCTCAGAGGTTAAGTTGTAAAGATTCTGGTTTTGAAGATACTGAAGGTATGGTCAGGACGCCCTTTAGATGTAGACTGATGAACAATGTGATAGCTGCCAGGAGAAGACACTGGCCCAGTTGTTCCTGCTGTCTGGGCTACATTGTGAATGTTGACCTTGGGACCATTTCACTAAGATAAACAGCTCTAAATGTTAAAGTACATTCATCCGTAAACAAAATCGCCTAAATTAAACTAAAATTAAAGGAATTTTTCAGAATGCAAACATCCATTGCCGTATTACCATGGACACTATTTCCACGACACACCAGTGACATTGTAAAGGCAAGTTCTTATATAGCGCAGTATCCAGTCCTCAGGACCGTTCAAAGCGCTTTACACTTTACTTCCCTGACAGACCTGTTCACTCAGACACCATCTCGGCTTCTCTGGGAAGCATCCAACCATATGCTACAATTAATGCGCGAAGGCTGCTTGTACACATATCCACTACTGCCAGGTACTCATTCAGCTGAGTGAACTGGAGCAATATAGAGTGAAAAAACTTGCCCAAGGTTTTAACACCAGCAGCACGGGATTCGAACCTGGGTTCTCATAGTTGATAGTCCGAAGCTCTACCCCTGAGCCACTGTGCTCTACTTTTCCACTGGCGCGTCATGGTGTTAATAGTTTTTATGTTAAGGATCAAAATTGATCTTACAGAGCTAAGTTGGGTTTAAGAGCTCGAAGGGTGTACCTCGGTAGTATTGGAATCAGCTAGGAATAGCCATTGTGTCTCTAATCACATAGCACTATAGCTAGGGTTGTTTTAGTTACCACTAGTAAGAGCCTGGTGGTGCCGCAACATTAATACACTCTAACTATAACCTTTGACCCTGTACTAATAAAGGAAATTGTTAATTTCACGGCATAATACTCCCACCCTGTAGTGATTAACTCTGAACGCACAGGGTTAACTTGAGACAATTTGGCATACCAGCTTCCTTTTTTGCAGCAGTGTTTACATAATGAGTTGTGTCTGTCTGTTGACCCGGGCGATCCAGACACTAATCCATCTTCCAGTAAAAAATGGTTTGTCACCCCAACCACAGTAGAGCCCTTTCATCTTCCCTGGTCCCCCCTCCCCCAGCCAGGAGGAAGTGTGCCGTTTCCACGCCTGAGCGGACAATGTTCTGGCTCTCTTCTGGGCGCTCAAGCGCGACAGATTAGCAGGAGTTAAGGTGATAGCACTTGTCAGGATGCGTTTTTGATGATGGATTCAGTGGCATGTAACTCATACGTATATCCTGCACCTGTAGGAAAGTTTCACTAGTTAGGAGCCTCGTCATGTCGCAAGGATGCTGGACAGAACTGGATGGGTTTTAGAATTGTTTTAGTTTTGGAAGGGGGAGGGAGGTCTGTGGAGTATTATCAAAATAACTGATTATAGAGACACATAAAACTATTTAAATTCGCAGCTGTCTAAAAAAGTGCAAAAAATAATCTCTTCTGAAAATACAGTCACTGTTTATATTTGGACACAGAAATAATAGGTTTCCAAAAACATAATATGATACATAAATTATTGATGTAAATGTTTATAGGAGCCCACATACATAGCCTCAGATTACATACAGATTACTGTCACTAGAGGTGTAATTATTGTTTTACAAGATTGAACAATATTCGAATTAAAAAAACCTAAAACAGCGAGTTTGACAGAGAAGCTTCTGGTTTCTCAAGAGTTCACAATGTCTTTGTCTATTTGTAATCTGCCCTTTTGTCAAGTTTGCTTTGTTTTTAAGCACTGGTGTAGTTTATACAATGAGAAGACAACTATAAAATATTCCCAGAACATTTGTACTTATCTAAGATGTAGGACGTTTCCTGTTATTGTGACAGTGGTCCCCACCCAACTGGTGTTAAGTGTCTGTCATTGTGTGAGGTCTTCACAGTCCAATCTAGAGAGCTTCTCAAACAATACTTGAGTGTGTATTCTCTTCCAGGTTGACACGGCACAAATTAAAATTCCTGTAATTTCCCCGTGATATAACAACCATGGTACATTTTGTCAATTTACAAACTCTGTATTTCAGGTTCCTAGAAATTTCCAGGAATGCTGCTGTTGTTGCCATGTCGCCAGTCAGCTGTTGTTTACAGGAATGTGTCACCATGGCATTGCCAGAATTTCCCTCGAGTGTTTCCCATGAAATGTCTGGACATTCCGACCTGTCCAGTTGTTGACAGTGTGATTAGCTGAAGGTGTTGACCGAAGGGTGTGGTGGTCTGAAGGCACTGGACTATCGATCTGGTTGACCAGGGATTTAAGCCACCTGCCTGTTGTTTGAAACTCAGGTGACTCGTTCACCTGACATAGTTGGAGTTTTTCAGAAGATACGTCAAAAACTAAAGGTCGAATCAGCCTGGTGTTTGCAAAGATTACTAAGTTAATTAAACCACAAGAGGGTAAATGTGTAGCAAAATAATAAAATGTATATTAGGTGTAACAAAGCGTAAAGTACTTTGAGCAATCCAGATGATAGGGTATTATGTCACGCATGCACGCATGCATG
This sequence comes from Oasisia sp. SBJ-2009, assembly GCA_964017155.1. Taxonomy (NCBI): domain Eukaryota; kingdom Metazoa; phylum Annelida; class Polychaeta; order Sabellida; family Siboglinidae; genus Oasisia; species Oasisia sp. SBJ-2009. Next base: position 36,009,159 of record OZ024859.1, read on the forward strand.
TACACATAAATATATATATATATATATATATACAGCTGTATATATATATATATAATAGATATATACATATTGTATATATATGTAATATATATATATATATATATCATATATATATTATATATATATAATACAGTCATGTCTTACTTATCCTGTCTTCAGTAATCCAGTTGTTTTGTGATCCATTTTGTATGGGAGCCGTCTTGACACCGTGTATAAAAAGGTGTTTCACTAATCCCCACATTTTGTTTATCTGGCCACAAACCCTGGGAACCAAAGTGTGCAGATAAACGAGACATGACTGTGTATATAAAAACTTACCTTTAATTATAATGTGTTTGTCAGTTTTTAGAGTAATCAACCCTTTTGTCTTGATATGCAGATGTTTAGTTTCCAAGGAGATATGTTCCAAAAATTACCTTGTTGCTGTCACTATGATTGTTATAAACTCAAAGACTCATTTTCTTAAAACTATTTTTGTATGGTTTTGTATACCATAGTTAAACAAATTAATAAAACATTACAGAGGAATAATATATTTTAAATGGTGGACAGATAAATACAGTGTAGACAGCAAAAGCAGTAATCACAAAACGTAGCCATGTCATGGCCATGATCACTGTCAAGTTGTTTTGTCACAATGATTGCATCACTAATGATTGTGTCACTGATGGCATGATATTATCAATTACACAATCTGCAGCAGTGATGTCATCATGAACAATAACATCATCATCGTTATCATTATCGTCATCATTAATCTCGTTACCAAAATCACATTGCTTTCTCTGAATCATCCATGTCAGCTTCCTGACCATGTATGGGCATAGTCATTCCAAATTCCACCCTGTACTTCTACCCGAGTCAAGCACCCCACCAGGAATGATTGCCTGGGGCTTACAAGTCAAAAAGCTGCCACAACAGTCTTCTGTCCCAAACACACCATTAGGGTGGGGTGGAGTGGGGTGGGGTGGGGGTGGGGTAGGGGTGGGAGTGGAGGGGTATCTTAACTAGAACCAACCTCTCAGTTTGCCCTTCTGCATCTGACATCGCTGTGCAAAATAAAAACCCTCCTTGGTGGGTGGGGCTTGTAATAGTTTCTGAGATGGTTTGTGGGTGATACTGATAGGGTGACTAACCTCAGTGGGACAGGTTGACTGTTTTCGTTCATTCTACCCCCACTATGGGTTTGGGGTTCAAATTTATGTGTTATGTCTAGTGCCTACGTCTAGTTTTTGTCTACCTGTAATTTTCACAATCTATACCAACTTTAGCAGACAGCAAGAATTCAACAAACTTCTGAGCAAAACGTTGAAACAGTTGGACCCATCTACAGTAGATCTTGTTCACACACTCATGTCATGCTCCAAAGTAAGTTTAAAACATACATCGGAAATTGGAGCAATAAACAATATATTCCATGCATCTACATTAATAATGTTCTGTATCCTTTTTGTGAAGGTATTTAAATCAAATGGGAGTTTAGACATTGAGACGACAGCTCTGAGTTGACTGCAGTTTGCACACACATTTACCCTCTGCAATGGGTCGTTCCCTCCTCCTCATAAGATTCTGTATAAGATATACCCGGTAGGCTATAAATTAAAAAACTAACCATTGTTTATGACATTAAAAACTAGGTTCCTTATCTACCGCTTGACCTATGCCAGACACATTATTTAAGTTTCACTAAGTTTGACTTGATAAAAGTTAGGTTTTTAATCATCTACTACTTTTATAGATCATGGTTCAACTACCGGGGTATGTGGCAAAATGATTCTGTAGGAACTCTATATTGTGCACTACACATTTACTTGTAGAGAATCTGCATGAATGGGTAGAATTGTTTGCAGCATTAGACATTCGTGTAATGGCAATTAGCAACTGTTTACCACTGTAGCTGGTCTTGAATCAAGTGAAACTCCATAAAGATAGGATTGAGAGATAAACCAGCCAGACAAAGTAATCATTATAGGCCATAATCTTGTGACATCAGCCGGTGAACAAACCAGTCAGTGGTGATGACGGAAATTGCCGGGTGTCAGGTGGAGGGAGTCGGGTTTAGTGTTGGTTGTGGCCAGGGTGGGGCAGGTTCATAAATGTATGTTTCATTACATAATTGGCAGCTTCCCTTATCTTATCGTCACCTTGTGAGGTCAGAGCTTGGCCTTGACCCCGCGACCTGGGAGATGGTGGCATGATGAAGCAGAGTAGACAATGATGCTGTTGTGTTCTTTTGGCACAAGTAAGTCACCAAGACCAACAAGGAAACAGGACAAGTGGAAAGTGTCAAGTGTCACCTTTCTCTCAACCCTGGAGCCTGTCCCGTGCCGTGCCGTGCCGTGCCGTGCCGTGCCGTGCCGTGCCGTGCCGTGCCGTGCCGTGCCGTGCCGTGCCGTGCCTGCCCTGCCCTGCCCTGCCCTGCCCTGCCCTGTCCTGTCCACCACAGTCTTTATGCAGGATCAACTTTTCCAGGTCCAGAATGTCCTTATAGATGTGTATATTGACGTGTCCATGCCCACAATCCACTTGTAACATGCATAGAGGAAATAATGAAAACATTGTTGTTTTTTGCTTCCCAGTATATTTCCTCCTGTCCACACAAATGTTTACCCATCCAAAACTTTGCCCAACCAAAAGATGGGTGGACACCTCTGTGGTGGACACTGGTCTCTTGTTAAATCTCTGCCCCTGATGACAATGAATGTTATGGTCATCTCCACACTGCAAAAGACAAGTTACATATATTTGCAATCACCCTGTAGTGACATTGACTGCACAAAACACTTGGCCAAGAAAGGAAACTACAGTATTTGTTTTCTGTGCATCAGCTATGAAGCGAGGCCGCTGAGTTGATGAGAACAAAACTGTAAGTGATCGTGTGACATTTGTGGATAGTTTGGACAGCAGTACACCTTGCTGTTAGTAGGAATCAAAACAGCATCAGTCAGACTAGCAATAACACAGATTTTATATCTGCGCATCCAATGTTTACGATAAGTCTGGGAGCCAGGCAGTAACAGCCCTGTGATTGTCAAGAAATTACTGTAATTATTGGCAAACAGCTTGTTATGTTTGGACTGGGGAATATTGATGACATCTGGATGAACATTACAATCTCACGATCTCATGGTCTGGTCCAGTCCTGTCCTGGGCACTTTGTTGAGATAACTTGGTAAACATCAGTGGTAGTTGTAGGAGCCGGGCAGAACTAACTGAGATACACATTTTAGGTTGTTTCTGTGGCTATTTCTATTTCAGCCAGTATGGGAGATCAGCCTACTAAAACTTAATAGTAATAAACGTTGTTTGTTAAAATTTGTTAGGCATAGTAAGTCTAAAATGTGAATTCTGCAGTTGAGCAGCTGTCTCAACATTTCTCAGGTTTATGTCTGTTATCACGCAGCAAAGATGTCGTTGCCACATGTGTTTTATTGTTCAGCTAAATAGCAGCAATGTTGTTGTTAAGGAAAGCATAATTAGAAACATGTATGTATGCACTAACAAATCATTTACTGATTTAGGACTTTCATTATAAGTGATGAATTCAAGTTTTTTCTAACTTCTGTACTTTTTCAGTGATGATATTCTTACGTAAACTCTTAAATAGTTTGCTTCGCTAGTACTTTTCCAATATCACAGGCAGTTAAAAATTATGACACAAGAGAATTTGCTCTTTTAAGCGATGTGTTAGACGGAACAAAAGTGTTTTTCTGTTGGTAATACCTAGACTTTCTGCACATTAATGTAATTATCTACCATGACTAAAACCTTATCTGCCTTCATGAAGAATAACATAATTATTTACCATGACCAACACCTTATCTGCCTTTCTGCAGAGCAATGTAATTATCTATGTACAGTGGCTAACCATTACCTGCCTTTCCGCAGGTTAACAAAATTATCTACCGTGACTAACACCCTACATCTATGTATAGTAACTTTTTACAGGAACTTCAAAACACTAATCAGTAACTGAGTCATTTCTCTACAGTTGATCATCATCACACATAATAGTGGGACATGTTTCAAGATTAAATTAGAGTATAACATTTTAATGTTGTTTATATTAATTGGAGGCATTGTTGTGACTAAGGCAAAATACTGTCTAGACATTGTTAATGTTATAATGTTATAATATTGTCAAATAACACTGAAGAATGATGTTTAAAAAAGATCACCTAATAATAAAATATAACACATGAGGCAATATGTTTTATCTTCTGTAATATAAGCTCAGAAAGGTTTCAAAAAAGTGTTGATTGTGAGGTTCATTCTGTGATGTTGTGTTTATGTGCATGAATAATAATAATATATTTTATTTAATATAGTGCCACATCCAATTACAAATTGTCTGTGGCGCATGATTGTTCAGTTTGTAAGTGGTTATTATAATTGGTTGGAAAATAAAAGTGTGGTCACATGAATATACCCTTTCCTTTTTTCTGAGTCAAAATTGGAAACAATTATACTGTAATCTCAGGCAAACATCTTTCATAATTTTTTTTTTTATTACTATTTATCCTTATATAGGTAAGAAATTTGATATAAAAATGATATAATGTTGTCTCATGGATAACTTATATTTTGAGGTCAAGTTAACATTCTGAACATTAATTTGGTCAGTTAGTACAGTGTATATTGAAAATGTATAATTTTGAGGGGGAGAGGAGCGGGGCTAGTAGAGAGCTGTCTGCTCACACAAAGTTGCATCCAGACTGTCTCCAACTATCTGTCCATTGCCAACGGCCCCACATGTGACACGGGTGACAATATTTATTTGATTCAAGGAACAAAACTATTATGGCAATCTACCACAAGTGTAAAGACATTATTGCAGTATCCCCCACGCAAAAACGAAAGACGTTCGTTGAATCATCAGTCATTTCCGTATCGGGGTACCCGTGATCATGACTCAGGAAGATTGTTTATTTTGCCTGCTAAGTTATGTCTGGACTTAGTCTAAAGAAGTGCTTCCTAGTCACCGAGCCTGTATCATGTGAGATACACGTAAGGGTTCATATATACAAGTACCATTCCCGCACAATCTAGGCACTTTTTATCACTCTGTAGTCCATTTAATATATTCCAGCCTCGTCTATCACAAGACACAATAAATAAACAAATGGCGGAGGATTCAGAAAGCAGGCAGCCCACACAGGCTGAATAATGATATCTGTGTCTATGACTGCTGGTGCTGACTGTCAGGGATGTGGTTTTGATATTAGAAATGTTTATTTTATTGGTGAATGTACAAGGTGGTGAGATGTGTGATTGTTTGCCATATATAACAGTCCATGTCTGACAGTGTTTGTGGCAGCCACCACAATCTAGTGCTGTTTATTGATAGCATTATCCATAGGACAGCTTCCAGATGGGGAGGCATTTCCCAGAGGGAAGCTCTGAGGCTCACGTGGGCCCTGGGACTAGGAGTGACCCCACCACCTCACCACCCCACCACCTCACCACCCCACCACCCCACCACCTCACCACCTCACCACCCCACCACCTCACCACCCCACCACCCCACCACCCCACCAACCCACCACCTCACCACCCCACCACCCCACCACCCCACCACCCCACCACCCCACCACCCCACCACCCCACCACCCCACCAACCCACCAACCCACCACCCCACCACCACACCACCCCACCAACCCACCAACCCACCACTGAATTTTCATAAATCAGGTTCATTAATATTTGAAGTTTTGAGACCAAAATATGTGGACTTGAACCTTGAAGTTGTTTTATGGCAGAACTGTCTCTCCAATCAATGATAATCTCTTCCTCATTTCATCAGGTGCCTCTTCTGGCTCCTGAATATCATTTATACATTAACTTTCACAACCTTTCATTTCCAAGTATTTACGTTTCACCGCATTAATTGTTTGAACAGTGTCAGGTTTTTTGTTGTAATAATTGAAATGTTTGGTTTTTCCATATCGCTTGGCACCACTAAATGCAGTGATGCCATGCATGCAGCTTACCGTGGTTTATTTCCACATGATTTGTGTTAATTTTCTTCCTTATATCACGATGCGTGAACATATCCTTTGCTTTTTTGTGCACATTTTGTCTTTGATGAGTCTTCATTTCATGTGTCTTCCAGTTGAACTGCAGGTTCTAACATCATAACAATGTCATCTACAAACTCGAGGTGGTTTTATTTTATTCCTTTTATATTGACCCAATTTGATATGCATGTCTGATTGCTTGTTGCTGAAGCAACTTGCCCAAATTAAGTCATATCATATAAAGGGCATTATAGCCACTGATATTTCTGTGCAAAAGGTATTCTCAGACAGACAAATCCAGTGACATTATATTTAATTGAGTTCATTTAACAATATTGATATGTCTGCCATGAGGCTAGTTAGGCAGTTGGTAATAAACTGGAACAAAACAGCTGAAGCGAAGATCTTCCTTTATGGGCTGATGCAGGATTATTGAAAATTTTCCTGAAAACCCTTTTTCTGCAAATGCCAGAAGCTCTTACAAAGTGAAGGTCTCCACAATCAAATTACAGTATATATTCACATTTACGGTCTTTTGACTAGATTCCATTTGACTGTGATCAATATTAAATTTTGATATTTTATTTAAAAATTGCATTAATAGCAAAAAGATATGCATTTTGTTGTACTCTGTGTCAATGTATTTGTATCAGCTGCAATTCACACACTTGTTTTTTGCACCCTATCCACGGTGGCTGGCTAGTGCACACATCCAATGGTTGATGACCTTTGCACCACCCTTGACTATGAGAATGCTAAATGCACTGTTTTTTGCACCACTGAGCTCCAGTTCTTAGGACACTGAGTTCGGGTTATTAGGATTTTAAATAACAATTAAAATAGATTTGATTGATTAAACATTTTAATACATTATTTATTAAATTATTAAATACACAATACTGTATATCTATTGTGCATATTTTCTGGGAATATTTTATGGTTTAGCCAACAATTATTAGTCCACTAATTTGAAGGTACATTTAGAGAAAACGTTGCATTAAATTGGTAGAGAATTAGGTTAGGTAGATATGCTTTTTTATAATCTAAAATGTGAACATTCAGTCATACTGAATAAGCCAAATCCACATTGCTCTATTAACAAAAACAAATGTATTACAAATAAATATGAGTATAAATATCAGATACAAATACACAAATTAGAAAATGTTATACAAATATATCAGATATCGGATACAAATTAGAAAATGTCATACAAATTGATCATCTGTCCATCCGTTCAGCAAGCAACAGATGGAACTCAAAACCAATCAATATTGTTAAACAAAATTCTGACAGGGGTGGGGAGGGGGGGCAGAGGGAGGCCACCTAGTTAGGTTACACCTGATGGGAAGAGGGAATTACGGAAAGAAGCGATTCATTGTGCCTGGTCACCAGGTGCTAGTCGTCTTTAACACCCGCTCGTGTTAAGTGTCTCACCTCATTCAGACAGTGATTCACACCGTGGTGAGCCACTTCGCTGGCGGAAGGCTGGCTGCGTTTATGTGTTTATTGCGAGTCTTGCGGATACTTTTTGGATTATAGACTCAGCTACGGTGCGTTCCAATTAGGCTGCGACGATTGAGAAGTTAACCCTTTGGCACTGATGTATACATATGTTGCTGGTGAAAACGAAGTGATTGAACCCTTCTTGTTAGCAGTATGATTATGAAAACAATATGCTGTTAAAAAGGTAACTGCATAGGTGGCGTTTGTAAACTGTATATTACATGCTAACTATGGGGAGTGATGTGAATGCATCTCCAAAGTGCTGAGGTCTATTTGCTTCTTTCTGTGTCCATATAATTCCTTTAGACTAATGTCATCTGATCTATTAATGGGCAAATTATTTAAAAAACACAGTAAATTATTCAGAGATATTTACTTACATGTTTTTGATGAGCCTTTTTAAGAGTCATTATCTTGAGAAGTTTTGGTTACATCAGCTCTAGTGATGGCGTCACTATAAACAAGTGGTTTGTTGCACCAGTGGTGTATATAATGTAACCTAATATGTATTAATGCCGCAAATCAATTGAAAGAAACTTGTTTACCAAAATAGCTGTGTGAGCTTGTGATTTGATGTCTGGTTGTCATTAGTTGGTGATATTCATATTGCAGCTAAGGCAGACTGTCAAATGGGTCGAATGAATAGCAGTGTTAGTCAGTTGGAATGCCCTGTCCACTGACTCAATAGTGCACACTAATCACAGTTTCCACCGATTAGAGTTCTGAATCAGTTGGCCCTCGTTAGCAGCATGCTGAGAACCAATGTCTGGTCTAGTGGTATATGCTGTTTTCGTGGCCAGATTCAACCAATCATTGTGAGGCATATGATTTAATCATGTGATGTATCGCGACCAAAAGAATTGCGATAGCAGTTTATTTTATAATAACCCAACTAAAGCTGATCTGTTTGAGATGTAGAAGTGAACTAACAATTGTGTTTGGTTTGAAAGTTTTGATCTTTGATCTGATCACTGCTCCACCGCCTGATCACTGCTCCACCGCCTGATCACTGCTCCACCGCCTGATCACTGCTCCACCGCCTGATCACTGCTCCACCGCCTGATCACTGCTCCACCGCCTGATCACTGCTCCACCTGCTGATCACTGCTCCACCGCCTGATCACTGCTCCACCGCCTGATCACTGCTCCACCGCCTGATCACTGCTCCACCGCCTGATCACTGCTCCACCTGCTGATCACTGCTCCACCGCCTGATCACTGCTCCACCGCCTGATCACTGCTCCACCGCCTGATCACTGCTCCACCGCCTGATCACTGCTCCACCGCCTGATCACTGCTCCACCGCCTGATCACTGCTCCACCGCCTGATCACTGCTCCACCGCCTGATCACTGCTCCACCGCCTGATCACTGCTCCACCGCCTGATCACTGCTCCACTGCCTACTCACAAGTCTAGCCATGTTATTCAGGAGGTGTATGTTCCGCATTAGTGTAGTTGATTATATTTGGCTCAAGGTGGAATGTTTACTCTCCAGAAATGACTGCCCAGTGTGGATTACACACATTAATACTAAACCATCCTCCACATAGCTGTAGGTATGGCACTAATTACGTCCCCAAGCGGTCTAGCACGGGAATTCATTGTTATTAAGACATCGTCATGGGTCAGAATCCATGTTTACGCACTTGCTTATTGTATGTTTGACGTGTGTGGTATCGTATTTCGGATATGGAGATAATCATGTATATGTCAGTGCTACTACAATATTTAAGACATGCCAATAACTGGATACTACAGATGTGTTTAATAATAGCTGTGAAGCACCATGTGGCAGGATATTGTTGCTAAGAATACCATGCAATTTATTAATTATGTTATGATGGCATGTATCAAAATAGTTGTTATATATAGTGTTTGTATTAAGGTAGTGATAACATACGAAGGCGTTTCTTGGCCCTGATGTTTTTCAATCATGGTACACCACCCTGCTTCATGCAATATATATAATAATGAATAACGTCTGTTTCACAATTTCAGTTCAGTAGTTTGATTGGTAATGGTCGGCCAAACAGTTGACTAGTAAATTACCAATTCTTTAATCAAATTAAATTATTTCGACTATAAATAATTTAAACGAAAATGGAAGAAAAATACTGGAAACAGCTTTGCAGTTGTAGTCTTTCATCCTGAATGTTTCAACACAACTTCTCAATGTTTGGCATCGGGCCAATTTACTGCAGAACTACACCGCAGATTTAAACCCATTTTAAACACAACATATTATAAATAAATTCAATTGTTTACAAAACAATTTTTACCCAGGCAGTTCCGTTTAATTGTGGTGCGTGTGCATAAGAGGAGGGTACCCTATAATTATGTGTGGGTAGTTTTACAATACACAGATCTTAACTGTGGTTTAGCTGTGACATTTCCGTTTACATGTTGCACTGCAAGAGTGGTTAGTGAGATTACTGCACCAGTTGACCTGAAGGGTTTATTTATATTGGTATCTCACATCAGATCAGTGTTTTATAAACACAGACACATACAGTTGTAGGTGAGATGTCCATTTTTAGATATATAACTTCTACCATATAACTTGCAGTAACAGCTTAATAACAGAATGGTTTTTGCTGTGGGTTTAACAAGGTTTAACATGTGAACAAGGAAGCCTATGGCATATCGAGTGTTCACTAAATTATAAGTGTACATAAATTTGTATTATACTGAAAATTATAATTGTGGTTGTGTGCCTTTGGACAGTGGCCACCTCTCTGGACTGTTTTGCCCCGTCCCTTCCTCCCCCCACAAATGTTTACACAATACACATACACCCAGACAGTTGCCCCCTAAATAGTTACTTGCAACTCATTAACTAATCCCACTTATACACTTCTAGACAATTGCCCCCCCCCCCTAAATAGTGTCCCCAAAAGCTTCCCCCTAAACAGTTGCCCCTCTCCCAACCAGTTACCCCTTTATACAACTCCCCCTGAACAGTACCCCCTGCAGTATACCCCTAAGGTTGCCCTCTACTACAGACGATTATCCTGGTACAATTGCCAAGTCTGATAAACAGTGCAACATTGAAAAGATCTGAATAGATGTTAAAAAATCATGAAACAAAAAAATCAATTAATTCAAGGCAGGGGGGGGGTAGATGAGATGGAAGGGGGCAATTGTCCTGGACCTCCCTTACTGTGTGACAACTTGACACTATATCAATGAACAGGACACTTGTGAAACATGGAGTCGTTGGAATCACAAGTTACTGAACTATGTATGTCCTATGTACAATGCTTGTGTCGGTGTCATTGTGTCCTGACTGACGTGTGACACTCAAGTGTCCATCTGTGTCCTGTGATTCCTGTGTCTCCTGCAGTGCTTCAGTTGAAGTGGGAGAGACGACAGGAGGTCTCTGGCCACAGCTGCAGTTGGCTGGCCACAGATGTTCAGGTGCCCAGCATCTGCAGTCATCTGGTCCTGAAGCATGTTGCATTTGTGGCAGGTCTGTTGTAGCAGGTCTGTGAAATGACGCAACATGTGAGATGTGTGTAAAAATGACTGGAGAATGGCATATCTAAGATCGAGTGCAGGACAAAATCCCAACGGACAAAATCCCAACGGACAAAATCCCAGCGGACAAAATCCCAGCGGACAAAATCCCAACCGGACAAAATCCCAACCGGACAAAATCCCAACCAATTTTAGATGGACTGTTGGACTAGACTTTCTCTGTGTATGCATACATGCATGCATGCACGCATGCACGCACGCACGCACGCACACACGCACACACATACACATACATATATGCCTCTATATACAATACATTTATTAACAACTTAATTTATTGCTCATTTCATAGCTTATGTTTATTCAACAATCTTACATATCAGTCTCACAAATTATCAAATAGTCTTGTGTGCTTGAACCATCCAGATTACACATGCTTGAATCTAATGCACATGCCAAGACTTTCAAAAAAAATCTGGCTTTCATAACATTTTATAGCATATCCATAATCCTAGACTACTCGACACTGAACTACTCACAGGTGCAGTTAATGTAGGATCACCTTAATGTTACCTGTAATTGCTACCATCTAAATTCAAAGAAAACATCAATAGGATTAAGATCAATAGGGTGCATGTGGCCCCTAAAACAATCCACAATGCACTAGGCGAGAGAATGTACTTCCAGGATGGCAGTGGTCTGAAGGGGAGTGTAAGGATGAGTTGCATTGTTGAGCACAAATGAAAGCAGTTAATACTGTTTTGCAGGTGTTAGTTCAAAGGTATACAAATTCCACTTTGACACCAAATTGTTACAATTAGTGTTTCAGTGAGAAGAAAAATAAATCAAAACAGCATAATAGTGTAGGGTGCATCAAGCAGCGCTGCATGGTGATAGTATGTATGTATGTATACATGAACCATGGGACCGAACCATGCATGCATGTATAAATCAAGAAAGTCTGGACACCCACATCTAAAACCAGCGGTTGGGATTTTGTCCGTTGGGATTTTGTTCGGTTGGGATTTTGTCCTCGCACCCTAAGATCTAGTCCGGGCAGCCAACCTTTGGTCACCCACTACGACTAATCGCAATATTGAAATAGTTAAATTCTGTATAAGAATTTCAGTATTTCAATACCAGCACGATATAAGATTATATTATTAGCAGTAGTAGTTTTGTGTGATAAAATGTAAAAAACATCATAATTTAATGCAAATCATCAGCCTTATTAGCAGGTTTAATATTGATGGTTGTCCTGCAGACTTGATTTTTTTCACCAAAGAGCTGGAAGTATGTGATTTTGCGGTAAACTAATTTGTGATCTCAGTGACACAATTGCAGCAGTCGTGAAGACATTTCATATTTTTTCCATGCCGTGTTTTCTCATAATTTTACAAAATGTTAACACGGTCAACCACCAATGAACATTCGAATGTGCCCCTCCCTTTCACTACTTGGTGGTGGCCACTACTAAAGCTGCTCCACCAAGCTACTCCAGGAAATGACAGCAGCAGCCTATTGTGTGCCCGGAGCCAGTCAGGTGTTTGTGATGACAGCTGAGTGAGGGAGGACTTGGTAGAGAGCAGCTTAGTGTTAATCACCTCTTTCACTGCTGCTTAAGCACAGCTAAGTTTCCATGGTGGGTCTGGTAGTTAGATCAAAGGAAAGATCCAATTGCTGCCATTTCAAAACCCCTTTCTAATGTTAGCTAATCACCCTGTGTTTGTCACACATGGGGGTGGGGTGTAAGGTGGCTAGGGCATTGTCTAGATGGCTCTGAGCATTGGAAGTAACCTGTGGTGTAGGATTGGTTTAGGCCTTGTTTGTAGAGTCTAGGCAGGTGTATCATTAGAAGACACTGCAATCAGTGTGGTGGTTGCTATGTGTGTGGTTTGTGTAAGCAGGAATGACCCAACGTAGGTATGGATGGTAGATACTTTACAAATGAGTAGACTGATTTTTTGCTAAGTGACTATTGTGTGCATTTTGTCCCAGGACTGGTTGCGTTTACCTTGGAGGAAATAATAAAAGATATATATATATAGATATAAGCCAGCGCCAGAGGGGCAGGCTTGACAGAGTGGTGAAAACAGCTTCCAAAATTGTCGGTAGTGAACTCACCTCTCTAACAGCCATATATAAAGACAGATCCAAAAAAAGAGCAGGCAAAATTATCTCAGACCAAACTCACCCCGCCCATCATCTGTTCGAATTATTACCTTCAGGGAAACGCTATAGGTGCATCCGTACGAAAACAAATCGCTTTAGAAACAGTTTTTACCCGAGTGCCGTAGCAGCCTTATCAGGAGTGAAATATAGAACGTAGCTGTAAAGACCCTGGAAACTTGGCTGTTTTCGCCTCTCTGGCGGAATTGTTATTTTTCTGGTGCTGGTTGGTGTGGCTGAGCTGTACGCGTGTGGGGTGTGGGTGTACCTATTCTCAGTGGCGGATCGGTGGTGCTGAGCAACAATCTTATCTTCTCCTGAAATGTTAGCTTAACTTAATAATTGTATAAATATATATTTTTAAACAAAATTGGACGCATTCAATTGTAATTCAATTGTAATTGTAAATATAATTTTAAAATGATATTTTAGTCCTCTTATAGTGTATGTCTATTTTTAAAGGATATTTTTTAAATTATTTATTTATTTATTTTAGTAACTAATTTACACCACAATTATTGTTAAATAGATAATCTATTATTTTAATGTTGTCTTTAGTTATTTACTATATTAAAATATTTTTTTTTATATTAAAATATTTTTTTATTTTATTTTAAAGAACATATCATGTACAATGTATATTTTATATCTATATTTTATATTTGTTTGCCGTGTTCTATTTTACTGTATATTTAGGCACTATGTAAGTCAACGCCAGACTACATTCCAATTTATCATGTAACTTTTACACGTTGAATATGGCAATAAAGCTTTATTATTATATTATTATATATATATATATATATATATATATATATATATATGCATGCATGCATGCATGCATGCATACACGCACACACACACACACACACACACACACACACACACACACACATGCATACAATTTAAAAAAAATAACTAATAAATTCAATTATATCATAATTTTTGTTTATTTTTTTATTATATAATTGATTTTATTTCGATAATTTTAACATCAAATTTTATTATTTGGAGTAATTACACTGCCCACATGTCCTTTAGCATGTGTCATGTGACCAAATATTGTAACAAAAAATCATCTTCGTGACAGTTGGTTCACCACTTTAATGATTTTGGTTGTATTTTCCCATGACTAATACCAGCCTTCTTACCCCCAGCCACATTGCTGCGTTCTTAAAGTGATACTAAACACATTGTGGAATTCCCAGACCAGCGTTAACCAGCCATTACAAATGGCACAAAGCCAAGTCAAATAGTCGCCTAATCACCTAATTTACAATACGCTGGTCTAAGCTGTTAGTTGTTCTCTGAATGACAGAACTAAGTAGTGCTCAGTGTAGACCTTGTAAAATATAACACTCCCTGGACATTGCTATGTAAATAATAGCACTGACTAGTTCGTTAGTTGGAAGACCTACAGCTACGTTTGTGCGTATATTAAGTGTTCCAACTGGGGGGACAGTTCTCTCACGGCAGGCCCCAACACGTCATACTATTTTTGTATTTTCCCACTGACAACCACATCTATCATGGCAGCACCTTTAAAATTAGACCCTCATTTGATGCTTCATACGATCAGTAACACTTCTAGCTTGGCCTTGGGAGGTGTGACCGTTCTGAGAAGTAACGTCATTTAAGCTTCTCTCGTAGGAATAATGCTAAAGATAAACCTATGATTGCATCTTTGTGCTAGTTAATTGACTAATGTTGAACTAAGAATGTTGTGTTTGCTCTGAGGTAAGGAAATCTTCCTTATTCCCTCTGCAATATTGTCCCAAGGACACCTTCCCTTTGAATTTTGTAACCAAATGCTCAGATGAAGGCATCCCTTCGACAAGACAAAAGTGTTATTGTTTTTAATTTGCCTGTGTCTTAATCACCCGGTAACACAATTCCAAATCTCGATAATATCCACTTTATAATCTACTGTCTGAACTTACTGTTGAAATCATGTTTAGTCATTGCCCTACCAAAACATTATAAAGATCCTTAATTGTGTTTAGTCAAACTTATTGATTGTTTATGTCATTTTATGTATAAGTATCATGGGACAAAACTTATAGAAGACATATGAAAATTTATTTTAAATAATTTCTTTTAATGTCCAATATTTTAAATATTACTATTTATATTTAAATTTATTTGCTATATTCCTCAACTTGGTGACCTTTATGAAGCCCTGGGAGAAGAAGACTGAGCTGACATGGGCGCCTAAATCACTGCCTGGAAGTTACACCACGGAAGGTGTCTAGAATATAAAACATCTCTGAAACTGTCCTTCGTCTGGGCTCTATGTGCAATGGCAATACAGTGTTATGCATGTGTAGTTTCACCCTCTACCCCTGTCACTGTGGGACATGTCTGGGAAGGTGTCACACCCATTGTCTGTGTTTGCCCCCATTGTTTGCAGTAGCTCACCCCCCCCCCCCCCAGTGTAAGAGTCAGTCTGTCCCTAGAATCCCCACACAGCCATTAGCAGGCAGTCTGTGTATTCACAGAGGGCCCAGACAACTTAATTGGAGGAATCATTCCAGTCCAGTGGTTTTATCACTGCACACACCACTGGTGGCACTTTGAAGTCTCATGTCTCAGCTGCCTGTGAAATGTCTTCTTATGTGGTTAGAGTGTGGACAGTGTTTGAAGTAGTTAGAGTGGCTGGAAGGTGTACTGAGGTGACATGGAGGGGGGGGGG
Source organism: Oasisia sp. SBJ-2009 (assembly GCA_964017155.1). Classification (NCBI taxonomy): domain Eukaryota; kingdom Metazoa; phylum Annelida; class Polychaeta; order Sabellida; family Siboglinidae; genus Oasisia; species Oasisia sp. SBJ-2009. The sequence goes on from OZ024859.1 coordinate 36,025,022, forward strand.
GGGGTAATTATATGTGGTTAACAAGGAAGAAATTGGTGTATGGAGATTTCAAAACAATTCTGTAACAAATTAGAAAGTGAGTCAATGAGCGAGTTATGCAAGGCATGCTCATGTTGCTGACTGCATGTAGTTGTGTAGAGACAACACTTAGCAATGATTATCTAACTTAGACAAGAGTCTTAGAAACTACACTAATTTGAATGAAAGTTTATGAATGAAAGTTTATTTAACAACAGCAACACAGGAATATACAACATAGTATGAAAAATAATACAATACATAATGGTAACGACAATATAATATCGGTGCTGTTGTTAAAAGGACATAGCAGAAGTCATATGACTTGTAAGGCGCTATGCCCTTTTCATCTAAAATAGTAAAAGTTATAAGATTGAATACAAACCAATAATAATTTTTAATATTTAGTGACACAGCTGCATGTATGCATAGACACACACACGTACACACACACGGGTGATCAACAAACATGCACACTACACTATAGAATATTTGTTGCTAGTAAAGTATTAATATGGATACCATATCAATATCACAAATTCTCCTTTGTTCGAGGGTTATTTCCTCGTGCCGTCTACTTCTCTTGTCTCTCCATCTGTCCTTCCTGTGTCTAGTTGTCATCTTGCATTTTCTTTTTTCTTATCCACATCAAACGTTATCTCTTTCTGTCCAATCTGCCTGACACACTTTCCTTCTTCTGCGAGAATACAGCCAAGAAATGTGAGCTGCAGACATGATAATTGTCAGTCGTTTTATCCAGTTCATCTTCCGCCAACAAGCCATGTAATCTGGCTTTGTTGAGCCGCGGCACACATTGTCTGTCAACAAAAGCCGGCAGGCGCCACGCTGGTTCATCTCACAAGTCAAGATCAGTAAATAAAATGTCTTTCTTTCCCAGACAGGCATTTGTCCATTCATTTTTTGATGTCTCAGATCAGAAAGATGTTTGTCTGTGGACCTGGGTCTCACTGGAATTAGTGTCATGACAGTTGACATGGAAAGGTGACAGAGAGGTCAGTCAAGTAGCAGAGCGTAGTGATGTATTTACAATAACTTGCAGGTTTTACAGGCATACATTAGAGGGAAGGCGTCCGTCCCCTCATTGGATATAAGACGTCACCTCATTGGATATAAGGCGTCCCCTCATTGGATATAAGGCGTCCCCTCGTCGGAATGAAGGAATCCATCCCCTCTTCAGAAGCAAGGCTTGGTATTGGCACTGGCCCAATGGCCCGACGCATGTTTTAAAGCTGCAGTGCAAGTTTGGGCCACTGGTTTTTACATTTTACTGACCCGGTGGGCCAGTGATTTCAATCCGACTGACCACAAGTAGGGTTACATTTCCATAACCCTACCTGCGATGAAGGGACGCCTTCCCTGCGATGAAGGGACGCCTTACCTGCGATGAAGGGACGCCTTACCTGCGATGAAGGGACGCCTGCCTTACCTGCGATGAAGGGACGCCTGCCTTACCTGCGATGAAGGGACGCCTGCCTTACCTGCGATGAAGGGACGCCTTCCCTGCGATGAAGGGACGCCTTACCTGCGATGAAGGGACGCCTTCCCTGCGATGAAGGGACGCCTTACCTGCGATGAAGGGACGCCTTACCTGCGATGAAGGGACGCCTTACCTGCGATGAAAGGACGCCTTCCCTGCGATGAAGGGACGCCTTCCCTTCCGATGAAGGGACGCCTTCCCTGTGATGAAGGGACGCCTTCCCTGCGATGCAGGGACGCCTTCCCTCTGATGAAGGGACGCCTTACCTGCGATGAAGGGACGCCTGCCTTACCTGTGATGAAGGGACGCCTTACCTGCGATGAAGGGACGCCTTCCCTGCGATGAAGGGACGCCTTCCCTGCGATGAAGGGACGCCTTCCCTGCTATGAAGGGAAGCCTTACCTGCGATGAAGGGACGCCTTCCCTGCGATGAAGGGACGCCTTCCCTGCGATGAAGGGACGCCTTACCTGCGATGAAGGGACGCCTTCCCTGCGATGAAGGGACGCCTTCCCTGCGATGAAGGGACGCCTTCCCTGCGATAAAGGGACGCCTTCCCTGCGATGAAGGGACGCCTTCCCTGCGATGAAGGGACGCCTTCCCTGCGATGAAGGGACGCCTTCCCTGCGATGAAGGGACGCCTTCCCTGCGATGAAGGGACGCCTTCCCTGCGATGAAGGGACGCCTTACCTGCGATGAAGGGACGCCTGCCTTACCTGCGATGAAGGGACGCCTGCCTTACCTGCGATGAAGGGACGCCTGCCTTACCTGCGATGAAGGGACGCCTGCCTTACCTGCGATGAAGGGACGCCTGCCTTACCTGCGATGAAGGGACGCCTGCCTTACCTGCGATGAAGGGACGCCTGCCTTACCTGCGATGAAGGGACGCCTTACCTGCGATGAAGGGACGCCTTCCCTGCGATGAAGGGACGCCTTCCCTGCGATGAAGGGACGCCTTACCTGCGATGAAGGGACGCCTTCCCTGCGATGAAGGGACGCCTTCCCTGCGATGAAGGGACGCCTTACCTGCGATGAAGGGACGCCTGCCTTACCTGCGATGAAGGGACGCCTGCCTTACCTGCGATGAAGGGACGCCTGCCTTACCTGCGATGAAGGGACGCCTGCCTTACCTGCGATGAAGGGACGCCTGCCTTACCTGCGATGAAGGGACGCCTGCCTTACCTGCGATGAAGGGACGCCTGCCTTACCTGCGATGAAGGGACGCCTGCCTTACCTGCGATGAAGGGACGCCTGCCTTACCTGCGATGAAGGGACGCCTGCCTTACCTGCGATGAAGGGACGCCTGCCTTACCTGCGATGAAGGGACGCCTGCCTTACCTGCGATGAAGGGACGCCTGCCTTACCTGCGATGAAGGGACGCCTGCCTTACCTGCGATGAAGGGACGCCTGCCTTACCTGCGATGAAGGGACGCCTGCCTTACCTGCGATGAAGGGACGCCTGCCTTACCTGCGATGAAGGGACGCCTGCCTTACCTGCGATGAAGGGACGCCTGCCTTACCTGCGATGAAGGGACGCCTGCCTTACCTGCGATGAAGGGACGCCTGCCTTACCTGCGATGAAGGGACGCCTTCCCTGCGATGAAGGGACGCCTTACCTGCGATGAAGGGACGCCTTCCCTGCGATGAAGGGACGCCTTACCTGCGATGAAGGGACGCCTTACCTGCGATGAAGGGATGCCTTACCTGCGATGAAAGGACGCCTTCCCTGCGATGAAGGGACGCCTTCCCTTCCGATGAAGGGACGCCTTCCCTGTGATGAAGGGACGCCTTCCCTGCGATGCAGGGACGCCTTCCCTCTGATGAAGGGACGCCTTACCTGCGATGAAGGGACGCCTGCCTTACCTGTGATGAAGGGACGCCTTACCTGCGATGAAGGGACGCCTTCCCTGCGATGAAGGGACGCCTTCCCTGCGATGAAGGGACGCCTTCCCTGCTATGAAGGGACGCCTTACCTGCGATGAAGGGACGCCTTCCCTGCGATGAAGGGACGCCTTCCCTGCGATGAAGGGACGCCTTACCTGCGATGAAGGGACGCCTTCCCTGCGATGAAGGGACGCCTTCCCTGCGATGAAGGGACGCCTTCCCTGCGATAAAGGGACGCCTTCCCTGCGATGAAGGGACGCCTTCCCTGCGATGAAGGGACGCCTTCCCTGCGATGAAGGGACGCCTTCCCTGCGATGAAGGGACGCCTTCCCTGCGATGAAGGGACGCCTTCCCTGCGATGAAGGGACGCCTTACCTGCGATGAAGGGACGCCTGCCTTACCTGCGATGAAGGGACGCCTGCCTTACCTGCGATGAAGGGACGCCTGCCTTACCTGCGATGAAGGGACGCCTGCCTTACCTGCGATGAAGGGACGCCTGCCTTACCTGCGATGAAGGGACGCCTGCCTTACCTGCGATGAAGGGACGCCTTACCTGCGATGAAGGGACGCCTTCCCTGCGATGAAGGGACGCCTTCCCTGCGATGAAGGGACGCCTTACCTGCGATGAAGGGACGCCTTCCCTGCGATGAAGGGACGCCTTCCCTGCGATGAAGGGACGCCTTACCTGCGATGAAGGGACGCCTGCCTTACCTGCGATGAAGGGACGCCTGCCTTACCTGCGATGAAGGGACGCCTGCCTTACCTGCGATGAAGGGACGCCTGCCTTACCTGCGATGAAGGGACGCCTGCCTTACCTGCGATGAAGGGACGCCTGCCTTACCTGCGATGAAGGGACGCCTGCCTTACCTGCGATGAAGGGACGCCTGCCTTACCTGCGATGAAGGGACGCCTGCCTTACCTGCGATGAAGGGACGCCTGCCTTACCTGCGATGAAGGGACGCCTGCCTTACCTGCGATGAAGGGACGCCTGCCTTACCTGCGATGAAGGGACGCCTGCCTTACCTGCGATGAAGGGACGCCTGCCTTACCTGCGATGAAGGGACGCCTGCCTTACCTGCGATGAAGGGACGCCTGCCTTACCTGCGATGAAGGGACGCCTGCCTTACCTGCGATGAAGGGACGCCTGCCTTACCTGCGATGAAGGGACGCCTGCCTTACCTGCGATGAAGGGACGCCTGCCTTACCTGCGATGAAGGGACGCCTTCCCTGCGATGAAGGGACGCCTTACCTGCGATGAAGGGACGCCTTCCCTGCGATGAAGGGACGCCTTACCTGCGATGAAAGGACGCCTTCCCTGCGATGAAGGGACGCCTTCCCTGCGATGAAGGGACGCCTTCCCTGCGATGAAAGGACGCCTTCCCTGCGATGAAGGGACGCCTTCCCTGCGATGAAGGGACGCCTTAGCTGCGATGAATGGACGCCTTCCCTGTGATGAAGGGACGCCTTACCTGCGATGAAAGGACGCCTTCCCTGCGATGAAGGGACGCCTTCCCTTCCGATGAAGGGACGCCTTCCCTGTGATGAAGGGACGCCTTCCCTGCGATGCAGGGACGCCTTCCCTCTGATGAAGGGACGCCTTACCTGCGATGAAGGGACGCCTGCCTTACCTGTGATGAAGGGACGCCTTACCTGCGATGAAGGGACGCCTTCCCTGCGATGAAGGGACGCCTTCCCTGCGATGAAGGGACGCCTTACCTGCGATGAAGGGACGCCTTCCCTGCGATGAAGGGACGCCTTACCTGCATCTTACCTGCGATGAAGGGACGCCTTCCCTGCGATGAAGGGACGCCTTACCTGCGATGAAGGGACGCCTTACCTGCGATGAAGGGACGCCTTCCCTGCGATGAAGGGACGCCTTCCCTGCGATGAAGGGACGCCTTACCTGCGATGAAGGGACGCCTTCCCTGCGATGAAGGGACGCCTTCCCTGCGATGAAGGGACGCCTTCCCTGCGATGAAGGGACGCCTTCCCTGCGATGAAGGGACGCCTTCCCTGCGATGAAGGGACGCCTTCCCTGCGATGAAGGGACGCCTTCCCTGCGATGAAGGGACGCCTTCCCTGCGATGAAGGGACGCCTTCCCTGCGATGAAGGGACGCCTTACCTGCGATGAAGGGACGCCTTTCCTCTGATGAAGGGACGCCTTCCCTGCGATGAAGGGACGCCTTCCCTGCGATGAAGGGAAGCCTTCCCTGCGATGAAGGGATGCCTTACCTGCGATGAAGGGACGCCTTCCCTGCGATGAAGGGACGCCTTCCCTGCGATGAAGGGACGCCTTCCCTGCGATGAAGGGTAGCCTTGCCTGCGATGAAGGGACGCCTTTCCTCTGATGACGGGACGCCTTCCCTGCGATAAAGGGACGCCTTCCCTGCGATGAAGGGACGCCTTCCCTGCGATGAAGGGACGCCTTCCCTGCGATGAAGGGACGCCTTCCCTGCGATGAAGGGACGCCTTCCCTGCGATGAAAGGACGCCTTCACTGCGATGAAGGGACGCCTTTCCTCTGATGAAGGGACGCCTTTCCTCTGATGAAGGGACGCCTTACCTGCTATGAAGGGACGCCTTACCTGCTATGAAGGGACGCCTTCCCTGCGATGAAGGGACGCCTTCCCTGCGATGAAGGGACGCCTTCCCTCTGATGAAGGGACGCCTTTCCTCTGATGAAGGGACGCCTTCCCTGCGATGAAGGGACGCCTTACCTGCTATGAAGGGACGCTTTCCCTGCGATGAAGGGACGCCTTACCTGCTATGAAGGGACGCCTTCCCTGCGATGAAGGGACGCCTTCCCTGCGATGAAGGGACGCCTTCCCTGCGATGAAGGGACGCCTTACCTGCTATGAAGGGACGCCTTACCTGCTATGAAGGGACGCCTTCCCTGCGATGAAGGGACGCCTTACCTGCGATGAAAGGACGCCTTCCCTGCGATGAAGGGACGCTTTCTCTGCGATGAAGGGACGCCTTACCTGCGAGGAAAGGACGCCTTCCCTGCGATGAAGGAATGTCTTACCTGCGTTGATAGGACGCCTTCCTTCCGAGGAAGAGGACGTCTTACCTCTGATGAGGTACACCTTCTCTCCGACAAAGGCATCCCCTAATCGGAGGGAAGGCGTCCACTCATCAGGGGGAAGGCATCCACTCATCAGGGGGAAGGCGTCCACTCATCAGGGGTAAGGCTTCCACTCATCAGGGGTAAGGCTTCCACTCATCAGGGGTAAGGCGTCCACTCATCAGGGGGAAGGCGTCCACTCATCAGGGGGAAGGCGTCCACTCATCAGGGGGAAGGCGCCCACTCATCAGGGGGAAGGCTTCCACTCATCAGGGGTAAGGCGTCCACTCATCAGGGGTAAGGCTTCCACTCATCAGGGGTAAGGCGTCCACTCATCAGGGGTAAGGCGTCCACTCATCAGGGGGAAGGCGTCCACTCATCAGGGGGAAGGCGTCCACTCATCAGGGGGAAGGCGTCCCCTCATCAGGGGGAAGGCGTCCACTCATCAGGGGGAAGGCGTCCCCTCATCAGGGGGAAACAGTCCACTCAACAGGGGGAAGTTGTCCACTCATCAGGGGGAAGGGGTCCCCTCATAGCAGGGAAGGCGTCCCCTCTTCGGAGGTAAGGCGTCTTACCTGCGATGAAGGGACGCCTTCCCTGCGATGAAGGGACGCCTTACCTGCGATGAAGGGACGCCTTACCTGCGATGAAGGGACGCCTTACCTGCGATGAAGGGACGTCTTACCTGCGATGAAGGGACGCCTTACCTGCGACGAAGGGACGCCTTACCTGCGATGAAGGGACGCCTTACCTGCGATGAAGGGACGCTTTCCCTGCGATGAAGGGACGCCTTACCTGCGATGAAGGGACGCCTTACCTGCGATGAAGGGACGCCTGCCTTACCTGCGATGAAGGGACGCCTTACCTGCGATGAAGGGACGCCTGCCTTACCTGCGATGAAGGGACGTCTTACCTGCGATGAAGGGACGCCTGCCTTACCTGCGATGAAGGGACGCCTTCCCTGCGATGAAGGGACGCCTTACCTGCGATGAAGGGACGCCTTACCTGCGATGAAGGGACGTCTTACCTGCGATGAAGGGACGCCTGCCTTACCTGCGATGAAGGGACGCCTTCCCTGCGATGAAGGGACGTCTTACCTGCGATGAAGGGAAGCCTTACCTGCGATGAAGGGACGTCTTACCTGCGATGAAGGGACGCCTTACCTGCGATGAAGGGACGTCTTACCTGCGATGAAGGGACGCCTGCCTTACCTGCGATGAAGGGACGCCTTCCCTGCGATGAAGGGACGTCTTACCTGCGATGAAGGGAACCCTTACCTGCGATGAAGGGACGTCTTACCTGCGATGAAGGGTCGCCTTACCTGCGATGAAGGGACGTCTTACCTGCGATGAAGGGACGCCTGCCTTACCTGCGATGAAGGGACGCCTTCCCTGCGATGAAGGGACGTCTTACCTGCGATGAAGGGATGCCTTCCCTGCGATGAAGGGACGCCTTACCTGCGATGAAGGGACGCCTTACCTGCGATGAAGGGACGCCTTACCTGCGATGAAGGGACGCCTTACCTGCGATGAAGGGACGCCTTCCCTGCGATGAAGGGACGCCTTACCTGCGATGAAGGGAAGCCTTACCTTCGATGAAGGGACGCCTTCCCTGCGATGAAGGGACGCCTTACCTGCGATGAAGGGACGCCTTACCTGCGATGAAGGGACGCCTTCCCTGCGATGAAGGGACGCCTTACCTGCGATGAAGGGACGCCTTCCCTGCGATGAAGGGACGCCTTACCTGCGATGAAGGGAAGCCTTACCTTCGATGAAGGGACGCCTTCCCTGCGATGAAGGGACGCCTTACCTTCGATGAAGGGACGCCTTCCCTGCGAAGAAGGGACGCCTTACCTGCGATGAAGGGACGCCTTCCCTGCGATGAAGGGACGCCTTACCTGCGATGAAGGGACGCCTTCCCTGCGATGAAGGGACGCCTTACCTTCGATGAAGGGACGCCTTACCTGCGATGAAGGGACGCCTTCCCTGCGATGAGGGGACACTTTATCTAAGATAAAGGTTTGCCTTCCCTCCGACAAGAGGACACCTTACTTCCAATGAGGGACGCCTTCCCTCCGACAAGGGAGAAAAGAAAAGGCATCCTCTCATCACAACAAAATGTGTCCCCTTGTTAGAGGAGTGTGTTTTCGTAGCCTGAAATTGTCCCATCATGTTCAATACCAGGAATATGTCCATTCTTCACAGGGAATGTGTCTCTTCACCGAATGTGTATATATTTTTTATCATGTATATGTTATATTATTATTACAATTCTGTTGTTGAAGAAATAACATTTCACAAAGGGACCTTTAAAATGACTGTAGCAGAATAGTTGACCATATTGAGGGAGACAGTAGCAATAGGTTATATGGTTATTACTTGAATGTGTCGCTACTATGGATGTCAACATAGTGTCACTAATTGTCCTGCAGGTGACTTCCTCCTCTCATTAGTGACCACACCCAGTGGTCATCCTTTTCTTATTGACCAGACTGGAAATAATGGGTGAACGGTGGAGTGTTGATGTAGAATGCTGTGTGTCTATTGACCTGTTATACTGTCTGGTGACTGTGTGGTCCTCACTGCTCAGTTATTGCTCTCTTTACAATTCCTCCCTCCCTCTTCCCCACCTCTTTGTCCGTCCCTATCCCTCCTCACTCACACTACAGTTACCTTATAGTGGTAACATACACTGTAGGCATTTTTAGTCAACATTGTCCAATGGCTCAGGGGCAGTTTTGAGACTCCTGCCTAACAGGACCCGGGTTGAAATCATATGCTGTCATGTGAAAACTTGGGCAAGTTGTTTCACTCTACATTGCTTCAGTTCACTCAGCTGTATGAATGAGTAGCTGGCTATAGACAGTGGTGGATATTTGTACGAGCAGCCTTGATACATTTATTGCAGCATGGCTAGATGCCTTCCAGAGAAGCCGAGATGGTATTTGAGTGAACAGGTCTGCCAGGGAGTAAAGTGTAAAGCGCTTTGAACGGTCCTGATGACTGGACACTGCGCTATATAAGAACCTACCTTTAAATGTTTATCAAGGGGACTTGGGTTGAAATCCTCTTAGTGTAATTTCAACATGTGGATGGCTTAGTTCATTCCACCCTGCCTCAGTTCATTAGGCTGCAAATTACCGGGAAGTATCTGGCAATTGACAATAGCAGACGTATCATATCTTAAAATTGTATAGCAATTGCAGCATGCCTGAATGCTTTCCAGAGGAGTTAATATGATATTGGAAGTAACAGGTCCGTCGGGGGTGAGATGTAGTAGGCATTGAATGGTGTAAGTACTGGGCATTTTTATTGTTTAACTTGTAATATACATGTAGTTGAAAGAAACCCTTAATTTGGAACAGAATTAAGCATGCTAGAGGTCTTTCAGAACTCCAAAATACTCCACAATCTGTGTAAATAGGTCTGAGTACAGCTACTCCAATTAGCACAACAGAGGCCTTTGAAGGCAGCGCTGCAATAAAACCTGTTATAATGGGAAGACCTTCTAAAATGATCATCATTCAGCCATAAACTCTGCAATGAATTGTTTATTACACACTGTAAACTGGCTGTGGTATTCTGTGTCTATGCAGCTGTGGCTATGTAATTGTAGCCGGTCAGCATACCTGGACACCAGCTGGTGCTCACTGGTGACCACTGTTGGTCAACCGGTCAACCAGAAAATGACCGCTTTGCATTTGGCCAATAACTAGCCATACCTTACTCACGTTGTCAACCATGAAGTTGTCTGAGTGTGCAAGCTACACTGCCCGTCACTGGCACTGTATGGTACAGTTTCAGTTGTAAGCAATTGACAAAGATGTCATTCATCTCAAATGTCTACCAGGTAGTCATGTATCTAATGCATAACTAGTCAAATTTTACACAGATTAATTTGTGGTACCCTATCGTCAATGCATATTATTGAAGTAGATATAATTTATTATTGAATCTTTACTGGTTTTATCTCATTACTGTGGATCAAGAATTAGTATCTGGATCTATGCACTATCAAAATAAATTAATGCAAATATAGTAGGCCAAAGGTTAACTTATTCATTTGTCATGTCATTCATTACAACATGAACAAATCAATTTTTACATATTGCAGTTGTATGCCAGGCTGCCTAACAATTAAAATCGCCCATTAGAACACTAGCTCAGTTTCTTTATGTCAGTGGCATATGAAACTGTTGTCTATAGCCAGGTACTCACTCATACGGTGCATACTACTGGTGGAACTGAGGCAGTGTGGATTGACCAAAATTGCCCAAACATCAGAATGGCGGCAAAAGGAATCATTTCTAGTCACCTCTGGTCAGAATCCATCTACTGCACATTGAATTTTGTATTTAGAGTTATTCTTGACTTCTTTATACCTCCCCACACATCTGGTTCACTGTTCAAATATTTCTGCCTAATCTCTTGGTTTTCATCAGTGCAAACACGGCAATGTAAAAACTAACCTTAAAGGCATACAGCTGTATAAAAATTCACATTCCAAGAAAGAAGAAATGTAAATGTATTTAAGAATGAATTACATGGTTTAACATATAAAGCAGTGACTTTTTCTGTTATCCTCTCCATCTTGCTTCCTTCTTTCCATCTCTCCATCGGTTCCGTAAATGACGATACTTTTAACATGTGTTCTGTTAGTAACTGTTGGGTGTTCACTCTCAACAATCTATTCTATCTAATTGTTAATGTTGTCCCATCATGCAACATCAATCTGTCTGCCTTCTCTTCAAGCTGTTTTAAACTTTTTCAATGTCTAGCCAGAGTTTTTGTGATTTATTATTACTGCATCAACAATGTTTAGTCTGTGAAATATTATCACCATGTAATTATTTTTGGCAGGAAACCCCTGAAAAAATACAACATGCTCCCTGCTACAGATCTATAGACAGAATGGCCAGCTCCGGTTGCATAATTGTAGACCAGATTTACAGCAAACGGTAGCCACTAAGGCTACCGTTTGCTGTATGTCCCAGTGTGAATCTTTGGTGACTGTCATACATTAGTTTAACATTGGTTTGTCACAGATACAATCATTTATGTTTTTTGATGCTCTCTGCTGTGGACATATTCTGTTATTGGTAATCGGAACAAGCACACAAATTATTATGTTGTCCCAAATGCCTACAGCTATGACTTACAAACTACCAACTACAGTCGTATGTATCCAACTACGGTCGTACGTATAAAGCACAACCTAGACACTTCCCATGGTCCAGATATTTCTACTGGAAACAAGTGTAAGTCTTATATATCTTGCTGTTTGCTTCAACGCACACATTCACGTTCATCCATGAGTGAATCACTTAGCACGAGTCGCATTCTCCGTAATCGTTTCTCCTACTCCAGTGATGCGACCATGCGAATATCCACACACGAATCATATTGTTCCATCTGGCGTTTGATAAAACTGTAACGACCGCATAAAAACTCGCTTGCCCGTATGTGTCTCACACCCACAAGTGTTTTTAGGGAAGTTTTCGCTTAATGTTTCGCCGCTGCCTTAGGGACCTATTTGTCAGTGCATCCACCGTCTGACACGTCACAAATTGCCACATATTTAGCAGTTGTCCAGCGGAGCACTTGCAGCACTTCGCATAAGCTTAGTACTTGGATATCATTTTATAGTGCATTATTCAGATAATGTTTTGGCCAGATGTTAAGCAAAAACTTGTTTTCTCATTGGCTTAATTTGAGCAATTATAGTTCTGTATTTATGGGTCATTAAGAGATCAGAACATTTTGATCAATCGTAGACTCACATTGGATTGGTGAATTGTAGTTCATCTGACACCCAAGTCTCTGTGATCCTGATAATTAAAGGATCGGAATTTAATGTGTTTTCACAAATCCTACAGTAGTTTATCACTTGGGGTTTATCAGCGACGTGATTCTGAGGAAACAACAAGTCTCGACAGTCGGTGGTATCTGATCAGCGTGACGTGTGTAGCGGCTTTGTTCGCACCCGTATGACAATAGGTGGGGTTGCTGTCTGTCAGTTACGAGCATTATCTCTCGTGAATTTCATTATGGTCTTTGTGCCAGGCGGGTCTGGTGACAAGGCTTTGGTTTCCCGTCTAATCACACACAAGCTCACTGTAATTTAGTTTCTCAGTTCCAACGGCCGTTGTCGATGAAAGAGTTAATTCATTATGAAGATGTCTCAGCAGAAAAAATCCACAGACACGATCGTGTGGTGTATGTAGCATGTAACATATTGTTGAGATGATGTCAGCGATAGCCGGTCCACATTGTACTCTGGGAATTTGGGAGGTAACTGGAAAAGATCGAAAAACAATGTCACGGCTCAGTCTGACTTGTTTTTTTCACTTGGCTGTTTGGCGAGATGATTGCTCTCTCTTAGCCAATTGATTTTTCCTCAGCCAAATTGGCAGGTGTTTTGTTTCTAGGCAGAGGTCAGTGAGTCATGTTTGACGTGAGGGTATAATGAGGATACTATTGAACCTTGCCTTGGGGGTCACCTTTGAAATCCAGCCACCTCACAATTGGGCTCATAGTTTGATAGTCCTAAATTATTTCCAAGAGTGAATATCTTCACCCCGCTATTGAGGTAACTTATGGCCAGTATTTAGTTGGGATTCTACTGTGTGCCATAGCAAAGTTGAAACAAAATTATCTAATAGGTTTGAGATGGATTTTTAGCCAAATTTGATGTTTTCAGTGAAATAAAAACGTCCTTTTTATATTATGTTTTCATCCCGTTTTTGAATTCCCGCATCAAATGTTCAGGATGAAACATTGCACTGATGTCACGACATCCCACAAAAATCCTGTTTGAGAAGACTTCGCAGACACATGTCCATGGTTACAGTACATTATCCGTTACTTCCTCCCCAGACAACAATGATTGGCCCAGATCAATTGTCCCCAGGTTGTCTATGGTCAGACTCACATACAACTGGTTGTCTCATTGTCAGACTCGCATACAACTGATCAGTCTAAAATAACACATGAGAAGTCTCTTCACCAGTCTGAGAAATAATCAAAACTGATCTGTGATACCCAGTTAAATTATTTATACCAATTATGTGGTGATTGTGATTGGGCATCACCTCCATTGACTAAACATTTCAGCATAAATTCAGCTTGTAGTAAAACACTTAAATAAGAAATATACGATATGGATCATGTATGGGACACACTTTCCCGCAGTACACTTCTCCTGATATATTCCCTTGGATGGTTCCTTTGAATTAATGTTCTCTGTTGTTTGCATGCATACTGTGAAGGAACAATTGTTTGGCTGGTGGGTAAATGAAAGTATAAAACTTTATAATGCAGTGCATTAGATGTTTGTAGAACACCAACTGCAGAATGGTTTCTTTCCTGTTTGCAGTGTAAACTAAGAAGGGGTTCTATCTAGTCACAGCAAGCCACAGTGGGGAGTGGTAGTTGAGCAAAAACTTACCAAACTGTTGGTCGAAGGCACCAAGGTTTGAGTCCTACTACCAACCAGTATTTGACATCTTAATAGTTTCATTCACTCCAGTCCACCTTGCCAGTGTCATTCAGAACCAACCATAAACCATTGGTCCCTTCATTCCCTATTCCTCGGGCGTGGGAAAAAATACCCCATGCAGGGGGTAAACATTTAATTAGCTCTGGTTGGCAAACACCCTAGAGGATGACAACTCTCAAACTGCACCAATGCTGTGTCAGCCATAGATAGATATAGCTTTACAGATCTAAACTCACTAGACAGTTTCTTGTCCAGCATTGGTACCCCAGCATTTACCCACTAATTCTACCATAACTGCCCGCAATGCCTGCTTGGACATGTTGTTTGGACAGTACATTGGACACTCCACTTCAAAGCCGTTTCACCCCGGTCCTTCCATTGTTCCCCCTACAGGAGAACCCACTAATTGTCCAGTAATTGTGGTCCGTGTTGATACATCAACAACCTTCATAAGAGAACAACCAGAAAGAATTACATAGATTAGGCGTGACTCACACAGCCCTGCTGTTGTATCTTGTGGGTCTATTGCGGGCTGCTGCAGGCTGTTGAAGTGTATAGATTACCTGATCATCATCTACGACTGGATCCTGTGATTACCTCCCGACAAAGAACACGCTTACTGTGGTCGTCTGTCCACGAAGATAGCCAAAAAGACTGTCGGGGCGAAGATGCGAGGGGTATGATTAGGTCGGCTGACAGGAAGTGGGGGTGCCGAAATATTGATACTAGCGGCTGTCTTGCAAGACTATTAACACCAGAACATCTGCCAATAAAAGATATTTATTTGTCATTGGAAAATCTGCGCTTTCTTTGTGCGTGCTCACAGGTGTTGATACCAGCTGGAAATGAAAATAAAGATAGTCAAGACACTGTCTGTTGCATTGTTTACATTGCACCTGGTATACTCTGTGGTGAAGGTTGGTTCAAAGGGTAGTACCCTCACCCCCAATACAGTAATGTCATTGTCGGTAGGGTGTTTTTATCAGTCTTTATCCTGGTTGTTAATTTCAATTGATCACTCCCTAACAAAACAGTGTCTGTAAAAATACTGCAGACGGGAATGACAGTAATTAAATTACATCGCCGTCTACATACATGCATGCATACACGCCACACGTCAGAGCATGCATACGCTTCACTGTTGCTAATATTTGCGCATACAGAATAAACCGTAGAAGTCATCCAGTTGCAAAGATGTAATTAGAGAAAAATTCATTCGAAATTGAGTTGTTCCAGCACACTGTATTAAAGTATGGTTCATAGAATGTAATATTGTAATCAGGAGTTGTGTACCAGGCTACCTCACAGCTGACACGGTGCACTTGCTGTCATCCTGTGTCAATATAAACATGAATGGACCGCTATGAGTCAGGAACTTACTTCACCTGGTATAAAGAAACAGTTAACACGACAGACTTAGGAATGCCTCGCTGCATTCGATTGCGGTTGAAAACTGATCAAGCATGTTGATTTTAAAGTTGTTTTTGTTGGTTGGTTTGATAATTATCAAATTGAGAACATGGTGGTCTGGGTCATATTCTGACGTAAAAAACAAGGAAGTTATTGGTGATATTAAGTACTGGTATGAACTGCTTAAGAGGAACATAGTTGTCCCTTTGTTTTTTTTGTTTTTTACAAACTGCACAGCTTTGCATGTCAAATAGATTTTTATAAATAGTTAAATGGTGCATATTAATTCAAAAACTATTTACTGGCTCCATATTGGTATGTACAAGAAATGGAGGCAGGTAATTGATTCAGAACTTTCATTTAAAGAATAAAGGTATTGTCTTGTGAATAAGTAAGCATTGGTGCATGTTTAAAGTTTCATGGGAATAAAACAGTGAAAGAAAACTAGCAAGTCTGTAATAAAACCACTGCATGCAATAATTTCTAACACAGGGTTTGAATAAGTATAAAGTTGTGAGAACTCAAAGTATCTCCACACATCAAAGAACCTGTCTGACATTTGGAGCAAACTGGTCTGTATGCAATGGTTTGTCTATTTAAAAATGATCACAGCATTCCCGGAACAGCCCAGCAAGGTATGGGGAATTGGCGCATTTGCGAACTAACTCGACTTGGATTAGCCCCAGAGTCTCCAGTTGGCAGCTGAGCTAATTAAAGCTGGCAAAAATGATCACTGCTGTCTTGAGAGAGGCTGATTTGATTGGCCCATGACACCCTGGCAGCTACCACCTCCTTGGAGGGCAGGCCCTCAGAGAAACCACTCACCACCTGCCACCCCTTTGTGCTGATAATGGGTCTGGTCCAACCAATCCTGTGGAGTTGGGCTTGCTGTGGGTAGCAGGCAGTAGGACAAGGTGTGATTGTTTTGTTGTAAATTGAATGTTTTATGGTAAAAACATGCAGATGTGTGGGTCATTAACTGGTATGTTTGTGTTCCCATTCACATGTAGTGTGAATGGAATATATGGATAGAAATATTAACACTATATCTATTATTAATTTTTTTTTTTTTTTTTATAAATAAAATACTTCTAAGTGGTTAATACATACATACAGATGGTTTATGCTATGTGGCATAATTTTTATGAAAACCCAATAGGATGTTATATTGTTAATTGTCTCAATTACAGGCCTGGGTGTGATTGAGCAGTGGCAGTGGTCTGTTTGCACAACCTGCCACCCCTCTGTGGATGTAGTGGGTCAGTCCAAGTCACACACCTACAGTTGGTGTTTCTGTTGTAGGCACTGGTCCATGCGGCTAGGAGTGAGTGACAAGTGCTCTGTGTCGTGTCCAAGCGTTCCTGTCAAGAACTCAACACTATGACAACTTTGGACATGGTGGCGATATCTGAATCTTCATAACAGCTATGGATTACTTTAGGACACTGCAAAGTGCATCAGAGTCGTCCAGTGCATGTGTACAAACATAGGCGGTCACTGTCACAACTTATGAGTAGACAGGAATTTCCTTTCCGTACAGAAACAGTCATCTCCGTCGACGGACAGGATATTGTGGGGTTGGATTCGGTGAAAAAGTTTCACCAAGAGATACCACATTTCTTACCGGAAGCAAGTCAGTGCAGCACGTGCGCCAGTCATATCTGTCACGAATGTTGACATTGTGGATTACAGTGATAAGAGGCAGATCGATTGGGTGAATCAGAACCCAGCCAGGAGGATGCTAGTGGGCAGTGGTGCAGTATGACAGCAGATACCAGGCGACTATATCGTGCTTTCACCTGCTAGCAACTAAATCGATTGCTGAAACGGATTGACATATTTTCGCCATCGTATTCTGGAAGGATTGGTTTCACGATGGCGAAGAGTAACAGTGGACTGGTGGTTTCTATGTTACTTTGTATTTCCATGGCGCCAGAAGTTCTGGGAACAACAGCAGAAGAAGTTCCACGTAAGTGACGATTTTGTTTCTAAGTTCTTATGTTTTGCTGTGATTGTGCTGTGTTTATATGATAAGGTGGTGATATATTTATGAGATGTTTCTCTTGTAGTTCCTGAGAAACAGAACAACTTATCAATCAGTATACTACACAAGAATCTAGACGTATTCAACCAGATTAATTCCATACAATGTAATCTCTGATTGATGGTCCAGAACTTTAGGAAAACAAACCATTTGTATAAATTAATTTCATTTTGTTAAACTTATTTTACACAAAATAGAACAAAACTTTATTTAGGTTGAAATACAATTTTTTGAATGACTAAACAGTCTGGCATTCCTTGGTCTGTGTCTGATAACTTGTTTGTAAACTAACACAAGTACAAGCAGAGGCATTTAGTAAACCACTAGAATCAGGATATGACCAAAACTTATAAGCAAACAGATATGGTAGCTGGCTCATGACTGAAGTCAATATGACAAGCGTAGATTGGTGGCAATAAGACACCACTCGTGTATCAGTCCAATAAGTCACTTCTAAGACAATTACATGACTGGTTGAGTCAAGATCCAGTCCTAATCAACACTCAGGGAAAGGGAAATTTAATAACTTTAGCAATTCCGTGCTGCAGTATGTATTAATTGTGTGACAGTCGTTTTTACCTACATTGACGTTGTCACTTTACACTCAGGCGAGTGGTCAGATGAATGGTCAGCTGAAGCAATAATTGTGTTGATTGGTCAAAGTATCAGTTTCCGTCCCCTGGTCACCAGGATGGCCAGAGTTAAACTGTCACATATCAAGCTACGTGACATAATTGTGTGTCAATTTGGCTATAATAGACATAATGTCTTGTCAATTAGACTATAGTGGATATTACAGTTACTGGTAGTGGAAAAACTTCTCGTTGGTAATATTTATTATCTTCAAATAACATTCCATAACCAAGTAATCATACAAAATTAAACACTTCTATTGAGAAATGTGACTAGATAAAATAAAACAGAAACGTATACATAACATTATCAAACCAATCCTCTTGGGTATTGTTATGATCGGGACTTTTGACAAATCATTACTACTGTATTACGAAGATTTGTTTATTCCACTCTGACGGCTGTGTAAATTGAACACACCTAAATTGCTGCGATGTTGTATTTTGCGGTCTCTGGCATTGAGCGGAGGAATTACACCGTGTCACCACATCCTTCAGTCTGCCCATTCAAGAATGTCAAACGTGAGCCTAATCTACCTGGCTATACACACACACAGACACGCCACAGTACGGCTGGGAAACTGTTGAGGGGAACGTGGTTGATCCATTCATTCATGTTTACAGCCATGTAATCATATGTCGATGTAGTCCGGATAAGAAACGTGCCGAATACGCGGACTTCTGTAATTGTTTTCACCGGTCTGTGGTCAGTCAGTCTGTGGTCAGTGACTGGTCAGACAGCCGCATAAACTCTGTAATTAACAACATACTTATTAGTGCTCAGGCGGCTGATCACTGACGATGTGTCTGACTGTATGTGTACAACTAGTGACCGGTCAGTCATTCAAATCCACGGTCATTGTCCTCTGAAGAGGTCTTGGCTGGTCTTGTCTGATTAGCTCAGAGTGCTTTGGCCCCTTGATATTATCTAATAATGAATTGATTATTAATGATGCATGACGGCTGGGCACTATATGGCCACTTGCACGTGTATTTATCCATTTAGAAATATGTAATTTTCTGCTTGTTTGAAAGAAAGCACGCTTAAATAGAGCCATAAATCATAAATGTTGATAACGATATCGGAAAAACAACAAATAAACGATATATTTTATGGTTAAGAATCTTAAAATGTAATCTTTCAAAATATGGTATGTGGAATGGTGTCAAAGATACTGAATTTATTTTCTTTTATCGCAGTAATTCATATCGCAGTAATTCATAGTTATCAACGTGAAACTTAATATCTTTGTTCAACCTAAAAATGTATGCCCTATAATGATTTAATGACATGTCAATTGTGTTTAAATCACTGGGATTTTCCGCTTACATGTAGTATCAATAAACAATTTCCACTTAAACAGGTTTGACTGTTTGGAGTCATTCTCTTTGGCCTATGATCCTATCAATTATACGACCTAGCCCTGGGCTGTATTTGAGTTTCATTGAGGCTTTGGTCAATGGTCACTCCCCTAAGCTACAGACAATGTGGTTACACGGTTTCTGGTGATTGTGAGGTGACAGCTTGAGTATTACTTACCTTGACAACTCCTAAACACAACCATTCACAGCGCACTCACGTTATCACACAGATAATTGACCAACAATGTCACGGCTAGGCGAATCGCCACATCTGGCAATTGTTTGCACATTTATTCAGCCGCGTTTTTTGGCAGACACATAAAAAAAAGATACCATCGCATCAGGAGCGTTTGCGGCCTGATTAACTAGCAGAACGTTGGGTGGTTCTTCGTATCTTCAAAGCGCCATCAATGCACCCATATATAAGACCTGTAAATACTGTAATGGTCACACCATGACCTTCCGTAATTCCTACAGTTGTCTGATGACATCGCCCATTACCACGGCCTGAATAAAACATTTTGATCTTCGCTTCACGATATTGAAGGTACTGGCGCAATATGAATGAGATAAAATAAACTGTTTATAGAAATACCTGTGGAATTACGTATGCAGTGAAAGAAAGTGTTTAGGGATTTTTTATTCTGATCCTATTACATATAACACAAAATTGATATTTGTGTCCCGCATATTTTACGCAGTTAATGATGCATTTCTTGATTAGAACATATGCACATGATTGATTTGTAAAAGGTGTACACTCTATGTAATTGATTCAGAATGGATGTATTTTCCTGAATATACAAGTGCATAGTACGGAGACAAATTGAATGAACATTGGCCCTAATGTATGATACGAGACATCTAATGATATTGCCCCTCACTATGTTGTCTCTGGGGGTTCACTTCCGAATTCATGCATATTTTGTACTGCTTAATTTATGCATTTATGGGCTAAAATATGGGTGTTTTGTGGAGCCTGTTGAGCAGTCTCCATTATTGTTTGCTCTGTCTACTGGGCATAGATGTTTTGTGAGTGTTTGCATAATTGGATGTTTTTTCGTTAATGAGTCGCCATGTATTCCCTGTGGAGATGGCTGGGTTGATTCGTCCACCAGCCAGTGAGCTGGCTTGGATGATCTGACCTGGCCTGGCCTGAAGTCAGGTCCATTATGGTGGGGCCAGCATAGACATAAGACATTAGTTTTGTCTGCATCAATGGACACGGCCAACTGCTGGCTGTACCATGAGCCTAAGTAAATAAACGCAAATAAACATGTACAGCAGGCAAGACATACCACACAGGCTGGATGGGTAGCCTTTGAAAATAGAACCTAAAACAGGATAAATAAACAGTATTATTCATCTGTTGAAGAGTCCCTCCCCTCCCTACCAGTTGTTTCTGTCAAGGTAACGAATTAGTGGTGACCTTCATTCATTCTCTTTTCCTGGAGGTCATTTTGGTTGAGTTTATTGGAGTGCGTACGTTTAATGGAAGTCTGGTGTGGGTGTGAATACGTCAGACTTACATCTTTAAGTGTTTTGTTGTGATCAATACTTGTTGACTGTAAGCAACTTAATTTATTTTATGATCAAACTCTATCCATGGCAGCAGTTCGAAGATGTGTGGATTTACAGCTTGGTCCATCTAATGAATGCCCCTGCATTCAAATTATTCGGATTCATTAAGCAGATTTTCATATGGTTCACAGGACCGATCCTTATGGACCAGAAGTGCTGAGATAATAAACCGAGGGTCTCATGGCCGTAGTATGCTAGCCTGTGATTAGACAGCTGCGGATTCGCAAATTAAATTCACTAGGGCGGGCACGACTGAAAGGGTTTACCTGAGCGAGATAAACTTGTTCAATTACCTGTATCTATAACGGGGCTTGTTCCCACACGCCATGTTATAAACCCCGTTTTGTATTACCCCTTGTCTGTGTACGGGTGATTGCGAATTGTGAAGATTTAGGAACGCCGTGGTTCCGAGCTTTGTTCGCAGTGTGTGTTAACAGATTGGCATTAGGGTATTGCCAAGTGGGTGTTTCCAGAGTGTTGGCTACCCTTTGTGGCTGGGGCGCTGAATGATTCCCTTACAAAGGGCGGGCAGGGGTGCGGACAGAACATGAAAGCTGTGGTCTGGCATTGGCCGGTGGTGTTGCTTTACTGACGTACTGACTGGACATGCTGTAGCGTTGTTGACGTTTTGTTGACACTGACACAGAGGCTGTGACCAATAGTTGACAGTTTAGTGACAGCCAGTTGACATTGCCATGACTGATTTGCATGGTGACATATGACACTGACTCTGAGACACGCTTGGTGACGTCTGTGTTGATTGACAACAGTTGGGGTGTTCTATCCTTCCCTAAAGTCAGACGACAACATGTGGGTGTCAGTATTATACACAGACAGTTGGGTCTAGACCATAGGCTCTGTGGTCTGGACAGACTTGGCCACCCTTCTTTATGACTGGCAGATTACAGCCAAGATGGGCAATTACAGTTGATAAGATGGGTAGAATTTAGAGGGGTTAAGCTAGCCACTAGATTAACTTAATTTGATGTCTATGGGTCCAAATGGTAGACAAAAATAAATAAATGGGTCAATATTAAATAAACAGCTCAAATGACAGTGGTTTGTAAATGAAAAATTTGACATGCCAGTAACGATGGGTTGACATGAGAGCCACACTAAAGTCACACTTTCTCCAAAATCATGATTGGAAAAATATTGTTTCTGGCATATGATTATATAGTATGACAGTTGCTTGCTGATGATTGGATGATAGTTAGTGTTGAATCTTGAGTCAGTCTAGCTGGACAATGACTACAACAATGGCATTATAGACTAGTCCAGATACTTGTCAACAACACACTTAGTTGATATTAAAAAGTTAAAAATGGTCATTCATCCAACATGTCTGAAGAGACACAAATGCTGGCCTCACTGGTGTCGGTTGTGAGAAGTAAATATCTCCCACAAGGCACAGAGTGCGTCTTCAATGAACTGACAGAGCTGGTGATCTCTATCTGTGACATACACTCACTGTGGATTACAGGCAACAATGGGGTGGTCTACAATACCCTCAGTGATCTACCCTGTAGGCTGAGTGCACTGCTCCAGGGGTAGAGCCCCCAGCAGGGTGCCATGACCACTGCCACAGGGTTTTTCAGCAGCTCTGACACAACCCCATTGTGGCTACTGCAGATAACATCCATGATAAAGTTAACAACAAATTAATATCGACAGTCGGCATTCCGTTGGCCTGCTACCTGGCTCTGATCTCTGTCACCATTTGGACCTTCTCCTTACCTCACTGGAGGCCTACAAAGCAACACAATGTCATACTGCCTGAGGAATGGTGATACTTACTGCACTGAGCATGCTCATATCTGAAGAAGTTGGTATTAAACACATTTTTATCTAGTTGACATATCATTTTATTTTATGTTAGGTCAGTAAAACAGAATATTCTGTTGTTATGGAATAGTTTAGTTTCTGGTGTTGTAGTTGTACCCAGTTACAATTCATGACCCAACTGCAACTATTTTAGCCATATAACTTGGGATGTTGTTATGGTTAATTGTCATTGTGTGACTTATTCTAAGACATTAATTTATTTATTAGTACCCTCAGTCATGACAAATGTATAACCCTGTGACAAAGCCATGCAATGTAATGTCACAAAGACTCAAATTATTTTAATGCGGTAAATAATATCACACATCATCTACTCGATGCTAGGCATGTAATATCTACACGCAGCTAATGTGCTTTCAAACTGGAAAACACAACATCTGACTGTTATTACAACACAATTATGATCAGAAATCACAACATGTACAATTACACATAATGGTAGTGTGGGTGCTATTTTTGGATTTGTGATTATGCAGTGTCGCGTTTGCCAACATTAAAATAACCTTTGTGTGAGTAATGCATCCAGGTAGGGTAGTGTATGGGAAGGCCCAAATATCTACTTGATTCAGAGAGGGTAGCATAGGCGCTAAGGTCCAAACCTCCACTTAAATCCCAACTGACGATTGCCAAAAACCCTATTGGCTAAACAAGATTGTTACTGTTTTGAGCCAAAGCAAAACATTGAAGATGGGAGGTTTATGCAGGTGAATTATTTTGCCATTTCACTGTACATTCATAATTTTGGGAGCTCTCTCCTGATGTTGTGGGATTTTGACATTGGGGGAGGGAGAAGGGGAGGGGGAGGGAGGGAGAGGGGTGGGGGGAGGGGTGGGGGGAGGGAGGGAGGGGGAAGGAGAGGGGGGAGAGGGGTGGGGGAGGGAGAGTTGTAGGTGTACAGTTTTCACATGGCCCATGATTTTGGCATGTGGCGTGTATTTTCATGCAGAAAGGATCAACAGATTTGCGGATTTGCGCAGCAGTTTACCATCCGACCTGAAAATAACCAGATTTGAAGAGTCTGACAGGCCGCCAGGATTAGTGGAGCAGACATAACTGATGGGTACATCAGAAGAAGCAGGTTGGTTGCTGCATTTCATACCCCAGTGAGTGTTCTAATTGACTGCACACGGCACTCTGTATGTCCTGAGTGAAGCCCATCCTGTCAAACATCCATCATCTCAGCCTCTCGTTTATCTGCTCAAGGCTCAGGTGCAGCGGAATATTACGTTAGTATGTTCCTAAACCATGTACTTTCACAAGGGTTTTTTCAAGTGTCGAGTCAGTGGGATTTGTTATGAAGCATGTGATTGGAATATGATGGAAATTATACAAATTGTTGTGTCACATGATAGTAATAAAATTATAAGATCTGTGTAGATATTTATATATATTTGGACATGCGCATAATTTGTGTATGTGCGTGTCTGTGTAGGTGTAAGTTTGTGTTTTATGCATGTGTGTTAGTGTGTGCATACATATGTATCTCATTTCCCCCTAGGGACCTAGATGTGTTTACACACACATGACTGTTTGACAATTTTTCAACTAAAAATTAGCTGCCTTTCTCTAGATCTTAATGACACCTTCCCTTGGCCTTGTGTAATAAAATTCACATCAGAATTACACTCACAAATTAAGCAGAAATGAAACCTTTATTGATCACCCGTCAACTGTCTGTCAAGTGCTATTTCTGCGCACAGTTCCATCACTGTAGTTGTTGACATGCGAACTTGTCAGTGGCGTACGTATGCATGTGTTCTTGGCCGAGACTTGTGAAACATTTAGCGTGGTAATCATTGGTAAAATGCCGCTGCCAATGAGAGCCAGTGCGTGATGATCATATTGCATGCTAGTGCCCTGCTACACCCATCATACGTCACATTGCTTGTCATCAATCTTCTGGTCACGCAGCTGTCACCAATGTTGCAATTATTGACCCTTGGTCACATGTTGTCACTGTCACATTCGACCAGTAATTATCTACATCTGATATTTCACCCCACTCTGCATTGTTTTCTCCCAAATTGGGAGACTAATTTTATATTTATGGCCCATTATAATATTTGATATCCTTCATTTGGGTAATTAACCGCTGCTATTGGCACATTATGCCAATCTTCCCACCCTTGCTTATTATTTAAATTATTCGCACATTTTATGTGTAAATATGTCAAATAAATTGATTTTGAGAATCTATTTAATTTCTGTACAGATTAAGAATAATTCGATTTCCTTGTTACTCAGATTTTGATTGTGGAACACATCATTCATTTATTGGTACAAATTATTTACGAGAGAGAGAGCATATAAAGGCGTATTCAAGAAATAGTTCCCCAAGGTGTAGACACTAGCCACAAGTATGACCTTTAATTAATTATGAGATGAATAGAGAGGTATTTGCTCCAGCGAAGTACTAAAATGAGCTCAGCGACAGTCGATAGTTCGCTGCTGATTGATGAGATTTCTCTAATTAACTTGACAGTAAATAGGTTAGGGACGACAGTATGAACGAAATAACCTGTAGAATTCTCGTATTGTGTCAGGAAGATTACGAACTGCAAAGTGGGTAATTGTGACGGCAGCTGGAATCTGGCGCTTCGTTGTTCGCCGAGCAATGCTCGTGCTCCGAAGGTTCGATGCAATTGCAATTCACTGAAGGGTGCTGGATTAACATCGTTATTATCGACGACGGGTTCGTCTTACATAATTACCCAGCATGCCTCGGTGGATTTTCTGTGATTTGATTACGCGAAGAATGCACCAGTTACACAGGTGGTAGACAGTGAAACGAACATCCAATAGAGGGTGATTTGATTGTAGCCGATACAGCTGACCGGTGAATCAGATAGGGGGTATTACAGCTGTTGGTTGTGGGTACATAAAGGGGCAGATATCAATTATGATCACGACATGATATTGCTATGATTTGAGATATGTATCTTCTGCTACATGCAATGATGGCATAGATGCACTGATGGTAAACATATATTGTTTACATTGTATGTGTCAATTAATACCTTTCATTCAAGTGAGTTATGATGCTTTGCAAATTACAACATAAATATTTCTTTGGAGAGTATTCAGCTGCATTATGATTACTGAGTGTAGATTATTCAGACACACACAACTCACCAATGTCTATAGCCAGGTACTCATCTACACATCTGAGTGAACTGGAGCAATGTGGAGGGAAAGAATTGTCCACATTTCTAAATGGTACCAAGAGGATTTAAACCATGAAATTCAAGGTTGAAATCCCAATACCATTAAGTGTAGTATCCCTGTTTGTCCCCGGCATTGGGAGTGACTGGTTATAGGAGCCATCCCCACATTACCATGGCATTATTTCATCATACATTTTTAATGAATTTATTACGCATAAATAACCCACACCCAACTGACATGCCTATGACTGAATCGCCATACAGCCTGTCGTACAACCTGTCGTACAGCCTGTCGTACAGCCTGTCGCTGTCTGCGGTCAAACGCTGCACCATAGGGCCAAGTAGGTGGAAGGATCTTGACCCGTCACCTGGACACACCCATATGGCCTTTCATCTACCTGTACGAGAACTCATGGCTGGATGACAGGTTGTAGCAAAGCGTAGTGACGTCATTTATGTCACTGGGAAACATCCCTGTTTGTCCTAGGCATTGGGAGTGACTGGTTATTATATAGGAGCCGTGCCCACATAGGGATATCCAAGGCCAAACATACAACACTGTAGACTAGCTACATAGTGGGATCAGCTGTCTGTGTGTGTTAATTGGAGGCACCGGTGTGTGTAGTGTCTGATTCTGTCTAGGAGCCGTATGTGCCAGTGAGATACGGCCTGTGGATGTATTGTTCCCAGGGAATGTGTCTGTCTCTGTTTACAAGTGACAGATGAGTCCAGAAGCCAGTTCCATAAACCAAGTTTAACTCATGATGTACCTAAATAAAATATTTCCCCTTCTGTGGAACTGACTAGTATATTGAGTGATGGAAAGTTTGCCTATAAAAATAATTATCAGGAACTATTCTAATACTTTCATTGTTTTCGCAATTCAAAACTATTGTTAGGTCATTTATAATGCTAGAACTAAAATATATGTAGAGCTGAGCCCTGTGAGGTTGTTTGCCTTGTGAGAGGCCAGGTGTTATAGAACAGGAGGAGGGGAATGTAGGGATTGATGGAACATACTTCCTAGTCTCTGTGTCTAGAACATACTTGCTATTCTCATCTGTGTCTCCTTTTCCCATAAATCCCTACATATTTCTTTTCCTCACCCCAGCTCCTTTCCCTGTGTAAGACATTGTATACACTGCAGTGACATATGTTTTTGATATAATTTTGTTTTCAAAACTATTAGTAAAAAAAGTTACGCAATACAAAATTTTTGCTGTGACTGGTTGCTCAATTTGATTACTGACTGGACAGGGTAATATCTTAACAAGATTATGTGTTAATGCTTTAAATTATTTTCTACTAGTTTGAACAAAGACAAAGGAACTGAGGTGTGAGTTTAACAGGCAAACAACAACAGCAAGTCCGCCTCAGGGGTCTAGAGAGATAACAGCGACTATACAAACAGATACTGGCAGCGATAATTACCTCCATAAATTCACTGTTGACATCCCAAATTGGTGCGGGATGGGGGATGTTTGGGCTGAGGCCTCGCACACGAGGGATAAACTTCCCCGTTGATAAGATACACTTTGTTTAATCTGTTCAGTTGGTATGGTATCTGTCCTAACTGGTTCCCAGTGGCAACTGGAGATTAGATATTTCCGGAAGACAAGTTCGGTGGAGATACTTTCCAGATTTGCCAAGGTGACTGCATGTTTGAGTACGTAGCCGGAGCGGAATGTTCCGAGGTGGAGCAGCTGGTTTCAAACAGAACTGCAATATTAGTTACACGAGTGTTTACATAACGTTAGATTGTTTGCAGTTTGCAAGTCAGCCAGAACTGTCTGTAATGAATTGACTCCAGTAATAGGGTGCAGGGAATATCCCACTTCCTACAGCTTGGCAATGTTCCAAGGCTAGATTTTGCAAGACGTCTGACCCAGGGCAAACATGCTACAATAGTTGATCAGCCATCTTGGATTTATTTATAATTTGCACTTATTTTATTGTTTTAAAATAACAAATATATTGTTTAAAAATTATGTTACAATTACCTGGTAGTTTATTTGTTCTTTTAAATACTACATTTGCACAAAGAGTATGAATATTATTTCAAGTATTGTTTACCTGTTTGAAGCCGTTGTTCCTGTGTAACATTGCCATGTTTTCCCAGCTGATTTATATAAGTATTTGTCTCATTTGAAAAACAAAATCAGTTTATATAACTGGCAGGATTTGTGGTATTGTAAAATTACATCTTTACACCTGACATTTAAGTAATTCTTCTCGAAACGTGGCACAGGAAGAGACAAACCGGAAGAATTAATTAATTTAAACCGCGTAAGTGAGGATCATGTTACAAAATTGTCGTGACATTTGACTAGGACATCTCACCTCTTGTGAAGAGAAATATGCATAACGGTAATGTTAGCATAACAGATCGTTTGGTTGCTACTCACATCCTGGTGTAATTGGACTCCTGTCTCAAGTAATAGTTGTGAAAATGTTTCTTGTGTTACAAGCTGTTATTTGTCATGTCATTCACCAAGCTGGCTTTGTTACTGGGAATTAACTCAGGCGGAGGGAGGTAAGATGGATGGCTCTCCGCACTGGCTGTGGTCACATGACACAGTCAGGGGGGAGGTGGGTGGGTGAGATACCTGGAAAAAGTTGGTGTTCTTAACCCTCAATTTACTGTGTTCTGGATGTTGTGATTTACTACTTCACAAGTGTACCCACGTCTAACTCATTAAAATACAAAATAAAGTATGCCTTTCATACTGACTGTGAACACTTTGTTTAGCCTATCAGTGATGTTAATCCAGTTATAATTTGATGTTGTGTGGAAATAGCTGCATGGAATGGTTAGGTTGGTGCCTGTACATCTACGCCATTAGCACCCCTAACCATAACCACAGTGTAGGAATGTTTAAACTGATCGTTACATGGTTTTATTATTTTAACAATTACAATATTTGAATTCCCTACATTGACAACTTCATCCACCCGAAATGTATAATTACAAAAATGCACCAGCTTGGAAGTGATTACATGTGTAAAATTTCTTTATTTTACACTTGTACTCTCAGTACCTGAAATGCCACCAGATGGCACTGTTGGCAAGACTGAAAATTTGGAAGATGAAGTTCTTTGAAACATTTCGTTATTTGACTGTAATGAATGATGATAATATAAGTTAGTTTTCACCATATAATATGGCAAATTAGTTAACATGTTTTTTGCATTGTCTTGTAATGTGATTAGCGCAAAAAGAATGACGCATCTGTTAAGTGGAGGTTGCATCTGTAACAGAATTAACTAAGCACTTAATACTATTGTGAATCCTTCCTTTAATTATCAGCAGAGGGACCGATATCACAGCAGGTGCTGTCACTCGAACAGCGGGGAGCAGCAATTAATTCATGACAAATGTTTGTCTTGCGGGTGCAGGTGGGATAATATTCCTCGGCCCCCTGTGTCATTGAGCAAGCAGAGGATCTCGCCACGGGGGAGCGAGGTTTCTTCTCGTCCCAGACGCCATCTGTCATAGTTCGTTGTCTTTCAAGGGGTGAGATTGCTGGGCTGTGGAGGCGTGTTGAAGGGGTGTTTTCGGCAGCTGTTTTGAATTGAATTAGAATTTCCGACTTTTTTAGCGTACACACCAAAGACCAGATGAGATCTGATTTGATAATACGTGAAATTGTCCCCGATATGCATCAATAGATCAAGGTGTTTAATAAACACTTTGTAAGATAAGGGACTATTTTCAGAAGTGTAAATATGTTGATGAGATATGCCCTGTAATTAAACTTGCTGGGTAGTGTAAGGACATTTGTCATAAAAATCTCACGCCAGATACAAACTGATTTGGTTAGTTTGCGTTAAACATGAAAGTGAATATTGTTTAGTGGGGATTAACACACAAAATGAAGATTCCGTTGGTAAATTGTTGTTCCTGTGAAACGCTTTATGCAGCTGTTAATAGTAAGTTTCTCAGTGTTGATATTCTCAGTAGGTCGCAGGTGAGAGATTGCTTAGTTGGGTAGTTGACCTCGGGTTAGAAGGCAAGACAAGGGTAAATCAAATATGTTCATTATTGTATGTAGCACAAAAGATAAGTAAATTTACATTGTCAACGTGTGAGGCATGTACGTTTCTTTCTATAATTGAATCTGAATGGAATGCACCCGTATTGGTGGGTTATAATGCTAAAGGTCCCACCCAGTAAACATGAGGGGAGTGGCTTTTCGAACTGGACAAAGGTGTAGTTGTATACAAGTTGTACAGTGAGCAACGGACACACAACAAATACAAACCTAAAACCTTCTCCTCAATTGATTGATCCAGTTTGGGTGCTTTATATCAAAAATACAATTTTTTTAAGGTCGGTTTGCATAGGACAAAGGCCTTACAAGTTGTGCATTGAGCAACGGATAAATAATAAAATTTTAAGCTAACTGCAATCCTCCTATGATGTAGTTCAAGTGGTTTATATAAAAAAAATCATGTTTTTAAGGTAACTTGTTCAGTGTTTGTTCATAAATTGTCATCTGCACCCAGTGAAACTTTGAATGAGGCGTTTCTTACACCGTCTATTTAGTACATGAGGTGTCAAACCGAATAATTTACCGTTAAAACAGTTACCGTAAATTCTGACAGCTCCTTTGCAACAAACTACTTTTTGGATTCATGGTAAAATTGTGAGCCATAAATAAAAACTGTACAGATAGACAGGTGTGTTGAGGGATTGGAAAATGTTTTTTCTCGAAAGTTGGGATCGTAAATTTAGCAGAAGGAAGGATTTTCTCAGGCTTCCCTGTTGGGTTATTTACTAGGCACTGCACCTAGGGTTCAAACTCTGTGACAGGAGGGGGAAGGCACAAACAGTGGGGGTGGTGATTTAGGGAATAAATTCTTAATGCATATAATTCCCCTAAATTGGGCAGGGGTAGTTGAAGGGCACCATCTGGGAAGGGGAGGGGGTGAATATCATGCAGGGTTGGTGACAGAATGGGATATGGAAGAGGGATTTTATTGGGAAACAGCACGGGGTATGGCACCAGACTGGTGTCTTATAAGTTGATTACCCCTTGGAAACGCTTGAAGTTGAGTGGGCGTCTTTAAATTGGGATGACTTCCTCTATAACCTTGTAAATTTGGAAATTGCTGGGGTGGCAAGTGGTGGTTGCAAGGGTCATATGTAACAGTGCCTGTGAGAATAATTATCTTCTCCAGTGAGTCCTGTACACCCTAATTACATGGGTGTGTTTGCAGGTAAACTGTAATCAGGGTGAGGCGTTTTTTATGATTGCTTTAGGGTGGGGTGTCGTGTGTGTATAAAGACTCGATGTTCCCAAAACAAATTCATGATTACTCTGTAAAATATACTTGAAATACACACAGGTGCAAACCCATTCTTTTCACAAACAATTAGGTGCATATTTTTTAAAGGGTTGACATGTAGGAAAATAATTGTAAATTCTCATTAGAAAGGTAACAAGATATAGTGGTTTTGCATCAGGAGCCATAGTTTCAAAAACGATTATGTTGTAAAGTTACTACTGAAAGATAGGTGGTTCATTGCAAGATATTTCCCTGGTTGCATCATTAAGTAATGTCCTTTTATGTCTGTGTTTAAAATACATGGATAGTTTGGATTTTCCACTTTATCAGCAGGTCTGACGACTGCTTTGCTTACCACGTAATACGTTCATTATCTAACCTTTTTACCCTAGCCACTGTATAAAAGGTTTTCTTAGAATAGCGGTCTTTTAACATTCGTGACATGGAAATTCCTGAATGTGGAAGTTTTATCGTAATTGGAAGGTTGGAGAAAGAGCGAAGTTGGTCGATATTTGCGATGCGTATTTCCCGACATTCGATCGGCAATCAGTAATGTGTTTAGCGATTTTTTGGTTGCCATTTCAGCACTCGTTCGATGCCTGCTTGATCCCCGTGCATTGATCGTATCTGATTCCCGGCGGTAATCCTCTTCAGTGGGGATAATCTTCCCCCAACAGCGTTTGCATCTTAGGAATTTAATCACCTGTGCTCTGGTGTTTCTGACAGTTGCTTGGAGCTGAAATAAAGCTAAATAGCTGCTGTCAGAAACTAATGATGCCTTGAGGGCGTATTTCTAAGACAGGACAACTTCTCATTTTATTGTGGTTCATTAGGGGTTATATTATTCTTTAAAATGGGCATATAGACAACACATTCTTATTTACAAAACTTATTTGTTTATCTGTGCTATCGATACATACATACATATATATATATATATATATATATATATATATATATATACATACACATTTATACTTGTCAATATGTATGTGTTTTTACTTGCCAGTCGTACTTGTGTTATTTTTTCTATGACATATTTTGTATTGAAAGGATTTTTTATACAAATTATGCCATAGAAAAAATTCTTTCAATACAAAACCTGGTATTAGTATATTTAATTAATATATTTGATTACTTTCAATGCTTGCTTGTGTATGTGTGAACATTTTATGTTAATCCATGACTTGTATATCATGGGTATTTACATGTGTTTTATATGTGTTAATAGTGTGTTATGTGCAGGACCTATTGCTCTGCATTACCATATATCAGCCCAGTGGGAGAGTCTGTCCTGGATTGAATTGCATTGTGTGTGTGAACAGTGTGGTGATATTGGGTGAATTGTGTGTGGACATAGGGGGAATTGTGTGATCCGTGTGAAATCAGCATGAACTTATGTAAATATTGTCACTGAAGATCTTGCCATTACAATGTCAACTGGGCACTGTTGTCTTTCTTAGCAGCCTCTTGACACACATTGTCTGATTCTTCACTTGTCTTGTCTTAAAGCCCCAAGCAACAATTACTTCAGACATACAGTGTTCATAACTGAAATCAAATCCATAAATTTTGATTTAGCCTTAGCCGTAGCAGTGGTCGTAAATATACAACGATTTGCGTATTGGTGAGACCTAATCTAGATCAGAACTTATTTGGGTTAAGAGTGAGAGAAAATAGGGAGAAGTTCTAGATCATGTCAACACTGTCTGGGAAGGTTCTAAAAGTTCATGCGACCGTGCCAAGTTAAACAGAAATGTATTATGCTACATGCGTATATGCTCTAACAAGTGGCCACCTATTGACAATAAATACACTGTCTCGGACGGTGTTAACAGGTCCCATTGTCCTTTGCGTTTTCCTTGTATTTCTCCGTAACACTTTCTCGTCTGCAAATAACCATGTGAGAAGAACGCTATTATATGTACCTCTTAATAATAGTTCTCACATAATAGTCAGCCAACACCTGTCTTATGGTGATAGATGTATGCGTGTACCTTTGTCCAGCGTGTGACAATGTCTCAAACTCGTGACGGGACAAATCATTCTTGATTTGTTGAAGCAAGTATTTGACACGAGCCCAACACGTTGCAAACAAAGTTTGAATGAAAGTTTACATCAATTGTTGACTCATTTTTCTCTCCCATGCTGCGAAAACGTTCTTTGAATCTGATATTGTGCAATGAACTGATCGTCCAGAGAAAACAAAAGGGAAGTAGACTGGGGTATTGTAGACTGGGGTATTGTAGACTGGGGTATTGTTCTTGTGCCGGATGCATTGAATGACACAACTTGCCTATATTGCAAAAACAACAACCCTCAAATGTTCTTGGTATAAAAACCTTATCTCCATGCCGTGCATCCCGTCATCCAATTTTAAAATCTAATTACAATGTGGAGTGAGTTTCATTGTCCATTCAAAGACAAAAACATCTGTCAGACATTTGTTTTTTGTTTCTGTTCTAAAAAAAGTCGGAAAGATCAGTGGTTTTTGTGGGTTTTTTGCAGCAAAATCTGTTGCGAATACTGAGCTGGTTTTCACGAGGAGAAACATTTCACTGTGTCCTCCTCGTGTGGCTTAATTGCCACGTAGGCCGAATACTCCGCTGTCAATAGGTTATCTTTTTAAAGAATGCCTGATTGATTTGACTTCCTTTGAAGGTTGACTGCAAGGGCATTCAGTGTTAATTAACGTGAACCTGTTCCACAGAAAGAGGCGCAGGATTGATTGAAGTGAACAGGAGAGACTTATGCAGATAATTACCTTTTTTCACACTCATAGTAAGTCTGTTTTGAAGGTTCTAGGGAACGCTGAAGAACTCTTGCATTATAATTATATCCTAGTTAATTAAGCCACGCATTTTATATTTTTACATTTCTTCATTGAATATGATTGCCGTATAACAAGTGCATTGCAGAGATTTCTCAGAAACAGTCCTGAATATTGGTTGCAACACTGCCAGAGAAATTTAATACAGCAGTTACAACAGCAACTTGTCAATTATAGTGTTAAATAAAATTGGTTCCCGCATTGTGGGAGTATTGATTTGATAAAATAAATGTTATAAAACACCTTTTGTTGGCCTGTGTGGGGGAGGGAGAGGCTGCAATCTAACCATCCTGTTTAGTCGCCATTCAGGACAATCTGCCTTGGCTAGAGCCGTCATCACTGAATGAGAAGTGAGTGGCCTGTCATGTTTGACCCTCCCACAGAGGATGAGTCTTCTTAGTTGTGTATTTATTGATCCAGAAAGGTAAACATATATATCGCCATGGGAGCAACTGGACAAACAAATACTGCTGCCAGTGTGGGCGCACCATTGCCAGGGGCTTTGCATCTGAGGATCCCTGGCTCCAAGGGTATATCTATTTGTGTCCGAGGCTGTTAGGCACAGACCACAACATTTACTAAACCGATCTTTTGCCAGAGTGAAAATAAAAAGAAGACTTGTGCAATTCGCTGGTTATTGCGGTCAATTGGTAAAACTAAACCAGTTGACTTAGTGGATGTTTTTAGAAAATTCACTGATTATTGCAGTTGACTGGTAAAACTAAACCAGTCAACTGACTGTATCTGTATAAGTAACGAGTTTCCAAGCTGGTGTATTAAGAAATCCCCTCAAGGCCCAATTGGGTGGGGTGGGAAGCCATGTGAAAATGGAAAGTTGTTGCTGTATTTCCATTCTGTCCATGGATGATGATGATGATGATTAAAACGGGACAGTGCCAGATTCCCAGTGGCTGACATGACAAGTATAAAATGCAACTGTAATAATGGCTGTCTTGTTTTTAGCTCAGATTTGTCCTACTGTGCCTTCGAGGTGTTGCAGTCAGACATGTAGCACCACAGACAGAGTAGAGTCAGTCAGACTTCAGTTGCCTCAAGTGTTATCGCTGTGATAATCATAGTCCTCAGGTCACCTGCCGCAACTGTGTTTACAGGGGTGAACAATCCACGAGACACCCCGGAGACATAGAGGGTTCATTCAGCTTTGTCGGAACTGAATCCTGCCGCATCTGAAGGGCGATCACTTCGTCAGGATTAGTTCAGGGTTCTGGGTCTATGGGCTATGCTCCAAAGGCAGCCGGGAAAGTAAACACAAGATCAACTGATGCCACCCTTGCTTTTTATAAACAGCCAGTCAGACGGTTTAGACTATCACGCATCACGTTACATCAAACAACATTAAAAAGTGAATAAACTCAGATAATGTCAGCATGGCCAAAACACCATATTCCACAGGGAATTATCTAGTATAGTTATTGGATTCTCTAAAGACAGAGCTATTTGTCAGGTTTTATTTATTCTGACCTTATGCCATCCACATGCCATTTGCTGGTAACACTTTGCTGCTGGATAAGGCCATAAATTACTTGATTAGGTCACGCTAATGACCGGACCAAATTGTTGAGCTCTTTCAGGATATTAGAATCTGTCAGATGAAAGGTGACATTTGGTGTGTTTTATGACGGGAGTTGTGAACTTGTGGCTGTGTGTGGAGCTGGAGGCTGGCAGTGACTGGGAGAGGTATCCAGCAGAGACTCAGGGCCCCCAGTGGACAGGGATGTTAATTGACAGACTAATTAGCTCCTTCCGGCTGTTGAGGGAGTGGAGCGCCCTCCCACTGGCCTTCCTCCCTGTCACTTGGTGTCAACTGTTACTTCTCTGCACTTCCCGTCACAGTCCTCTTTGCACTTGTCTGTCTCCCACTCTTCCTGGCCGTCTCACATCCTTCTGCCCACAATGATTCACACCACCTCTGCTTCTAAGATTTTGTGGTTTTCTGTTTTTCTCACTAACCAGTTATCAGTTATTTTATTTATTACCACATTTTTATTTTGTTGTATCTGTATATATTTCTAATTTTAAAAGCGGTATATTTTATATATATTTATATATATATATGTATGTGTTTCCCTGAAATAAATATCATAATTTAGTTTCAATTATTTGTAAATGGAATTATATGGGTTCATAATATCACCAGATCTCTGGTATTCTATAAAGCAAGTCACCTCCACACTACCTGTCTTATCTAAATTGTAATACCTCCGTGTTTCTTTTTATCTATGTAAATACCTGCAATGTTGTTTTAATATAGTCTACATAGTACCTATTTTCCTATTCTCCTGTTGTCACTGTCTCTCTGTGTTGTCTCGACAAACCTCTTATCACACAAAAAAGCGTCCCTGATTTCATCCTGTCCTCCTATGTCTGTTCCCAACTAAATTGCCCTTTAGCCCTTTCAGTTTCTGAACCGCCCTTCTACCCAGAAACCATCAACCTGTGTTGTGCTGTCGGAGGGAGTGTGTGTGGCATTCCTGGAACAGCCAGGGTGATGTATGTCTGACAGGGGAATTTGGAATGGCACCTGCACCCTAGGGTGCAGTCTGACCAGTACTGTCCACCCCTTGTTGTGTTGACCGGTGGACACCTTCCCAGGCTGTCCTGGTGGTCAGTGATGGCTTCCTGGTGGTCACTTCTTGACCATCAGAAGGGCACCTGCTGGTGTTAATTGGGGTGAAGTGGGAGTAGATGAGACACAGATGTTGTCTGCTTGGGTGGATACACCAGAACCCGGCAGGAGACTGCACTTTGTTGACATTGACCACTGGTCACTATGGTCAGTGATCCTATGTAAGCACACTCTGGACTGATGCCAAATGCCTGGTTATGTATTTGTAACCTTCACATATTCTTCAGAATTTCAACAGACCCTCAGAAATGGCTATAGATTTTGCTGAATATTCTTCAGGATGGTTTCTTTTATAGAAACAATTTAATGTTGACATATCCACTATGGTGTTTATCTTGTTTCTATGTACAACCAACTGTGCCTCTCCCAGATTCACCGGTGATTTCATAAGTTAAAAAACATTATTCTGAGCTTTAGCACCTGCACTGTGTAAACATAAAGGGGTTAGAGTGTTAACTCTTGTGTTATGTTAAACCTGCTGTGAATTTGTAAACCACCACTTGGCCACTAGTATTTCTGTGGTTAGTCTGGAAAGACCAGCTTACATTTAACACACCCGAGACTAGGTAATTTACAAGACGTCCATTATAGTATCATCAACCAGCCGTGCATATTTTAAAATGCTAGATACATCCAGCATCTTACGTTTCACCCAGCAGTTTGGGAAACAGACAGAACCACTTGCCCCCAAGGTGTGTTCCCTGTCTGGACATAGACACCCTTGTGTGACTCCGACACTGTCCATATGACAGCGTTGACACACTGCCCCTTGTGTCCATCAATGTGTCAACAGTCTTATCTCGGGCCACACATACAGCAAGGATTGTACTTTGCAAATTGTCCATGTCTATTCATAATTCGCTGGCATTTCACATACCCGGTAATTAGTGAGTAGGAATTCATGAATAGCATCTGGCTGGATTGTCTTCATTTCACAGGCTGTATCATCCAGCCATAGATCCTTGAGGCACAAGATGCGATAGATCTGTGTGACATTATCAATTGACGCTTCTGAATAAATCTCATTGAAAATTTAAAACGCCCTAATCATGGTTCTGTGTGCGGAATCGTCAAGATAATCTTGCAATTGATTTTGCATAGAATTTTATGTATTTATGTTAACCCAGAAGATTGATTTAGTGGTTCTATAATGAGAAACGTTATGTTGAAGTTGAAGAAATGAAAACTAGTGTGTTATGGTCATGTTAATAGATCGACCGGCCTCGCAAAAGCCACATCTTGTAAAGACGAATGAGAAAGAAAGGGAGACAGTGAGAAGTTTGAAGAAGAAAAAACATGAAGCACTAGACTGTATATTTATTTATTTCACCATATTAAGCCACATGCTATAATGTTGGAATTTAACGCCTAGTGGAGTGCCTCTGTAATTAAGTTACTCCGTTCGATCGCAGAATAAACAAATGCTTTCTAGTGGGTATTTGAACGAAGTTTCTTTGTACTAAATTAGGCATGGAAAACAACCAATATTAAATCTACAAACACTGCAGGTTTGAAGTCTGATTGGTGAATACAGCATTGCCAGCCATGTCAATGTCTGTCCAAGGTGTAAAACTCCAGCCGCTGGTTGACTACACAACTACTGTGTGTCATGTTTGCGGTCAGGCCGGCATGTGGTGACAGCTTGTTCTGAAGCCAGAACAGCCTCAGGGGATGTGATATCACCAGGAAATAGCTGGTGTCCTGGCCGTCCCTCGAGGTACAAAGTACCGTCTATGAAGCCAACCACCAATGTCCCACACAGCATATTCTCATGCAACAATTACGGGCAGTCATTCAGTTTCGCTCATGGGCAGAAATCGGGAACTGGCTTAGAAAAAAGCCACAGCGATCCATCACAAGTTGAAGCAGGTTGTCAGACGAAGGTGTCACTGAATCATTTACGTTCACACGTATTTGTGTGTGGATCATATCTGCGCGTCTTCGATTACCCGGGGCTTGTAGACATGGCTGTAAGCTGGCTGTAAGCGGGTTTGTCAAAAGTGTTAATTTGCATAGATACGGGTGAGGCATTGACATGGCTGTCTGGGGCATTATTGTGCGATAATTTGTGAAACCCGTGCGAAGTAACTGATACTAACCCTTCGCTATCAAACTACGAGGCCCCTCGTGTCGCCCACAAAAGCGTCATCTATGGTTGACGCCACAGGAAAAATTACTTTTTAAGAAGAAATTAACAAGAAACCGAACACATGCTGTTGTGTTTTGTGTATAACGTGAATAACCTAATTAATGACGTTACATATATATCTGAAAATGTCATAGCTGAGCTATGGAATGAACACACTGTGTCAAGGTATGATTTTCTATTGATTCGACAATGCAGTAACAAACAATATTTGTATGTAGGTTTTTCCAGACCTGTCTGTATTCCATTGTGTTCTGTGCAGTTTCCCAATGTTTGCTTCCTTTCACTAAATGGACGTCACGTTACTTGACAGTGCCAGAAATAGTTCCCGTTCTCATAGTTCCGACAAGTGAACCATATTCATCCGTGTTAAATCCTGTAAAAAAAGGCAAGTTCTTATATAGCGCAGTATCCAGTCCTCAGGACCGTTCAAAGCGCTTTACACTTTACTTCCCTGACAGACCTGTTCACTCAGACACCATCTCAGCTTCTCTGGGAAGCATCCAGCCATATGCTACAATTAATGCACGAAGGCTGCTCATACACATATCCACCACTGTCTATAGCCACTCATTTATTCAGCTGAGTGAACTGGAGCAATGTAGAGTGAACAAACTTGCCCAAGGTTTTAACACCGCAGCCAGGATTCAAACCCGGGTTCTCGTAGTCGAGAGTCCGAAGCTCTACCCCTGAGCCATTGCGCTCTACTGTTTTATCCAGGAATGGAATAAACCAGTGGTGCTGTTTAATTTTGCACCAATGTACCAGCAGCATTAGCGTAGTTACAGTGTTTGTCCCCAAGGCTGAAAAATAAAACTCCTAATTAGACTAACGCCATCAGTGGAAGATCTCACACCTTTTTCAGAAATAACCGCTTTGTCTGAAGTGGCAGGGAGCATCGATTGCATTACATATTGAATGTTCCCGGGAAAGCAACACAACTATCCCCTGGCACCATCGCAGTTTTTTGCCAGAAAGCTACACGACCATGTTGCCGTTGGACAAAGGCTTACGAACAACCCTCGTCTGTGTTTGAGCAAACAACCTGCAGCGTCGGTCGGTCGTCTTTTAGTGAAAGACGGAAGTGTCTGTGATAACTGCTTCCAGTAACATGTAATTACAGCAGCTGTGGGTGGTTTTGTTGATACGGGTAGACACAGCGGCCATTGACTGTGACACCAGCCTTGTAGTTTCACCCGACACGCTTCAGGTAGTACGAGAAAAAGCATTCGTCTTCTACGGGGATTCTTTAAAAAATCGTACAAAGCATTTGCACAGACGTGAACATTATGAAATGCAAGGCGACAATATTTTGACAGTTTGCCTGTGCATGGCCACCCATGAAAGCCCAAGGAATATAACAGTGGTAGTTTTTTGTGAACTACAAGGCAGTTGTTCCCCTAACCCCTTTGTAAATAAATGTACATACAGTCCAGGGCAGTCACGGCTCACCCGATGTCCCCTCTTTTTAAAAGTTTTTTCAAAGCTGATAGTGTTGTCAGTGAGAATAATGGGTGATCATGAGTATATAGGCATTTCAGATCAATCAATCCCATGATGCATCAGTGATACTGAAAGACAAGGCTTGTTAAGTGGTTATCTCATCAATCCAGGTCTGTCCAGTCTGAATACCTGTGCCTTGACTAGATAGGCCATGGGTGGAGAGACAGAAGGCATTTGCCATATAAAGACTGCCTATTGTGGTGTAATATTACAATCTCTCTAATCAAAGTCATTACGCAATGATCAGTAGTAAAACAGAAATGTGATACCTCTGTTAAGACATTGTGTGGCGCTTGCATGGTGTCCTCTATAAGTATGCAACTCATTAGTATGTCTGATATGACATTTCAAAGTCAGTCAGATTGTTCAAATACAGTTGAACCATAAAACTGTAGTAAATGCCTACAAGTTGTCAAAATTGCTAATACATATAAGATAACTTATGATTAGTAGTAATATAACAAGTGGACATAGTGAGGAGAGAATCTAAGGGTATCATTATCAGATAAAGGCAGTGCACGACCCCCCACCCCCAGTCATACCCCAGTCATATAGAGACAGTCAGCCCTGTCTTCTACAAGACTGTTTACTTCTTCTCATAACGTTGACACAAAAAAGCGGCCTTCAAATGTGAGAATTCCCCTTGTGGGCTTTTCTCACCGGGAGCCTTCTTGTGGCTGAACAAAGGCCCGTGTGTGGGGTCTGGCCACAGCCCCAGTCCTGATACATTCCTCTATATGGTCTCACTTCTGGCACTCTCGAGATAATCATAAAGACACAATGAAACTATGTACAATGTGTGTGTGTGTCAAACTGTAGCCTTGTGGGCCAAATGTCAGGATGTGCGTTGTTGTATGCTGGAGGGGGTAATTACCCCCCAACACCCCTTCATGCACGCACGCATGTGTGTGAGCACGCATGTGCTATTGTGTCTCGTGACTTGAGTAGGGTTGTTTTCCTGACATGTGGTACAAGTGTTAGGTTGTAGACTGTAGATATGTGTTAGATTTGAGATTGTCACCGATGTAACTGTTTAGTGTTATTGTCAATGTACTATGGAGAGGAATGTACTTTTTACTCAGAAACAGCCCCGACTTCAGTGTATATCAATAATTCAACTTGCATCAAATGCAGTTAAAACGTGTCAGTTTTATATGTAAAACTGATGCTGTACATAGTTATTTATTCAAACAAGCTATAAATAATAATTAATATTATGGACATAGTTAATTGTATCATTTAGAAGATTTAAGTGGCAACTTTTCGGTGACATTTTATTTCAATTATGACTGCTGTAGTGATTTTATCCAGTGAGTAATTAAAGTGACCCAGGCCACTGATATAAAACCTGGTCAAGTGGATTGGTTATAAATGCCTTGTCCCGCAAACAGCACCCACATCAAAATGACCAGTAAATCACACCCCCTCAGTTAAAAGCAACTACAGTGAAACACGACATAGTTGAGACATAAACAACTGATCCCTGGCAACCAGAATACTGGCCAGTCCTGGCCACAGTCCCGCACTCCACCATAAAAGACTTGTCACAGCTTTCCCCGACTTGGTCACATGTTTCAGTCCGATCACATTGGTAATCAGTTGCCATGGTTACAAGTACAGGACGTTTGTTGTTCTATTAGAGGTGCGACCAGACAAAAGTTACATTGATTTCGCCGTGCAACATGTTGTCTGACCACTCGGCTGACCTCTGAAAGTATTGGCCACTGGACATTGGCCATCTGTTGCCACTGGCTCTGATTGTGGTCAAGACCAGGATGGTCAAATGTGATGTCAGCATTTTAGAAACTGAAAGTTAGACAAATGTCAGACTTGTTTCTGAAGAAATTTGAAGTCATAGGAAATACACAAAATGCATAGTGCCATAAACGTGTTTAAATAGTTAGTTATTTTGTAGCAGACTCCGAAGATTTCTAAGTTTTATGTTGTCTTTAACATAAGCAAATTTCAAAATTACATAAATTAGAAAAAAATTGATTTGCCATATTAGATGCAACTGCTGAAAAACGTATTCAGTTTGAAGTCTGGATAACTGGGTAGATTGCAATCAAACAATTTACTGCTTTATTACTTTTTAAAGTACATTAATTATAATATATTATTGTTATTTATTGAGAGAATGAGAGGCTGTGAGGAGGTATTTTGTTCTCTTATATGATACCAACAGTGAAATAGTTTGCATTGTTGGTCACCTAGCATGCATACTCCTACCATAGCATGTGTACATGGAGGCGTGATATGATGTGTGGCAAATTTTATTTCATACCCTTCAGCGGTCAGTATTAATGGCTCAAACAATGGCGACAGTAGTGGTCAGTGATGGAGACACTGCCCGGTACACCCCCACGGTGGACCACCCCCCACAAAGGTGTCTGTCTGCCACCAACCCTTCAGCAATGGAAACATGTTGCCACCAATAATTATATGCAATGACTCAGCTTAGCTCGAGGGCATAAAGCATGCATAAAAAGTGACTCAGCTGATGAAAAAACCTGCCGTCGATGGTCAGATAGTTTAGCTGTATGCGTGGCTTCACAGCTGTGATTTCCAATGATTGGCGAAGTGCCTCTTACGAGTAAGTGGGGCTTACAAAAAATAAAAAGTGGCAACTTCGTTCCTAGTTGTAGCTCATCATTCTCGCGTGGTGAATGTGTAAATAGTCATTATCGGCAAAGTGTCAGACCAGGGTCTAAAAGACTCGACTGTCCGTTCTATTTCACACGTTCAGTTAACGGATGAGATTTCCTGTCAAGGCAGTGTAATTCCTCAGATGTCAGCACTGACAGATGGCAAAATAACGACGTGGATTTAGTTATGGAAAGTGAGTTACACTTTCTCAGCGTCACTGATTTAAATAGTGTTTAAGAAATAGACTTTTTTTAAACTGCTGTGATGGTGAAAATGCCTCTGCTTCTAACATGTCAGAAATGTACAATTCTCTCATAAATAGCTTTGTTTTATCAGGGTTATTATTTGAAGAATATCATGCTTTTATTAACTTATCAAGAAAACCTTCA
Source organism: Oasisia sp. SBJ-2009 (assembly GCA_964017155.1). Lineage (NCBI taxonomy): Eukaryota > Metazoa > Annelida > Polychaeta > Sabellida > Siboglinidae > Oasisia > Oasisia sp. SBJ-2009. Next base: position 36,068,469 of record OZ024859.1, read on the forward strand.
TCCTGTGTTTGATGATTATCACCAGAAGGAATTGGATTTCAGATAAGACTTGATCTAAATAAAACATCTATAAAGTACAGGAATTGGATTTTAAATAAGACTTGATCTAAATAAAAAATCTACAAACTACAGACATATTGGCACGATACAGATGGAGACGTTATCAACTTATTTGCACATGAACGACTGTCAGAGAAAAAGTATAATAGGAATTATCGATCGTAATGAGGTTGTTGTAATAATTGCATTTTGTTAGGACCTAATTTTGGTCAAATTACCATGACAACAAAGATTGTATGAAGCTAACTATCGGGTATCTGTGATTGGATTAAGACCAAAAAGATTGAAGTACAAAATTTGATTTGAATGTTTAACAAGCAATTTGATTACAAATTGAAAGAAAACTTAAGTGTAGAAGCTTTCCCAATACAAAACACGTACAGTGTAATATCATTTTGTAATGAGATGTTAAAGAAATCAATAGTTGTTTCAGGATAGGTACAACTTATCGTTGTTCTGTTTTATTTTACTGTCTTCTGTGTTGAGAACTTCTTGCATATATATGTAACACTTGACTCACACAAATGGTTACTGTTGTATTTATTTATTGATTCTACATGCAGCAGGTTATCATCAAAACAAATTCTAACACTTTCATCTAGTTAACTGTGTTGAAACACAATAATTCAAATGATAATAATATATTTTGTCATGTTTTATGTCATGAGTTGTAGATTCTGAAAGGATGTAACAACTGATGACAGATTACAAAAAATGTGGTTGTTATACTATGCCGATATCTAGTTCAGATGTGTAATGTAATCACTGAATAATCGTCGCTTGTCTCCATATTTATATATGTTCTCCTCTGTTCCATGTGCGACTCTGTCCTGCTCTACAGATTTACGTAAGTTCAATATATCATATAATTACCTCATGCAAGTAGTTGAGTCTCTGGGCAGACCATCACTCAACCAATCTAGGTGACACTTGTTGTGTGTGATCTGTTGAAACTGGCAGTTGACATGCAACAGATCTGACCCCACCTGGAGCTTGGGAACAAGGGAGTCTGTCATTGTTCAGTCATGGTTGTGTAATGATGGCCATATATCTGTCAGTTATGAGTTTAATTGGATTTGTATTTTGCAGTAGACAGTAGTGACTACTGACTAAGTAGTGGTGATTGTTGCTCGTATGTAGGTGAGAGTTATCAGTGAAAAAGATTTGTGATAATTACAGATGTGGCGAGGGGGGGGGGCAGAGAGAATGATAAAGAGTTAGAGGGGGGAGGATAACGTGAGACAGGGGAGATAGACGGAAAGGGGAATGAGAGGAAGGGGTAGAGAATGGGAGCTTGCGAGTGAGCTGGGAGACAGAAGAGACTTGGGGAGAGATGGGGGGTGGGAGGGAGTTCAAGATAGAGAGAAATATGGAGACCAAGGAAGAGCGAGAGAGAGACAGAGAGGGGAAATGAGGAGGTGAGATTCACTAGTCATCCTGTCCTGAGTTGATGTGTTATGTGTTCCGTGGCAGCGTTTTTTGGAACCCTTCCTCTGTGACGACACTTACACTGATATGACATTTGTGGACCATCACAGTCACAGCGGAAATGACTTGATGGTGTGAGACGTTGCTAACCCTCCTAAAGTGAACCGTAGTAAATGCATAAAAAGCCACTAGACTGCTAGCCACCTGGCATCAGGGCATGAATGAACCGGTGTATTCACCGACATAACCAGTGCCTGGTACATTGGGTTTATTGGGGTGCCTTCACATAAAGGAATTCCTGACATTCAAGCCAGTAATACCCGAGTTGTGGTTTTTCTACTCGCATTTAACCACCTTTACGTCTGTAGTTTTTCTCTGTTTTGCTGCGTGCGTTCACCTTTATAAATAGATCTCTAGATGCTAATTAGTCATTGCTTGAGGACATCCTAGTTTCATTTTAGAACTCGGCCTATTGATCCCATGTAGGCATTCTAGACGTGCCTACAAAAAAAAGAAATCAGGGTTTCTGGGTCCATATTTTTCCCTGGCCATTACTGAATCTATTTCCCTGCCTTCTCTGCAACCCCTCTCCACTCCCTGTTCCCTTCCAAATCCCAATAAATTTCAGTCTTCCCATCTCAGTGTAGCATTGACTTTTGTTATTCTTCTCTGAGGTTCTCTGCACTCTTTGTTAACTCTTCCCCTTCCTTGGGTGCTGACCATGAACCAAATGAAAGGGAAAGGGTTAAGGGAGAATTTTTTGCCCTGGGGTGAGGGGTAGGAGAAGGGGAAGACCACAATGGAGATGGGAGGAATGTGGGAAGAAAGATTGACAAGTATGGGAGAATGGGGAAGAAATTGGGATATGGGAAAAGAAAGTGGGTAGTAATGACAGGCTCAGTGGGGTGCAAGGCGGGGGGGGGGGGGGGGGGGGGGGGCAGGGGATCTGGGGGGTCTGCTACACAGCCAGGTCATGCTAAAAGGAACCACACATTTGCACAACACAGGTCAGAGACTATGACCAGTTTAAGTGCAACTTTATTGGTGCATTAGTTAGAACTAATCCAATAAAAGTTCTGTCAACAAAGCACTGGCTGTCTCCACTGTGTCCAGTCAGGGTCACATGACCCATCTGAGAGACAGTCTTGGAGGCATTATCCAGCTATTTACTCAGAGGGGTTGTGTATTTATTTAATCAAGATGCTATCAAGAAATTTGGGTGGATATGTAGTCTGTGTGGTGTTTGATGTTAGTTTGCTCTGGGCCTGTGGGCAAACATGGGATCAAAGGAGGCACTTGGTAATGTTGCACAATAAAGTGTGTCTGGGGTCAGAGCACAAGACTCCGTCTTGTGCCTCCCCCCCCCTCACTGGGGCAGTAACAGATAGGGCTCATGAGAGGACCCTGCTTAGGAGATGTGTGTCTTTGATGTTTGACAGAGGCCCTGTGCACCTGTTGATTTAGGGCGCTCATTAAGGGTTAGATAACAGAAACCCCTGGAGGAGGAAATCCTGGTTTTGGATTAAAAACATATTAACCATGAAAAAGATTTACTTCCACATAATCTTATAAAGCCAGTCAGATTAATGGATTTTCCTAAAGATTTACAATTGTTGTCAGATAAAATTAATTGCACTTGGAAAAAGTTACCAACACTTTTTGTTTAGAAGTGTAAATAAATCATTTGTAGATCGAAGGATCATATGTGTGGGAGAAAGCTGAAGAAAGGATTTACAACAAATTAAGCGGAATAACAAATTTGCAACGTTTGACTATCTTTACATTTGATTAGAAGCAAACTTTTTATATGAAGTTCACTATCTTTGTGAGTATCAGTTGGCACATTGCCAAAACAGTTTATTGAGTTTCGATTTCATTAGAAAAAAACTGTTGTAAATGCCGAATGCCGAAACTGGGGCTTGTAGATAAGATGTTCCTGTAGGGACTATGTATGTAATGTTCTTGCTCGGAGCCGACAAGATGATCTACACGGCTCAAGACAAGATGATCTACATGGCTCACGAGACTGGCCAAGGGACAAAACATCAAGAGAAGTAGCAGGGTGTGTAGTAACCCACATGAAAGGGGGCAAGTGAAGTGATAAGATAAATGAAGTGTTTAGGGGCCATAACATGTAGAGCTAAGTTCCTTGTGGCACCAGTGATAAGACATCACTTTACACACTACATCTGTCCCCCGAGACTTGGCTTACTAGATCCACATTCCAACGACAGGGTAATGCGTATTTTCCATAAGGCAGTTTGACTTATAGGCATGCTGTCAGATTTTATAGCCTTGTAGACACCACTAACTCTTCAGTATGCCAATTTCCTTTTTGCCCATGCATGATGTGGCGGCTAGAATTTACAACACGTGTTTCAGCGTTTGTAATTTACATTCAATACAGCAATTAGTTCTCAAAACCATAGCAAATTTTTTAATAGAGTTATTTGATTATGGTTAGTACATACATTGCCACGAATAATTCGGGTATTAATTTTTATAACTAGAACTAGTTTTATTTGCGAATGTCTTCAAAGTTATGACAGCAAGGATGAATTCATTGCCTTTAAGAGATCTTTTAAAATGTGTCTTCCCACTATTTGCAAAGTTTATAATTTTAAACAAAATATTTCTTGTGAGAAAAATATAAAATAACACTTCATACTTTAAATTAAGACAACTTTTTGCGTCATATGATTGAAATTTACATCAGGAATGCCATTCGCGAAAAACTACCCTTTGCATCCTCTGAAATAATCAAGCAAGTAATTGCACTCAGTTTTGTTTCCAAGTAAACAGGCAGTACTCTGAAACAATTACGGTGCCATGTGACACTTGGCTGCAGCTGCTTGCAAGTCAAAACAGATCCCGGTACGTTTTAATTGGCCCGGGGCATTTGCAGATGTATAAATAGTTTTTTGACCAATTAGAAAAGTTTAATTTCTCGAGCCAGGTACGTGAAGCGTTCCGTTTCTACTACACGAAAGCATGTCATGTCTCATTGAAATGACACACTACATGTGTGCCTTGGATCAGTGTGTACATTACGCTGTATGACGGCAGCTTTGGTGGCTTTACCCGCTGACTGATTGCATATCTTGTAACTGTCTGTTCGTATTATGAGCCCCTGAGTGATCACATGCCAGGTTAAGTTCACTGGACAAATGTTGACAGTCTCAGAGACTTAAGTGGACACAATACATACTATTGGTTAGCATCAATAAAAGAATGACAGGAAATGCTAACATATTCCATGTTGCATTGCCGATAAAGTTACACACATAAATATGGATTTTCATAAATGTGTTTTAAACGTCTAAAAGAACTGTATTTTAATTGCAAGGCCGTAAATGAGATCACATAAATTTATAGACATGTTAGCTGTTTAAATACATTTAAAATACAAACATTGTCGCAACAGTGGCTTAAAATACTTCCAAATGCTTATTTATAAATATGGCACAGTGAATGCAACTTAAAAATACTTATGCTTCATTTAGAAACATGCCGTGATAGTAACACCGACAAGTGCTTACACTCCTTCTGGGAGTCGGTCAGATCTGGCATCTGAATCACACAGTGAAACAAAGGTGGTCTTTTTCTGGATGCAGACAGCTTCAGCAATTCATTGATCACATACACAACAGTGTACATGGTAAATTTTAATTAGCATGTTATAAATAAAACAAGCCAAGAACAAATGTGCCTTCTACTGCTGACCGCACAGGCCAAATGTGCCTCTCATGTGCCAGCGATGTAATGTGCTGTGAACATTCAAAGCACACATTTGTTCACATTGGTCCAGGTTCGAGAAACCACATAGATCCCCACCTCTGATTAAATGGATTAAAAGTCAGTCCCCAGAGAAGTGTGGGTCTTGATTAGCTGCCTGCATACGGGAGTGTGTCTATAAATATACCGAGATGAAAAGAAAGGTGTAGACGGAATTTCTCTCGCACTTAAGGTCACATAAGAATTGTGGTTAAGATATATATTTAGTCAATATATTTAATCATGCTGGGTGATTTGTTTAATCATTCTTGCAAATGTTTTATTTTTCAAGACGTTTTTGTGTTTAAATGTATGGCAAAAAGTATGTTCTATTCAATTAACGACGAGCATGGTTTCATCCATGTAATCTATTTGTTGCCAAATAATCAATTATTTACTTTGATGACATGTCTTGCCAATTGGTTTTTGTTGGAAGTTTAGTGGGTGGAAAATGTCAAAAAGATCAATCAAGATGAGCCAATGTGAAGTAGAGAGGGAACTGCTACTTTGTGCTGTTGATATAACCCCTGGTCACTCATGTCCAGTGACCTTGTAGTTAGTTTGACCGCTTGTATTTGAAGTCAGACGGAAGGTGTTAGTTATGCCCCGTCTAGTGGAACATACCACTTGAAAGGCCAGTCTGTTGTAAACATGTCATCCTATAGCCGTAAATATGTAGGAAGTGTTGAGAGATCTTTGCTAATGCATGTCTTTTAATAAGGAATTGTTAGAATATTACATATGTTAGTTTTATAATCTATATTATATGTTTGTGTACTAAAGGAAAACTTTACTTCAGTTATTACGAAACTAGAAGTAAAGCCAGTTTGTTTGTAAACATAATTTTATTGTTTGGTTCTGAAACAAAGTCCTATACTATTAGTTCATGCATTATATGTAACATACATGAAGAAAGGTTTGCATAATAAAGTTTGTGGAAACCCTACATGCAAGACGACATCTGAGCAGGCTGAAACTGAGATACAACCCTTTTACATTTAGGTGCTGGAAATTGTTATCTTACTCCTTTTTGTTTGTTTTAATCCAAAGTTAAGTTGTGAGTCAGTTCCGTAATAGAACATGACACACAGGAGGAAAAGTCATATACGTGGGGGTGGATTCGTGGAATGGAAGACTCGCATTTGGGGTAAATAACAGGAAAGTTTAATGTAATGAGACACTGGGGCTATGGTCTTGGCCTGATAAGGAGCCGGGAACCAGTAGTACTGGGGTAGATAATTGGTTGAAAGTGCAGAAAACCACAGAGGGAGAGAAAAAGTTATCTTAGGAGCAAGATGGTGGAATGGGTAGAGACTTGGGTAGACACTGACACAGACAAAGTGGAACTGGCGGAGTTAATCATCTGAGGTCTGTGGGAGTGAGGTTGGGGTTTGTGGTGTAATGTAAGATATGACATTTGGTTTGGTAGACAGTTCGCTCTACATCCTGGCACTTGGCCAGTGGTGCAGTTGTAGGTGAAAGAGGCGTGATGGAAATGTGGGGGAAATTATATTTGGTTAATTGTTAATTAATCAGATACTGGTCACCTTGGTTTGTTTTTGTTCTATTGTCATCCACCCGGTTTTATAGCCTTCTCATCCCCTTCTTGTCTCCCAAGTCTCTCCCAATCACTCCCTCCATGCGCACTTACATGCCACACGAGCACGCACACATGCACGCATGCATGCATGCACACACGCACCACACCATACACCACACACCGTACGCATGCACGCGTGCACACGCACGTGCGCCCACGCACACATGTTTATTTGTCACAAACCTATCCATCACGTTACACAGGACACACACAAGAGTGGATACACCAGGGACTTCAATTACAACCTTATCTAGTGTTTGGGGTTTGTGTATACATAACTCACTGGCCATACACAGCAACAAGTGTCACCCTCACCCTCCATATGTAAGCTGTCATTCTCTGGCCAGTCTCTGGTCAGTAGGTGTTGACCAGTGGTCACTTGTTCACGTCATTGTTGGACACTTCTCCGGTGGCCGGGTACAGCCAGTGGGACTTGCTGCCAAACCCTAGGGAAGGATAACTTGAGAGTGAGATAATTTGAAAGGACAGCCACCACAGTGAGACGTACACCCATGGGGAGGGGGGTAGATTACGGGCTGGGAGGTGGGCTGCCTTCCCCCAGGAGTTTCTGTCAATATGATACAGGCGTGTGCCGTTGTCTTGGCTCTGGTTGATGTTGGAGGGAGAGGCAGGCTCCCCTGTGGCTGGCCCCGGGCTGACAAATCCACTCAACCAGTCAGATTGCATTCCTTCATTCACTTAACCCAAATGTCCCTCTTTTTTAGGCTGGTTTCTCAGGAGGTTTACTAATGTGAATCAGGCTTTTCACTGGGAAGTTTACATGGGACATTTAGCTAGATCCTATTTTTATATATTTATTTCATTCTTATAATAATAAGGTTCAATTTTGTTATTGTTTATTTTTAGCTTATTCATAACCAATTTTTTTATATAAATATTTATGCTTTTTTTTAAATTATTAGACTACTGAACTCGCATATACCTGAGGAATGTTTATTTTTGTAGCAATGCTGTCCCTTGCATGTCATGTCATGTCATGTCATGTCATGTCATGTCATGTCATGTCATGTCATGTCATGTCATGTCATGTCATGTCATGTCATGTCATGTCATGTCATGTCATGTCATGTCATGTCATGTCATGTCATGTCATGTCATGTCATGTCATGTCATGTCATGTCATGTCATGTCATGTCATGTCATGTCATGTCATGTCATGTCATGTCATGTCATGTCATGTCATGTCATGTCATGTCATGTCATGTCATGTCATGTCATGTCATGTCATGTCATGTCATGTCATGTCATGTCATGTCATGTCATGTCATGTCATGTCATGTCATGTCATGTGATTTCATATACCCCTGTTCATTATCTCCTGATAAGGATACAGCTGTATGCACAAGTTCTCTAAATCAGTTGCACAAACTAAATTCAAGGAAGTGTCCATCTGATGCCCGTATGTATGCCCAGCAGTGAGAAACAGCCACAGGCAGTGAATCCAAAAACAGCAGAATCTAAAAGACAATAAGGTGATTGGTTAATATTCCCACAGTATGTTAACTTTTCACCAAAGGGGTCATGACACGGATGACACGTAGTCAGTCAGTCACCCTGTCCCCTTAGAATGAAAGATGAGATCAACTTAACCTTAAATTGCCACACAGTCACTCTCAGGCAGTCCAAAAGAGATTTAGCTTTACTTCAAAAACACCCCACTCCAGATGCATCATAGACAAATACAAACATCTAGTCATCTAAATTGGAAAAACAGCACAACCACTTCCCAAGTTCCCATTACCCACCCCACCATGATCCCAGGAAAAGGGAAGCAGGGGAAGGGACTGGGAAAGGGATAAAGCTGGGACAGACGATGTCAAGTGGCTCAGCCACTTTGCTGGCTGCTCACATGCTATACATCTCTGGGTTTGTAATCTCACTGGAAGCTGTTAGTCATGGCCTGACTGGTAGAATGGACCACTTCAAAGGCTCCAGGCTGTTCTTGTCCTGAAGCCATCAGTCCCTGTAGTGATGCTCTCCAGAAGGTCTTGTTTTGAACACCAAAGCACATGACATGATTCCATGCTTTATCATGTTGTGGAGACTGGAGAACATGTCTAGAGGTAGAAGTAACTGATTACATCAGTCGGACAGCCAGGGAAGGGGTGCAAGGCAGGGCTTTATGCAGGACCAGATTTTTTCCAGTCACACATATTTTGGTGGATGTTAAGTGTTAAGCCAGTTTACAAACTTTAAATGTGTCTGTTGACCTGAAATGTACTACAAACACACAGGTGACACCATTTACACTCACTTTTAAGGCATACCTGACAATATCTATGGTTTTGGAAGATTGTTTGCTCCTTCATTCTTTTATCCATCCACCCATATTTCTACCTGTCCACAACAGGTTTTACCCAATCCCAACAACGGGCGGACGGATCTCTGCATAAAGGTGTAGTGCAAAGGCAAATGGATGAGGACTGTAAAATATAGAACTTTTCACAGCCCCTCTTCCTTGACCTATTCCAAAAAAAATTCATCAAACCGGTGAACGTTTCCCTCTATTTTATATTTTAATTTATAACTAATAATTGAGCAGTTTATAAACTTTGCAAATCCACACAGATACAACTGTAGTCTACATCTGGTTTGCTGCATGTTTGAATTTGCATAGACTGTACTGTATTAATTTTAATGGGGAAAACATCCAGGGGAAATATCCAGAGAAAGAGGAAATGTCCATATCCCGGGAAAGCTGTTGTCCGTGCTTCCTCTGGGGGGAGCAGTGGACACAAAGGCTCCTTCCCACCCTGGATTTAATTAGTGAATAGCCATTTGCCGGATATACTGGTAGTAGACTGTGGGACAGTTCCAGCACTGGTAATGTCAAGTAATGGGGTAGTTGTGTTTGTTCGTTTAGTAAACTGATCCTTATGACTGGACATTAGATCCTGACAGGGGCCAGGGTGTCATGGTGGGAGGGGAGGGGAGGGTCCACAGATGGGAGGAGGGTGTCATGGTGGGTCATTAATAACTGATTATGGCAACTTCTGCTGACCAAGTTCAAATATTTACTCTCACCGTAAATTTTGACTTGACTACATAGCAAGCAGATAGAAATGTTTAGTGTTATTTGTCATTGTTTTTCAAACGTACATGCCATGTTGTTTAATGTGATTAGCAGAACTGTCGCACTTGCTGTTCAGAACACTAATCTTTGGTGTAAGTTTATATTTGTCTCCTGTAAGATGTTTTCTTTACTTCACTAATAGAAGACATCCTACTACGCTACTACTTTGGTATTCCACGCACACGTTGCCACAAGGCACAGTCAGGCCCATTCATTAGAGTAAAAAACAATGCAAACACACGTCAGTTCTACTACTGTCAGCCGCACTACACGCTGCTGTAGAAGTTTCAGTGCAGCAGTTAATCTACTGAAGTTACATATCAGCGGATACTATCAGGTCTCATCATGTGTTTTTGTGAGAATTTTTTTTGTTGCCTTCTCATAGCAGTATAAAAATAAAAAAATCCAGAAAAATAGGTTACACTTGCAGTTAGATCTGCTGGATTGCTGCTACACCAAAGACTTCCTTGTCCTCTAGCCAGATGAGGTGTAGTTCCTGATGACGATAATCTTCCATCGTCTTCAGTCTGACTCAGCTGCTAGTCATCCAATAACTCTAGTGAGACATCTTGTGTGTACGTGTGTGGGCCGACTAAGCGGTCTGTCCTGATGCAATTTAAAGTTGTGTGACATTTTATTTCTATTCCAGCCAACTGCCGCAGCGCCCTGGGCATGCAGTCCGGCCAGATCCCAGACACTTCCATCAGTGCCAGCTCCTCCTTCGACACCAAGAGTGTCGGCCCGCACAACGCCAGGTAAGCACTGCTCAATGGGCTCTTGATCTGTAGAGTCAATCATCACCTTGGCAATAGGGTCACTTGTAATTAGGGTCACTTTGACAATAAGGACACCAAGAGTGTCGGCCCACACAACGCCAGGTGAGCACTGATCAATGGTTCCTTGATACGTAGAGTCAATCATCACCTTTGCAATAGGGTCACTTGTAATTAGGGTCACTTTGACAATAAGGCCAGCTGGCAATTAAGGTGTCGGACCACACCACGCCAGGTGAGGACTGATCAATGGTTCCTTGATATGTAGAGTCAATCGTCACCTTGGCAACAGGGTCACTTGTAGTTAGGGTCACTCTGACAATAGGGCCACCTGGCAATTAAGGTCACATTGGAAGTGGCGATTAAGGTCACATTGAAAATGCAACCACCTGGCCATTAGGGTCACCTTGGTATTACAACCACTTGGCAATTAAGGTCACTCTGGAATGCTCCAATTTAAACATGCAGTGGATACACGAAAAGCCTTTTTTCTACCTGGTGAAGTACAAAATCCCACACAGGTAAAATGTGAAACCTGTCATGAACGCACTGCACTCACTCATCTCTAACGTGGTACCCATAATGCAGCAGGGCGGAATACACAGGCAAATAAAAACGCAATATAAAACGGGCCGGCCCATCAAAACGCTAAATAGACCTGATGCGTTGTCTACTTAGCAACGAGAGCGGTGATAAATTGCCCCACCCCCAGGGGCATTTCCTTAGGGGGAGGGAGCTGGGCAGCATTTTTTGGCACCTGGTGTGGTCGTCTGGCGGAAAAACGTTGAAGCCTCGGGGCCACGACAGATGTTGAACCATGTGACACACTCAACACTCCGGGACAAGTACCACAGATGTCACAATGCACCGCTGATGCTGACGTGTCAGCACTTCCCGTCAATTCCTGTCAAGTATGCGGCTTTAATATATCATGTATCAAATTATTACATTGACATTCAGCTGTGGACGGTTTGAAATTAAATTTGGCAACAAATTAGACGCTGGTGGCATGAAAACAAGTGTTCTGGGAAATAGTTATTTAGCACGAGTATTTTGACCTTGGCTGTTGTGTTTATATTATAGCACAATCCATGTACAACGTAGAAAGAAAAGTGAGTGTTTTTATTAAATGGTTACCTCTGAACTAACTGTTCAGTAAAACATATTGCTCTGATACAGTTATTATTATTGTTTATTTTGTGATATTGATATATTTCTGTTCCTATTTGTATGTTGATTTAGTTTATAAATTCTTACTAATTATATCTTGTATGAAGTCAAAACATGTTGGTTGTATAAACAAAATTATCGGCCAGTTTTGTTTAGTTACTACATTTATATGATGGACATTTATATTTCTCATAACTACAATACATTTTCGTTAAAAAGGAGATTAAATAACTGATTATTTGTCAAATTGATTAATTGTAATCAAACTGTAAACGGTTACAATTATTCATGTGTTACAATTCACTCCATTTCTCTCCTATATTTAAAACTGTCTTCAAGTAGAATTGCATCTCTGGTGCTTAGACCATAACAACAGACACCTCAGCAAGATGGCCGTCTTGTAAATCTTCAGCGGCAGTAAACCCAAATAAAGTTGGGTCGTACTAAGCTGCAGATGTGTCCTCGATGTCTCATTGCACTCAGCCATAACACTGAAGAAGGCATCGCATCTCTGAATACTGATAGGACGCTTCCGTTGAGCTAATAACACGCACTCTAGCAGAAAGACATTGGCCCCAGTGCTGGGGAGGCTGTTAACATGGCGTTAATGAGGGCCCTTACTGGACATGGACACATTCACAGCGACACGCAAGCGTGAATGGCTTCGAAAGTGGCTTGTCTCCAACACCTGCCACCAGGGAACTTGCGCAGAAAATCGACTAGTGGCGGACTTTGATAATCTGAGTGTAAAATTTGTATAATGCACACGTTTTCACCAACATTATTTCGTAAACCATCATCTTCTTTATTAGATTAATTTTATCTTTTAAAAATTTAGGAAGGAGGTATGTAGGCAGGGAGGTGGAAACACATTGATAGGGAGGTGGGGAAGGAAGGAGATAGGGACATAGGGAGGAGTGAAGGACATTGGGAGAGGGAAGAGTGACAGAGAGACACTGGGGTGGGGGGAGTAGGTAGGAGGGATGTGGATTAGGAAGGTGGGGTGGGGAGTAGGTGGCTGGGGTGGGGAGTAGGTAGGTGGGTGGGGAGTAAGTAGGTGGGGTGGGATTAGTTGGGTGGGGTGGGAGTAAGCGGGTAGGGTGGGAGTAGGCGGGTGGGGTGGGAGTAGGTAGGTGGGTGGGGAGTAAGTAGGTGGGGTGGGATTAGTTGGGTGGGGTGGGAGTAAGCGGGTAGGGTGGGAGTAGGCGGGTGGGGTGGGAGTAGGCGGGTGGGGTGGGAGTAGATGGGTGGGTGGGGTGGGAGTAGATGGGCGGGTGGGGTGGGAGTAGATGGGTGGGGTGGGAGTAGATGGGTGGGGTGGGAGTAGGTGGGTGGGGTGGGAGTAGATGGGTGGGGTGGGAGTAGATGGGTGGGGTGGGAGTAGGTGGGTGGGGTGGGAGTAGGGAGGTGGGGTGGGAGTAGGGAGGTGGGGTGGGAGTAGGGAGGTGGGGTGGGAGTAGATGGGTGGGGTGGGAGTAGGGAGGTGGGGTGGGAGTAGGTGGGTGGGGTGGGAGTAGATGGGTGGGGTGGGAGTAGGTGGGTGGGGTGGGAGTAGATGGGTGGGGTGGGAGTAGATGGGTGGGGTGGGAGTAGATGGGTGGGGTGGGAGTAGGTGGGTGGGGTGGGAGTAGGTGGGTGGGGTGGGAGTAGGTGGGTGGGGTGGGAGTAGATGGGTGGGGTGGGAGTAGGGAGGTGGGGTGGGAGTAGATGGGTGGGGTGGGAGTAGGGAGGTGGGGTGGGAGTAGATGGGTGGGGTGGGAGTAGGTGGGTGGGGTGGGAGTAGATGGGTGGGGTGGGAGTAGATGGGTGGGGTGGGAGTAGGTGGGTGGGGTGGGAGTAGATGGGTGGGGTGGGAGTAGATGGGTGGGGTGGGAGTAGATGGGTGGGGTGGGAGTAGGTGGGTGGGGTGGGAGTAGGTGGGTGGGGTGGGAGTAGGTGGGTGGGGTGGGAGTAGGTGGGTGGGGTGAGAGTAGGTGGGTGGGGTGGGAGTAGGTAGGTGGGGTGGGAGTAGGTAGGTGGGGTGGGAGTAGGTAGGTGGGGTGGGAGTAGGTGGGTGGGGTGGGGAGTAGGTGGGTGGGGTGGGAGTAGATGGGTGGGGTGGGAGTAGATGGGTGGGGTGGGAGTAGGTAGGTGGGGTGGGAGTAGGTAGGTGGGGTGGGGAGTAGGTGGGTGGGGTGGGAGTAGATGGGTGGGGTGGGAGTAGATGGGTGGGGTGGGAGTAGATGGGTGGGGTGCGGAGTAGGTAGGTGGGGTGGGAGAAAGTGGGATGGGAGTAGGTAGGTGGGTGCGGAGTAGGTGGGTGGGGTGCGGAGTAGGTAGGTGGGGTGGGAGTAAGTGGGATGGGAGTAGGTAGGTGGGTGGGGAGTAGGTGGGTGGGGTGGGAGTAGGTAGGTGGGTGGGGAGTAGGTGGGTGGGGTGGGAGTAGGTAGGTGGGTGGGGAGTAGGTGGGAGTAGGTAGGTGGGTGGGGAGTAGGTGGGTGGGGTGGGAGTAGGTAGGTGGGTGGGGAGTAGGTAGGTGGGTGGGAGTAAGTGGGATGGGAGTACTGGGGTGAGGAGACAATGTAGAAGAGACCGTTGACTTGTGGACTAAGTGCCCTGCTCCAAGTCAGATCTGTCCACTGTGGACCAACTGGAAGAAATCCATCTAGACCTGACTCCCTCTGACTCTGACCATCTTGCTGCTAGGTTGGAGGGATTATGTAACCGCAGTGATCAGTCACAATCCAGGTGACAGACGTGTGCCGTGGGCAGGGACTTGGGGTGGGCTCAGTTACACTGGGCCTCCACTTCATTTTCCCGCTAATCCTGTCTGCCAGTCCCACTTGTACTTTGGGAATGTGGATAGTGTGACGGGATCACTCGGGGAATCTCCGGTCTTCTGGCCTCAGTCCCAGCTGGCCTACGTTTCCATAGCGCCGCTCGTATTTTTAGACCTGACTTTCCAATTACTACGTTTTCTTGGGTAACCGATAGAGCTTTTTGTAACTAGATTACTACGGATATTTGGCCGAGGGACATGCTCGGTTCCGGATTTAACAGATTCCTATAGGTTTTTATATAGACAGTGCTGTAATTTTAGTAATGCACATTTTCTGCACTTGTTACTGTATTAAAAAGTGTTTGTTTGTTAATAAAAAATACAGGTATGTTAGTTGACTGCATTGGTTTTTATATTTGAATTATTATATAAATTATTCAAAATTGTAATAAAAGTATTTATAAGGCACCATTCAATCAAAATAGCTGGCGGTGTTTTGCAAATTTTACTGTTCGATTATAATTAATAAGGCTTAAGATGATACCTTAAAATACCAGATATATTTATCAATATTAATTACCGTTTTTTTTCTTCATATACAAGGTTTATTCATATCTAGGTGTAGGTTGTTGCTACCCACCAAAACTGAATCCCAACCCATAAATCCAGTTTGCAGATAATATACATTTTCTTCATGATTTATTTTAAAAAAAACCAGCACAAATCTTGCCATAACATGTAATAGAATAAAATAAAACCTAGCTCTCCTTTGCAAAGTAATCGCTCTATTTTGCACAATATTTCAGTAAAAAATTCAGTGTGTTGTTTTTTAACTCATCAGACGCCCGGCGCGGCAACTTTCAGAGAAAGTCACACCTAGCTATTATACGTCCCACAATGCACAGCTGTATCAGTGACCGGGATCGCTACCAGCGGGGAGATTAGAAGGCGAACATGTCTGTACAAACTCACCCGCATACAGGGCAGGGCGTATCACTTCAGTAGAATCACGTAGCTGGGTGGTAAAGGCAGTGTAGCTTGGGAAATAATAGGGTACTCCACCTCTAAGACATGGAATTTGGCCTGAGACGAGATGGCGAGATAGTTGCCCTGGTGAGTGTGTCGCGGGGCGTGAACGCATTGTATGCGACCCGTTGTTCTCGACTATTTTGGGGCGTGATATCACGTTGGCTAACGATTTTCAACGATATGTAATTTCTCCCAGATTGCAGTTTGTAATCACAGGCAACGGCCGCCGGTGTTGTTTAGATGGACTGATAATGACGGGGAGATCCCACGAACACGGGGATCACTTTGTCTGTTGACATACCGACGTTTTGTGTGCGCTGTCACATGAATGCGTGCGGGCGTCTCGATAGACATATACAGGTTGGCGGAGTCTCCCGTAATGCATTCAGTGCTCCTGTGTAGATGTCACCAGTTACTATAAAGAACAAGCACTTATCCACGCAAATAGCTCTGCCCGACATGAGCAGATGATCCTGTAAATTGAATTCTGATAACACTGCCATATCACACAGTCTGTCTAGACCGATACCTACAGCACATAGCTTCATGTTTCTTTAAATAGCTGGTGAAATATAGCAGTGTATATTAATTAGTAAGTAGACCACAGATGACGTTAATTATTAACCAGGCTAGAAGTGCCAGTAGCCATAGATTTCACTCTGCCAAATCGTTGATGTAATTGGCTCGCTTCAGTATTTCACAAGTTTTTGCTCCAGGCTTAAGTGCAGTCTATTACTGACACAGTGTTAGACCGGTACTGCATCTATCCACATTTAGCATTTATGTAGTGTTCTATAAAGGTTGGTCCTCATTTTGAATATTTTTTATTATTTCAAGCCTTTGTAGCATTAAAGCTATTTATAGATGTGCAAGCATATAAAATAATTATATTATATTCACACTTCCACGAATTAATCTAAAAGGCAAACTCATTCTTTTGGTGAGTGTAAAAAGTACATGTCAGCTGCACATATCACAGTTCACGCAACAGATCTAAATGACGTGAAACCTGATTCGTGATATGCCAAATCGATAAAGGAGGGGGTTTTGAGGATTGTCTAACAAGATGGTGTAGTGTAATTGACGTTGTGTCATAGTTCACGAACGACGTATGTTCTTGGTGGAGACGCCAACACGCGTCTGTCAATGTCAGCGGAGATGGTAAAACAATTGATGTGGTTTTGGTCTATTGATCCCTGGAGCTTTCCGCTGTGTGTCTACGTGGGACGCTGTGTGCTGGGTGGGAAGTGGAGGGGGAGTGGGTCTATCCCCTGTGCTCCTTGCGCTTTCAACGCTGTCACGGGTTGTGTAAGCAAGATGAATACGTAGGTGACTCCGCGGGTCTCCGGGGAAATTTCTCATACCAGTGGTCGCTGGTGTAGCGTCATTGTCATGATTCAAAAATTAGCGAGACAGGAAGGTGGGTTTTTTCCGTGTGCGATGTCAACAACTTCGGACCATTTCCCACATCGTTCCATTTGCCGTGTCCGGCTTTGTGTTTTCCATCTGCTTAGTTATAAAAGCATTTGTGATTGCTTGAACCAGGCGACCATTGCTAAATTGATCAGGCGATATTAAAACAAAGTTGTTTTAACAATGTAAAGAAATATACTGTGTTTGTCTCTGTTCAACTGGATCAATTTATGTTGCCATCATGTTTAACGTCGTTTGTCGCAAACATTGATTTGCGAATGTTGCACAAGATGATGAGGTGGCAAGTGGTTTCCTTCCATGATTTCCAGAGTATCTATGGTAACCGCACCACGTTCTTAGGCATTGTGATTGCGTGGTATTTGACATGCATTGTTCACGACTGACGTCATGTTCTGCTTCCCGTCAGACTCCGTGTGACTTCTGATGACATAATTACTTCCAGGTGCACAAGGCCTGGGTGTCACATTGGAAGTTGTCCGCTGTTTTATTCCAATAAAGTGTGAATTCACTTGAGATATTTATCCATGAAAAAGTATGTGTCGGAGTTGTCAACGATCAAGAAGAAATATATATATATATATATATATATAATTGTAGGCAATATCCACTAAAACAATCTGGTTGGCAGAATTGGGTTAATGAAAGCATTTCATGATGCACAAATTTGATGAAATGCAGCATATTAAAATACAGAAAACATCATCATGCAAAGTAGTTTTTAATGTACGTCTTTAAAATATCAAGTGTCAGAAAGCATTGCCACATTATAAACTCTCGTAATCCTGAGAGTCAACTGAACCAGACAAAGTGCAGCGTGTAACATTACACTGTGGATTCACCTGTGTAATTTGCAGAGATAAGCTTTTTTAATTTGCAAATGTCCTGATGTGTGAAGCTGGCACGGGTACTTGACATGTCATCTGGTGCCTCATTGGAGGTAGTTAGAGGTGCCACGCAGAGAGCCTCAGCCATTTACACATCGGTGTGTTGGCAGAAATAACATCACCTGGTGACAAGATGCACATTAACACTGCGGGGAATTGTTTTCCCAAATGTTGGGAAGATGGGCGCTATCTCCCCGGAGACTGGCTAATCATCAGGTTCATTTGATTTGCTTCTCCAGTTTCCAGCTCTGAGAGTCTGGACACATGATGGGTCCAGACATATTTTAGTTCTTACTCCCATAAATTCACATTATTTCAGAGGATGCTGTTGAGTTATAATATAAATTTCACTAGCTTTTAATGATTCTTAGAAGTATTTTATTTCAATACATTTACTATTTCTTCCGGAAGGAAGGAACATGGAAGAAACCATGGAAAAAATCACCCTTCAAAAATCTGAAAACCCTGGATACTGTCATCAAGTAAACTTCCACATTTGGTGGGTTTTTAAGGTAAATAAGTAAATCTAAAACAGGTTGCAAATTACCCCAGGTAGAAGGATCAGCAATCTCAGTGTCTTTTTTGAAATTGCTGTGTTTTTAACAGTAGGAGTGGATTTGAACCCCTGTCTCCTCAGGTGGTCTAACCAGGACACCCCACTTAATCTCGGGTTGGTTTTGCCCACAAGGGGGTAGTATAATGGTGGGTGATATTTCACTGTGGAGATTTTTAATGATGCTTGTTAGTGTCCGAAAGCTGTGTCTGTTCTCATTAATGGCCGACAGCCGCAAGCTGCAGATGATTTCTGTGAATCCCAGTTGATTCTTAGTATCTTGACCACTGAACTTTGACATCTATTTAATGGAATCCATTGCACTGTATTGCGAGGCTTCATTGTGAGATATATTCTCATAAAACTAGAACACTGTTAAATAGAACATTCGTGTGTTTATTGGAACAAGTTTGATGAACAGTTTAATTTTCTGAACTTTAGAATCCGCACGGAGACGAATGGAGGGGCATGGTGTCCGAAACCGCAGGTTGCTGAGGGGGTCACAGAGTGGCTCGAGATTGACCTTGGGGAGTTGAAGGTCATCACGGCAGTCGAAACACAAGGTCGCTTTGGCAATGGACAGGTAATCATCAAATATAATACAGTGATGTAAAAGAAATGATAGGATTAATGAAAAATAGTCAAAAGCTTCATATGAAAATAAAACAGAATTTTGCAGCACTTATAGTGTTATCAGTAAAAAAAGGTGAACAAAAATCAGGATACATAGATCAATATTTATTTATTGGATGCATGACCTTTCAATGGAATATATTTTTATACAAAATTAGTCAATTTGTATCTTCTGAAAATGTAGACATTTATTGGGTGAATTTAGTTGATGTGATCTGATTAAGTTGATCCCAGAAACTATTCTGTTGTGTCCTTTGGTCTACTATGTGTTGGCATGGTTTAACAGGGCATGGAATACGCTACAAACTTCCGACTGCAGTACCAGAGAACTGATGGAGGAAAGTGGCTGGACTACCGCAACAAACGTAGTAAACAGGTGGGTCAGTCGGGGACATAGCTAAACCGTTGCTCATATAATGAGAGTTTTTGTTAAACTAGTCAAATGATTGAGTATTGGATTAACCAATTCTAGACATAAAAACATAATGAGAGTGTATTTAATTAATTACCTGCATTTTAAGATACCTGTACAGTATCTTTATATATATCTTGCCAATGTGTAAATTTGGCTGTAATTACATGTATCATTAAGATATGTGTAATAGTTACTACTGTTAAAGCATTTACTGGTATATGACAATCTTTTGGTAATCACTATTCATGTACTAGTATATTTGGTAATCACTATACATTTTTGAAAATATATATCTTGAGTTTTTGCTAATGTACTTAATATTATCTGTAACTATAAACAAACTTTGTATGAATTAAATTTACGAAATTCATATTTGTCTATGGAAAATACCTATAGGCGAAGTATCATGCATTTGTATGCTCTTCATTTTTGTGCAATTTAGAAATGAGTATAAAATAACTGCTCACTGGACTTTCCAAACAATTTCATTTTTTATGCAGTAAGTATTTCCATTACAATAAACTGCTTCAATTATTTCTGACACGTCAAGTTTTGGGGCTGTGGCGTTATCGTGTTATCAAAAAATGGAACATTAGTCATGGAAAATGAGAATCTTTGATTGGGGCCTCATCATGCCAGGGTTAATATTCACAGAAGTCAACAACCTGTCCTTAGGGCTCAGGGTAAGGCCATTACATTACATTGCACCCAAACATAAATTCGACCGTGTGACAAACTGCATTGCACTGAATGACGTTTTAACAATTATTGTATTTTGTGAGAGTTTACGTGATTCTAAATAATCATTGAATCCATCTAAATTTGTCGTAACGTTGTTTGTCTTTGTACGCCTCCATTTCATCTGTCAATGCCCCAGTGACTTGCCCCCCCCCCCCCCCCCCCCCCCCGCCCCGCCCCCTCTAAGGGTGACACATGTTGGCGGAAGGCCATAACCCTGGAGGTGAAAGGGGCAAGGTAATTGTCTGTCAGGCAGGGCCTCGGTGACAGTTGACAAATTATTCCATGAAAGCAGCTTTCACATCTCAGCAGAATTGATTTGTCCCCTGTGTTATGTCAGCCAGGCATTTAGTGTTCAAATCTGGAAGTTAATGATGGGTTGGAAAAATAAACACCTGCTGGATATGGTCTGTCTGAGAGTGAGAGGGGTCCATTAGCTAAATACTAAACTTGTCATTTTGAAGTTTCCCTCGCCACATTCCGGGTGGGTGGAGAGTGTATGTCAGGTTTAGGGTTATAGATAAAAAATTCAGATTTTGCAGTGCATATCTAAAACTTCTGAAACAATTGTAATTTTTAGCCAGATAATTAAATAATACATTTTAATTAAATTAACAATCAACAAAGACTGAAAAAGGCACAACTGAACAGTTCTGCAGTATAATGATAATAATAATAAAACATCTATAGTGCCTATATCTTCGAGAATTAAAGTTCACAGATGTGACATAAACAATCATTAAGTGTGATCACGAATGGGGACAGGTGAGAGAGAACATTGCATCATGGGACTTGGAAGTAAACATGAGGGATATTATCCAGAAGTTACCGGGCAACCACGTGATTCTAAAGAAGAATTGCTCCCGAAACTCGGTGCACAAAAATGAGACGATCCACAGAATTTATGTTCATAACTGCACTCCGGCAGTGACCACCCACGTGCACGGCAAATATTGTTTGCCGATGCAGACGGAGAGTTCGTTCCGCTGTCCAGGGGGCTGTAACTCATGTGTGTAATCCTCGCACATCCTGCCGTGGTCGCGTCCATTAACAACCTGTTGTTTCCATCTCGCTGATTCATTTTGCAATTTGTGTGCGATTGCGCCACTGTAGACCTACGACCAGTTTCCCGAACCGTGATGCTTCGTTTGCCGTGTGACCCAGCGCAATATCTCGCCCGACCCTATAGCAGTAATGGCTACACCATGGACAGACAGAGTGGAAAAAGTGCCAATATGCCACCCATAAATGTGTGCTTATTGGCAGTAGCCAACGTCTGGTCCTGTTAGCGAAATTGCCAGATCTCCACCAGTCAATGCGGTTATGACGCGAACCAGATTGCTTGCTAGAAGGCGAAGTAATCTCTTGGTGCCGCCCGCCTGCAAGTGCGTGTGACTAACTGTGGCCTGGTTTCAAGGTCATTGAAAGGTCGGCAAAAGGAATGTCTCTGGATGTAGTGAGAGCCGACACAATGCTGGGTGAAGAGGGAAAATGATGGACTGTTTGACCTTTGTTTGACCCTGTTCCTCATGGCAAATTATTACTTGAGGATCTAATTTTAGACTTGCTTCTGTGTGATTATCACATTCTCGTGAACACATTTCTTGTTCCTTCAACGCAGTTAAACTATTATTAAGATTGTCTGCTGGATAACTGTTTTTATTAAAAAGATGCACTGGATAAGTATTAATAGACCCAGTTGCCATCTTTTGGAAGAACAGAATGGTTGCGGGTGTAGTGGTTTTTGCAGATGTGTAATAGAAAACCCCAACAAATCCAAACCAGTATAATAGCTGGTGTGTTTTACCCTGCAGGTGCAACGTTGTCAAAATTGAATTCCTTGAATTGGGACAGTTTCTTCAGTCTCCAGTTGCGCGAGTTTGAACGGACCGCAATTGACAGTGCAACGAGGTTTTATGTGGTTAAGCCTGATGTTGTATTTTTCTCTCTTTCCAGTTGTTCAGTGGAAACAAGAACACGCACATTGCGGTCCTCAGTGATGTGAAACCACCAATCATCGCCCGTCGCGTGCGGTTCATCCCGCACAGTCGATACAAGAGAACTGTCTGCATGCGAGTCGAAGTCTACGGCTGCCCCTGGAAAGGTATGACTTACCATTTAAGTCACCTTGCTTACCATTCTTCTCTGGATGGATTTCAGTATTGTACTTTTGTTTACCAACTCCGAGATTACCTGGCCTTATCTATGGAAGCTCATTTTTCAAAGCTCTGGTATATTCTCAATGGCAGTTTATTGTATAGATATTCTACAATTTTATTTAAAACGTTTCTTTTTAATATGCTGTTTGTGGTTCTGTTTTATATTCATGCAAATTCAAGAACTAGTATAACTGTATGGTTTTGATTTGGTTTCTGCAATAACAAGTACTATTTAACTTAAGTACAAAGCGCTAACCAGCCAACCAACCAACCAAACAACCAAACAACCAACCAAACAACCAATTGACCAAAAACATTGTTAATTCCTTGGAAAGGGTTGTTGGTGTATTACTTTGGAGGGGGCAAAACATACCACAGCTGCAGTTTATCAAGTGTTGGGTGTTTATTCTTGAAGATAGTGAGTCAGTGGAACCCTAACAGAAGATAGAAGAGAGCCCCTGTGGTTGAGCTTGTGCCTCAAACAATGAGACATTAGTGTGTCTTTGATCAGTTCTAAACATCCGCCTGCTTAGCAGTAAACATAGGAGACGTCTTCAGTTAAACAGTTTCACCCAAGTTAGAATGTAGTTTTCATTGAAGAATTGGAAAATCTTCAAAGAACTCATGGAATATTTCCCCCACCAACAGCTAATGCATGCAGCTGATACTATAGTTTTCCGTTTAAGTTTGGTGCCCGTTTAAACCCTCACTGACACACACTTGCATGCTTGTCCGGTTTGCTCCTGTGTGAATCCCGACTGATTGTCCCCTATCACTGGAGCAGTCTGCCCACCTAGACAGTGGAGGTAGATGATTATAGACCACACATCCTGGACCCTCCAGTGTGACCGCTCTAATGACCAGTTGGCTCCGGATCTCTTACTCCCTGTCTCGGCAGTGACCACAAATAAGACATAAGACATGTCATTTACGGTGCAAAAACTCTTGTGCATGTTTTTCTGCCACTTTTTCACACGTACCTGTTTATTCTCTTCAAAGGACGTACCACTTAAGTTGTCAGCGTCCGTATTTTAAGAACTTGTTTCGTGCTGACAGCTTATTTATGTAGTCATGTGATCCGTTACACGCGCAAACGTATTCTTTGTATTTCTTTCTCGAACATTAGACCAAAGTACCTACTTTGAAGTACATATACTCTACACATTTCAATGTTTAAATGTGTGTGTTTTACACTGACTAAACATATAAGTAGATATTTAATTTGGTTAAAGATTACCACACAAAACAATAAACTTCTGTTGGTACATGGACAAGTCATTGGCTAATCGCGAATCAAACAGTATTATCTATATGTACGCAAATTTCACATATTGAACATTTATGTTATGAATGATATATCCAAAATAATTTTTCACCCTTTAACAAATTGCTTAAGTAATGATTTTACTACAGTGACAACATATATGTGATCGGAGTCGCTTTATATCTAAATACCACATGTGTGTGGCTTCTGTCTGATTTACCTTGATGTCTTAGTTATATGCCTGCAATCCGTCACACACAATATCTACATTACATTGTGGTCCCATTAGCAACTCATCAACAAAGGCTATTGTGTGACACTGTGCTAGTCAGTCATTCATCGGCAGTGATCTGTCAATCCAACAACACGATAGGAGCACAATTAGATTGATAGGATTGTTGAGATCATGTAGTGTGCTGCATAAACAGTAGATATGAGCAGAGGTGAATCAGTGCGCAGTGAGACCTACATATGCTTGATTGTTGCCGAGACTAAAGCTTACGAGTAGAATATGGAACAGTCCGGGGTAGCTGAGTGGTTAGAACGCCATGTGTTCACTTGATATAACCTTGGTTCAAATCGCCTTGCTGGTGTCGTAAAGTTATTTTGTTCAATCCACATTCCCTCAGGTCACTGGCGTGTACACCTGAGTAGGTGGTCAGCAGTGGATATGAGTGATTTTGTGCAGCAATTATAGCATAGCTGAATGCTTCCTAAAGAATGGTATTCACGTAGATGGTGTATGAAGAATTAGTTTTGTTGTGCCATAATTGTAGCGTGGCTTAATGCTTCCAAGAGAACAGTGTTGATGGAGATGGTGTCTAAAGAATACATTTTTGAGTAGTAATTTGTAGCATGGCTGATTGCTTTCCAGAATGTGCAATTGACAGAGATGTGTCTAGTGCAGTCATCAGGTGGCACTGATCAAATGATACCTGTGTTTCATGAGTTGACCCGACTACCCATGTGTTGGGTCTTCAGGGAGTGGGCTACCAAAGATTACCTTTCAGTCATGTCCTATTGGGAATGCTGGGGCCTAGCCATCTATCCAGTCTCTACAACTCTAGTTGTCCAGATGCCCGCTAGAGCTAGTGAGATGAGACGAGACGTCTCCTTGCTAGACCAGTCATTACTGCCTGAGAGAAACACCTATTATCATGGCTGACTGGGTGCAGACCATATTTCCTGTGGTGTTGGAAGCATGTGTAGATCTATGTACGTTGTCTCATCAAGCACAGATGGCAGTCGTTATATCAGTGGGTGTCTAGATCAAATATTCCTTTGATGAAATTTCCTGGCACTTTTTGAAATGAAACTTTGGCAGTGACATGTCGTTGAGAAGAGGCGGGTGATTTTTTCCCATGAGAAAAGAAACTGTTATTCCCATTTGGCATAATGACTGTACTGTGGGAAGACTACTTCAGAAGTTAACACTGTCCATAAATCACACTGCTTTACGCAGCGTAGCCATATAACTGCTGCTGTTGGCCTTTCTGATGTTGTCAGTGATAATTACTAGCATTTCTCTCGGTGTGAATGACTACCATAAGGATTTCAGCACTGGTGGGTACAACACAAATATGCCTGAGTTTCCCTGGGAGGAAGCACCTGTTTAATACTCCATCTCTACTGGGTGGTCAATGCACTGATGATTATATTGACATCTCCAGCCTCTTTACCTACTTCCCGATGGCGTTTGTATATTTCTATTGGAAATGAGTAATTACGGAACCAGGGAATGCCCCAGGGTGAGAGGGGGGAGGAGGGCTGTAGGACTGGGAGAAATTGAATTCCCCGCTGTCTAATTGGGAGCTAACGTGATCCCAGGAGTAAATAGGTGAGGGAGAGCTACTGGAGTAGATTGGATTGATCAGCCATGTGGAATGTGTTCAGCGGTGGGGCGGGGTTCCTGAGGGGGGGTGTAGGGGCAGGCGTTTATAGGTGTGGGTGTCTTGAGTAAATAAACACCCAGGCTCCTGTCAAAAGGTGAATTACAGCCAGGCAGACAGATCCGTGTTTTGCAGTCTACCGGATCAGCGTTTTGCAGCCTGCCATTGCTCAGGGTTTAACTGGCGGATTATGGCGGGATTACCTAAAGATAATCTGCCTCATGCGTTAATGCCGAATGTTCTTGCTTATGGAGGATCGTAATGCACTGTGGCATACTAAGTCGGTAATTAAATCCATAATTGTGTTCATGTTGTGTTTATGTTGTGTTCATGTTGTGTTCCACATTATTGTTGTTGTTGCATGTATTTGAAGGTTTTATGGCGAAATTAGAGAAACATTTTTGTTTGCGTATGTTAAATTCAACCAACCCCAAAATGTCTCATAGAAGATTTTTTTAAAGAAATTGCTATTCCATCAGAATAATTCAGAAGACGTATGTATCCCAAAATGGAGATATGTTAATGTATAATATTTACAATCAACATTTCCAGCTGGGTATAATTTTATTTTAGTTTGAATTAATTGTCACTAGCACCTGGAAACCTTAGTTGTCTTGGTTTCTCCATTTTATTTTAGACAGCAGTTATAAAGCAGAGAACCCTAGTGAGGTTTTTAAGGTGCATCACAGCACTAATGCTTGCTTCAAACTGTTGTGTTGAATACTTCCAGGCGGTGGAGATTCCTAGGAAACCCCTCTGAGGAATTTAGGGGTGGAATAGGTGTCCTCTTACACCATTAAGGTCAGGGTCCAGTAGGGCTGATGTCCAGATTTATGTTTGCCATTCCTGGGAAACCTTGCACTTGTCAGGATGGACATTAAACTCAACACTTGGCTGACGTCCATCAGTTTAATTATAAATATGGTCGTGTTTAGCAACATTGTAATGTCAACTACCCGGCTGCCTCACAGCGTGACATTGAGTCATTGGAAACCATCTGGTCAGGGTGGAGGGGGTGGGGGGTGGGGGGAGGGGGGAGGGGGGGGGGATTTGGGGGTGGGGGTGGGGGCACAAACCCAGGAAGAGCAGGTGGGGTGGCTAGAGACTGGCTACTGGGGGGGGGGGGGGGACAGATTGGAAAACTGGTGTGGATTGGAAATATAAAAATATAGATATTACTGGGCATGAAGAATATTTTTTACACAAACAAGCTTGTTGTTAAAGCTTGCTGTTAAGTAATGTTTTTATGTAAAGGAATCCTTGTTATTTTCAACTGTGTTTTATACAAACAACCTTGTTGTTCAGCCTTGTTTAATGCAAGAGCAATCTAGTTATTTATCCTCTATAGCAAAAACTTATCATCAGAGTATGCATTGTGCAAATATTTTTTCCAGACAATGGTCAGGGTGACATTGAATATTTTGGAGCAAGGGTGAAACCAAACACACCCTCATGTTCTTACACCATTAAGATTTATACCGCCCACTTCCACCAAATCACACCTACAGAGTGATCCAACCAATTATTAAAAATATATTAACTAAAATATGCCGTCATGAAGTCAGGTACGATCAACGTTGAGATGTTATGTAATTACTGATGAATGAGTGCAAAATAGCTGATATGGGTGAAACATACAAAGTAATTACATGTTATATGGTTAGCATATCAGAACCTTGGCTCTGATAAGTCAGCCTAAACATAGTTGCTGTTTGATATCGCTGTTACATCATAAGTATCAGGAATTGCTTTATGGCACGCAATCACAACTGGTTGGTGTTGGGCGTACACATGTTTTAATCACCTCAAAACATAGAGATATCTTTGTGTTTCTTTCTGTAATACACTGTATAGGACATTCATTTCTTACTGGCTGTGTGATATTCTCACACACCTGGGGTCTGTTATACTTTGATAATAAGCCACAGGTGGCCCGGCCTGAGAGGACAGTTCTTGTGTTATTCCTCTTTTGCAAATGCTGTTTGGATATGTTGGATTTTATTTAATATTTTAGTGCTTTAATCATGTGTTTTGTTTGTTAATTATGATAAGCTTGTAATCAAGAAGCTTCAAAACTGACACTTAGTTGGGAACAGTTCACAAAGTGCAGATTTTGAAAAGAGAGGATAGGTAGAGATTGCTGAAGAGCAAATAAGTAGAAATACGTGAAGCTGACCAAAGATGGAACGACAGAGGAAAAATACAATGTATTTATTGCCTATTTCTGGTTGCAAAGCTTGAGAACATACAGCACATGTTCAAACAATGATCTTCATAGATATTTTATTACAGAATCACCAAAACAAAAATTTTGTGTCACATTGAAAGGTTTGATGGGTGGGAAAATATATTTCTGGAGCATATATTGGCAGGGACAAGAGCTACAAACAAGCCACAGTGATGATGATGGAATGCCAGGGCTAATGCCTTTGCATAGAACAGCAAGAAGGAGACATTGATTTTGGGAGCAGTATCAGGAAGTGATTTCCCTAAACGGGATGTACTAATTGATGAAGATGGAGATGAGGAAAGGGGAGTTGGAAACAGGGAGGAAAGGAGAAGATAGAAACAAAGAGGAAAGGGGAAGATGGATATAAGGAGAGAAAAGATGGAGCCTAAATGTATGATGTCTCCCTCCATAGTGCAGGCACCTGACACTTCAGAACTATATCTCTGGTTATGTGGATAAATTATTCAGGTCGTGATTAATTAACTACCAGCACTCTGGAGGGTTACTGGTGAAGACTTACATAGTTACTGTGTGCTCCAGATTATATAGAATGTCTCTGTTTATATTTGCTCCAGTCGAATCATATGACAAATGCAGATGCCAGCTTACAGACTAATAACCTGTTACATTGCTGGATGATATTGTATACATGATCGTGTTTTTGTGGGAATCGTACCAGGTTGATTTATTCTAGCTGACAGCTGTTTGGATTCGGTTCAGTGGTGGTTGATGTCAGCGTGGAAAAAACACCCACAAGTGCCACAGCCTGGCCTTAGATGTCTGTCAGAATCACAGCAATACGGTAGACAGACACGTCAGTTATGTTGTGTTATGTAATAGATCTACCACACGTCTCAGAATGTCAGTCAGGAAGTCTTGCTGCTTGTAAACTGGCTTGGTGTGTTGTTTCAATAACAAATGGTGATGGCTGATGGTCATTATATCACTTACAGCGATGGTGTAATGGTATTGGGTTATTGATAGTGCATGGGATTGTCAAACTTTGTGCATGTGGCAGTTGAAAACAATCTTATCTGTCGCTATAATGGTATTTCTGTAAAGAAATTAGGGTTTCTGTACATGGAGTAGTGGTAGTCACACTTTGTAGGAGGTCCTAACTGTTTCCATTGTAAAATATGTTCATTGCAAATATTCCATGCTTTTTTCCTTTGTAACATTTCATTTGCAAAATAATTTTCCTTTGCAATATTTAATTATTGATAACCAGACTGCTTCACTTTGTGTCTGCAAATATTAATATAAGAGTTCTTGATACATTCCAATTGTTACAGTTGATTTGCAAAATTATTGTCCGTTGTGATATTTCATGTACAAAATTACTTCTTCTCAGATAGATTGCTTTACTTTGTTGCAAGTTTGTATAGCACAGATTGGGCTATTGTAATTTCCTGGCAATGTTACCGAGTTTGTGCCGCTGCCAAATATTTTGTTCCTGTCTACGTGTGTGGCAACAGAGATGCTTAGACTGGTATCTGTGATGGCCATTGTCAACACATTGCCGGACCTTGGGGGTTGGTTGTTGTAATGTATGAGTCAGGCAAATAGGTGTCACTGACTGCTCCTATGTATCATGTCTACACCAAGGCTGTCAGATCATTATGGCTGTGGTGTATGGGTCCAACAGTGGCGCCACCTGTGGGATAGATTGGGTATGGGTGGTGCCACATGGTGTTTAAAACAGACACTATAAATGTAGACTGGTTGGCTGGTTGGTTGGTATAGTTTTATACAAGACCATTAAACACTACATGTATACTATAAAAACAACAGAGAAGATAACACAACAAGACACTAAGTACAATGGTTTCCAGCCATTGGAGCATTTCAATTTTAATGTTTAGAAAGCCTTGCTTCTTTCATTTTGTTGGAGAGTTCAGCTACGAATACTGCAGAGCATCTCAACATGTGTCTTTCCATATTTCGGACTGAAAAAACCTTCCAAGTTTTTAACACCATCCTTTGTTCTCCGCAGATGGCATCGTTTCGTACAGCATGCACCAGGGGGACTCGCGGGGCAGCGAGGTTGACCTCTACGACATCACCTACGACGGAGACGTCAAAGATGGCGTCCTGTCGGGTGGCCTGGGCCAGCTACTTGATTGGGACGAGGGCATCGACAACTTCCGCCTGGACATGGACAGTGTTGGGAAGAAAGGATACGAGTGGGTGGGGTGGAAGAACGACACCGTCGCCAGGCAACCAGTGGTCATCACATTCGAGTTTGACCACGTGCGCAACTTCTCGATGCTCCTCCTCCATTGCAACAACCTGTTCAGTAAGGGCGTCAGTGTCTTCCGCATGGCGCGGGTCTATTTTAGTGTCGGCGGGAAGTACTACAACAGTGAGCCGGTCGAGTATGAATACATGGTGGATGTGGTGATGCAGATGGCGCGCTGGGTCCACATCCCGATACCCAATCACATCGGGCGATTCGTCAGACTCGAGCTGTATTTCGAGAACCGATGGATACTCTTGAGCGAAGTCCGGATCAACTCAAGTGAGTCTTTTATGGTTATAAGAAGATTGTTCTATGTAGTAATTTGTCGTTTTTTCTGCAAATTAAGATTTGAGCGGATCGTCTTGTTAGAAGCTGAAGCTTTCTTTTCTACCTTCAAAAGTCTTATGAAAATGAAGTTTCAGAAGTCACAAGACATTGTTGTCAAATACAATTCGCCATATCTATTTTTTTCTCATAAATTACACAATATAACTATTGACTTTACAGAAGAAATGAGATTCGTATTGTTTGGCCAATCAAAGGTTTTACACAATGTTTATACAACAACATATAAATACTTAGACTTAGCCAGAGTGAATGCGAAGATAACGTAAATTTACAGATGTAAATTTGTATTATTATTATTATTGCTAAACAACGACTATTGTTCTTTAAAAGTGTGGTTTTAGACTTAGGTATTTTCACCTGTTTTTGTTTTGTTCAGCCATTGTCACAGGCAACGTGACGGAAGAGACAGCTCCAGTCATCCCACCATCGCCAGCTCCACCTGGTGACAGAAATGGAAAGAAAACCGGCATGTTGAATAACGGCATTTACGAGCAGATGTCAGCAGATGGCGCCACATCAGGCAGGGGACATAAAACTCAGCAAAACGGCTCAGGTCACGGTGGTGAGTTTATTACTTGCTCTATGCGGGTAGTCAAATAACAACTAGGAATAAAACAAGACTACCCGGGATAGTAGTTATTAACCGTGATTTTTACGATTGATTTCTATAAAGTCTGTGTACATGTGAACAACTGCAGGAATTGTTAATATAGTATCCATTTGGATTTGGATGGTTGATTTCTCTGTATAAGATTTTGAATTGTAAAGAAATTCAGGTGGTCTATAATTTTCTATAAACTTGATGCATGTCAACAATTTCAGATGGTTGCTTGTGCATTTGTGCTAAAGAAGGATGAATTCAAACAGTTGTGTGGTGTTCATAAAATTCAGCCATCATGTAATTCTACCTCCAGACATGAAGAGCGAGGCGGGGACAGTGAAGGCTCTGGATGACACGTACGTAGGCATCATCATCGGTGCCGTGGCAGCCCTCGTCCTTCTCTGTGTCATCATCTTTGTGTTTGTCTTCCGTCGTCAACGCAAGAAGTACAAGGGCAGCCCCCACAAGCTCTTCGGCACAAACCACATGAACTTTAACCTCGACGACCTGACGCCGGCGATGGCCAATGGAAAGCTGTCGAATGGGAACATGTATAATAGCATCGCGACGATGGACGAAAAGGAGGCTATGAGGGAGAAACTGAACTCGAACGATGTCTACAGGGAGCCTGTTGATGGGATTCAACACCGCACACTGCCAGTGCCACCTGGTGACTATTCTGGTAGGTCGACATGACTTGTGTTTCCCTCTGGTGGTTACTATATGTATCACTTATGAAGCTGTTTCTTCAAGACGATGTTTGATTCTGATGTCTGGTTTGTTATATAACAATGATGAAATTACATCATGTGAAAAAGGCCTTTCTTCTAAAGGTCTTTTTCAAGTGATGTAAAGTGATACATAACATTGTGTTAAAACAAATTTTCAAGTAACCTTAAGCCTGTGTTAACCAACATAAACAGGAGAATGTACAGGGTATATTTGTAAAACATTATGTAAATGAGTAAGTAACTGTTACTAGCACCAAGTCTCGTCTTAACGCAATCTGTAATTTGTAACCTAATGGCATAATAAATATGTTAGATATTATTTACCTCACAAATTTTTTTTCGATACATTCCAGCAGTAAATGATTATGGTTCGAGATGCAAATCCTGACTAGTGGCGCCCTCTGTTGCAGACAAGGACTACACAGTGCCCCCCGACCTGAGCAAGTATTCTGCCCTGGTTGTCAACCTCCCACCAAACCCTATCTTCCACAGCACGAACCCAGCGAGGGAGACGAGCCCCTCCCCACCCCCTCCAACCCCCCCACCCCCGCCCCACTTCCGCATCAGCGATGTCACCAACATCCAGGGCCTGATGGGAAACAGCATCTACGCCCTGCCCAGTGGCGACATCTGGCAGGGGGAGAACATGTCGGTCGTTGAGTGTCCGCGGGAGAATCTGCAGTTCATAGAGAGGCTGGGAGAGGGGCAGTTTGGGGAGGTAAGATTTCGGGATTTTTATAACCCTTAAATAACAATTTCTGAATACTTAAGTTCCTCAAATAAATAATGTGTACATATGTAATGCTTCAGCTTAATTTTATAACTAAGACATTTCGGGAATTTTATAAGCCTTAAAAATGTCTTAATACTTAAGTTCCAATGTGTAATGCTTAATTTCATAACTCATGTAACTACTTAACAAGTTTGTGAATATTGAGTTTGCTTATGTACACAAAACTGTTTGAATTTCTCCAGTTTTGTGATAACATATTTAATTTATATCAAGATGGATGAAAAGAAATGAACCAAGATGTTTTCTTTAAAATATAGTGGAGATATTTTTATACCAAAAACGTCAACCTTTTGTGTGGACTGATAAGGCCCGTTTTATGGCCATCCTCTCAGTAAATATTTGAATTATACCATCCAGTACTAATAATGCAATCGTTAACATTTCATGTTGATACATAAACGACAGATCAGGAACACTGTTTACACAGTAGAAGGTTCTGCAGACGCCCATTTTGCACTCCCAGCCTAGCTGACTGTCTACCGCTGATATGATCGCATTAACGGGGTCTGGTCGCATTTGTCAGGTTCACCTGTGTGAGGCGGTGAGGGTCGAGGACTTCCTCGGTGAAGACTTCCTCGAATCTGGCATGAGGTCACTCCTTGTGGCCGTGAAGACGCTGAGAGACGACGCTGGTCAGCAGGCCAGGTGTGTACTTGTGGTCACTCAGTACTTAGTGTGTGGTCACTCAATATTGTCAGTAATACTTTACATGTTCAATACTGCCACAAATAACAACACATTTGAGACGGCATCATGACAGGAGGCCATTGGCTTGTCTAGAGTCCAACTGTGTTTAAGCAATCCATACCATATAAGTCAGTCTTATTTTTGACATTCAGACTGCAAGTGTTAACACAATCTGTTCCGTATAATTGATTAGTATGTTCTCATATCTAACACTGTTTTTTACTAATGTTACCCAGTGCCTAATATCTACCAGCCTTAATATTATATACATTTAAGTACTGGTTAGAAAATACTGCTGTTTCTTCTGCTTGTCAATATGTTTTATTTATGGAGTTTTTTTAATAGATAAATAGATGAGATAAATAGATGAATATAATTTGTTTTTATTCTGTGCATTTTACATAAAGCATGTGAACTTGCAAACAAAATAGCTATACTCAAAATACTGTTTATACTCAAAATACCGTTTAAATAATATATGTCCAATCTTATTAACATTGCTCGTTTTTCATCCCCATCTTTCCCGATGCACTCCTTCAGATGTTGACACTGTAGTGTGTCACACGGTTGAACACTTTAAGACGTGTCTGTGCGTGTCACCAGGAATGACTTCTACAAGGAGGTGAAGACGATGTCGCGGCTCAAGGACCCTAACATCGTGCAGGTGTTGGGCGTGTGCACGAGAGACGAGCCTCTGGCGGTGGTGGTTGAGTACATGAAACACGGAGACCTCCACCAGTACCTGCAGCACAGGACCGCCGCCGAGACCAACACTGGCTACGGCAACAGTCAGAAGACAGTCAGGTGGGTACCCTGTATAATAGGGTCACCTCGATAATGCAGCCACGTCACAGTTGTTGTAGAACTGTGAGAAATTGTTTCCATAAAAGTCAGACCACCGTTGGCTATGGCAACAGTCAGAAGACAGTCAGGTGGGTGGGTCTCGCCACAAGTGTGTACCCTGTGTAATGGGGTGACCTCGATAATGCAGCCACGTCACAGTTGTCATAGGACTGTGACAAATTGTTTCCATAAAAGTAGGATAATAAATCAATTGTTTCCATAAAAGTAGGATAATGAATAAATTAGTCACGGTAATGCAGTCACCTGTCTGTACAGGTCAGTGTTGCCCTTACAACACTGACCTGGTGGCCTTAATAGGAAGGTGTAACCGTGCATGCGTGGCTGAACTGACCACCTTGAAATATTTGTGATGGCTTTCATTCACACTGTTCATGATGTAACGTGATAGGACCTATAAGAATGTTCCACATTTTAATGTTACATGCAATTTTGTATTTAAATTTATGTGCATTTAAATTTATGTGAATCAGGTTTCACGATTCCCACAAAATATATGGACATATATGTACCTATGGCTCATGTAAAATCGCAAACTTTAAAGCAGCAAACATCACAGTGTGCATTATTATACATGCTAGATATAATCTTAAGACACAACACTGCCATGGTTACAAGTCTGTCTTCACCCACCTACAGCTACGGAGGCCTCATCTACGTGGCCAGTCAGATCGCCTCAGGCATGAAGTACCTCGAGACCCTCAATGTCGTGCACCGTGACCTTGCGACCCGCAACTGCCTCGTGGGACACCACCTCACCATCAAGATCTCTGACTTTGGCATGAGTCGCAGTCTGTACACTCAGGACTACTACAAGATAGAGGGCAGGGCAATACTGCCTATCAGGTGGATGGCATGGGAGAGTGTTTTGTTGGTAAGTTCCTCCGGTTGTTATGATTATCTTGGGATCATTCATTATTTGTTGAACCTATCATTCGTCATATATTATATAATGAGCCTATCTTTCTCATTTGTGATTTCTCATATGATGGACCAATTCTTTTTCATTCATAATTTTTCATATGGTGAAATTTATCTTTTGAAATTTTCATTTGCGTTGTCAGATATTTAGGCTGGAGAGCTATTACATGATATATTGTAAATGATTATTAGTATTCTACTACATAAAATTTTACACATTGAGAATGTGGTTGAGTGTAGTTTTTGTCAGTGCTGATAATTGAGCTGAAATATCTTAACATAATGCAGTAGTATAAACACAAATTGTTAAATTTATTAATGTTAGTTCATTAAAACATTATAAATGCTGTGCAATATTTCACGTCCAATATATGTTTAACCGTCTGTTTCAGGGGAAATTCTCAACAAAAAGCGACGTGTGGTCATTCGCCGTGACCTTATGGGAGATTTTGACCTTCGCGAGAGAGCAGCCATTCGAAATGCTGTCCGACGAGCAGATCATCGAGAACTGCGGTCACTACTATCGCCATGACAACCAGGAGGTTTGTCCAGCCCAGCCCTCCAACTGCCCGAAGGAGATCTTTGACCTGATGTGTGAATGTTGGAACCGAGACGAACAACAACGACCCACGTTCAATGAGATCCACATGTTCCTTCAACGGAAGAACATGGGATACAGTCCACGCGAAGATATGCAAATGAGCGCTGTGGCACCGTACTGAGTGCAGACGTACTTATCTTTGGCCCGACACATGAACGTTGGAAATGTCACGTGTTGGGACTACCAAAGATACATACTCTTGCTGTGCAAGAATACATGCTATATATGCAAACTGGCGAACTTGGAGTGCCGTCAGATGTGAATTGATAGTGGCGAGGGCCATCTTCATGGATTCCGTCTTGCCAGTCAATATTCTGGTTTGTTTTCATCATCAAGATCGTCTTCCTTGTGGTGTTGAAGGTCGCACTATCAAAGGTCACCAATGTGATTTACGAAATGCATCTGATGCTATTCCTGTAACGGCATTGGCTGAAGGAAGAATAGCCATTGAAAGTTCTACTCATCGTTTTCTTGGCTGACGATGGTTGGTTACCATGGTGATGATGCAAGTTGCAATGTCAAAGGTGTCATTGTGTACATTAACGACCAGGTTTATTTTAGTGCCAATAAGTATTACAGAGTTGACATTGTTAATCCTACGACTTCCAACGCAAGACAGGAGCTGTTATTCCTCCCCCTGAACTCTGTATTTCTGCCCTCCAAATGCTGGCGAGGACCGAATCATTTTGGAAGTGTTTTGGAGTAAAATATGTTGACGGTATTTGACTGGAAGGCGGCTGT
The DNA here is from genome assembly GCA_964017155.1 of Oasisia sp. SBJ-2009. Classification (NCBI taxonomy): domain Eukaryota; kingdom Metazoa; phylum Annelida; class Polychaeta; order Sabellida; family Siboglinidae; genus Oasisia; species Oasisia sp. SBJ-2009. Next base: position 36,104,877 of record OZ024859.1, read on the forward strand.
GAAGTGTCAAATTGTGTCACTCTGTCTGTCAAACTACAGGTGAAGTTAAATTCATCGAGGCTTGCGCTGCATATGAATGTTCGACATGAACAGGTTCTCCATTGCACAAGCGGTTCCAGCTTCTTTTTGTCTATCTCAGCTACTATGTGATAGTCTAGGAATGGTCTCAAAAGTTCAGTCTAAATATGCCGGTAGTTATGCATTTAGCCCTGTCCCTTCCTACCAGTGATTACAGTGTATGGTGATGTACCTGTGAATTTGTCAATCCAACATTTTGTTTGCATCAGCTTGGTGTCTGCTCGTATTTTTTATATTTAATACAAAGTTGACAATAATGCTGGGGCAGGCCAAAGTAACTGCAGTTGAAGTTCAAAGTTCCCATGTTTTAGACAGAAACTTGCCGTGTATTACACATTCCTGTGCTGGTTTCTTCCAGGTAACGGAAAAGACTTCCCTTGAAAACAAGTCTCCCCTCCCTACTTAATGCCTAACATATTTTGTGATAGTGAACTTTTGCGACCATACCTTGATGACCTGCATGTAGCTGTGTATACAGACACACCCACATTTGTACAGCCATGTATATAGACTGCCAAGTTACAGTTGCCAGTGTCGACTGTGTGTTTGTATTAGTGGTTTCACTGATACAGAAATCAACTGCGCATCATATGTACAGTAGTGCCTGGTTCACGTGGTGACAGCGAATGTCTGTTAGATCATTGGATGATTTTGTGACAGTGTGCAATAGATTGCACAATAGGGTTAGACCTAATGAATATTGGGCTCCACTGACTGCTGTTTTGTAAACTGGTCACTACCATAAATTTGGCATCAACTTTTAAAAAAAATATAAAACAGCACTGAACAGAATTTACCAGCACCAATGTGACAAATGCTTCTTAATAAACGAACCCATATTAATATTGGATACTCAACCCAAAAATGCAACCCACAAATCATACGTTTTGTTAGAAGTTGCCACAGTTTTACAATTGGGTTCTGTATTTGTTCTGATTGGTATTCATAGAGTTCATGAAAGATGAAGTCATATTGGCTGACATCGTTTGTATGCTGGATAATCTGTGAATACCAGTTAAATATCGACACGCTATAACAATTATTAATTTTATAACGAATGAACATAAACTTGAGTTGTGAAAAGAACACAGGTGTTATAACTACTGTGTCTGAGTTGTTGGAAGCTTGTTAATTTAATGATACCTTATTTCTTTTGTTATGGAGCTTAATGTTGTAAGATCGTTCATAATAACTGTATAATTTCAGCAGTCATGGTAATTAAGGATGCTACTAGATGGAGTACAAGGCTCACGTTGTTTACTAAGTTTAACAATGTAAACACACGGCAGAGCATTTGGTACAAACACAAATCAATCGATGAGAACTGACACAAACACTCTTACACACAACAGTGCATTAACTAAACGAACAAAGTTGTACAGAAGATAATCTCACTGTTATTTACCACTATCTTATTTAGGTTCTGAGATGATAATTAACTGATTTGGTGTATCGTGTTGACTGGTTTAAAGGACACATATTAGAGTGTGACGAGACAAAGGGTTGGTGAACATATTATTTTGTTTTGTTTTTTAAAAGCGGGATAATGACAGGTGTACGGTGGAGAAATGATAAGTATTGCATGTTGACATTTTACATGTTTGTGCGTGACTCAACTTTGACCTGCCAAGAAGACATATCAGGGCCAGGCATGACGCCTGTGTTTGTTGTGTAGAGTTGTTGGTCTACCTGTTGTGTGATACATGTTGGAAATTACAGTGATGACATGTTGGTGTCATCGCATTCTTTAATGTGATATATGACCACAAATCTTGACTGAAGAACATTGTTGGCCACATTGGAGAACACCCATTTCACATATGTCATCAAAACATGGCAGAAACATAATTGAAACATGATGTAAAATACTCATATTCAGCATAATACCTTGTTGACATAATATCAAGGCACACAAGGTAAACTACTGTTGATCTACCAATACAAACAATGAAGACTTGCATAAAGATTTCACATCCATAAACGTTGGATTACATTTTTTTTAATGGTAAATTATGAACATGGCATCTTGGTTGCTCCCTACGAGATAGAGTATAGTAGAGTTAAACAACACTGATACATCAGTAAGTTTGTTCATGTGTTATACTCCATAACTGTCACATGTGCATTATAGCCAGTTACAGTTAGATTGCATGTGTGCCAAATATTTAGACGCTGTATTCAAATGGTGTCTACCAATAGAATAGAAACGCCATATTTATTAATTGCCGGTAGCACTGAGGTTATTATTGTTATTAAAAGCATGCATAGTTAAGAGCTTTTGCATAACTAGCGTTAGACCAAAGGTTCGCCAGTTTGTTAATTTATTGGGTTATATACCAATCAAAGTGCAAATAATTGTGTTCTTTTCAGGCGTTGATTTTGGTTTGCTTGTGTCGAGCCAGTGTACGACAGCCCAGAACTAAGTGGGCCTAATTCACAATTCTTGTATTATTACTACTTATCACTTGTAATCTGTATTTATTATATCGTATATCACATTGTAAATAAACTACTACTGTCCAATTCATTTCTGTGTACTTTGTCATTTTGTGTCATGATCAGATCTGTATTGTAGAAGTGTCGATTTGTGATGTGACTTGAGCCAGAATAGCATAAATACTTCTTTTCTGACATCCCTGACAAGCCATGTTGACAATATTACACACCATCTGTGCAATGAAACAAAAGTTTTAGTAACCTACTGGCAGTCTGCAGTTGGCCGACTGCTTTTACGCCAACTAGTCGGTAGGTGTATGTGCCCAAATCGCCTGGTGTGTGCGTGGCATTATCCTGGTGGACTGGCAGTCATTGTTTCCAATTAATTATTACAACATCTCACAGGAGCTGCCTGGTGAGTTAGAGCTCGCAAATTTAAAACTCGCAATTCACTACAATTTAAGGCACTCAAAAATATACAATCAACTTTAGAGTACCCGGGGGTAGACATGTTTTAAAATGAATACATAAAATTTAACTGAAGATAAATGAACCTGTAATAAAGTGCAGTTCAAAGATTATTGTATGCCAGTTCAGTATTCAGATATACACGTGTAACCAAAATTAATGTAATACGACTGCAATATTATGGGTAAGTCACTTTGAGAAATGATGACACAGATATCACACGCCTTGCTCTAAAATGATGTTAAATATCTGAGGTGTCACCTCTACACGTTAAGTGGGAATTACATGAAGTTCAAAATCAACATTACCTTCTGAACAGTGTTCCTTGCCTTGTGATGACCGCCTGCTTCATGTTCAAGAGCAATGACATCAAACGCTGACTCCACAGAAATGACCAGAAGGTCATACATTGAAAGCATATATAACAAATTATATTACATATTGTAAAGTATAAATTCTATTAAAACAACAAACCAAGTTTCACCAATATCAATGCACTATTACCAACAGCTTTAATTTATGTATTTCTATTTATACATTCATTCCACATACTTTACATTGTTCTTTTACATACAGCTGCTAACAAGATAATATATCATTATATATATATTATTATTGATATATAATTGCTTTGCATAAGACAAGTCGTACTTTAAAAAACAAAAACTTTCAAGTAAATTAGTATACTTCTAGTGCCACTTCACCCAAATAAAAAAGGACACATGAATCGTTATTTACATAAATTAAGCAATGAACATTCTTCTGATCAGTTACTTCTTAAACCGCCCATTTCGCAAACTAAAATTGGCGAACGATCCTTCTCCTGTGCAGCTCCAAGGGCCTGGAACCAACTACCCCTTACAGTGCGCCAATGTACGAGTGTTAACCAGTAAATTAAGATTGCACTCAAGACATCTTTTCACCGATTATTATTTTGACAACTGAAGATCGTAATTAATTAGTCAGCTATTCATCTATATATTATTTTATTAATTATTTTAATTATAACATATCTTTTATTATTATTACTATTGTTTAATACACTGTATAGTTGTGTGGTAATTTATGTTGTTTGAGTGCAACTTTAAACTGGTTAACACTCATACATAACATAGGCGCACTTTTAACTGTAAGGCCTAGTAAGGGGGTAGTTGGAACATGATTGTCTTCATGAGCATATGCTTATCTTAGTATTGTATTAGCGTTTTATTTATTTTGGTAGAGCCAGTGTCAGCAGGGAGCAAACCATACCGAATTCTGAATATCCGAAGTAAGTTTTTGTGATTCGTGAGAGGAAAGGTTCTCACAACAGCTGCCTTCGCTGCTGCTTTTTGTTTTGCCACTCTCTCTAAAACAAAGTTGTGGCTTCACATTTGGTCCACCAGGTGGCTCCACTGAGATGATAAGATCAACTGTGGTAACAGTTCTTCATGTTGTGTCAGTGTCTCTGATTGTAGACACGGTGCAACTAGCGATCGCCATGACAACAAGCCTTTGTTTCACTTGTTGGGAACTATCCTCAAATTGGCTGAGACTGTAGACTGTACATCCTTCATGTCGAGTACACTCGTAACGTATTATGGTAGATTTCTATGCTATTTCTCAAAAGTTATGTTTCACGTTGCTATATCAATACTTTCGTATTGTCTTATTGACGTTCGACATTCAACTTTTCAAGCATTGTTTCAGGGCAGAAATGCGAATGGAACAAAGCTTGGCTTGATAATCCAACTTCGACGAAGACCTTACCTGGTTTCTGTACGGGCTCGCGTCAATACGTCCTGAGGGGAGACTTCAACGGAGACGGCCGAATGGACATCAAGCAATGGGAAAAACTGGATCTTCTACGATGGTTATTCCGTTGTCGGCAATAACAAACCCAAGAATTGGTGCTCTAAAACTGGAGCTTCTCTCTACATTGGTGACTTTAATGGCGATTCCAGAGATGATGTTTTATGTCATGTTAACACAGGACACGTATATATAGCATTTATCGACTCGTTTGGAAATGTTACAACCGGATGCGATAAGGAGATGGCCGGGATTCTGCAAATGTAGTGTAGTCTCTTCGTAGGGCGCGAATTCAACGGGGACTCTGAAATCTGACCTCTTATCATTATGCCACGACGGGGAAGGTGGCGACAAGTGGATCGTTTATGCAACAGCTAAGGGCAACTTCCAACAAATATTTGAATAAACTCTTTTCACCGTTTCACCGCGATGACTTTGTCATTTTGACGTATTTTTTTGTAAGTCATCTTGGTACTTTCATAACCTTCTATGGGAAAATGTTGGCACTTTCTATCATAAAGTTTTCCGATAGAAAGTCGAACACACGCGGGCACACGCGGACACACTGGGCTCAGACACACACACACACACACACACACACACACACACACACACACACACACACACACACACACACACACACACGCGCGCGCGCGGACACGACACGCATGCGCACGCCCGACATATGTAAGTCGCCTACGTGGAGAACGTAACCTGTGTAACCTAGATACTGGCCATGGTAGCGACGTGTGAACTATCATTTTGTATTGGTGGAAGTGCTATGTGACCTACATACTGGACAACACGCATGCGCACGCACGACATATGTAAGTTGCTTACGTGGAGAACGTGACCTGTGTAACCTAGATTCTGGGCATGGTAGCGACGCATGAACTACAATGTTGTATTGGAGGAGAAATGCTATGTGACCTACATACTGGACAACACGCATGCGCACGCACGACATATGTAAGTTGCCTACGTGGAGAACGTGACCTGCGTAACTTACATACTGGACATGGTAGCGACGCGTCAGGATGGCCTCTTAACTTCTTGTCTATTTTTAAAATTAGTTTCAAAAATAAGACACACGTATTTATGGGGTATTAGCTGAAGACATATCCGCCGGATGGCTCCACTTGTTCTTTGACCTAGTTTATAGTTCGTCACCTATCCGCGAGGGGGGCGCCACCTGACCCCTAACCCCACTTGACCCCCTTTTATAAATAAGACGCACGCATTTGGACAGTACTAGTTCGCGACATGGGGCGCCACTAGTTCATGACATATCCGCTAGTGGCGCCACTTGACCTTTGACCTTGTCACGTGACCTTTGACCTCCTCCCCCTCCCCTCCGCGCCGCGCCAGAGGGGGAAATAACAAACATTATGCAATAATAATAATTAAGTCTTCCGAATAGTTTTCTCAAGTGAAAGAAGTCGTAGAAGCATGTTCACATGAAAATACGCTCACAATGCACCAAACAATTACGACAAAATATACTAGTACTTTGAAAATAAGTAAATAAATACATAAATGTATTTATTTTAATATTATATTTTTACCAAGTATACAATAGCAAACATTAGACAATAATAATAATTCAGTATTCCGAATAGTTTTCTCAAGTGAAAGAAGTTTGAAGACATCGGCGGCAGACGATCTAGTCTAGGTAGGTCGATGATTCGTTCAGCGCAGCGATAACTAGACGACTTGCAAATCAACCGCTGTCGAAGCGGGATTCCGAATTCGATCCCATGTTGGAGATCGTATTACGTATATTCTTAGCGAGACCCGAATCTTCGAGAGACCGACATCTGACTTGGAGTTAATGTGGCGCCGACGGAAAAAATTGTGACAATGAGAATGACAGTTGCTAACACGTATGGATTGGCTATAATAATAACCCATTATTTGCCTATCACTGTATTATAACGAAACAACAAAACGCAAATATTTTATTCGATATCTTTGTAGACTCCTTGTGTCAAGATGCATTTCATGTAACGTTACACAACATATTTACAATAATGAATAATTCAATATACATACAGAGGATTACAAGACCAAGGTCCATCGTTATTAATTAATAAATTACAACACTACAGGGGCGTCGATCCGGTTTTAAAAGTGGGGGGGGGGACGGAGGACCAATTTATATACACATATATGTATGCATAATTATATATATATATATATATATATATATATATATATATATATATAATATATATTATAATATGTCATATATAATAAATTATATTATATATATATATATATATATATATATATATATATATATCATATAATATATATATATAATAATATGTCATATATATATATATTATATATATATATATATATATATATAATATATATGACATGCATAATATATATATATATATATATATATATATGTGACCTGAAATACACATAAGTATGTTTTTTAATATAAAACATAATTCATTGTTGGTCTAGTGTTAATTCTAAACTAAAAAGCCTTTATGTTATGATATTTATAATAGGCATTAACAGCTATGTTTGCAACATATATTTGAAGAGGGGTCATGGCCTACCCCAATCATTGAACATTTGGGGGTAGACTTTGGACCCAACACTGCTTGCCTTATTCATAGAGTGACAAGATGCAGAACTTACAGGGGTGCCTGTGTAGAACTGCCCAATCCCACCGTTTGGCAAAGAAATTTGTCATCACTAAATTGAGATCAAATTACACAAAGTGCATAAATCCTCTGGTTCCTCCGTAGGCGATATAAATATCCACCAGAGCGACCAGGCTGCAATCCAAGGGGTGACAGGGCAAACCAAAAATAATAATCTATTATGTGCTATATATCAATACAAGGGTGCAAAATGACAGAGCCCAGCAAGATTAATATTTACTGGACTTACTTAGATCAAGTTGCGGGCTGCTGCCAACCAAGCAATTAATTTTATTATTAATTTTACTACTAGTCAGATGTAGTGTTTAAATTAAGAGAGGGGAGTGATCAGTCTCGCTATATATGCCTATAAATTTGTTTTATGAACTGAAAAAGTATGAGGACATTTCCTATGCTGACCCCCTCAGGCCGTGGGGTGGTCAGCGTCTCCCTCTTCCCCTACTGGTCGACGCCCATGCTGTGCCTGTGTAGAACTTCCCAATCCAACATTTTGGCAAAGAAATTTGTCATCAGTCAAGTGGGAATAGGTTACAAAAAGTGTAGGAATCCGCCACTTCTGTCGTAGGCGATTAGCAACAAGCAAGCGAGGGGTGAAAGTGCAACACAAATTTTATCATTTAAAATGTGCGTGATGGTTAGAGCCTATTAATAATATCAACATAAGGTTGATAGAGCCCGGCAGCGGCTTACATTTACCCGGTAGTTACCCGCGCGACAAATTTAAAATCATCAGTGTGCAGCGAAATAACAAAGGATTTTTGGTATAAATGCTACGGGTTGTTCGATAACTCTCCTGTGATGACTGCTGTGAAGGGTTATCTAAAATTTCGTTCAATACATTAAAAAATATTACGTTTGTTTAAATAACTACCACGGATTATGGCGCAAAACATGCCTTAAAACTGGATTGCCTCGTGTTAATTTGCGATAAATAGCTTTACTGAATTTTATTGTCTAGCTAGTCCTATGTAGCGGCTTTTAAGATAGAGGAGTGTTGAGTCAGGCTATATGCCTCGCAATTTTTCTGACCTGAAAAGTGGGGGGGACAATTCCTATGCTGTCCCCCCACCCTGAAAAGTGGGGGGGGGGGACGCATCCCACCCGTCCCCCACCGATCGACGCCCGTGCAACACTAACATTAGAAGGAACACTAAAACATTAGTCGTGATGCACTGGTGCAATTCAGTAATCGCTATTACATTATGAAAGAATGCAGCTAACGATGTTCCAAATCCACGAGAATAAACAACAACAGCATTCAAGAACTTCCGATGCAGTAATTCCACCTGAAAACAAAATAATGTTTGCATACAGGCTTTCTACGCACAAGCGTTTGTTCCGTATAGGTCAGCACGACAATACACACAATTTAGCCTCGAAAACACTTTGTTTGTTCCCAAACTGAGTTTCAACACCTATGATGTCACAAATTGGCTGTATTTTTGTGTGGAATAAACCTCGTGATGACGTGACTGTAGTGTAATATCACTACAACACAGTTTTTGTCTAACTAAATCAATAAATATTCCAACAACAATTATTTTAGTAATGCTCCAACTTACGAAGGGATACTGCACATTTCTTCCAGCAACAGAAACATGACAACTATTCTCTAATAAAATAACAATACTAAATCTAAAATATTTGAGCAATACTAAATCTGAAATATTTGAACAATATTAAATCTGAAATATTTGAACAATACTAAGTCTGAAATATTTGAACAATACTAAATCTGAAATATTTGAACAATACTAAGTCTGAAATATTTGAGCAATACTAAATCTAAAATATTTGAGCAATACTAAATCTGAAATATTTGAACAATACTAAATCTTAAATATTTGAACAATATTAAATCTTAAATATTTGAATAATACTAAGTCTGAAATATTTGAACAATACTAAGTCTGAAATATTTGAACAATACTAAATCTGAAATATTTGAACAATACTAAGTCTAAAATATTTAAACAATAGTAAGTCTGAAATATTTGAACAATATTAAATCTAAAATATGTGAACAATACTAAATCTAAAATATTTGAGCAATACTAAATCTGAAATATTTGAACAATATTAAGTCTGAAATATTTGAACAATACTAAATCTGAAATATTTGAACAATATTAAGTCTGAAATATTTGAACAATACTAAATCTGAAATATTTGAACAATACTAAATCTGAATATTTGAACAATACTAAATCTGAATATTTGAACAATACTAAGTCTGAAATATTTGAACAATACTAAGTCTGAAATATTTGAACAATACTAATTCTGAAATATTTGAACAATACCAAGTCTGAAATATTTGAACAATACTAAATCTGAATATTTGAACAATACTAAATCTGAATATTCGAACAATACTAAGTGTGAAGTATTACCAGCGACAGCAGCAGCTGTGGCGGCGACTCCTGTTGCTGCGCCGATTCCCGCTGCTGCCGCAACACCACCTGAAACATAACACCACGAACACGGTTAACACTTGCCGTATCGAGAGGACACAAAGGTCAATACTTGGAGATCTAGTCTATAACGTTCCTACACAGAAATCCTGGCTCTTCCTACACGAAGATGTGCGCAGATGCAACACTATCATGGTATTTTATGAGAACCATTATGAGAAACTACACTATTTAACCCATTAGACCCCAGCCGTTTAAATTGACTTGTGCTCCTGTTCCCCAAGCTGCAGTCACTGATTTCACCAATTCGGGGTGCTTGCACATTTTAAGCTGTATCTTCAAAACTACTGATTTTCTATAATTGCAAGTTGTGTTTATTTTGATGTTCATTTAAGTATCTTTAAAATGGTGTAATTATGGTGTATGTTGGTAAAAAAATTATTGTAATATGAAGGTGACAAACATAGAACATTACTATTCTGGACAACAATATATTAGAATATCACGTTTTATTCACATAAAATGTATTATAATTGTTCTATTTACACATGCTCTGCCTTGTTTCGACATAGCACTATATAAATCAGTTCATTTTGTCTGAATATGGACAGGAAACACAGCTTTGCAAGACTTCTATCTTGGTTGTCATCATCCTATATGTGACGTCTGTGTCATGCCAATGTGTATGTTGACATCGTGGATCACTGGCATTTTGAAACCTGAAACAACGAAATGTCAACCATTAGGAAAATTGACAATGTTACCTAATGATTTGTTATAATAAAACACCTAATTGTCATATATCACGACATAATCAACAGTTTCGGTGCTAAAAACGCGACTGGTGGTCACCCAACTTGGACAACGAAACATAAACAAAGCTCCGATCATTCATTTTATCGCTCATTCAGTCGTATTTCGAACGTAATGTAAACTTACCTTCAGTTCAATGCCAGAAGTGTCCAAATCCAATGATATATAAGCACAAACTTAATCAATAGTAAACAGCTACGATGTCCAAGACGCCGCCATTTTTGGAGGTCCACAGATGATGAACTTCAATCACGAAAAACTCGAATTTTTTCAATGCGAACCCATGTCAAAATTACCCAGGATTCATAGCTAAGATATCAAGGAATCAGTGGGAATTAGTCTCATAAGTATCCGCAAGATGGGGCCATCGCTAGAGGCTTTTTCCGTGTCGGACGCTTTCGGGCGCTCTGGGGAGGAGCGACCCGGACGCTTTCGGACGCGTGGGGTCTAATGGGTTAACATGGGATATAAGTAATTTATTAATATTTTAAATTTAAATAGTTTACACATGTTCGGTAATTAATTATATAAATTATGTCGTATGTTTCTATATTTTGTTGTTTTAAGTTTTTTACTATGTCATTTGTTGTGCCGTAGAGCACCGTAGAAATAATTGGTTTTGTAGATATACTATTATAAATCAGTAGACATTTACACACATTTACAAATACTGGTAAGAAAGATACTGTAGTCTTCAAGACAATGGCTTTGATATATGTGATCTAGAAACCACTTTGTTTTGAGGCGTGTGCATTATATTGTCATTCTGTAAGCTCATCAATAATTATCAAGTAATCAGTCAGTATAGCCGGTTGCGGTCGTGCCGAGTTGCCTGCGAGTTTTGCGCGCGTTCGTTTGTGAATGTTATTTGTTTCAGTAATGTAAGTGATTTCTTTGTAACCTAGTGTGTGTATGTGTTACATTTGGCGGCTGTTAGAGGTTGTTGTCATGGTTAGGTCAGAAAGTAAAAGTTCGCCTAAAAAGAAATATGGTGCATATAATCACTAGAATATATATTTTACGTGCCGACTCGTACATTTTTGCTTTCACCGTTAAGCAGGATAATTAAAATTAAAGTGAAAGACAACTGTGAATTGCAAGATACTGCAGGGTCTGCCTGACCGGCGTCATATTCACTCTGCTCTGGGGAGGCGACACTTATTAATGGTTATTCGTTTTCCTCTGCTGCATCGTTGTAACAGTATGTGCTTAACATGTTCTACAAGACTGTGGCTTTGAAAAACGCAACTATTACGTAAGTATTTCGCTCTCGACAGTCTGCATATGAAATCGATATAGTTGTAAAATAGCACCTCCTAGATCATGTGCTGAGAGGGCATTGTATACGCTGACTGAGGGCAGATGTAGGAACGACGTTTTTCATTTCCTCATGCTGCCTCTATGTGCCAGCAACAAGTAAATGTGTTTTTATTAGCATTTCAGTTAAATTTTCGCTCATTTATCCAAACGAAAAATGTGGATTATACATTGTCTTAGCTGATCTAAAGAGCAATGAGGAACCACAATAACTAATCCGACAGACGGCGCTATAGCGCAACTAGTCTAGGGTCTTTGTGCCGTCTTTTACGTATTCGTAACGTTTGTAACGCGGAACGCTTGTTTAAATCATCCTACACTCAGCTGTTGAACTCACATGACTACGAAGCGTCACACATAGCTAAGTATGCCATGGATACAGTCCGACATGTCAGTAAATGTAAAGGCATACTATGTACATTAATGTACATTTACAGCCGATGGAACGTCGACTGGTGGCCCGACGATAGATGTGCCGGCTCGATGTCGGAAAGAATGTTTAAAATCATCTACAGCTCGCGGAATACATCACACGAGACTGTTACGCCTTCACACATAGTTAAATATTGATATCGTATAACATGTCCGTCAATATGAAAGCATAATGTCTACGTTAATGTACATTTACAATCGATGAAACATCGCGGGACGTTCGATTGAATTCAGTGCCAAGATGGCGTTGTTTTGGCTGTTCTGTCTATTTACTACACATACGGCATGCTGTTCTGTCTATTGACCAAACCCTTATAAAAACTATCACTGGCTACGCGCCTGCACGATCAATAGCTAATTGAGGATGGTTACTTGTTTAAACAAGCGTTCAGCAAAAACTAGCATTAGTCACTAGAGGCGCTGATACGTAACTAGATTCTAGTAGTAGTAGTAGTAGCGCCTCTAGCGATTAACGTGGATTTGTGGAACCCCATTAGATTAAGATACTAATATAAATCTGGGTATCACCTGCCTAGAGATGGTGACTTAGCTTCCTCTTATGACTGTGAAATACTACCTGGTCCCATGTGACCAGACGATGGTTGAGCGCATCCCTCCGCTGCCTCTGGACCATCTGAAGCATAACATTACACACATGGTGAAATATATACAGTCTATAAGACAGTTGCTTTGAAATACGCTACAATGTCTACTTTATATTCCGAACATGTCTTACTTAAAACCAATCCTTGTAATTGATCCAGAAAACAATATTATGTTCTTATGTGTAAAACAACATTAGTTGCTAACTTGTGTTACTTAAATGTATGAAGTGTACTTCTGTTACTTATATGTATGTAGGTGTGCATACGTTTACTTAGTTACTCCAGTGCCATGGATGATTCTTTTTTATTTGTATTGCAAACATTACTCTCTTACGTTTATGCTGGAATTTATTTGATTGCTACTGTTTAGTTTTGGTGGTCATCGATAAAAGCCCAATAGAGTGTCCATGTGATCTCCAAGGTTGCAGTACTTGTTTCCAATAACCGTTATCCATCTACAGTCTAACATGTTTACTAATTCGTATCTGTGACTGAAATAAAGTTTAATTCAATTCAACTGTTTATGTAATAGTCCAATACAGTTCTTAAGGCTCTAATCAATTGTAGGTCTATAATTATGCTCTTCAGAGCGATCGTCCGTTTGCTGAGTTGATGTATATAAGGGCACCACATTCCAGAGAGACCGACTTTGACATTTTAAAAAACATATCTTGAACGCGCAAAGTGGTATTTAAAGCAAGGGTAGTGTCTTACTGGCATAGACTGTTGACATCTTATGGTGGCATTATTTGCGTTTGCGTGCACCTTCTTAATTTCAGCAAAGTCTGCTTTATATATTGACAAACGGCTAGCATTTGTTAAACGAACGAGGTTCCCTAGTATAGCTTCAAGTGATCGTAACAAAATGGTTGAATTCGCAACCTTTTGGGTTGTGGCCAATCAACATAAATACACGGCTATGCGACTTCGTGTGTCAACTTTCTGTTGCTAATTCTACATCTGTGCGTTGTTCAGTAATGCCATGTATTATTTATTAATTGCATTTTTAAAACTGTTCTTAAACGGTAAACATGGCAGAAGTAACCACCATTTAAAAAAAGGTTTCTACTGGTGTAGAAAATACAACGATTTCCATAGCTGCGCACCAATGCATACCGGAAAGTGTTAAACAATTACATACATGTTCATAGAAATCCAGTTAAACAACGCACATTGCGGAGTAATACATTTATTATAATGTTATGATTCTTTAAGAAAAAGAAAGTATGCAGCGGGATGTAACTTAATAATTATAAAGTCAAAGCAATGGGGGATTTATGTTTACTTTAAGAAGAGAAATCAACATAAAACAGCAAAATCGGACACTGAAACCGTTCTCTGATCTGTGGCAATGTAAACTAATTTCAAGACTGACCTGTCACGACCGCTGTAGGTTCCGAACCGGCAAGGTAGGAGACGCTGGGTTCCTGGAGGGAACACAACAAAACACTATGTTACCGCCGCTCATCTGTGTGGAAGACTCATCCTCAAATCGATATGTTCATTCGTCGCATTACAGACTAATTATGCGAAGAAGGAAACATCTCGTTTGCCCTGCTAGACGCCAGCTCGTTTATAAACCTCATTCCTGAATGTATTTTTTTTGAAAGACCAATACAATTATTTATGTTTGTTAACGTTACACCACGCATTAATTCAAATGATATTCAGAATGTACACATAAACACGCAATACAACGATACAGCTTGATGTTATCAACGTTCATCCGCCATCTCGTTTGTTTTTATACAATTCAATTTGTATGGACGTATAACCTTTTCAACATAATTTATGTAATAGTCAATAGATGGAAATTAGTGTACTGTAATATGGAAATTAGTGTACTGTAAAAACGTGTGGTTGTGTGTTCATGTGTATATGTCTGTATGTGTGAGTGTTTATGGATATGTGAATAGGTGATTTTGCGTAAATGTGTTTTTGCATAGTTTGTATGCCTCTACGTATGTACATATGTATATATGTGTGCGCTCGGGTACGTATGATGATGTATGCCTACAAGCAATCAGAAGCATACATGCACTATATATATATATATATATATATATATATATATATATATATATATGTATATATATATATATATATATATATGTATATATGTATATATATGTATATATATGTATATAATATATATATATATAATATAATATTTACCGTTGTATTTGATCTTGGTTTACCCCGACCGCACACACAGGCACATAAACAGGAGCTGATGAAGACAGTTGCAAACACTAGTGCTATAACTGAAAATACAAATATTAGAAGGGTACCAATCAAGCTGATTGGGAAAATGTGTTACTAAAATAAACACTGAAATAAAACGACCAAGAAACTCAATACAATGTTATGTTCGGAGTCGAATCATTTGGCAAAATGTTAGTGATGTACAACATATATCTTATTTGTTTTGTTTACATTGAATTGCAATGTTACATATCGTGCTTCAAAACGAGAGGAAACACATGTCAGGAAACAAATGTCAGCATGTATCTTGTAATTATCTAGATATCACCATAAACATTACATTTGGACAGATAAACTAAACAAACTCGAACATCGGCTTAAACCAAATATTTAGTGCATTGTATATATGAGGACTGTACACAACGGACTAGGTGGGATAAGAAGAGGAGTGGAAAATGAGGAGATAAAGTGAACCATGGATGATATGAATGGGAGCTCTAAAGCATGGTTCACGTTCCAATCATTTCTGGTGAAACCCAACACCAAGATGTGCACAGAGGTATTGTTAGTATTATACTGGACGCTCACAGTAGATCAGGCGACCGGTTCACAAACATTGTGAAGAGCATTCAAACTCGATTGTGCACTTTAAAATCAATCTTGGTCCTTAGCCGTGAATAACCGAACACCGCCAACACCATGACACGCCAGCGGGACATTGTCGCTGGCGTGTCATGGAAATAATAATGCGGCAATGGATATTTTATAATAAAACCTAAACATATTTACTAACCCATGTTGTTTAATGGTGACGTTTCCTTTAGTGCTACTGAACTCAATGAAATGTTCTCTTGGCCCCAGATGGCAAACACTTGAATCTCAATCCCTCCCAAAATATCTCTAGTCTGTGAGCATTGGTGAAGGGGTGGACCGGTGTCCTGTGGCCAGCCTAGACACTCCTGTCACCCGCTACACGACATTGTCATTAATATCATCAGCTGTGACATCTAATTTAATAACAACGAAAATCTTAACAAGTTATTTTATTTGTTTGTTTGTTATATTCACCTGCTGTGATAGGTAATCCTGAGGTAGCCGTCGTCGCCGTCGTTGTTGTCACTGCAAGGAAACCACTCGTCGATTTTGACAAAACTATTGTGACAAGCTATCTTATTTTCTTCAAATAGCAAAATACAAACGCTGCGATATGCCTGCCAGAGTAAAGCAACACGTTCTAGTGGAAGTACTTTTGAATTCGATCATTCAGTGTCTACAACAATCTCAGAAATACAGCTCAGATGATTCTATGGCCGTTCGTGATCCCGCGAATATGACGATACATTATAATATGGATATCAATCCATCTTATTAAGGAGGCGTGACGTCATGCCTTTGAAGACGGTCTACAGTTATGTACAGAAACTCTTTATCCTCAAACACAATATCATTAACACACAATTGGATCGTCAGTATGTAATAGTTGTACGGGGCCTATGCTTTGTTTATGTTACGCACGTATAACACGATTTTACGATAAGAAGAGAAAGTAAGCCTCCCTTCAAGTATAAGTACATTTCCACGTACCATCACAGTTGGGTCCAGACCATCCGCGTGGACACTGACACCTGTAGCGGTCATGTTCGTCGGTGCACGTCGCTCCGTCCTGACACCGCTTGTCACGGCAGGAGACGTTTGCTATGACATAAATACACCATCTGGTAACCGTATCGTCACTGGGTTGTGATACAAGTCTAACAGCCTTCACCGTCCGTCCGTCCGTCCGTCCGTCCGTCCGTCCGTCCGTCCGTCCGTCCGTCCGTCCGTCCGTCCGTCCGTCCGTCCGTCCGTCCGTCCGTCCGTCCGTCCGTCCGTCCGTCCGTCCGTCCGTCCGTCCGTCCGTCCGTCCGTCCGTCCGTCCGTCCGTCCGTCCGTCCGTCCGTCCGTCCGTCCGTCCGTCCGTCCGCCCGCCCGCCCACCCACACAAGGTTAGAAAGGGAATCTAGTCGTAGGAGAGGGTACGTTTTATTATTCAAAAGGTCAAATCTGACTATGCTTGTCGTTTAGCCAAAGCTAGAAAGCGGTTGAAGCCGAAAGCAGGGCGTGATAAGTACGATAAACATAAATGTATCACACTAGACACACACTAAGCAAAAGCAAGCATCTTGCATCAATCTTACAAGAGAGTAAGCATAGTTGTTTTGATAAACAAACTTATTTATTTGACTAAGGTACTGTGACTCATATGGGACACATACGATTTAATTAATTCATAGACACAACGATGACACGACATCAGAACTAATTGTTCACAGAATGACTGAGTGATGCTTGGTTATTGTGTTGTGTTAGAAAGGTTTACACGATATAACGACACATAAGCCGATACGTAGATATATATATATATATATATATATATATATATATATATATATATATATATATATATATATATATATATATATATATATATATAACTATTATTAGTTTAACTTTCACTGCAGAGACAGCGAAAATGTCAAAGATATTCGGTACTCACTGTACTGACAACACCTGCCGTGGCCACCAGCATTGCAAACACATGTCGCATCATAATTATAGCCAAATATGCAGATCAAATCGCACGGAGCTGTCTGGTACGAATCACTGTCTGATAGACCACAAGACTCTAAACACAACCTGTAGTTTGGCCAAGCATTGCAGCACAGGTCCCGGGATCTGCGACGATCAAGCCCGCACCTGTCGCCGCTACAAGATGTCCAGGAAGTCCACGTCGTCCATTCGCAATCTTTGCTGAAGAAAACAACAATGTAGCCACTTTTCAATTCAAGAAATCCTAGGATATCCCCAAAGATGTATGTACCTATAACGTATAAGAAATTATCTTGTCACCTCGCAACTGAGTGGATCCTATGATAGATTTATTTTAGTAGCAGTCTGCCATCCCACAATATTGTTTGTTTTCTTTTTATTGAAATGAGTATTATTATGATTTTCACAGTACATCATCAGTTGTGTAATTATAATATATATATATATATATATATATATATATATATATATATGTAACAATACATGCATGTATATCTATATGATATAACTCTGTCATGCTATATAAAAACAGTGATATAATGGAAGGAACAAGCGACCTGAGATTGAAAACGATCCAAGAAAAATCGCTTATCAATACAAAACAGGATAATTTTTCAATCAGGGTCACACACAACAACATGAACTAATTTACCCGTGCAGGTGGTAACTGCACCTAGAATAAACTCTTTTAAAACCGCCTAGATAAACAAAGGAATGTGGACTAGTTTCATAACTACAGCAATGCCGCCTTGCCAGGAATTTGCAGCAGAGCATTCATTGAGAAATGTCGACATCTACCCAACCACTGAGGAGGTGTTCTGCGGCCAGCAACAACCTACGCAAACCTATGTAAGTAGACTCATACGTACTAGCACCTAGTTAACTGTGCCACAGGTGACTGGAGCGCCGCCAGTAGTATCATGACAGTCACAAGGCGACCCACAGACACCGGCATCTCGGAGTATGCTGGAACAACAAGGTATATATTGAGATTGATCAATCTTGACAATTGGTCCATTCCAGTACACTACCTATGACATATATAAGACAGAGTATTAATGTACACATCTATGCGGTCAATGTTCGATCCGATACGCCATGCTGTAACTGACCTGTTCATCGCGTAACCAGTGGCTTAGGAAATTTTCCGTCGAACGATGAACATTGGATGCAGAACGGTTTCCGCAAATAATTCTTATGACAAAAGCATCAGAGGAGGTGGTTGAAATGTCATATACACATAGGTATATCACTAATACTATTATTAAATAAATAAAACTGACGCACATACCACATTTAATTTTAAAAGAACACAGTTTGTGTTCTTTTGGGTATTTTTGTAACATGCTAGTAAATATTGTATGACTTGTTTGGTGTATATAACTTTGGTACTAAAGAAGAAGACAAAGAAGACAACTACTGACAATTGGACAATGGAACGTCAGGACTCTCCTCGACCGAGAAGGAGCTAACCGACCAGAAAGACGTACGGCACTAGTAGCAATGGAACTTGCCAAATACAACATCGACATCGCCGCCCTATGTGAAACAAGGTTCTCAGAGTCTGGTAGTCTCGACGACTTGGAATACTCTTTCTTCTGGAGTGGCAAACCCGAAGGAGAAAGAAGGGAGGCCGGAGTGGGCTTTGCTATCAAAAAGGATATCATCACAAAGCTGACAGAAATGCCACGGCCAGTAAGTGACAGAATCATGACGATGAGACTACCTCTGAGCAAGGACAACTTTGCTACAATTATCAACGTGTATGCTCCGACAATGACAAACCCAGACGAAAACAAGGAGGCCTTCTACAACCAGCTCACAAGTGTGCTCAGGGGCATCCCTCATACCGATAAGCTACTGCTGATAGGAGATTTCAATGCGAGGATAGGAAGAGACAATGACAAGTGGCCCTTGGTCATGGGCAAACATGGGATTGGGAAATGCAACTCCAATGGCGAACTTCTACTGGCTCTGTGCTCTGAGTTCGAACTGATAGTGACGAACACCATGTTCAAGCAGAAGGATGAACGCAAGACCACCTGGATGCATCCTCGTTCCAAACACTGGCATATGATCGACTTCATCATCACGAGGTGTCGGGATAAGATGGACATCCACAGCACCCGAGCCATGCGTGGAGCAAACTGCTGGACCGATCACCAGATGCTGAGATCAAAAGTGGCTTTCAGAATACGACAAAAGCACAACAGGCAAGGGACAAATAAGCCGACCAAGCTCAACACTGCAAAACTAAGTACCATCAGCCATAGGGAGAGTTTTGAGCAGGAGATGGACAGTGCTCTCGCCCACTGGGAGGAGAAGGAAAACTCAACACCAGACGAGGAATGGGCAGCTCTGCAGCAGGTTGTGTACAACACAGCCAAGACATATCTTGGCAAGCCAGACAGAAAACACCAGGACTGGTTCGACCCCAACGACCAGGAGCTACAGACTCTTATGAGCAGAAGATATCAAGCCCACCAGAGAGTGTTGCAAACCAGGAGCACTAGATCCACCACTGCAGCATACAAAGATGCCTGCAGACTGCTACAAAAACACACCCGTGCACTGAAGTCGGACTGGTGGGAAAGGAAAGCAGTGGAGCTGCAGAGAGCTGCCGACAGTAACAACATGAAGGGCTTCTACAATGGACTGAAGGAAGTGTGGGGACCCAAAAAGAAGGGACCTGTTCAACTAAAATCAACAGACGGAATGGAAACCTTCTCTGACAGCAAGAGAGTTGTGGCAAGATGGAGTGAACACTTCCAGAAGCTACTCAACGTCCCTGGCGACATAGATCACGAAGCTCTGGACAACATCCCGCAGCGCATTACCAAGACAAGCCTTGATGAGATTCCAACTATGGATGAGATGGCTAGAGCAATCGCCAGCCTGAAAGATGGCAAAGCACCTGGAGGAGATGGAATTCCTGCAGAAGTATGGAAGCACGGAGGAGACAATCTGTTCAGCAGACTGCACCAACTAATCACCAATGCCTGGGAGATGGGTTCTGTACCACAAGCATGGAAGGATGCAAGCATTATAACCATCTACAAGAAAGGTGATCGAACAGACTGTGGGAACTATAGAGGAATCTCTCTTCTTTCCATAGCAGGCAAGATCTTCGCCAGGATCCTCCTCAACAGACTATCTACCCACCTAACACCAGAGGTAGTTCCGGAGACACAATGTGGCTTCAGAGGTAACCGGAGCACCGTGGATATGATATTTTGTCTCCGACAACTACAAGAAAAGTGCATTGAGCAGGACCGACCACTGTACATGGTATTTGTCGACTTCAGTAAGGCGTTCGATACAGTTGGGAGGACCGGACTATGGCAGCTACTGAAGAAGTATGGCTGCCCAGAGAAGTTCACAACAATGATCGAGGCACTACATACCGGAATGATGGCGACTGTTAATGTTGGAGGGGAAGTCTCGGAATCGTTCAGGGTCACAAATGGGGTCAAGCAAGGCTGTGTACTGGCGCCCACGCTCTTTTCCATCTTCCTATCAGCAATGCTCGACAATGCTTTCCGAGACATGGGGGATGGCATCTACATACAGTCCAGACAGAGCGCTGACCTATTCAACGTCGCCCACTTCAGAGCGAAGACCAAGACTACACGGATACTGATGAGGGAGCTGCTATTCGCAGATGACAGTGCACTGGTTGCACACTCTGCTGAAGAGATGCAGAAAATAGTGGATGCTTTTTCCAATGCGTCAAAGAAGTTCGGCCTGAAGATTAACATCAAGAAGACCGAGGTGCTGTACCAACCCAACTCTACAAGAACCCGAGAGGAGGATATCATGGTTGATGGAAACAAGCTGAACTCTGTTATGGAATTCACCTACCTCGGAAGCACTATATCAAGTGACGGATGCATTGACGATGAAATACAGAGGAGGATGGCCAAGGCTAGTGCATCTTTCGGCCGACTACGCCAGAGACTCTGGAGCAACCACCATGTGTCCATGCGGGTTAAAGGCAAGATATACCGTGCAATTGTGCTGTCCACCCTCCTATACGGAGCCGAGGCATGGACAGTGTACAGACGACAGGTGAAAAAGTTGCATGCCTTCATGATGCGACATCTGCGTTCGATCATGAGGATAACCTGGATGGACAAAGTGACAAACAAGGAAATACTCGAACGGACAGGGCTGCCATCTATGGAAGATCTTCTGATCAGAAAGAATCTCCGGTGGACTGGACACCTCATGAGGATGTCATCAGACAGGCTACCGAAGCAGGTTCTCTACTCTCAACTGTCTTCTGGTCACAGAAAGAGAGGGCGCCCTCGTCTCCGGTTCAAAGATACCATCAAGAGAAACCTGAAGCTGAGAGACATAAAGATCGACTCCTGGACATCACTCTCACAGCAGAGAGACAAATGGAGAGCAAGAGTCAAGTGATGGAAGCAGTCTTTGTCGCTTCGCGACCGACAGCATGATGATGAATGACTCACTCGTTCTGTTCTCTTAAGTTATGGCTGTTGAACTTACCTAACAATTAATGTAAATCATAACCTGACAATCTATGTGCACATTTATATCCTGTAAATGACGACGAAGCGAATAATACTAGTTAAGTTCATAAGTTTCTGGGTTACGAGTTACGTTCAATTTGTCGATTTTATGTGTGTATCAGCCTACAGACTGAGCGTTGGAAAACAATGTTTCTGTTTCTATGTCAGTACAGCTCCACTTACAATATGCCGAGCTACATGTAGCCTCTATGAACTTCAGTTGCTGCGTCGTGTCTTACTTAGTCTGTGGTTGATAATTTTGACAATAAGTACACATTAGCTAGAGTATATAATTTATTTACATATCAAGGAACTTGTGTCCGTGGTCACGTGACACAACTCTAGCTTTCGTCTGCTTCAGAAGGCGGGGAGACGTTTAAATGTTCAGACCATAAAATAAGTGTCGGTTTTATGTACGCTGCGGAAAAATACTCTTAATGTAATGATAGCTGTGCCGCATGCTTGTATCCATAAAAATGTATTCGTATATATCAATCTATAGCCAACGTACGCTGATAAATACATAAGCAGGTTAATAAGTTTAGAAGCCACATCTGATTATTTTTAATTGCCCCGGGTGATCTGAGTCATAGTTGTATAACAGCTCGGTGCTGGATACATTGTACACACTCCATTATCGACACGCATGAGTGATGAATGAAAATGGACCAGGATGTTTAACTGTGAATTCCCTAGCAGGTAAACACCGACTACCCTGTCAATGCAAACTGTGACATATATCGTTATCAGAATGACCTCAACAGCTTGTAAACAACTTTAGAAGCCAAATCTGTAGTTATTAGTAGTATCCAGGGTGATCTGCGTCGCAGTTGTATAACAGCTCGGTGCTCATGAAAACAGACCAGGAAGTTCAACTGAGAATTACCCTACCAGGCTAACACCGACTACCCTTTCAATGCCAACTGTATCAGATTTCGTGAAAATTGGGCTTCCACAACATGCACGCACGCATAATATTATCAAATTTAATATCTACTCTCGATAAGCCAAAGGTTTCCTTGTTCACAGGCCGTCTGGAACTCTAGAGGGCAACCTTGTTAAACCTTGTATGCGTGCACATACGCAGAAACATGCGATCACTCAAACACATTTCAGTCGGTGGGTCGGTGGGTCGGTGGGTCGGTGGGTCGGTGGGTCGGTGGGTCGGTGGGTCGGTGGGTCGGTGGGTCGGTGGGTCGGTGGGTCGGTGGGTCGGTGGGTCGGTGGGTCGGTGGGTCGGTGGGTCGGTGGGTCGGTGGGTGGGTCGGTGGGTCGGTGGGTCGGTGGGTCGGTGGGTCGGTGGGTGGGTGGGTCGGTGGGTGGGTGGGTGGGTGGGTGGGTCGGTCGGTCGGTCGGTCGGTCGCACACATACATACACGGTCGCAGGCACATGTACGCCCTCACACTCACTCACTCAATCACTCACTATCACACACACACACACACACACATACCACATACCACATACCACATACCACATACCACATACCACATACCACATACCACATACCACATACCACATACCACATACCACATACCACATACCACATACCACATACCACATACACACACACGCACACACACACACATATATATATATATATGTGTATATATATATATATATATATATATATATATATATATATATATGTGTGTGTGTATATATATATATGTGTATATATATATATATATATATATATATATATATATATATATATATAATCTAGACTACCCTCGGAATCCCTCAAAACACTTCGTTTAATCGAATCCTGTAGATTTGCTATGGTCTTTTCATTCAAAACATTCACCATACTTTGTAAGCTTCAGAAGACGTTTATAAATAGCAACGACGTGAACAGTGTGATCGATGTCACCAGGTAGATAGGCAGACAATTCTAAAGGTTACACTGAGTGAAATCAACCGGAGTGCCTAGGTTAAAGAAGGAGTCAAGGTGTTGTGTTACAATACGAATGTGCTGGCCGACTCAATCCATGTTGGCCCCGGGGCATATGCACCTGACAACCACAGACAATCGTGAACATACGCGGGGGAGATACAGTGACCGTAGCGACACAGAAAGCAGCTCAAAGTCCGGGGTGCAGAGCTGATCACGCACATTCACTGTCTTGCACGAGGACAAATACCCTCGTGTCTCCGTCCCGGTCGCCTGCTTAACGCGACCAAGCTGGGTGGAACACAAAAATCCCTCGACGAATGGTTTTAGTTATGTTCACAGTTAATGTGTTTACCGCAAACCATACGCACAGGTTTTCCAGCACGCAATATTTTGTTTCATTTAGTCTACTTATATTACTGTTTAGTTACTAACAGCCCAGGGTAATTCACTGTTGAACTTCCTGGTCTATTTTTATAAACTCAAATCATCCATGCGTGTTGACAATGGCGTGTGTGACATATACGTGTGTGACATATACCCAGCATCGAGCAGTTACACAACCGATAATAGTCTGTCATGACCAGCTATCACACCGTAACGTCAAACAACCTATTTGGTTTGAACACGTGATCACTAACTCATGAAACAACCGTGTGAAAGTCGGGATAAATTAGTAAGAAAAGAGTGGATGTGAATCTTTGGCTAACGTCTGGTGCCTACGAATTCTTTCTCGTTAGGGCACAAAGACGTCAGTCATCTGCAGGTCTCGTTAGGGCACAAAGACATCAGTCATCGATCTGCAGGTCTCGTTAGGGCTCAAAGACGTCAGTCATCTGCAGGTCTCGTTAGGGCACAAAGACGTCAGTCATCTGTAAGTAAGCGCATGGTTTAACTTCCTTGTGTATTTTCACAAAGAACTTACCAACCGAGGCCAACATTAAAAGCCCATGTTTACGAGAAAAACTCATTCATACAATACAAATACCGATCACAACACTGTTCAGTTGGGTATATTTTATGAATGTGTTCTGAAGCGTGCAAAGAATGTTGAAAGACAGGTGTTGAATGCAGAGAGCATGGCTAGACTGCATGTTTGGTTTGACACTAAATGTGCGTGGGCGTGGTGTGCGTGTGCGTGGTGTGCGTGTGCCTGTGCGTGCGTTCGTATGCCTGTGTGTTCGTGAAAAACTAGTCAACACACCCGGTAGTGGAAATCGTTAGGGGATGCATTGATAAACGTCGAACATCATAATGTACTAATCAAAATGTCAAATGAAATAGTTCTAATTGAAGGAAGCCTTTGGCTTATCGAGAGTAAGCAATAAGCAACCAAAATAGCACGAGGACTTAGACTCCTATGCGTCCGGATTATAAAGGTACACAGCACTTACCTGCGAACGTACGACAGCTTGGTTAACAACCGGAAACAGCTACGGAGACGTGTTTATGAGACCACAGAAACACTGCGCTGATACCAGTCGGTGGTGGCGATTTGCAGGTTTAAGAAAACATGTAGGCGGGTTCATAGCTACCCATGCCCAAATAAATACAGTTAGATAGTGATCTGCGTCACGGAACGAGAACCAATGGAATAGCATATGTGCATAATTGACGTGACGTTACGTTTCCAAACACGCCCCTCTTCGAACTTTCCCTGGCAGTGCGGTAGAGTTCTTATCTTGCCACGGTCGGCTGCGCGCGTACACTGCTCTATTAAGGAGTACTTATCAACAACCAGATGGTCAAATAAGATAGCCTACGCCTGAGATCGGGTTAAACAGAGTAAGGGAACGACATGCATAATTTTGTCATAACAGTAACATTGTGTTTGGGGAATGAGTAGTACGCACTCTCCCGCTCACTCTTGCACACCCGTCGAGTTGTTTCTTGTGTTTGTTGTCGTAGTCCAAGTGCTGCACCCATACAGGAGTACAGACTCTACTGTTGCTGTGAATAGTCGGTGTTTGATTTGTCTTGAGAGTGTAGACTTCCATGTTCGTTTTAGTTGGTTGTGTGCTCTCTTTGTCTGTTGTTCCGACCCAGGAGCCAAGGTATATATGTAGACTCAGACCGTCTGTAAAATATCAACATCCCTGGCAACGACGCTGGAGTTACCTACTTGTTTGAATTAAATATATTTGGTTTTGCCAGGGTGTATCTTTAAACCAGTCTTTGCACGTGATGTTTCCATTCGTGGTAGAAGCTCTTGTGCCTGATCAGGACAAGCGCATTTAAGACGTTGCCACGAATAGTGGTCAACTGGTGGATGTATATTCCGTAGTGGCTTAGACAATTTGACCAATCGTTCGGTCAGTTTACCATGTTGAAATGACCAATGATCGTTCCCATTTCTTATTCTTAGATGTTTCCATTTAGTTAGTCCCAGTAGAACGTAGTCGTCGTATTCCGTGTTAATACAGAAACAAGTCTCACGACCATTCCATGCGTCGAAGCTACAGACTAGTGACCAAAAACCTCCAATTTCATCTGCACCGGCAGACGGTCGAAAAATGGCGTTCCTCAACAGTTACGGACGTCTCTCCCTAGTCACTGTAGAAAAAGTCACACGAATGACGAAGACGTTCACGAGACGATGTTCACTGGTTTCGGGCATACCGCACCGTCCCGCCAAAGCAGGCACAGGCATAGTAGCGTGTATTATTATTACTATTGTTATTATATATATTAAGCTCAGTATTGGAAAACGTCCTTTCTCTTTCATCAATCTGGAATCAATTCCATATTACAATTAAATCTTCTGAAATTATAGCCAGGTTTATAAAATAAAAACTCAAAACATATTTTTTGAAATTGCTTTTTCTCTATAAAGTTTCGTTTTCGGTGGATCAACACTCCAACGATGAAATTAGCTTGTCCCCGTTAATGAGTATACCAAATGGTTTTGTTTGTTGCGCCTCTGAGCTTGAATTGTCAAGCATATAGGACCTATAGAAGTGTTTCAATGTTTTATTATTATCTAAGGTATGTTTAGATAGCGCAGTATCCAGTCGACAAGACTGCACAAATCGCTTTACTCCCAGGCAGAACTAGGCAGTATAAATGGTGCAATCTCTGCAATTAATACGCGAAGCCTATTTGTACAGAAATATCCACCAGTGTCTCTAGCCATGCACTTATTTATACAACTGAGTTAACTGGAGTAATCTAGTGTGTATGTGCATGAGTAGTATAGTATGTGGTTATTAAGGTTCACTTGGAGCGGAGCGGAGGAGGAGGTCAAATGTCAAATGTCACGTGCATAGATCAAGGTCAAGTGGCGTCCCTGGTGGATATGTCATGAACTAGTGGCGCCCAGTTACGGACATGTCACGAACTAGTACTGTCCAAATTCGTGCGTCTTATTAAAAAAAAACGGGTCAAGTAGGGTTAGAGGTCACGTAACGCCCCTCGCGGATAGGTGACGAACTACAATCTAGGTCAAAGAACAAGTGGAGCCATCTGCCGGATAAGTCTTCAGCTAATACCCCATAAATACGTGTGTCTTATTTTTAAACTACTTTTAAAAATAGACAAGACGTCAAGAGGTCAAGAGGCGATCCTGGCGAGAGCGGCGCGTAGGTCAAAGAACAAGTGGACCCATCTGACGCATATGTCTTCAGGTATTATCCCATAAATAAGTGTGTCTTATTTTTAAAACTACTTTTAAAAATAGACAAGAGGTCAAAAAGTCAAGAGGGTAACCTGGCTAGCGTTTTCATTGGCTGTTGCGCACGAAGAAGAGTTTTCGTTGGCTGTTGCGGAGAAGGTAGGCAAGGTTTTTTGGGGGGGGGCAGTTTTGGAGGAGCAATACCTTTTAACATTGTTTTAATGAAAAGGCTTTATGGAAAACCAAATACGTCTTTGTGTCATGACATGGAGCGGTGAAAGGTAAACGGTTATAAATTATTGTATTAAACTATACAAAAACAGAGCTCAACACAGCACCCTATGTCCCCTGTTCAACTATAGGTTGCTAGACAACCAGCAGTAAATAATAAAACAATGAAATACATTGTGTCCCTTAATACAACTGGAGCGGAGTATGCAATTTTTTTTATAAGTTACTGTGTCTTTTTAAAACTATACCAAACAGGCCTTATCGCAGCGCCCTATGCAGTGTGCCTCCTCTCCTGGTAGTTAGGTCCCACGTATGCGACTAACATACGTGGTCCTTCATGTCCAATGTGGGTGCAACACATGCTTGTCTATCTACCAAGCTTGCTGCATCCCGACCAGGTCAGTCGGTTGCCGAGTTCTCACCGAGGGACACTGGCTGAGTCAGCAGGGGGACGACGTTGTAATGTTGCAAGTGGTCGGTGCACTACGGTACGGCAGGTAGGACATATTAACCATCGTCCATTCTGCCTCCGACTGTGCGACTTGCAAGACCAACGCTACTGTAAGTAACTGGTTCAAATATACGTTGCTAGGCAATCAGCAGTAAATAAAAAAAAACAATGTAATACATTGTATCTGTCACTACCTTCACAAGTCTGGACACGTTTATTCATATGGCGGTCTCACTACATGTCCAGTATGTAGGACACACAGGTCAAGTTCGGCACGTAGGCAACTTACATATGTCGTGCAATGCGCATGCGTGTTGTCCAGTATGTAGGCCACATAGCATTTCTTCCAATACAAAAGTGTAGCTCACGCGTCGCCACCATGTCCAATATGTAGGACACACCGGTCACGTTCTGCATGTAGGCTACATACATATATCGTTGCACAACCAACACACACGAGGCTAGGACAATTTCACGTATTGTTTGTGTTTACATGTCATAACTTTGTGAAGTTTTTCATATTTAGCTAAGTCGGTGTGCCAAATTTGTACCATTTCACAACTTTTCAGCGTTTCACAGCGATGACTTTGTCAATTTCACGTTTTATTTGTGTTTACATGCCATAACTTTGTCTAATTTTCATATTTTGCTAAGTCGGTGTGCCAAATTTGTACCATTTCACAACTTTTCAGCGTTTCACAGCGATGACTTTGTCAATTTGACGTATTTTTTGGGTTTACATGCGATAACTTTGTCAAGTTTTTCATATTTTACTAAGTCGGTGTGCCAACTTTATACCATTTCACAACTTTTCAGCGTTTCACAGCGATGACTTTGTAAATTGTACGTATTTTCCGCCTGTGCCAGCGTATGTTCGCGTGTGTTCGTGTGCGCGCGCATGCGTGCCAGCGTGTGTGTATGTGTGTGTGAGTGTGTGTGCGTGTGAGTGTGCGGGTGAAATAATGTTAAACGTATGGTACTTGCCGCTTTGGAAGATGACCTGTAAATATGTGTTGTGTTTTAATAAACAATGTACAAACCTTGTTGGTTAATTGTGTTCTCTCTCAGTATAAGTGCCGTCCACCCTGGTGCCATTGGTCAGTTGGTTAAAGTATGGACACGAAGTTAGTTCACCCGTTTACCAGTATCGTCGCCGGACCGACAGGTTGTGGTAAGACAACCTTTGTTGTGTCTTTGTTACGTCACTACCACACACTGGTAAACTTACCACCCGAAAAGATCACGTTGTATTACGGAGAATGGCAGCCGTTGTATTTCATCCTCTCTTCCATACATCCGAACTTAGAATGCATCGAGGGTCTTCCCGATTTGTCGTCTTTCGATTCTAAGAATAGAAACGTGGAACTCATGTCGGAAATGGAAGAGAGGGTGACCAAACTGTTCACGAAGAAGAGTCACCTTTGCAACATGACGGTTGTATATTTGGTGCAAAATATATTTCCAAAAGGGAAAGAAAGTCGCACCATTAGAATAAATGCGCAATACATGGTTCTTTTCAAGAATCCTCGAGACAACACACAAGTAGTCAATTTAACGAAACAGATGTTTCCGGGTCGTGTAAAATACATGCAAGAGGCATTCAGAGACGCAACGTAATGAAAAGAAGTGCCGTCACAATGCAAGATTTTTCCACATTGTTTTAGATTTGATTAGGAAAATGGTCGTAAGAAAAAAACATCAGGGTTCTCGGTTTATGATAGAATGTGCCAAAATGCTCACACAGAAGGTTATAAAAGTACCAAGATGACTTAGGAAAAATACATCAAAGAGACAAAGTCATCGCGGGGAAACGGTGAAAAGTTGTGAAATGGTACAAAGTTGCATACCGACTTAGTAAAATATGAAAAACTTGACAAAGTTATCACGTCGAAGCAGAAACATATTCTATTTTACTACAAGTTACAAGACTAACTTAGTTAAACTTGTGAAAACACTAATGCAATGAAACGGTGAAGCCTTACGAAATGCTACGTAGTTAGCACACTGACTCAGTCAAATAAGAAGCCTTGGCAATGTCATCGCGCCGAAACTTTAAATGGCACCAGTTTTAAACATTATGACTATGGTCGAAGGTGTACTTTTGCAAAAAATTATGTTATGGTCTTGATCTGACCCGTCATTTTTACGGAAGTTGTGTTGTGCACATGGCAGGAAGCGTAATTTTAACGGAAGTTATGGTTTGCACATGACATAAAACTGTCCTAGCCTCGTGAGTATGGATAGCACAACGACATATGTAAGTTCCGTACGTGGAGAACGTGACCTATGTGACATATTATACAGACATGGTAGTGACGTGTGAACTGCAAGTTTAAACCGAGAGAGAGAGATAGAACATAATCATCCAATAAGGTTTGCACATTTTTATTAAAACACAACACAACACATGTATTTACAGATCAATCCCAAAAGTAGCTACATAACCTAATGTTAAACATTAAATCGTCGTCGCTCTCCACAACACATATATTTACAGGTCATCTTCTAACGCGGCAAGTACCATACGTTTAACATTATTTCGCCATCGGTCTGAAGGATACTCCTCCAACCAATTCTTGATAGCATTCAACTGTTCGGGCGCCACGTCGGATTGTGTAAGATCTACCTCGAGTAAAAGGGTCAACCAGTCTCTAATGACTGAAGTGGAATTAAAGAACAAAAAAGCAACGGTTTCGCGTCATACACCTTGTCTTGTATGAATACTGGCCAACACACCTGGTGGAGTCAAACGGTCAGGGTTGGGTGCGCATGTTGTTGGGTTGTTTGTCGTGTATTAAGGCTTGTTTGAAATGTTATGGTTTAGAAATGTTAACTATTGCATCTGGAAAGACGTCTAAAATGTTGCAACCAGAAAGATGTATTATGGAAGGTGACATGCCAGAACAATAACAATTAGTATAGGTATGTTCAAAAATGTTCATAGGTTGCGGGTGCTTAATAAATGGACATTAATTCTTTATTAGAAACTGCAACAAAATGACGTGGAATCCATTTCCCCACGTATCCAAGGAAACGTTTAACGTCGCCACCTTCTGGATAAATCACATAACTAGCCGTAAATGTATTCCGGTAGACGACACGCTTGTCAGAATCACTTAATAATGCAATTCTAGCATTGTGTTGAGTATTAATTTTGATTAGTATAATTTAGTAACATTAAAATATTGTCATACGATCAATTTAGATATTAATGCTTGTTTGACTCGAGGAAAAGATTGCTATGTTAGAAAAATGTAAGTGAACTACAACCACAAACATATGAGATTTTCTTTATACATTTCATTATCCGTAAATGTGCCAAAAAATGGGAAATGTTTTAAAGTTGCATTCTGACATAATTTCCCCTTTTTAACGCATTTTTGAAAAGTCAATGTACACCATGACCGATATTTGATTATTAGTATACTTCCTACCACATGTCTCACTTTGTGGTTTTATACGTTATTTGATCAAATATAAGTTTGCAACAAACAACGGCTCTGGAGTTTCCCAAAAGTCGATCTATTTTTACCATCGGAACTCTCCGGTCAACGAAAGTAAACGATGGGGCAAACTAAAAGGCGGTTCCATATATCCACGTTAGTCGCTAGAGGCGCCACTAGGCAACAAAACCCTAGTTATTTAAATCATCCTCAATTAGCCATTGACCGTACAGGCGCGTAGCCAGCGATAGTTTGTATGTGGGCAACTGGACATGCCGTAAATATGGAGCTTATCGAGCGGTGGCATCTTTGTGAATGTGGTATGTCGTTTCCGTGCGGTCTGCCAATTGTCGTCCGCCTATTAGTGTGGCCCCCTCCTGAGAGCGGTTTTCACTGGAACTCCCTTTGTCGAGGTCTAAACCAATCAGTGAATTTAAACTGGTGAGGCTCCACAAGAAAAAAATTTGTCTTTTGCTCCTTTTTATCTTAAAATGGCATATTATGTGAAAATAAGTTGATAGGTAGTTGAGGAAAACAATATATAGTGTATTGAGAATGCTGGTTTACTGGACATTTTTATTTTAAACATGGCGGAAGTCAGAATGCAACTTTAAAGTACTATCAAATTAAATTAATGCTGCATGCTTTTGTACAGCAAAACCGTATTTTCTAACCGTCAAACATTAGATGAATAATGCGCCTCTCTAGTATAGCTACCCTCTATATGTCTAATTGTAACAGACATACGTACACCAAGCTATGTTCCCTCTTGTTGGCTTATATATGTCTAACGTTGTCACCTAATTTACATTAAATCTACAATCATTGTGCGTGATCAAAAACGCCAATGACGACGAAAACGTTGAAATCAGGAAGATGTATTTTTGAAGGTGACATGCCGGAACAATAACGATTACAATAGATATGTTAGAAAGTGTCAAATGTTGCGGGTGCTTAATAACTGGGCATTCATTGTTTATTAAAAACTGTAACAAAATATCGCGGAATCCATTTTCCCACGTATCCACGGAAACCTTTAATGTCGCCACCTTCTGGATAAATTACATAACTAGCCGTAAATGTATTCCGGTAGACGGCACGCTTGTCGCAATCTCATAATAATGCAATTCTAGCATTCTGTTGATTACTAATTTTGAGTAGTATATTTTAGTAACATTTAAACAATGTGATACAATCAATTTAGACATAAATGCTTTTATGACTTGTGTAAAAGATAGACACGTTAGATTAGTGTAAGTAAACTATTTGCCCGATCATATGAGATTTTGTTTAACATTTCCTTGTCGTTAAATGTGCCAAAAAATGGATAATGTTTAAAAGTACAATCAAACAAAATTCATGCTGCATATTTTTGTACAGCAAAACCGTATTTTCTAACTGTCAAATATTAGATGAATAATGCGCCTCCCTAGTAATATCTACACCCTCTATATGTCAAATTGTAACAGACACACCAAGCTATATTCCCATTAGTCTAACTTTGTCACCTAATTTACATTAATTTACAATCATTGCGCGTGATCAAAAACGCCAAAGACGACTAAAACGTTGCAACCAGAAAGATGGATTTTGGAAGGTGACATGCCGGAACAATAACAATTAGAGTAGGTATGTTAGAAAGTAATCTTAGGTTGAGAGTGTTTAATAAATGAACATTAATTCGTTATTAGAAACTGCAACAAAATATCGTGGAATCCATTTTCCCACGTATCCCAGGAAACGTTTAATGTCGCCACCTTCTGGATAAATTACATAACTAGACGTAAATTTATTCCGGTAGACGGCAAGCTTGTCATAATCACTTAATAATGCAATTCTAGCATTTTGTAGAGTATTAATTTTGATTATATAATTTAGTAACATTTTAATTATGTGATAAGATAATTTTTTACATTACTGGTTTTATGACTTCTGTAAAAGATAGCCACGCTTGATTAATATAAATAAACTATTTGCCCGATGATATGAGCATTTTCTTAAAGGGGGACTGAAGCGGCCGAACAACCACAGCCCAAACATAAGAACATATAATTTACAGCACTAGTGACCATAATTTGACAAGCCCAGTGTCACGGTATATTTTTAATAAATTTTCAAAGTGAGCTACTTTCGACACAGGGCGCCGCCATTCCGCCTGGCCATATTGCTGGTTGTACTCGGGTTTGTTTACAATCACCGGAAGCACGTGTCGACAGGCGGCGCAGCATAGCTCTCGCAAAAACGGACGAAACGCACTCAAACCAAATATAATTAAACACATTAATGCACTGTATGCCTAATAGATATACCATAATTGTTAGTAAGCATTATTTAACATACTTCCACAAAGGATTCCTGTAGAAAAAGCAGGTTTGAGATGATGAAGTTTGCGTGTCCGCCTGCGGCGAGTTCAGCGGAGTCGGCGGTGGTCACTTTCGAACGCCGATTGTAAGCCTAATTTCGAATGTGACGAGCACAACGAGGCGCTGAACCTCAAAACATAAGCTTCGACCAGAGCTACAGGTCCGTGTTTGATTGATTGGCTTGCATATAAGTACGCAGCGACGAAGTAAAGTTCGTCGAACTCGACAGGAAAACCGGACATGATTTCCTTATTTGGAATGTGATTCGGCGCGTAGGAAGTGACAAGCCGGCGACTCGGCACTCACGAGTTCCGTCATGTATCGTTACGACTACAATTTAATCCCACAGTTGTATTTCACTGTCTGCATAATACACGAATGTGACCTAAGAAAAGTTTAAATGTAGTAAGAAATGTGAATGTAATAAAATAAATCTATGTGTAGATACAAGTATTTAATTTGAAATAAAAATGTTTAAAATCCACTGAATTTGTTTAGGTCAACAGATCGCCAGATCTAGCGGTGCGTTGGTTGCTAGAACCAGCTCGAGTTTCTAGGTACAAGTAAAAAAATGTTTTTGACATAGACAGTGGTGGAATAATTTTCTTCAAGATAGTGACATAAAAAGAAATGCCAGCTACGACCGTATCAGGCGTATGACGTGTTTGTTAGCGTCGTCATATGCTAATTACTTAAATTAGGGTGACTCGCTAATTAGTCAACAACTGTTGAACAGTCACGAATCACAGACACAGATATATAACAGGCATTATTTATAATGAATTAACAGAAACAGCAAAATACTAATTTATGTTATTATTTAAATTAGACTGTTAACTGCATTCAATAAAACACTAGTGTGTATAAAAAATATTTGACCCCATAAATCAACTGATTAAAATCACTAAAGAATTTTTTTTTATTAATTGCTGATTTATAAAGGTAAGATCTTAAAGAGCGTAGTAACCAATCCTCAGGATTGCTGAAAGCGCTTTACACTTTATTTCCCTGACAGACCTGTTCAATCATATACCATCTCAACTTCTCTGGGAAGCATCCAGCAATATGCTACAATTAATTCGCAAAAGCTACTCATACACATATCCACCACTGTCTATAGCCATGCAGGTACTCATTTATACAGCTGAGTGAACTGGAAAAATGTAGAGTGAAAAAAAATCCTCAAGCTTTTAACATCACAGCAAAGAATTGCAGACATAGCTGTTGACTTATGAATACTGTCTGTTGATCACTAGTTTGCGTACAATTTAATCTTGGCCATTACACGAGGACACTGTTTTTGACATTATGCAAGCTGAGGATGTACTGTTTATATGCATTATATCATCAAAGCAAGATACCAGAACGACAAGTAGGAAACGGTGAGCGGCAGCCATGCAGGTCAGTAAAATATTATTATCATTATGATTATGGTATCATTGTATTTGTTTCTGGTAACATATGTACATGTGTGCATCGCACAACTTTCTATAAAATAATTAGTATAACAACAATAAAACATGCTACAGAATCAATCACACTTAACATAGTGTCACTATTAAGTATGTTAATGTGTCTATCCAATGACACTACCCATCATAACCCAAGTCAGTTGGCAATATTACCTGGGAACACATTTAATATTTTAATTCATAAAATATCCGTAGAATATTTTATAATTTCATGTATGCACATTCTGTTATTGCTGTAGAATGCATGACTGTGGTCAAAATACACAAAACACATGGAACTTATTTCAATTTTTTTTAAGCAACTGTTTTGACATACATAATAAGTCACTACCCTCCAGGGGTAGTATCCGATATTTAAACACTGACAGATTAATACATTTCTAAATAATCTGAGACAACAGTTTTGTTTATCGCCCAAAACATTATGCACCCAAATGTGGATCTCACCTTTAAGAATCTGCAGTTTTGCTTTCCAAGTGATAAACAAGCACACATTTTTTAGGTGGGGATCTGAATAGTCTCCTGACAGCAGGTAGTAAGAGCACTGATCCCATGACTAAAATTAATAGTTACATGGGTGAAAAAACATTTGGAACCTTACATTAGCCCATAGCCTCCATTGTTACTGGAAAGGGTTGCAAACATCATGATCAAAGTACAACAGAGGACTGCTGTTACTAATTGCCATTAATAGCCTAGTGCAAATTAGGCAATAAAATCACAATCTTACCAGTGTCCTGTGTTTCCCAGCAAGAGTGAAAAGACTACCCATACCCAATACAAACATCACTGCCTGGACAAAGCCCCACTATCTCTCTAGTGCACTTGCATTTCTTACCAGTTCACAGTCATGTGCTAGAGCATGATGAAAAGACAAACCAGTGCAACAGAGGTCAGCTTTAAATTGAGTGTTTAAATAAAACTTCAAAATGTTTGGGGTTCATGGCTGTTGTAGAATGATTATCGACTAACACGACTAGTATATTGAATCTGAAATGAATAGTATTATTGCGTATAACAAAATAAGACTAAAATAAGAATATAAAGTACGAAAATTATATTTTGATAAGGCATGTATTTTGCTTTCAATAGTACCGCAGACATCAGCATTGTTCAGTTAGTTGCAGTTTGTGCAGTTACTGTTTGATAACTGTAAGGTGTCCATAATCACTTCCCAAAATTATTTATTAGGAAAATGGCTAAGAAGTCTATTTAGAAAACCTTATACATTGCAATAAAAAAAACTTACATATCTCGAAAAAGACTCGGTTGGACAAAACCCCACCCACAAATGAAACTTACGTATAAAACCCAATGTAAACAAATTTAGTCTTAAATTGACATTTGTACTTTTTGAAAATACAAGTATGACTTTGACTATGGCCAAGTAGTTGTCTCTGATTGGACCAAGGAGGACACTGATTGCACGTAACTAACTTAAACATTTTATTTTCTTATATGTGCAAGTAGGCTTGTATAATTGGCTTACCATGTAATTTATGTGTTGCTTATGTAGGAGTGGGTTTGCTTGTTTGTAATGATGTCTGAATGACTCGGGATACACACATATTAAAATATGCCAGGAAGGTTAGTCATAATATAATGGAATCTACACAGAATGCACCATTGAAAAGGTAATGTTCTATTTATTGCATGAATGTTCCCTGATTGAAACACAACACCTTGCTCAGCCCACTGTCTACTAGTTTCATTGAGACAAGAGCTGACCAATGAACTTGGCTAGCAGCAGCAGACAAGCCAGAAAGCAGATACCTAATACATCAAACTGATCTGGGGGTCATTTCAAGGGACCTTCTCAAAAACCAAATCACCAGCATTACTTTGTGTTTTGAGGCCCATAGAATGATGTAATAAAATACAGATTTTTTGTGTATATCAGCACCACCACATGCAACAACCATGCAAAAGTAGATTTGTTTAACAATTGTGGAAAAATAGTCTGGGGGACCATGGAGGACCATATGGGGCCTGCAAAATAATTCAATCAAATTTAGATTTCTCATGCATAGTTACAATATCCACAGATCTATGCATCTACACAAAATTAGATCCTGAACACTTTCTGAAATGCTAATTATAAGTTGATTTAATCAGTTTTAATTTTTATGATGTATAGGTACTGCAATGAGAAAACAAAAGATGTCAAAACATTGTTATTTATATGTATATCACAGAAGATACATACTCTCATACATATGTATCATTCTTTCAGATGAAGGATTCACAAATACTGAACACAACTTTCAAAGGATCCAGTGCACCAGATGATATTGTCCCTCATGGCAGTACGGGTGTCACATTGCAACGCCATTAACTCGTAGTGTCAAACTCAAACAGAGCCAGTGATCATGTCGCCAATGCGATACTTTATCGATGCAGCAATTATTACAGATAATATTGTTGTTCCATTGAATATTCATCATGACCATGGGTATGCGAAGTTGTCGTCGCAGTCCTGCATGCCTTCTTCGACTGACCATGGCAGTCATGTCAATGTGGATGACACCTTGGATGTCCCAGTCTCACTGTCGCCATCTTCAGATCATTCTGTCTGGAACAGACAGATGGAAAACACTGAAAAGAGTTATGCAGAATATGTGTTAGCGGATGACAGCAATATCACTGATGATGACTGAAGCAGTTCTGCCACTAATGAGAAAAAATGTATTTCTCTTTTCTGCACCTGCAAAACACCCTGGTTGTTATAACATGCCTGCTGCCTGCATGGAAGCATCCCATTGAACATGTGCAGTGATGATATGCAGCTAACCGATACATTCTGACATTTGATTTATAGTAAACAATCATTATCTTATAATTACACCATGTATTAGTAATTGGCAAAACTGTGTAATTTATCAATATCACATCACAAAGTCAGCGCATTGGTTGATTTGTTTGTG
The DNA here is from genome assembly GCA_964017155.1 of Oasisia sp. SBJ-2009. Classification (NCBI taxonomy): domain Eukaryota; kingdom Metazoa; phylum Annelida; class Polychaeta; order Sabellida; family Siboglinidae; genus Oasisia; species Oasisia sp. SBJ-2009. The sequence goes on from OZ024859.1 coordinate 36,143,633, forward strand.
AAATACTTTAATAAAATTATCACAGTATTTTACAAACAAATGATTTGTATGTAAAATTGTTACAGCATTTTGCAAACACATGAATTTATGATTCATTGTCATGATGTGGTCTTGATAACATACACACACGCACATATACAATACATAGTACACAATACATTAAAACTCCACTTCAATATTCCCATGTGAATTGCACAATGTCCTTATTACACATATATTTATTATTCAGACTATTATAAATTGCATGGCAGCATGCATATGTAAATAACATTATTTACATAAATTAAACAAATTGTATTAGCATTTTAAATTAATTAATTATATTAAAAGGATGCACACATCATATAACATCTTGTCAGAAATAAAAAGTAAGTTTGTAATAGATTTACGTTACGAATTCGAAGATAGAATGACTTTATTATTTAAATGATACATATGTCATTGACATTGTGTGGCCATACAAGTATAATTGTTTTGTTTAGGTTTGAAGTGCTAAATTACTTTTCGATACCTGTTGAACTACGTATTACTTACCTACTACCCCGAGGGTAGCTATTGGTCGAACGAACGAGTCTGCACGCAAATCGCACTTAGACAACAGACCGATACTCCCAACATTGTCACTGACAGCTGTCGTGCCACTCGATCGTGGTCAGTCATGGTTCATGCAGGCATCTGTCAGCCCGGTCTGGCTCGGTCGTCAGCTATCTCCAGACAACATACAACGATGTGCGTCGACATCGGGACGCAGTATCCACACAAACACCATGCAACATTCACATTGTTTTATAGCACGTTGATCCCAAAATCAAAGATGACCATAAACATGCCACATCACATGGCGATCTTCTCTCGCCATCTCACACCTCGGCTCGCACGCTGGGTGAAGCAAAAATGGCTTTACGTGTGTCACTTGTGCAACAGATGCTTCTCTCACTTGTGCTACAAATTATTCCTCTGTCGGATCCATTTTCTATTGTGATTTATCCAAAACCACTAACAACTAGCGCCTCTTGACTCTTCTAAGGCTAAGTCTAACGCAAAACACTTCCGATATCTGTGTAAACAAAATAAGAAATAGTCCCGATAGACCTTCCGGTCGTAAGCCCCGCCCCTTGAAGGCTGTCAACACAGAGAGCGTAAAAATGAAAATGTTTCATTGGTTCAAAATCGTCGGTATTTAATTTCACCTTTTTATTTCGAATGCAAATAAATATTATTTGTGGATACATAGGACACCTATCGTGTACAATAAGGCACCATATTTTTGTTTTTGCGTAGAAATGTCTAATTATGAAGAAAACTGGAAAAAAACAAAATTTTACATGGGCTAGATAGGAGGTAATCAAACCACTCGGCTTGGAATAAAGATGGCGCTACGCAGTGTTCTATGACGACGATTTAGGCATTGAAAAATATTTTTTTTCCAGTTTGTCTGATAAGTGAATGTGCTTCTGCCACCATTAATGTATACTTGTATAGTGTACATTTAGGTATATGGAATGTTACAGCTGTGTTTCACTTCCCCTTTAATCATTTCCTTGTCGGTAAGTGTGCCAGAAAATGGGTTTTGATTAAAAGAACTATCACTTTGAAACAATATGACATGCTCATTTACAGCAATACCGTACTTCCTATCCGTCAAACATTAGGTGAATAAAGCGCCTCTGTAGTAATAGCTATACCCTTTATAAGTCTAATTCCAAGAGACATAGTTACAGCTAGCTATATTCCGTACAGTTGGAATAGATATGTCTAACTTTGTCATCTAATTTACATTAAATCCAAACTTATTAATTGTGATCAAAAACGCCAGACGTATAAAACGTTGCAACCAGAAAGATGTAATTTGGAAGGTGACATGCCGGAACTATAACAATTAGTGTAGGTATGTTAAAAAGTGTTCATAGGTTGCGGGTGCTTAACAAGTTACATAGTTACAGCAAGCTATATTATATCTAGTTGGCATAGATATGTCTAACTTTGTCATCTAATTTACATTAAATCCAAAATTATTGAACGTGATCAAAAATGCCAATGACGACTAAAACGTTACAACCAGAAAGATGTAATTTGGAAGGTGACATGCCGGAACAATAACAAGTAGTGTAGGTATGTCAGAACATTTTCATAGGTTGCGGGTGCTTAATAAATGGATAAAGTACATAACTAGCCGTAAATGTATTCCGGTAGAGGGCATGCTTGTCAGAATAACTTAATAATGCAATTCTAGCAGTTTGTAGAGTATTAATTTGATTAGTATAATTTAGTAGCATTTAAATTATGTGATAAGAATTGTTTTACAATACTGCTTTTATGACTTCTGTAAAAGATTGCCACGCTAGATTAATGTAAGTAAACTATTTGCCCGATGATATGGACATTAATTTTTTATTAGAAACTGCAACAAAATTTCGTGGAATCCACTTTCCCACGTATGCTAGGAAACGTTTAATGTCGCCACCTTCTGGATAAATTATATAACTAGCCGTAAATGTATTCCTGTAGACGACACGCTTGTCAGAATCACTTAATAATGCAATCGTAGCATTTTGTAGAGTATTAATCTTGATTAGTATAATTTAGTAATATTTAAATTATGTGATAAGATAAAACAAATCATTACTGCTTTATGACTTATGTAAAAGAGAGCCACGCTAGATTAATGTAAGTAAACTATTTGTTCGATGATATGAGCATTTTCTTAAACATTTCCTTGTCGGTAAGTGTGCCAGAAAATGGGTTTTGATTAAAAGAACTATCACTTTGAAGCAATATGACATGCTTATTTACAGCAATACCGTAGTTTCTATCCGTCAAACATTAGGTGAATAAAGCGCCTCTATAGTAATATCTATTCCCTTTATATGTATAATTTCAACAGACATAGTTACATATATATATATACATATATATATATATATATATATATATATATATATATATATATATATATATATATATGTATATATATAAAACATACATATATGTGTATATAAATTGGTCCCCCGTCCCCCCCCCACCTTTAAAACCGGATTGACGCCCCTGAACATACGTACACTAATGGTTATTGTTCCGGCATGTCCCCTTTAAAATACATCTTTTTGGTTGCAACGTTTTAGACATCTTTGGCGTTTTTGATCACGCTCAATAATTTTCCAGTAAACCAGCATTCTCCACACACTATAATAAATTTATTATATTGTTTTCCTCAACTACCTATCAACTTATTTTCACATAATATGCCATTTTAAGATAAAAAGGAGCAAAAGACGATTTTTTTTCTTGTGGAGCCTCACCAGTTAAAATTCACTGATTGGTTTAGACCTCGACAAAGGGAGTTCCAGCGAAAACCGCTGTCAGGAGGGGGCCACACTAATAGGCGGACGACAATTGGCAGACCGCACGGAAACGACATACCACATTCACAAAGATGCCACCGCTCAATACGCTCCATATTTACGGCATGTCCAGTTGCCCACATACAAACTATCGCTGGCTACGCGCCTGTACGGTCAATGGCTAATTGAGGACGATTTAAATAACTAGGGTTTTGTTGCCTAGTGGCGCCTCTAGCGACTAACGTGGATATATGGAACCGCCTTTTAGTTTGCCCCATCGTTTACTTTGGTTGACCGTAGAGTTCCGATGGTAAAAATAGCTCGACTTTTGGGAAATTCCAGAGCCGTTGTTTGTTGCAAACTTATATTTGATCCAATAACGTATAAAACCACAAAGTGGGACATGTGGTAGGAAGTATACTAATAATCAAATATCGGTCATGGTGTACATTGACTTTTCAAAAATGCGTTAAAAAGGGGAAATTATGTCAGAATGCAACTTTAATACACAATGAATGTCCATTTATTAAGCACCCGCAACATATGAACACTTTCTAACATACCTACAGTAATCGTTATTGTTACGGCATGTCACCTCCGAAAATACATCTTCCTGATTTCAACTTTTTCGTCGTCATTTGCGTTTTTGATCACGCGCAATGATTGTAGATTTAAAGTTGCATTCTGACTTCCGCCATGTTTAAAATAACATTTTCCAGTAAACCAACATTCTCCATACACTATATATTGTTTTCCTCAACTACCTATCAACTTATTTTCACATAATATGCCATTTTAAGATAAAAAGGAGCAAAATACGATTTTTTTCTTGTGCCGCCTCACCAGTTTAAATTCACTGATTGGTTTAGACCTCGACAAAGGGAGTTCCAGCGAAAACCGCTGTCAGGAGGGGGCTACACTAATAGGCGGACGACAATTGGCAGACCGCACGGAAACGACATACCACATTCACAAAGATGCCACCGCTCGATACGCTCCATATTTACGGCATGTCCAGTTGCCCACATACAAACTATCGCTGGCTACGCGCCTGTACGGTCAATGGCTAATTGAGGATGATTTAAATAACTAGGGTATTGTTGCCTAGTGGCGCCTCTAGCGACTAACGTGGATATGTTGAACCACCTTTTAGTTTGCCCCTTCGTTTACTTTCGTTGACCGGAGAGTTCCGATGGTAAAAATAGATCGACTTTTGGGAAACTCCAGAGCCGTTGTTTGTTGCAAACTTATATTTGATCAAATAACGTATGAAACCACAAAGTGAGACATGTGGTAGGAAGTATACTAATAATCAAATATCGGTCATGGTGTACATTGACTTTTCAAAAATGCGTTAAAAAGGGGAAATTATGTCAGAATGCAACTTTAATGTAAATTAGGTGACAAAGTTAGACATATATAAGCCAACTAGAGGGAACATAGCTTGGAGTACGTATGTCTATTACAATTAGACATATAGAGGGTGTAGCTATTACTAGGCAGGCGCATTATTCATATAATATTTGACGGTTAGAAAATATGGTTTTGTTGTACAAAAACATGCAGCATTAATTTTAGTTTGATAGTACTTTTAATCATTTCCCATTTTTTTGGCACATTTACCGACAATGAAATGTCTAAAGAAAATCTCATATGTTTATGCTCGTAGTTCACTTACATTTTTCTAATATGGCAATCTTTTCCTCAAGTCAAACAAGCATTAATATCTAAATTGATCGTATGACATTATTTTAATGTTACTAAATTATACTAATCAAAATTAATACTCAACACAATGCCAGAATTGCATTATTAAAGTTGCATTCTGACTTCCGCCATGTTTAAAATACAATTTTCCAGTATACCAGCATTCTCCTTACACTATATATTGTTTTCCTCAACTACCTATCAACTTATTTGCACATAATATGCCATTTTAAGATAAAAAGGAGCAAAAGACGATTTTTTCTTGTGGAGCCTCACCAGTTAAAATTCATTGATTGGTTTAGACCTCGACAAAGGGAGTTCCAGTGAAAACCGCTGTCAGGAGGGGGCCACACTAACAGGCGGACGACAATTGGCAGACCACACGTAAACGACATACCACATTCACAAAGATGCCACCGCTCGATACGCTCCATATTTACGGCATGTCCAGTTGCCCACATACAAACTTTCGCTGCCTACGCGCCTGTACGCTCAATGGCTAATTGAGGATGATTTAAATAACTATGGTTTTGTTGCCTAGTGGCGCCTTTGGCGACTAACGTGGATATGTGGAACCGCCTTTTAGTTTGCCCCATCGTTTACTTTCGTTGACCGGAGAGTTCCGATGGTAAAAATAGATCGACTTTTGAGAAACTCCAGAGCCGTTGTTTGTTGCAAACTTATATTTGATCAAATAACGTACAAAACCACAAAGTAAGACATGTGGTAGAAAGTATACTAATAATCAGATATCGGTCATGGTGTACACTGACTTTTCTAAAATGCGTAAAAAAGGGGAAATTATGTCAGAATGTAACTTTAAGTGATTCTGACAGGCGTGCCATCTACCGGAATACATTTATGGCTTGTTATGTAATTTATCCTAAGGTGGCGACGTTAAACGTTTCCTTGGATACGTGGGAAAATGGATTCCACGTCATTTTGATGCACTTTCTAATAAAGAATTAATGTCCATTTATTAAGCACCCGCAACCTATGAAAATTTTCTAACATACCTACACTACTTGTTATTGTTCCGGCATGTCACCTTCCAAATTACATCTTTCTGGTTGCAACGTTTTAGTCGTCATTGGCGTTTTTGATCAAGTTCAATAATTTTGGATTTAATGTAAATTAGATGACAAAGTTAGACATATGTTGGAATTAGACTTATAAAGGGTGTAGATATTACTACAGAGGCGAATTATTCACCTAATGTTTGACGGATAGAAAGTACGGTATTGTTGTAAATGAGCATGTCATATTGTTTCAAAGTGGTAGTCCTTTAAATCAAAACCCATTTTCTGGCACACTTACCGGCAAGGAAATGTTTAAGACAATGCTCATATCATCGGGCAAATAGTTTATTTACATTAATCTAGCGTGGCTAACTTTCACAGAAGTCATAAAAGCAGTAATATAAAAAATTATCTTATCACATAATTTAAATGTTACTAATTAATACTAATCAAAATTAATACTCTACAAAATGCTAGAGTTGCATTATTAAGTGATTCTGAAAAGTGATTCTGACAAGTCTATGGGAATAAATTTACGGCTAGTTATGTAATTTATCCAGAAGGTGGCGACGTTAAACGTTTCCTTGGATACGTTGGAAAATGGATTCCACGATATTTTGTTGCAGTTTCTTATAAAGAATTAGTGTTCATTTATTAAACCCCCGCAACCTATAAATACTTTCTAACATACCTACTCTAATTGTTATTGTTCCGGCATGTCACCTTCCAAAATACATCTTTCTGGTTGCAACGTTTTAGTCGTCATTGACGTTTTTTTATCACGCGCAATGATTGTAGATTTAATGTAAATTAGGTGACAAAGTTAGATATATCTAGGCCAAATAAAGGGAATATAGCTTGGTGTGTCTGTTACAATTAGACATATAGAGGGTGTCGATATTTCTAGAGAGGCGCATTATTCATCAAATGTTTGACGGTTAGAAAATACGGTTTTGCTGTACAAAAACATGCAGCATTAATTTAGTTTGATAGTACTTTAAATCATTACCCATTTTTTGGCACATTTACCGACAATGAAATGTCTAAAGAAAATCTCATATGTTTATGCTCGTAGTTCACTTACATTTTTCTAATATGGCAATCTTTTCCTCAAGTCAAACAAGCATTAATATCTAAATTGATCGTATGACATTATTTTTATGTTACTAAATTATACTAATCAAAATTAATACTGAACACAATGCTAGAATTGCATTATTAAGTGATTCTGACAAGTCTGCCGTCTGCCGGAATACATTTTCGGCTAGTTATGTGATTTATCCAGAAGGTGGCGACGTTAAACGTTTCCTTGGATACGTGGGAAAATGGATTCCACGTCATTTTGTTGCAGTTTCTAATAAAGAATTAATGACCATTTATGAAACACCCGCAACCTATGAACACTTTCTGACATACCTACACTAATTGTTATAGTTCCGGCATGTCACCTTCCAAATTACATCTTTCTGGTTGCAACGTTTTATACGTCTTTGGCGTTTTTGATCACAATTAATAAGTTTGGATTTAATGTAAATTAGATGACAAAGTTAGACATATCTATTCCAACTGGACGGAATATAGCTAGCTGTAACTATGTCTCTTGGAATTAGACTTATAAAGGGTATAGCTATTACTACAGAGGCGCTTTATTCACCTAATGTTTGACGGATAGAAACTACGGTATTGCTGTAAATGAGCATGTCATATTGTTTCAAAGTGATAGTTCTTTTATTCAAAACCCATTTTCTGGCACACTTACCGACAAGGAAATGTTTAAGACAATGCTCATATCATCGGGCAAATAGTTTATTTACATTAATCTAGCGTGGCTAACTTTTACAGAAATCATAAAAGCAGTAATGTAAACATTTATCTTATCACATCATTTAAATGTTACTAAATTACATAATCAAAATTAATACTCTATAAAATGCTAGAATTGCATTATTAAGTGATTCTGACAAGTGTGCCGTCTACCGGAATAAATGTACGGCTAGTTATGTAATTTATCCAGAAGGTGGCGACATTAAACGTTTCCTTGGATACGTGGGAAAATGGATTCCACGATATTTTGTTGCAGTTTCTAATAAAGAATTAATGTTCATTTATTAAACACCCGCAACCTATGATTACTTTCTAACATACCTACACTAATTGTTATAGTTCCGGCATGTCACCTTCCAAAATACATCTTTCTGGTTGCAACGTTTTAGTCGTCTTTGGCGTTTTTGATCACGCGCAATGATTGTAAATTAATGTAAATTAGGTGACAAAGTTAGACATATCTAGGCCAACTAATGGGAATATAGCTTGGTGTGTCTGTTACAATTTGACATATAGAGGGTATAGATATTACTAGGGAGGCGCATTATTCATCTAATGTTTGACAGTTAGAAAATACGGTTTTGCTGAACAAAAACATGCAGCATGAATTTTGTTTGATTATACTTTGAAACATTATCCATTTTTTGGCACATTTAACGACAAGGAAATATTTAAATAATTCTCATATGATCGGGCAAATAGTTTACTTACACTAATCTAACGTGTCTATATTTTACACAAATCATAAAAGCATTAATGTCTAAATTGATTGTATCACATTATTTAAATGTATCTAAAATATACTAATCAAAATTAGTAATCAACAGAATGCTAGAATTGCATTATTATGAGATTGCGACAAGCGTGCCGTCTACCGGAATACATTTACGGCTAGTTATGTAATTTATCCAGAAGGTGGCGACATTAAAGGTTTCCGTGGATACGTGGGAAAATGGATTCCGCGATATTTTGTTACAGTTTTTAATAAACAATGAATGCCCAGTTATTAAGCACCCGCAACATTTGAACACTTTCTAACATACCTATTGTAATCGTTATTGTTCCGGCATGTCACCTTCAAAAATACATCTTCCTGATTTCAACGTTTTCGTCGTCATTGGCGTTTTTGATCACGCACAATGATTGTAGATTTAATGTAAATTAGGTGACAAAGTTAGACATATATAAGCCAACAAGAGGGAACATAGCTTGGTGTACGTATGTCTGTTACAATTAGACATATAGAGGGTAGCTATACTAGAGAGGCGCATTATTCATCTAATGTTTGACGGTTAGAAAATACGGTTTTGCTGTACAAAAACATGCAGCATTAATTTAGTTTGATAGTACTTTAAATCATTACCCATTTTTTGGCACATTTACCGACAATGAAATGTCTAAAGAAAATCTCATATGTTTATGCTCGTAGTTCACTTACATTTTTCTAATATGGCAATCTTTTCCTCAAGTCAAACAAGCATTAATATCTAAATTGATCGTATGACATTATTTTTATGTTACTAAATTATACTAATCAAAATTAATACTTAACTCAATGCTAGAATTGCATTATTAAGTGATTCTGACAAGTCTGCCGTCTGCCGGAATACATTTTCGGCTAGTTATGTGATTTATCCAGAAGGTGGCGACGTTAAACGTTTCCTTGGATACGTGGGAAAATGGATTCCACGTCATTTTGTTGCAGTTTCTAATAAAGAATTAATGACCATTTATGAAACACCCGCAACCTATGAACACTTTCTGACATACCTACACTAATTGTTATAGTTCCGGCATGTCACCTTCCAAATTACATCTTTCTGGTTGCAACGTTTTATACGTCTTTGGCGTTTTTGATCACAATTAATAAGTTTGGATTTAATGTAAATTAGATGACAAAGTTAGACATATCTATTCCAACTGGACGGAATATAGCTAGCTGTAACTATGTCTCTTGGAATTAGACTTATAAAGGGTATAGCTATTACTACAGAGGCGCTTTATTCACCTAATGTTTGACGGATAGAAACTACGGTATTGCTGGAAATGAGCATGTCATATTGTTTCAAAGTGATAGTTCTTTTATTCAAAACCCATTTTCTGGCACACTTACCGACAAGGAAATGTTTAAGACAATGCTCATATCATCGGGCAAATAGTTTATTTACATTAATCTAGCGTGGCTAACTTTTACAGAAATCATAAAAGCAGTAATGTAAACATTTATCTTATCACATCATTTAAATGTTACTAAATTACATAATCAAAATTAATACTCTATAAAATGCTAGAATTGCATTATTAAGTGATTCTGACAAGTGTGCCGTCTACCGGAATAAATGTACGGCTAGTTATGTAATTTATCCAGAAGGTGGCGACATTAAACGTTTCCTTGGATACGTGGGAAAATGGATTCCACGATATTTTGTTGCAGTTTCTAATAAAGAATTAATGTTCATTTATTAAACACCCGCAACCTATGATTACTTTCTAACATACCTACACTAATTGTTATAGTTCCGGCATGTCACCTTCCAAAATACATCTTTCTGGTTGCAACGTTTTAGTCGTCTTTGGCGTTTTTGATCACGCGCAATGATTGTAAATTAATGTAAATTAGGTGACAAAGTTAGACATATCTAGGCCAACTAATGGGAATATAGCTTGGTGTGTCTGTTACAATTTGACATATAGAGGGTATAGATATTACTAGGGAGGCGCATTATTCATCTAATGTTTGACAGTTAGAAAATACGGTTTTGCTGAACAAAAACATGCAGCATGAATTTTGTTTGATTATACTTTGAAACATTATCCATTTTTTGGCACATTTAACGACAAGGAAATATTTAAATAATTCTCATATGATCGGGCAAATAGTTTACTTACACTAATCTAACGTGTCTATCTTTTACACAAATCATAAAAGCATTAATGTCTAAATTGATTGTATCACATTATTTAAATGTATCTAAAATATACTAATCAAAATTAGTAATCAACAGAATGCTAGAATTGCATTATTATGAGATTGCGACAAGCGTGCCGTCTACCGGAATACATTTACGGCTAGTTATGTAATTTATCCAGAAGGTGGCGACATTAAAGGTTTCCGTGGATACGTGGGAAAATGGATTCCGCGATATTTTGTTACAGTTTTTAATAAACAATGAATGCCCAGTTATTAAGCACCCGCAACATTTGAACACTTTCTAACATACCTATTGTAATCGTTATTGTTCCGGCATGTCACCTTCAAAAATACATCTTCCTGATTTCAACGTTTTCGTCGTCATTGGCGTTTTTGATCACGCACAATGATTGTAGATTTAATGTAAATTAGGTGACAAAGTTAGACATATATAAGCCAACAAGAGGGAACATAGCTTGGTGTACGTATGTCTGTTACAATTAGACATATAGAGGGTAGCTATACTAGAGAGGCGCATTATTCATCTAATGTTTGACGGTTAGAAAATACGGGTTTGCTGTACAAAAGCATGCAGCATTAATTTAGTTTGATAGTACTTTAAAACATTTCCCATTTTTTGGCACATTTACGGATAATGAAATGTATAAAGAAAATCTCATATGTTTGTGGTTGTAGTTCACTTACATTTTTCTAACATGGCAATCTTTTCCTCAAGTCAAACAAGCATTAATATCTAAATTGATCGTATGACAATATTTTAATGTTACTAAATTATACTAATCAAAATTAATACTCAACACAATGCTAGAATTGCATTATTAAGTGATTCTGACAAGCGTGTCGTCTACCGGAATACATTTACGGCTAGTTATGTGATTTACCCAGAAGGTGGCGACATTAAACGTTTCCTTGGATACGTGGGAAAATGGATTCCACGTCATTTTGTTGCAGTTTCTAATAAAGAATTAATGTCCATTTATTAAGCACCCGCAACCAACATTTTTGAACATACCTACACTAATTGTTATTGTTCCGGCATGTCACCTTCCATAAAACATCTTTCTGGTTGCAACATTTTAGACGTCTTTGGCGTTTTTGATCACGCTCAATAATTTTGGATTTAATATAAATTAGATGACAAAGTTAGGCATATATATTCCAACTAGACGGAATATAGCTTGCTGTAACTATGTCTGTTGGAATTAGACTTATAAAGGATGTAGATATTACTACAGAGGCGCATTATTCACCTAATGTTTGACGGATAGAAAGTACGGTATTCTGTAAATGAGTATGTCATATTGTTTCAAAGTGATACTTCTTTTAATCAAAACCCATTTTCTGGCACACTTACCGACAAGGAAATATTTAAGAAAATGCTCATATCATCGGGCAAATAGTATACGTACAATAATCTAGCGTGGCTAACTTTTACAGAAGTCATAAAAGCAGTAATGTAACAATTTATCTTATCACATAGTTTAAATGTTACTATATTATACTGATTAAAATTAATACTCTACAAAATGCTAGAAGTGCATTATTAAGTGATTCTGACAAGCGTGCCGTCTACCGGAATATATTTACGGCTAGTTATGTAATTTTTCCAGAAGGTGGCGTCATTAAACGTTTCCTTGGATACGTGGGAAAATGGATTCCACGATATTTTGTTGCAGTTTCTAATAAAGAATTAATGTCCATTTATTAAGCACCCGCAACCTATGAACATTTTCTAACATACCTACACTACTTGTTATTGTTCCGGCATGTCACCTTCCAAATTACATCTTTCTGGTTGCAATGTTTTAGACGTCATTGGCGTTTTTGATCACGTTCAATAATTTTGGATTTAATGTAAATTAGATGAAAAATTAGACATATCTATGCCGACCAGACGGAATATAGCTTGCTGTAACTATGTCTGTTGGAATTAGACTTATAAACGGTGTAGATATTACTACAGAGGCGCATTATTCACCTAATGTTTGACGGATAGAAACTACGGTATTGCTGTAAATGAGCATGTTATGTTGTGTCAAAGTGATAGTTCTTTTAATTAAAACCCATTTTCTGGCACACTTACCGAAAAGGAAATATTTAAGAAAATGCTCATATCATCGGGCAAATAGTTTACTTACATTAATCTAGCGTGGCTAACTTTTACAGAAGTCATAAAAGCAGTAATGTAAAAATTTATCTTATCACATAATTTAAATGTTACTAAATTATACTGATTAAAATTAATACTCTACAAAATGCTAGAAGTGCATTATTAAGTGATTCTGACAAGCGTGCCGTCTACCGGAATATATTTACGGCTAGTTATGTAATTTATCCAGAAGTTGGCGACGTTAAACGTTTCCTTGGATACGTGGGAAAATGGATTCCACGATATTATGTTGCCGCTTCTAATAAAGAATTAATGTCCATTTATTAAACACCCGCAACCTATGAACACTTTCTAACATACCTACACTAATTGTTATTGTTCCGGCATGTCACCTTCCAAAATACATCTTTCTGGTTGCAAAGTTTTAATCGTCATTGGTGTTTTTGATCACGCGCAATGATTGTAGACTTATTGTAATTTAGGTGACAAAGTTAGACATATCTAGGCCAACTAAAGGGAATACAGCTTGGTGTATGTATGTCTGTTACAATTAGACATATAGAGGGTGTAGCTATTACTAGAGAGGCGCATTATTCATCTAATGTTTGACGGTTAGAAAATACGGTTTTGCTGTATAAAAACTTATGATATTAAATCAGTTTGATAGTACTTTTAATCATTACCCATTTTTTGGCCCATTTACCGATAAGGAAATTATTGGGTGATTGTAATATAATAATAACATAATAACATTTGTTTTGACGATTTATTACAATTTCACCCATTCCATCGTACATAGCATGTTTTATTTATATGGTGAAGACATTACAGAAAGAAACCCTGTTTCGACGCCTGTCTCCCTCAACCAAGTGTTGAGTTAGTACAATTGCTATTTTATACCAAGATAAAAGTAAGTTCTTATATAGC